>CM037469.1:13135700-13800075 GCA_021014325.1 Plazaster borealis | reverse complement strand
ACCTTATGTGTTTTCTGTTTTTTTCAAAATATCGCGCGTGATAAAAACTATTGTTTTACTCATTTCTTAGAAACGATGGCTTTTTAGGCAAACCTATATTAAGGAACCCTTTCAACCATTACTTACTTTAAATCATGTAAGTTGTGTGTGAATCTGTGAACATTTGTGTTTTTCGATCTTACCAATAGTGTTCAGTGCCTTTAAATAGATCAATTTATTTTCATTTCTTTCCACTTCACTGCTTCCGTTACACTATGGTTAACCTGATGTGTGTTGTGTTGTCATTTTAGCCTTCGAAAAAGACTCGGCTAGGGTCGAAACTTCAAGCCATCAACTTTCTTATTTTTTTCATTTCAAATTTCGGATTTCATTACATTATATATATATAAACTGTTATAACCCTTCCATTCTAGTTATAATTGATCGCAACTATAAAGAAGTTGGAAGGTATATAGGCCCTAAATTAGCCTAGCCCCATGTGTATTTTTAGCATCCACCAACATGCAATAGCCATCGGTCGATCATCATTAGTCTGGTCCAGAGCTGTGTATTGAGAGAGTTGCGACATGGAGGGACCAGCTTTCTCCGGTCACGTGGTTGCTGGACGCCATTTTGTTCCAAAATGCAGCACAACCCAATGGGCAGACTAGTCTGGCACCCTGTATTCGCCAATGCATTTTTTGGAGACAAAATGGCTTCTAATCGCAAGTTGTCGCAACTCTCTCAATTTACGGCTCTGGTCTGGTCCAGAGCTGTGTATTGAGAGAGTTGCGACATGGAGGGACCAGCTTTCTCCGGTCACGTGGTTGCTGGACGCCATTTTGTTCCAAAATGCAGCACAACCCAATGGGCAGACTAGTCTGGCACCCTGTATTCGCCAATGCATTTTTTGGAGACAAAATGGCTTCTAATCGCAAGTTGTCGCAACTCTCTCAATACACGGCTCTGGTCTGGTCACAGCTCAGGCGCCATCAACGGCAGCTTTGAATCACACACACACACGTTACAACCGCATGCAACCCTTATGGTGTCCTACAAATCTCTTTTCGCTCGTCTCCTCTCTTCATACAATCATCCATCCATACCCGTCTCTTGTTTTGAGCAAACTCGAGTGCCGATTCTGTGTCAATAAACCCCCAATTCCTCTTTAGTTCGGTCTCAGATCTACAACAAATGTTGCAAGTAGTTATGTTTACTTGGGGAAGATGAATTATTTACGGTAAGGTGAAGCGGACAATAGCGGGATGTGTGCCCAAGGATTCTGAGCGGGGAGAGAGGGCAAACGTTGGGTGGATTCCTTTTACAAACCTCAAGGTGAACAGTTGTGAGAAGGAAATCCTAGATGTTTGAGCCAGTTACCTTGGATTAGGTTAGAAAAACTCATTTGAAAATGGGTGAAATGGTCATCTCTTGTAATAGTAGTACACTGCAAAAACGGGGGTGTTAAAATTGGCACAATGGTTGTCACATATAGATATCCAAAAAAATATATCAAAATTTACACCGTAGGGTGTTAAAATAACACTAATTTCTGCCAAAACAAATACATTGGTGTTATTTGAACACCCTATTATGTTAATGTTGATTCTCTCTTCGGCGTCTATGTGACAACACCGATGGTGTCAATTTTAACACCCCAGTTTTTGCAGTGCGCAGCTTCCCCCACCACCCCCCCCCCCCCACACACACACAAGTGTGTAAACACCTGCAATCAGGGACCCCTTATTGTTCCTCTTTTGTTTATACTCTAACTTTTTGGCAACAGCTCTCATTGGTTTTGTACACGCTCTCCAATTGGGGACCTTTCACCAACCGGGGGACCCTAATGTCATCTTTTGTAAGGTCCCCGGTTTGAATGTGTATACCTACCCACACACACATAGGTACTACACTCATTAAAATCACTGTAGGGCCTACCCCAGATTATCTCTCTTCTCTTAAAAAAAAAATCAACGACTGCCCGCGCACTTCCTTCGAAGCTACGATGCTATCTCCCTCGTGATGAACAAGTCACGCAAACAAGCCGGTGGGAGAGCTTTTTCCCGCTACTGCCTCCCGCCCATGGAACGGTCTTCCTGTCCACATTAAAAACGCTAAGACTGTTTTTTCATTCAAAAGGGGTCTCAAGACTCACCTGTACTCTAACTTGCAGCCGGTTGTCCCCATTACTGTTGTCTTTCTCCCTTAAAGGCACTGGACACGTTTGGAAATTGTCAAAGACCAGTGTTCTCACTTGGTGTATCCCAACATGCATAAAATAACAAGCCTGTGAAAATTTGGGCTCAATTGGTCATCGAAGTTGCAGGAAAATGATGAAAGAAAAAACACCCTTGTTGTACAAATTTGTGTGCTTTCAGATAAGAATAAAAACTTTTATTTATTTATTTATTTATTTATTGACCAAACCAACAGCGGACGAGCCGCCAATTACAGGAAAGGGTAATATACAACAAATTCATATAGCCTATATATATATATGTATGTTTAAAATTAACCAATAAAATAAAAACATCTTTGGAAATACAAAAATTACAAAAAGCACCAATTACAAATTAAATTAAACACAAGGGAAAAAGAAACAAATAAGCATGCACAAATATGACTGGAAAAAAAAAAAAAAATTATGATAATTATAAATATATTTTAAAAAAAATACATTAATTTATAAAATATAAAATAAAAAAATATTGACAATAAATGAAAATATTATTAAGAAATAAAACTTTCAAATAAAATAAATAAATAAAATAAAATAATCAAGGAAATAATACAAGACCAGATGAACAAAAAAGACATTTCAAATACGCATTAGTTACTGGTAGACGATACAGCACGTAAAACCTGTCCACGAAAGGAATTAAGAGAAGGGGCACCAAACACATCACAAGATCCATGGATACTGTTATATGTGGAAGAAATCCTTGACAAAAAGCCACGCTTTGTCACATCAACCCGATTCCTTGGCACATACAAGATGTGTTTATTTGCTTGTCTAGTGTTACGATTAGGTACATGTAAGCTAAAAGGGTTGAACACAGTGATGCTAAAACGATTGTGGAAAGATTTGTAGAGAAATAGACAGTCATTTAAAATTCTTCTATGTCTAAGGGGTGGTAGCCTGTAAATTTTACATAGGTCAAGATAATCCAAGTTATAAATAGTACCATTATTGAGCGTCCTATGAACAAATTTGAGAAAACGAAACTGAACTCCTTCTAGTCTATGTGCCTGGTGAGCCGAAATAGAGTTAAAAACAATTGTACAAAATTCAAGATTAGGTCTAATGAGAGAACAAAACAAGGTACGCAATACATGTTCATTCTTTAAGGAGCGAAAGTTGCGCCATACTAAACCACTCATGCGATTAGCTTTTTTTATTATGGTATTAACATGAGGGATGAAAGTGAGTTTACTGTCAATGCAAATACCAAGATCCTTCTGAACATTAACTCGAGTAAGAATATTATCACCCAAAGTGTAATCAAATTGGAAAGGCTTCTTCTTCAGAGTCAGGGTTAAAATACTGCATTTGTTAACATTAAGAAATAAACGCCAGGTTTTAGACCAGTCAAGAATTCTATCTAAGTCAGCCTGCAAAGCAAAATTATCGGCAGTACAACCAATCTGACGAAAAACCTTCAAGTCGTCAGCATAAAGTAAACATTTATTACTTAAACATTCAGGAAGATCGTTAACAAATAATGTAAATAAGAGCGGTCCTAGTATGGAACCCTGTGGAATACCAGAGGGCACTGTTTTCCATTCAGATGAACAACCATCCACAATTACTCTATGTTTTCTGCCAGTAAGGTAACTTTGTAACAAGATTAATACACTGGGATGAATATTGTAGGAATTCAGTTTGTACAAAAGAAAATCATGGTTGACTCGATCAAAGGCCTTAGAAAAATCAGTATAGACAACATCCAACTGCTCTCTCTGATCAACAGCACGGTATGCCTCCAGTAAAAGTGAAGTAAGATTTGTGGAACAATCCCTTCCAGAGACAAAGCCGTGCTGTTGCTCACAAATGGCAGGTCGAACATGAGAAAATATCTGCTCACATAAGATTTTTCAAATACCTTTGCTACCTGAGGGATTAAGGAAATTGGCCTATAGTTAGAAACACTTAACTTTTTACCAGATTTATGAATCGGAACAAGATTAGCAGTTTTCCAACTCGAAGGAAAGCAACCCTCCTTGGAGGCCCTACTGAAAATATATGATAAAGGACCACAGAGGGCACCAGCACAGGAATTAAAAACAAAACCCGATATATTATCTGATCCACTAGCTTTAGAACAGTCAATATTGTTTAATTTGTGTAGAACATCAGATTCAGTTATTTGGATAGCAGGCATGGCATTCAGATTAGCAGACTGAAGAGTAGGCATGGTATCGGTTGCGTCAGATTCATCAGGGGTGGAAGATAAACAGACTGGAAAAAGTCCATAAAAAGTGCTGCTTTGCTAGATACATCGGTAGCTTCTTGACCAGAGGTTTCATAACGAAGAGTTGAAGGCAAGGCATGCCGGCGCGAACGAGCCTTAATAAAACTCCAAAAACGTTTTGGGTTATTACCAATATCATCAGTGATTGATCTTAGATAGTTGGCGTACTTGATCTTAACCAGTTTCTTGAAATCAGATCTTGATTGCTTAAAGGATGCTATGTTCTCCAGAGTAGGACTGGACTGTTTCCGGCGAAATGCTCGTTCTTTGGCCTTTAGGGCTAAATGAACTTGACCATCAAACCAAGGAGGTGAGGGACGACGTGGACGAACAACAGGGACAACATCGATGATGGCAGCTTCAACAAAATCGTAAAAGAGAGATGTTGCTTCATCACAATTGTCTGTGGCTTCGAGCAGATTCCAGGGAATGCACTCAAGTGTTCTGTTCAGGTCAATTAAATCGGCTTTACGGAAGTTAAAAATCGGTCGACAGGTAGGTTGTAAAATAGGCTTTGAAGGATCATTGAAGAGAAAGCGCAGTCTTATTGATTTGTGATCAGATTGAAAAAAGTCATCACCAGTTGTGGAAGAAGCATGGAGGTTACTTGAGGAAAGTGCAAGATCGAGAATGTTATCTCCTCTCGTTGTGCAAAAGTTCACTTGTTGCAAATTGTGAGCGGACATGACAGCATCAACAAAAACATCATCAATCGTCGATCCACTTGAGACTGCCAGCTTACTCTCCGGGTTCCACTGCAAAGTAGGCAGATTAAAATCCCCAACAATGCAAATGTTATTGTAGTGGCTGGAAACAACAGTTAAGGTGTCAGCCAGTGCCTCTAGTGGCTCAACTCCACTGTTCGGTGGCCTATAAAAAACGCCAAGAAGCATCTTGTTGCGGCTAGACAGACGTACCTCAACCAGTAACAGCTCTAGATCATCACGCTCAAAATCTGATCTTCTACGGCATACAAAGTCATTGTGACAACCTAGAAGTACACCTCCTCCCCGTCTGTTTACTCTGTCATTGCGAAAGATGGTGTAGTTAGGGATATTCAACTCAGAATCCATCACGTCAGTGGTGAGCCAGGTTTCAGTTAAAGCAAAGAAGTTGTATATGCCACCAGGTTGCAGATGAGCAACCAAGGAAGTGTGGAAAGAATCAAGCTTATTTTTCAAACTTCTTACATTTTGAATGTACATCTGGCAAGTTGTATTTGGAAGGCTCCCAGTAAAGGTACCTGTAGATGACTCAGATGATGCTTCAGGTCCTGGATTGAGCTCGATGTCACCAGAAAGAATAATGTTGAAACATGATGTGCCGTTTGCATAATAGAGTGTACTGTTCCTGGAGAGCTTAATGTTGCACTTCACCCATTGATGAGTGGAGATTGATACAACAAAGCAGGATGACAACAATGAAGGTTGCCTAGCAAGACTCAATACTCCTGCATGACAATGGAGTTGCTCAGGCATGAAGAACAGCTTGGAGAGTGGGGTGTAATTTTCTTGTTGAGATTGATCAGAAACTGTCTGAAAAACACTGGAAAACTTGAAAGTGATCACAGGAAATTGATGATGAGATACACCAAAGTTGTCAGCAAGTAAACCTCTGTCACATGATATGAAATTTAAACAGGTTTGAGGGCTCATAACTACCAAAAAGAGTGAAAGCGTGAGAGCACAACGTGAGGCATGTTGAGTGGTCGCCATCTTAGTATAGTAACTTCTTGCAAGAAGTTTTATTATTTTAGTGAGAAATTACCTCTTTCTCAAAAACTACGTTACTTCAGAGGGAGTAGTTTCCTACAATGTTTTCTACTATCAGCAGCTCTCCGTTGCGTGTTACCAAGTCAGTTTTTATGCTAATATATATTTTGAGTAATTACCAAACGTGTCCAGTGCCTTTAAGTGCCTTGCATACTTTGGTCATTTGGCGCTACATTAATTCAGTATTAATGTTACTAGTGTTTTATCACTGAACGAAGATGTGCCTGTTTCTGTTTCGTCAATCAAGCGACTGAACTCAAACATGGTAATGACAAAAGGTTGATAACGTATGTACTATACATATATACACTGATAACAGAATGAGTTGTGACCAAAATGCCAACAAATACATCACAATCATTTTAGCATCTCACAAGCTAATTAATCATTATTAATATTGTCAGAAAAAAAGCACATGGAATACCCAAGTTGAAATTGTATTCGTGAATTATTGCCGAGTTTAATCAAGAACAAGATTATAGGACAGTGTCTGAAAGGATACAATCCAATATTAACTTGGTCTTCTTTTCGTAAAACCGCAAACCTCAGATCACCAAAAACCTTCCCTCCCCCTTTATCCCCGGGGTTCCCCTAGTTACCCATCCTCGGATCAATGTCCTAAGGGGTGAAAGGATGACCGTAATCCTAGGAGAAAGGGGATTAAGATACTATAACGGTTGCTTTGTCCAGGATGCTGTTCGGTATACTTGTGGATAATGCTCATTTGCACTTAACTGGATCTTTCTTGTGTGTACGGTAAAGAGCCGACTATGGTATGAGTAGTGTTATGTTTATGTATATACCAGTCTATAGAATGTACTTCAATGGAGACCACGCGGTCAGAAATGGTGCCCTTCAATTAAAACACTATAAGTTCTAGTATAGATCTACCCATAAACTTATCAAGTTAACATTTCGCATAGTAATATTTCATTAGTAATATTGCTTAATCCACTGAAAAATTGTAGCGTCAAATGAGCAATTAGCTGCAGCAGCCTGTGTCAGGTTGAAGCCATCATAACATGATTGAAACTGAGCAACCTGTCTCAGTGCAAATGCACGTCATTAGGGACCAATGCCTACAAGTTCTGCTACTAAAATGGACCCCCCCCCCTGCCGCGTCATGTTTGTTTGCATCTAGTTCTTGAAATCTATACTGTAAAGATGTATTTTTGTGTTGATCTCGTTTTATTGATATTTTCATATTTATTGTGATACTGTGGACAATAAACGAACCTTGAACCTTGAACCTTACCTCTGATCATTGGGGGGGAAGGACATTTCGCATGACCAATTGAGGCTAAACATTGACGATTTTACAAAGAATGGTAAAAGTTTCAAATTCATCACAGTCTCAGACCACACAGCTAGATAGGTTTTTCCTCCCATGGTGTGTTTATAGGATTCAGTGAAAGCTTTTCTCTTTGTAGAGGACCGTGGCGACATTCTCACAAGCTCCTCAGGAAAAGGGCAACAATGGAGTGAAATAACATGTGTTTTGTTATACGCGCTTTACCCCGTAGCGGCCCCAGTGTGTTATACAAGTCCGATGTATTGTGGCTAACGAGTTGGTCTTGTGGTTAAAGAGTTGGCATACAAGTAAGATGTAATGAGGCTATTCGAGTTAGTAGAGTTGGAATGGTCCTTGCTATACATGGAAAACAAATGAATATACACTTGTTTACATTTGTTATTATTTTCATTGTGAGAACAATATAGCGATAGGGCCTATATCCCTAAAATGGATATAGACTTAATCAAATTAATCTGTCTATTCGATTTAAAATGTCATCGATTCGGTGTTCCCGCAAACAAGGTTTTCGTCTGTTTTGTATTTTTCTCTTCACTTTTTAAAGCTGAAACACTCAACTATAACTACTAGCTAGCTCTGGCATTCGCAGTGATGTAACCGGCTGAGGGATCGGGGGTCGGGGACCTCCCCACCCTTTCCTCCCGCTCAGATCCCTTGCCACCCTCTTGTCCCCCAATGCACAAATGAATAGTTCGATACATTAATTAGCCCACCAACCCCCACATGCATGTGCCCACGCTTGCCCCCCCCCCCAAAGTGAAAATGTATGGTTACTCAAATTGAGGCTGGCTGCCTAATAGTCAGTTCACTCAATATGTATTGTAAAGTAATATTGTGATTGCAAATTGAGAACACAAGGTTAGTTCAAAATGGCCTCCGTCAGCGAGTGTCCGCATGAGGCACATTCACAGTGGCCCAAATCCTCACTCTGAAAGTTCCTTCACTCTGAAAGTTCCTTCATCTGACTGGGATTATGAGGAGCTTTACACTGCTATATTCATGAGCAGTAGGCCTATATACACACTCCATCTCATTATTGTCATTGGTTATTAAACTGTAAAAGAAGCTATATATGGCTTCACAGCTTACAACTTGTATGGTTTTAGGTAAATAATGCCAATAGTCCCCAGGATTTTCTGGTAGAATGAACTGGGTTGCTTTGAGCCTTGGTAACTGTTCAGATTTGGCATGTGGTATTCCACTCATCATTGTTGGTAATTATACGTTTGGAATGGGAAAGTAAACAGTTCTCTAGATGGTATAAGTATTCATGCTGAAGCAAATGAACTGTAATAATGGTAGTCGTTTTTTGTTCGGGTATAATGGTCTCTTTTCAACTAACAAACTTTCGAGTGAGAACTTTTGCTGTCGTATAGTTTCTCGGGGGAAATGCAAGGGTTTTTTTTTGAAGAGTGGACAACTTTACCACATAACAACTACCCTATTTCGTTTTTTTTCTTCAGGTAGGCTACAGTACAAACTAAATGTGTGTATGAAGCAATAGTTATCTTTGCTTTTCTTGATCAGTTTGGTTTTGAAGAAACAACGTAATTTCAAACATAGACAAACGTGTATTTCACTTCTATGATCTTCACGTCTGTCTCACTGTATAATGTTCTCTCATTTTGATTTCAAATTGATTATTTATAATTTTACCCATTCTTTTAAAATATAAATTACATGAAGACTTTGGTAATTACCTAAAGGCACTGGACACGTTTGGTAATTGTCAAAGACCAGTATTCTCACTTGCTGTATCCCAACATTTCTATGCATAAAATAACAAACCTGTGAACATTTGGGCTCAATTGGTCATCGAAGTTGCAAGAAAATAATGAAAGAAAAAACACCCTTAATTGTTGCACAATTTGTGTGCTTTCAGATGCCTGACAAAGACTTCTGGCCAGAAGTCTTTTTCAGATTCAAATAATTATTTCAGTGAGAAATTACCTTTTTTTCTCAAAAACTACATAACTTTAGAAGGAGTCGTTTCTCACAATATTTTATATTATCAACAGTTCTCCGTTGCTCGTTATACCAAGTAAGTGTTTATGCTATTTTTTTTAGTACACCAAACGTGTACAGTGCCTTTAAATGTATAATTAGAATTTACAAAAAATTGATTGCAATAAAGGATTCATTATCAGTCAAAGAATAGTTTGTTGTCCATGACAATGTGCACTGCAGACAGCATCTCTAAAGAAGATAACTTTGAGCAAATACTTCAAGAAATTATAACCCGTTTGAGTTTAGAGACTTTTTACTTTACTGAAGAAAATGTGTCTAAAGACGAACTTATTCGAAGGAAGTTATTCATTGACTGGGCTTTGGGGTGTCTACGTGCACTCTAACAACTCCTGGTCAGAATTGACCCGAATTCCGGGTCCTATTTGGGCCTGACCCATTTCTGGTTCGCTGTGACCCGGAATCTGTGTCAAAATGATCCGAAACTCTGTCAAACTGATGAAGAGTCCGGGTCGAAATCCATTTAAAAAAAAAAACAGTTTCTGGGTCAGCGTGACCCAGAAATAGGTTAGGCCCCATGTGACCCGGAATCCGAGTCAATACTGACCCACGGGAGTTGTTTTATAGTGTATTGAATTGTGTTGGTCTATACAAGGACTCAGTGAATTAACTTAACACAGCCTTAGCTGGTTCGGGTCATGTTATTATTGTGCCACAGTCATGATATTATTATACCCCTAAATGTACTTACAGTGTATGAACTATTTGCTCTTCCCTGCCTGCATTTGGGTAATGCTTTCCTTGGCAACACCATCAAGACACTAGAGTACTCTTCGTAAACCCTCTTCTCCGGCAGATTCAATAACATGGCGCGCCGATTACCTCGTCGAACACCAGCGTGTACAATCGCGAGTGTTTGTACTCTCCTACTTGTACGGTTACATTGTCAGGTTTGAACAAAAACAGAACCTGTATTTTGCGTCTCTTGTGGCTGTTCTTGGCAAACACAGGTGTGAGAACATCGACTTTCTCCACGAAGTGGTGAAATAATAATATAGTTGGCCTGAGAGAGCATCCGTCAGTCAACTACAATCCCATAGGGGGTCGTACCTTGATTCAAGCCCTTCTGAAAACTGTCAAAATAATTCCCTCTCATGTCGTGCAAACCGTGTGAGCGTAAATCGCTTCCGTAGAAGTTACAGTTGCTTTAAGACGCCCCCTGTAACCCCAATGTAATTTGGGAAGTGGACATTTCAACTCAGTTTGTTACACTTTGGCGATATTCAATGGCCCCGTCGCATCGATAGATGTGGACAGTTTCCAGCTCATCACCAGACCGTATTTTCAATATGAGCTGCCGTTAGACCAACACCGTACACACACAGACAATGTCAACAATATTCAGGGAGTAAAAGTACGGTTTACTCTAAGAATGCTAAATCGATATTGTTACCATCCCTCGCTAATTGCTCCTGGTGTACACATATGAATGGGATGATACAGTAATGGGTTTACAGGTGACAAATGTACGGCCTTCATTTTAACAAGACAATAATGAAAAGTGTGTGGTTCTGTGCTTACCTGTCTTGTGAAGGCCGGGGTAGTGTCTTGTGTAGAAGGCGGTCCCCACGCATCCTCCCTGATGGGTCTCCACGGAACGCCTGACCACTTCACCTTGTTATGACAACAATGACCGTCATCAGAGAAACAAAAAAAGGTGATCTATCATTCATCAGTTTCTCGTACTGTTGGGAATGTAACTTAGTATCTACTTCTCGTGTCCGTAACACCATCATACGACCCCCATGCCACGGCCGGAATTTCTTACTCGATCACCCGTACCGCACTGATAACAAGCCTCCCAACTCCCTGAGTAGGTTTTGTTGTTTGCAACCATAACATTGGCCCATTGTCGTGTTGTGTTTGTTTTCTACCTCAATGAATAAGCCCGCCGTGCTCTGTGAGTACTGACGACATTAGGTGGTATATATTGCAGAAACTAATTTACATTATTTAACTAAGAGCACCTTTTCATAATTAAAGCAATTTTTGTTTGGTCTTCTCGTGCGTCGCAATCGATGTGTGTACTCCCCTTAATCACTCTATCTCAACGTTCTTCTTTGTATTAGAACTAAAACAAAATAGGGTATGCCAGATTGTTAGAGCTGACAAAATAGTCGCAGAAAGAGTTCATGTTTTGTGTGATTAACCACACATGGAATAACAAAACCTGTGAAAACTTGGGCTTCCGTTGTGTGAGTCAGGAGAAAATAGAAAACATGCACAAATTATTAATTGTCAGCATGCAAACAATCCTTAATTTTTGTTGTAACATCAACCGTAAAATCAGCTGTTGCTTTGTTTTAGGTTTTCAGATAGGCCTACAGTTTTCTCTCGAACATGGCTTCATTTCAGAGGGAAATAGCAAAAGAAAAAATGGTTCTGCTGATAAGCCTATATGAACTTCATAGTCAGTAAGCTTTCAGACTAAAATTAAACAGTGATGTGTATTATCCTTACCAATTCTTTATATGCCCTATTAGCTTTCCGTTTCTCGTAGAATTTACACTATAGTGTTCATCTACATTATTAATACCCTCATGGCCCACCGGTATTGCAGCCAGTAGACCGAAAACACATTTTAGTTACTCGTTCAGTTTTTAGCACTAAAACAGGTGAAACCCTTTAAGTTCTATCCTCAGACAGGCCCGATTGACTTGGTATGACTCGGGACTCGGAATCTCCAGTCAGAAAACACTTTCTACATAGGCTTGTGTATACAACAAATACTGCGGTTTCAAGGTGTAAAAACAAAATAATTAACAAAAACAATTAAACAAATATTGTTTTTCAAAACTATCTCTACAACGTCTGGAAAGGTTATTAGCTTTGAAAAAGTATGAAATCAACTTTGTAATTAAGGTACACGTTTTTCCCAACGTATTGCACGCTGCAGACACATCGGGCTTTCGTGTATATCTAACAGGGGTGGGCATCGCAGGGTTTTAACTAATAGCTTAGATTGTTATGTTTTTATTTTTATCACAACTGATGACAAAGAGTGCTTTGGAAGCCCTCGGTTGTAATAAAAACGCTAGATAATAACTGCGTATATTATTATTATAGAAAGCATCTCAAAAACACGAAATGCCAGACAAAATAATTTAATAACTTGTGAATAATATTTCAAATTTTGTCACAGCTGATGTGAGTCATTACTATTTAATTTTTTTTTTATTCAATACAAAAACTATGTCATGCTATAAATAGCCTTTGAATGAGTTAGTGCTCTTAGTGATTATTAGGCCACACCAAAAATTGTTGATCGTCCCCGCCCGAACCTACAGAAACCCCCGAGCCATTTTTGTTTTCATAAAAAAAACGGTCTTTTCAATGATCTTTTCACTCACATTTGGCTCCCAGATTTCTCAGCTGATGTTTTTTCAAAATCTGTAGGTTGGAAAAGATGTTTGAAGAAAGGTTATTCATGTTGGCAAAAACAAGAACAATTCTTCAAATATTTAATTAGGCTACACTGCGTTTTAGTTTTTTGAAAATGTTTACAGAAAATGTCATCTATATGAGTTAAATGGGTTTAACATAATTGCAAACATCAAAATCTCACAAATCCTCTGTTTTTTAGTGATTGTGATGATTTCTTTATTCTTTATTTCATATTTTGCCATGTAAAAACAAAACAAAAAAACCGCCCTCCCAGCCCCACTCCCCCCCAAGGGACGATCAACAATTTTTGTTTTTTTGTGGCCTTATCACTACGGGCACAAAGTGCGCACATCAGAGGACGTCCACATTGTAAGGACACGAAAGAAGAAGAAGTGAAGACTAAGAGACGCAATATTAATTGCAAAAGCAAGAAAATGGTCGAAACGACTGATTGTATTGACCAAACAAAAGGAAATAATTACACCCCAGATTAAAAAAAATCCTCAGGTCAGGTCTGGTCAATTAAACATACCATTATAAGAAACTAGTTCCAATGAATAATCGTACACAGATTGAACTTGATGAGCGTGCATTTATATTGTAGCGCCCTCTGCTGTTGTTATATTGACATTATTATTCATTTCTAAAACTAAAAAACGTGTAGTTCATGTTCGATATAAAAACAAGAATCACTCAAATTTACTTCAGTTTTTCTGTTATAATGGGACAGGTCTTCTTTTTTACTGAGATAAGTCAATATATTTGGGGATACAAGTTGATTTTAACGCAATTATCGCTTATGTTGTGCTGTAATGAAATGCGGTGTGAAATTAACAAAAACATGCAGACGACACTTTTCAAACAATATGGCGGCGCCCATTTACTGAACAGTTTGGAGGTAAGCTTTACGCTTCTCTACAGGACCATCTAGGGTCTAGGAGTAGCATATTGCGATGATAATTTGTAATTTATGTATTTTAATCCAGCCATGTGATATTTTTTGTAGTGTTTAACAAAGCTAGCGCACAGTCATGACAGTCACAGTGAAAACACGAATGATGAAAACAAGAACTGAAGAACAAGTGTCTTGAGTTGAGATCATGTCAACGCGCGCGCGTGATTCAACTCAAGCATGTCAAGGTTCAAGCATGGTCTAGGAGATTCTACCTCCATGCACGGAGGAAGTTTCCTTCTTCCATGGTTCAAGCTTGGAGCACTAAACTAGTTTATTGCTCCATGGTTCAAGGTTCATTTATTTTCCACAACGTCAAAACAAAAAAGACATCACTCAAAAGAGATCAAGACAATACAAAAATCCATCTTTACAGTATAAAAGATTTCAAGAACTAGATGAACAATGAAAACAGATATGACATTGTTAAACTTGTTAAACTTCCTCGCGGAGTATTTAGGAGTTACCAAATACCAAGTACGAGGGATCCATAAATTCCATTTTCGATTTAGAGCTTGTTTTTGTACTTAGCCTTTGTGATTGTAGGCAATGCCAATCCAATGGTCCCTAAAGTATTATGTCATGATGATATTGAAATGGAGAAGAAAGAATATTAAGTGAACCATGGTGGTTCCGTGGTCAAATCGGGTCAAATCAATGCACAAGCATGTTCATAACAAAAAGAAAACAGTAGACACTATTTTATTATAATTCGCTTTCATGGTTGGGATGGGTTCAGTTCAGAGTAAAATCTTCAGACTCTGATTTTGGATTTTGACCCGAGTAAAAAAAAGGGGTTTTTTTGCACGTAAGTCATCATTATGATTGTTTTTTTCTCTGTTGTGATATTAATTATTCTGATGTCCTTTTTCTCAAACCTCACATACAGGACTCCATTTCTATCTTCACTGGGTACTCATCTGACAGACAAAATTTACTTATGCAGCATGTAGCTTGATCAGAATAGGTGTAACTTTCAGATACTATTCAGTTTCAAACACCTTAACAGCCATGTCTGTAACACCAAAGAAGTGTGCGATACGAGTAGACCCACCAACTCTGATTCTGACCTACACTGATGACAGTACAGGGAAGGATCGTCAACGCTCCATGCCATTAAGGAACTTCACAAAACGCTCTGGAGTCGATCGCTTTGTAAACGAGCTGAAGTCTAACCCTCGCCATAAGAAGTACCTTGAGAATGTCAGCGCTGCTCAGATTGCGAAACTACTCAAGATTATCAAAGAGCGACAGATGGGACTCAGCATGGAGGACTCTGTGGATAAGGTGAACAAGGAGCTGTCTATCGATCCCGAAGAAGACCTCAACAAGTTAGGCGATGATGCACTGGATCAGAAGAAACACATCATGGATAAGACATTTGAGAAGAATCGTAAGAAACCCGGAGATGACGATTTTCAGTATGACGTTGATGTGGATTTTGGGAATGGAGGTGTCGAGACATCTGGATGGGACTCTGGAGAGGATTCAGACCCCAGTTTCTAAATTTTTAGTTTAACGGTATTATACAGGATTGGTAGAGGATTGGTAGAGCTGACAAAGTAGTCGTAGACGGTGTTCATGTTTTGTGGGATCAACCATATTCATGGAATAACAAACCTGTGAAAATTTGGGCTTCATCTGTTGTATCAGCTGATTGCGTTTTCTGGAATATGACTTCATTTCACAAAATGTTTCAGAGGGAAATACTTCACTGAAAAAAAAAGGTTCTAGTATGAACTTCATTGTTATCAGTAAAGCTTTCGGAAAAAAAAAAACCAAGGATGTTTTTTATCCTTATCAATCCTGTATGATACAAATGTACCTTTAAATGTTTGATGTGTTTTAAAGGGGAACTCATCATGTTCATAGCAGGGCCCAATTTCATGGCTCTGCTTACCGCTGAATTCCGAGCTGACGATCACCATTTTCCGCTTACTGTGCAAGCGCAGAATTTCTGCGCTAGCTATTTAAGCGAAGAATGCCTACATGTAGTAACGTGGAGTACGCACGCGCACAAGCAAAAATTCCCTACTAACCCGTGAAATACGCTTGACTTACATGTAAGCGCGGAATTTTCTGCTTCCATAAGGGCCGATTCTATGCTTACAGTAAGCAGAGCCATGAAAATGGGCCCAGGCAGGTGGCAGAATTTTAGACAAACCAAGTTACTGCACTCGCACGCGTGCTGACTGTGACACAGTGACATTACACCATAACAGTGCAGCACAGATTGTGATGTGATGAACAGCACATGCGCATGTGCAGTAATTGGGTTAGAGTTTATAACTTTCCATGTGCAGCCACTGATCATGGCGAAAGTCATCCTTTAAATTGGACATTAATTGAAGAGTTGCTCACAGCCAAAGAAAATAACTTATTCCTGCAAATTGGACTTCCTTCAAGTATCCAGTTATAATTACAAACCTGAATTTGCAATGCGAATTTGGTTTTGCACTCATGTATACAAACATATAAGTTTTGATTCAATTTGTACGATGTACATGGTTTAGTTCAGTGTGAATAACTATTTTGAAATACCTATGTTTCAACATCGAAATACGCATTTGAATTTTGTTTTAATGATTTCTTGATGAAGTACTGAATTTTGTTTTAACTTACACCTTGAACTTTAAAATGATTAAGAAACATTGTATACTGTATAAAATTTACCTTTAAAAGTTTCAATTGAATAAAGCGTTGTCTTGTTGAGAAAATACAAACGTAGCAAAAAACTATCACGTTATTTTCATCAAGAACGTCACATCCATCCACATTTATCATGTTTAGTGGGTACCAACAGCATCGCCCTTCTTTTCAAAACATAATGCCTTTAGTACAATTTATTTTTATTAGTTGGTGTTCAGTAGTTGTTTTATGTGTTTACAGTTGTTAAACTTTTCCAATATTTTGATGTTCTTAAACAGATCCAATGTAAGACTTCATAAGTCAAGTGATTATTCAGTGAATATTTGACTAAAAAAGCAAAGTTAATGTAAAAATTCCAATACATTTTATTGTACCTTCATGTATGTGATATTAGTTGAACAATCTGACTTTCGTTAGGGATTCTCTTTGAATCCTATTGTGATTTTCCTCTTGTTATTAACAAAAAATTACTTCTCATAATTATTCACCAAAAAACTCAAAGGAAACGCAATGCAATAAAAGTATTATTTTTTACAGTTTTATTACAAATAACAAGTCTTTTGTACATTATTAAAACCCCCAGAAACTCTTAAATAATTAATTAAACCAAACCTCCCCATAACCAGATGATAACGCCACAGGCTAGTCTTTATAGCCTTGCATTTTTGTCAAAAATGGGCAAAAAATTGATATAAACACAAGGGGTACGTTAGCCTTGCATTTATGTCAATGGGCCAAAAATTAATAAAATTCCAGGGAGTAAGTCTTGCATTTTTGACAAAAATTGATAAAATCACAAGGGGTTAGCCTTACAGTTTTGTCAAAAATGGGCCTAATTGCAAGGTGTAAGCCTTGCACTTTTGTTGAATATGGGCTGAAAATTGATAAAATTACAAGGGGTAAGCCCTACATTTTTGTCGAAATATGGGCTGAAAATTGATAAAATTGCAATGGGTAAGCCTTGCATTTTTGACAAAAATGGGCCAAAAAATGATAAAATCACAAGGGGTAAGCTTTGCATTTTTGTCAAAAATTGATAAAATTGCAAGGGGTAAGCCTTGCATTTTTGTCGAATATGGGCTGAAAATTTATTAAATCACAAGGGGTAAGCCTTGCATTTTTGTCAATTTTTTTTTTAAATTGCAAGGGGTAAGCCTTGCATTTTTTCGAATATGGGCTGAAAATTGATAAACTCACCAGGGGTAAGCTTTGCATTAACAAAAAATAAATTGCAATGCGTAAGCCTTGCATTTTTGAGGAATATGGGCTAAAAATTGATAAAATCACAAGGGGTAAGCCTTGCATTTATGTCAAAAGTGGGCAAAAAATTGATAAAATCACAAGGGGTAAGCCTCGCATTTTTTGGGAATATGGGCTAAAAATTGATAAAATCACAAGGGGTAAGCCTCGCATTTTTTGGGAATATGGGCTAAAAATTGATAAAATCACAAGGGGTAAGCCTCACATTTTTTGGGAATATGGGCTAAATATTGATAAAATCACAAGGGGTAAGCCTCGCATTTTTTGGGAATATGGGCTAAAAATTGATAAAATCACAAGGGGTAAGCCTCGCATTTTTTGGGAATATGGGCTAAAAATTGATAAAATCACAAGGGGTAAGCCTTGCATTTTTTGGGAATATGGGCTAAAAATTGATAAGATCACAAGGGGTAAGCCTTGCATTTATGTCAAAAGTGGGCAAAAAATTGATAAAATTGCAAGGGTTAAGCCTTAAATTTTTGTCGAAACTGGGCCAAAGATTGATAAAATTGTGCAAGGGGCCTTGCATTTTTGTAGAAAATGGGCTGAAAATTGATAAAATCACTAAGGGTTAGCCTTAGTATACATTTTTTGTCGAAAATGGGCCAAATGGATAACATCACAAGGGGTAAGCCTTTTATTGTTGTCAAAAATTTGCCAAAAATTGATAAAATCACAAGGGGTAAGCCTTGCATTTTTGTTGAAAATGGGCCAAAACTTAATAAAATCACAAGGGGATTTACTTTTTTTTCAATCATCACATCAGTGAAAAACATGAAAGCACACAAAAGGCAAAGGTGATTAAAAAGTAAATGTCTATGTACATTGTATGGCAGCATTATGCCCAACTGTAATCCCAAACCCCAACCACAACCAAACCCCAAGCCTCATTCCAAACCACAACCTTAACCCCAAGCCCTAATCCCCACCCTTATCCAAAGTCTGACCCAAATTCAAGCCCCAACCCCGACCCCAATACCATTCTAAACCCTATAGTCCTTTCCTATCTCAGTCTGTTCCCCTCTATACCAGGTGGGCCAAACTTCATAGAGCTGCTTAAGCAGAAAACATTACGGGAATGCTCCATTCAAGACTTTCCGAGTTTGAAGCCACAAACTCGGAAAGTAGCACATCCTTTTGTGTTTACATTCCAGTTACTGAGTCAAGAAACTAATTGGATTAGTAAGTTAATCCGTAAGTTAATCTGCACAGTCACTATCTTGCTCAGCTGGCTGCCTGGCTGTGAAATAGCAACCAATAGATATCTATTTGAAGTATGTTTTCTTCTTCTCTACAAAGAGCTTAACAATTTTTCTGATAAGCAGAAATGAGCAGGATACCAGTCACAAATTGTGCCTGTGAAATGTTAGTTTGGCTGGTAACCTTATTCTGGTAAACGTAATTTTGTTATGCTCGGCTACTTTTTGTGCTTAAGCAGCTCTGTGAAATTGAGCCCTAATAGCAGTAGCCCGAACATCTGACGTCACACTTCGAGGTTCGTGAATAACACCAGAGATCAGCCTTGAGCGTAGGGCGGGATCCTGGAAAATGCACCTTTGACCTTGCATCCATTCAAACAACAGAGATTTGTAGTAGTCACTTGTTGTGTACATGCATTACATTTGTGTATAAACAACATTACATACTACAAACACGCGCGCCTTGTATCCAATGAAATCATTGGGTCTGTAAAACCAGTACCTGTCTTTATCCTTGCGGATAAAGACAGGGGACCAGTCTAATGACAGCAGCATAGGCAAGAATTTTAAGTTGAAGTTTGTATATATTCTTACAAAGTAAATATTGATTTATCATTCAATTTTTTTATTTCTGTTATTGATTTGTTAATTTTATTTATAAAAAGTTCTCTACTCACTAGAGTCATAAGAAAAGTCGTCTTTAGCGTCTAGTCTACTATTATCCCCGATCACTTTAACAGAATCCCCTCCATTCAGATCATCTCTTCCTAATCTAGATAAGGAAACCGGCTGTATCCCACTCTCCCCATCTAATCTACTATTATCCCTGATCCCTGTCACAGAATCCCCTCCAGTCAGATCATCTCTTCCTAATCTGGATAAAGAAACCGGCTGTATCCCACTCTCATCTAATCTACTATTATCCCTGATCCCTATCACAGAATCCCCTCCATTCAGATCATCCCTTCCTGATCTAGATAAGGAAACCGGCTGTATCCCACTCTCCCCATCTAGTCTCATATTATCCCTGATCCCTGTCACAGAATCCCCTCCAGTCAGATCATCTCGTCCTAATCTTGATAAAGATACAGGCTGTATCCCGCTCTCCCCATCTAACCTATCGCTTCGGTCTCTCATGGATACCAAGCCCTGGACGTTACTCTTCTTGAATGCCATAAGACAGTGGAGGTTTCCACCGACCCGCTTCGTCTTCCTGGTCTGAACTCCTAAGTGAAGCTTGCGAATGTTAAGACACTGCGGACTCTTGCAGTTTAAGTCTGTGGAAATGTCATCCCATCTGTTTAAACCAAGACAACAATAAAGAGCAAACGTGTGAGATGGTAAATCGGTGACTGAAATTGCAATGGTCGTGGGTTCGAATCCCACCTGATTGATTTGCCTGTGGAATTTTTTTTTGGACAAAACTCGGGAAAGTACTGAGTATACAGTGCTTAATACACATCGGTGTAAGGGTAGAAACAAATTATATTCTTTATCCCCAATGCAATATTAACACATATTAAATCGTTGCGGTACCCGCTGCTAAAACATAGGATTCAAACTGTCTCAAAATTATGCAAACCATATTACTTAGAAGGGAATCCTTTCTTTAAAAAACTTTATACTATTAACAGCTAAAGTGCTTCTACGAATTTATGACCCCGTTTTTAAAACATAACAAAAAAAACTACAAAGTTAAAGGGCACTGCAAGAGCCATCAGATGAAGGTAGGGTCATTGTTATGTAATGACCCCAAATTGTTTTTGTAATTTTTATCCGAAAGCTTGCTTGTTATAAAGATGGTAATGGTAGTGAGCATCCTGCGAAATTATTTCATCTGAAATGCCCCCGTTGATTAGAAATCAATAAAAACATTTGAATCTGATAACAATTCATACCTAAATCGATTTCCAGATTTCTGAGGGTTGGTGTCTGTTCGCGATTTGCTGCAGCCAGAGATGTCACCTTGCTAAACACGACGTTCAGGGGAAAATACTGTGACAGTTTTTTGCTGTTTTCTCAGCAAGTAGACACTGTATTCAGCTGAAACTTTCACAGGTGACATTTATTGAATCTAATTTTGCCCATAAATAAGCATTACGTTGACAAAAACCGAACGATGACTCTACCTTTAAGAGCAGGGCCCAATTTCATAGCGCTGCTTAACGGTGAGCAAATTTTCGTGCTAACTGTTGCAGACAAATTTGCTTGTTCACAAGCGTATTTTACAGGTTAGCAAGAAAATTAGGTGCCCATCTTGCGCGTTCACCATGGATTTGCATTGTTACGTCGTTCATTTTTATACAGTAAGCACCGGAAAATTAGCATGCCTTTTCGTGTGCTTACGGTTAGCAGCGCTATGAAATGGAAACTCGCTCAGTAAGCACAAAATCAGCCGTTAAGCACCTCTATGAAATTCGGCCCAGTTGATTTGGAACTATTGATAACCGTTCAGGGGGAATGTGGTTCTAATCCTGATAGAATCCATGAACATGACGCAACAAGCTCAAACACCGCCCTCACTGAGGTCAACAGAAGAACAATCACTAGCTAAGTGTTGTGTGTCACATTCATGCTCGACTGGTCCCCCGTCTTTATCCGTAAGGATAAAGACAGGCACTGGTCTTACAGGCCCAGTGATCTCATTGGATACAATGGTTTCATTGGATACAATGATTTCATTGGATACAATGATTTCATTGGATACAATGATTTCATTGGATACAATGATTTCATTGGGTAAACGTGCAGTGACGTAAGCTTTCCATATCTGTGTTATGATTGGTCCAAGGTGATGTAGTTTGTCAGCATGCACTTTTGGTCGTCTACATGTAGCGTGTGCATAATGTTTGTAACTATGCATGTAATGTTGTTTTGTGTGAATTGACTGCGAATCTCCGTGTGAAATGGATGCGAGGTCAAAGGTACATCTGGCAGGATCCGGCCAGGTGCCCAAGGCAGGTATCTGGCGATATTCACGAGCCTCAAAGTGTGACGTCAAATGTTCAGGCTACAGTTATGCATGCAAGTTTTGGGTTTTTTGCCAAAGCTCGAGGCTTGTCAATAACGCCAGATACCTGCCTTGAGCACCTGGCCAGATCCTGACAGATGTACCTTCGACCTCACATGTCATCCATTGCACATGGTGATTCGCAGTCAAATCACATGTACATGTCGGGGGTTAATTAGATGATGATGACTACAGTACCTGAAACAGTGGATCCCCGGCTGTTTACGACTTGGGTCTCCAACAAGGATCCAACTCTCCACCTCATTGTCAGTAAGAGGACACCTGTGTCATAAATGAATGGAAGTGCACAGACATTGTCAACTAAGAGCAAGTTCGAGTGCGCACATTCAGTCGACCCGCTGTCGACCACAGACTAGCAACGCACATGCGCAGTAACGTACTCACGCGAACGACTCATTTGGAAGTCCAGTCAACCATTCAACATCAATGGCGCCGGCGGGCGGCGGCAATGTTTTTTTTATCCTCCTCCTCCTATCATTTTTTTGCTCCCACAGTGTCACTGGTTCCTTCTCTTAACACTTTACAAGGCAACAAGTGAAGAGGCCATGGGAAGAAACCATGGCTTCAAGGCTGGTTCCAGCTGGTTCGGTCGACCACAGCAGCCTGCCTGAGCCAAATGGCCGTTCGTTCAAAAATGGTCAACCAACAACCAACTAACCATGGTGCGCACTCGAACTTGCTCTAACACAGCGACGGAGCCAAAACCATATGGTTGTAACACTTCTATGAAGCTACAACCGTGTATAGGGGAGGGGCATAAGGATAGGGGTGGAGTGTAAGGGCGGGGGGTGGGTGTGATGGTGGGATGTGGGTGTCAGGGTTGGAGATGGGCGTGAGGGTGGGATTGGTTTCATGGTTAGGGGCTGATTGGGAGAGTTGAGTGACAGGGTAGGGACGGGCATGGGGGTAAGGGATGGGTGCGAGGGTAGGGTCGATTGTCAGGGGATTGGACAGGTGTTGGGGTGGGTGCAAGGGAAGAGAGCTTTTGGTGTGACTGTGAGGGAAGGGGTCGGGGGGGTAAAAGGGATGGGAGTGAGGGCAGGTGAGTGGGTGTCAGAGTTTAGAAAAGGTGTGAGGGTTGGGCGCAAAAGGAGTCACCTTTGGGAGCCAATCAGCATTGGTTTTCAGAATACCCCTAGCAGGGGTTAGTGACGAGAGGTATCGATATGGCACACCACTCATATTAGCAAGGCTGGGGGGGGGTAAAGGAATGGGTGTGAGGGTAGGGGAATGGGTGTCAGATTTTAGAACAAGTGTGTATGCAAAGCAGTCACTTTTAGTAGCCAATCAGCGTTGTTTTTCAGAACATCCTACCAGGGGTTAGCGACAAGAGGTATTGATACAGCGCGCCGCCCATGTTAGCAAGGCTTGGGGGGGGGGGCGGTCATAGGGATGGGTGTGAGGGTAGAGGAATGGATGTTAAAGTTTAGAACAAGTGTGTGAGGGTTAAGAACAACTGCAGTAAGACCGTAAGGCTCTGCAAATGGCCATTAGAATTGAAACCTTCATGGTTTAGCTTTATATGTCGAGATGCATTGCCTTATGTGTAATTCGAACAATCCACACAACTACGGCTTTGCTATACATGTACACCGTAGAGGGGGTGCAAAGGTGACTGGGTGTAAGTTTAGGTGAGGGGTATAAGGGTGCGTTTTGGGTTGAGAGTAAGGGTGGGGGATAAGTGTGAGGGTGGGATTGAAGTCAAATGTAGAGGGTTGTTTGCGAGGGTCGGGTTGAGTTTGAGGGTAGAAGATGGGTGTGTAGGGAATGGGTGTGAGGGTAGTAAGTTTTGGGTTTGACTGCTAGGGTATGGGTTGCGGGGCGGGGGATGTGAAGTTAGCAAAAAGGGATGTAAGAGTTCGGAATGAAGGTGAGAACAACTGCAACAAGACCATAAGGCTCTCTGCATATATGCCCTGAGTCAGAATCGCAACCATTATGGCAGCTTCATATGTCGTGATGCATTTATGCCTCGCGTAATTTAAACCATCCCCATACAAATACATGTAACCAGGGCTTTCAAACATCACAGAGGGAGTCGAAGGTCAGGGTTCGAAAGTTTATTAGTTTATGTGTTTAGTTGTATAAAAAAAAAAACAAAAAAACTTTTTGAAAGCTGAAACCAGCCCGCTCTTCATTCAGGTATCATCATATCATTCATGTCAAGTCTGTCCCGGCAGCTCAGCAGGGTCAGGCAGGTGTTTCTATCTGGTTTCCTTGGCATTAAACAACTATTTCTATTCCTTCCCCCCAGGGCAGGATGCCAGGTCCATTGCTCCCACTCCCAAGCTCTCCGTTTTCCATTTTTGTGAAGAAAAAGAAGCAATAACGGTTAAAATAGTGCAGAAGGACACAACAAGTCCGACACTCACTCGAACCCACACTCTGCTGATCAGAAACACTAGAGCTTGAGTCCGGTGCTCTTATGCGCTTGGCCACGACACACCACAGTACCATTCATACCCTGTTCTTTCACTTCACCCTTCACTGCTCTTTGACCTCACAAAAACCTCATATATGAACATTTTGTTCAAATTTTAACACTTTGGTACACATTTTAATGGTGTGTCGTGGCCGAGCGGATAAGAACACCGGACTCAAGTTCTGGTGTTTCTGATCAGCAGAGTGTGGGTTCGAGTCCCGGTCGTGACATTTGTGTCCTTAAGCAAGACACTTACCATTATTGCTGCATCCTTTGAATGGGACGTAAAGCCGTAGGTCCCGTGTGTTGTGTATTGCACACAAAAAACACAAGTGCACTTATCGCAAAGAGAAGGCGTTAGCCCCAGTGTTCCTTGTTTGTTTGGCTGCATATTGCGCCACAGCACCTTGTAAACCATTACATGTTGTTATGTAAAGGAATAGGTCTCATACTTCAAAAACGTAGCTCTGAATACCTGCCAGGAAAAAATTATTGTCTGTCTGTTTAACCCTTTCAGCCCCAATACAAGTTCTTTTGACATAAGAACCGGAAGCTTGTGTTCAAAGTTCGATTTTACAAACTCTATTATTAACTTAAAGATTTAATTTTAGAGCATAATAAGTAACACAAATTGTCTTACTTATTGAATTTCCTTTCATATAATTTAACAATCATTGAAATCAGCCAATAAATGTCAAAGTTCTTGGTCTTTGTTTCCCCAGTGTGTTCTGTAATCCCAAACGCTTTTTTGTACACAACCATATGGCACTCCGTAGGTGTTTGGCATTTCGGATCTTTCCACTCCAATTTGAAGTGATTGCATAATAGCAACCCTATTATATTTTACCATCATTGGAAAGATCCGATCTTTCTCTTCTAATGATGGTAAGCTTGGGTATGGAAGGTGAACATGGACAAAACTACAGCTTTTTAAAAATTGGCTTTTGTGCTCAGGCTTGAGTGCTTCTAATACGTGCGCTATATAAGACTATACAACCCACCTGAAGGCATCCTCGGCTTTCTTTGGAACGTCTTCAAACCCGACAGGACAGAAGTAATGATTCCAACAGTGGTAGATGAACGTTGTCCCTGTATCATGAAGTCCACACTTAAGAAGTTGTAGGGCTTCTTCAGACGTTCTACCAAGGGTGCGACATTTACCTACTGGCTTGTACATGTAGTAAGACCTCCCTCTGGTTCCATAATGGTTGTTGAGCTTTCGAAACCATCTTGAAAGAAAATATTCTGATATTCTTAGAATGTGGACTTTAATAACCAAAGCAAAGTCGTGTTTGGTAAACACAATGCCCTGCAAGCCAGTCCGTTTCTTGACATTTTTAAATCTAGGTGGTCCAAAAATAATAGGCTTTGGTATGCCAAGTATTTCTTGGCTTATCGCTCGGATAACATTTCTTGTTTTATTCATAATGACTTTGACATTTGGCCTAGAAGGTCCAAAAACAATAGGCTTTTGGGGATCCCGAGACCAATCTACAAACCAAGTTTGGAGTTGATATATGCCAAATTCTTCTCAAGTTATTGCTTGGACAACATTTCTTTTTGTTTTAGCCATTTCTTCAGTGGCTTTGCCAACTGCAGGGAAAAAAAAAGTGAGCACTTAAACAAATAGATTTAAGAGTCTTTTGGGGGAATCCTTTGAGTCTTCTGTTTATAAAAGGCAAATAAAAGTTAAGGGATAGACAATTTATGAACATGATTACAAAGGGGTCAACCAATTCCTTGAGCTGGTTTCTCGCAAGTGACAGAATAATATCAACTTTTTTTATATTAAGATTAAATTCATGGAGAAAAATTGTTGATTTTTACAGCTAATTTTGTGGCATGTCAAGGTCGAGTGGTTAAGAGCATCGGACTCGAGCTCTGGTGTTTCTGATCATAGAGTGTGGGTTCGAGTCCCGGTCTTGTGACTTGTGTCCTTGAGCAAGATACTTTACCATTTTGCTTTGTCCTTCGGATGGGACATTAAGCCATAGGTTCCGTGTACTAGGATTGGTAGTGCATAAAAGAACCCAGAACACTTGTCCTGGAACAGTAGGGGGTTAACCCCGGTGTTTCTGGTTCACAGCAAGCACCCTTGTTTACAGGTTTCCTCAGGCTTGCGAGCAACAGTGATTAAGCTCACTATTATGAGGCGTCCTTGGTTTCATATACCAGAAATTAATACTCATTTTGTTTTCAGTATCTTCAAAATAAAATCAGAGGTGATCCATGAGGTAAACCTCTAAGATGGAAAGATTTTCACTAACCTCATTAAAGTAGCGTTGCCCGTGAATGGGCCGAAACGAATTTCACCGAAAGGAGGTTTAAAGCCCAATACTGTCAGTGCTTCCTCTTGTGTGATTGGTCGATGGCTTCCAGCTCCAAGCGTGGAGAATAAATAATTCCAGCAAGACACTAGAGAGGATAGACCACAGGATTTGCTGTATTGAGGTCTCGACATGCAGAACCTATGGAGTAAGAAGAGATTGATTTATAATTATGCGACTTTGGAGCCTCATTTTATTGCCCTGCTTAAAGGCATTGGACACGTTTGGTAATTGTCAAGGACCAGTATTCTCACTTGGTGTATCCCAACATATGCATAAAATAACAAACAGGTCTGTGAAAAGTTGGGCTCAATTGGTCATTGAAGTTGCAAGAAAATATTGAAAGAAAAAACACCCTTGTTGCACAAATTTGTGTGCTTTCAGATGCCTGAGAAAGGCTTCAAGTCTTTCTCAGATTCAAATATCTTAGTGACAAGTTACCTCTTTCTCAAAAACTACGTTACTTCAGAGGGAGTCGTTTCTCACAATGTTTTATACTATCAACAGCTGTCCGTTGGTCGTTACCAAGTAAATTTTTATGCTAATATATATTTTGAGTAATTACCAAGCGTGTCCAGTGCCTTTAAAGGTAGGGTCATAGATTGGTGCACATTCCAAAGATTAATTACCATAAAAGCTTACTTGGTGAGAAGCATTGCAGTTGTAGAAACTATTTTCAGAAAGGATTCCCTTGAAGTAATACATGTAATATTGTTTGGATAATTGTTCACCCAAAAAACATTTGAATCTGAGAATCGATTCATGCATGAATCATGTCTCAGATTTCTGAGGGTTGGTGTCTGTTCGCGAATGCTGCGGCCAGAGATGCGGTTGGTACCCGCTGTCACCTCGCTGGATGGATGGATTTGACATTCTTGTGAAAATACCGTGATAGTTTTTTGCTGTTCTCTCAGCAAGTGGACACTGTATTTAGCTGACACTTTCACAAGTGACTTTTGTCAAATCTTTCTTTAGAATTTTTTATAAATAAGCATCTCGTTGACAAAAAGGGTCGTACAAGTATAGACTACAAGAGTCACGGAATTAATTGGGGCACAAGAAAGTAATTGGTGCTTCCTCTTTGGTCTTTAAAGGTAACATACACGTTTGGTAATGATTCTGAAAATTAATGGCAAGTTAAAGTACAGCAGCTTTGGATAGTATAATATAATGAATTTTGAGAAACTTTTCACTTCGAAATACTGCGATATGGAAAAAGATATCACTTTTTATCCCCAACAAATTTGAATCTGAGAAGTGTTACGGCTGTACAGCTTCTCAGAGTGTGTATTCCAATGCAGATTATTCTTCCTGCGTGGACATTACCGCTCCAGATTTTCCACAATCTCCCAAAAACGCTACCACCTTTTGAAATGAAATTTTCAAAGGTTAGTTTTATGGTACATATCTACAACTATATAGGATTAAAACAAACAGTGGGTTCCAATTACCAAACGTATACAGCACCTTTAAAAGTACTCATTGCTCCAGATGAAAGTTTGTGTACACATTTTATACGGTAATTGTCAATCACTCAAAGTAAATACTGGAGGACCATTTATTGCCCTTCCTGAAATCTGTTCTTACAAACTGACACATAGCGATACAAACTTACCATCTTCTCTGGTCCAAAACCTTCCTCTCTGCAAGTGATGTGGATGTTGCCGATACTTTGGGTGGAATATACAGATCCTCAGTTTCACTTAGAGCTTGGGACGAAGTTTCATTCTTCTGCAGTTTCTTACAGACTCTTGCTAAAAGAGTAACAACAAAATTAGTAAGTGTTGTTTGAAGCTTTGGATGGTGTGGAGAAATAAGAAGTAACTATAACTAAATAGTAAACTTGCGAGTACATGTGTAAAAACTCTTGTGGGATTGTTGGCTCTGAAAAGAGCCGGCGTGGTCTTGACGTTTCAAACAGTATACTCTGCTCGTCTTCAGGAGAAGTGTCAGTGTCAGTATTTTATTTCTAGTAATTAACCACACTTGGGGAAACCGACTGGGTAATTTTTTAATATAATTTTAGGTTGAACAAAGAGTAGGATTTGAACCTGCGACCTCAAGATTAATGTCCCGGCACTCTACCAACTGAGCTATCCAGCCCTAATGTTGGCGGTCTCCCCTTTTTTGTCAATATCTTTGTTCGGGGGTGCCGGTCAGAAGCCATTTAACCTGTAACTGCAGTGTAGCCAGGGATCACACCCAAGTTTTTGATACAACCTGGGAAGCCGCAGCAGAGGGTTCACCACATCATTTCTTTACTTTCCAAAATTTGTTGGTGGCAGTACTGGGTTTATTTTAGTGGATGTGACCTCAACTATCAAGTTCTTCTTTCAAGTTTCTCCTGAAGACAAGCAGAGTACTGTTTGAAACGTCAAAACCACACCGGCTCTTTTCAGAGCCAACACTCCTCCAAAAGAGATTTTACACATGGTTGTACCCGCAAGTTTACTATTTATTATCAAGTTCTTGTTGCCTCGCAGCAGGAAATGATCGACAGTCAGACCTTAATTTTTTAGATTTGTCAACCTTGAATTCTGTATGTTTATCAGGGCTCCAATATTACACTGGACCGCGGGCCCGAGGCCAGTGATTTTAGCATCGGGCCAGTATACTCATGACTGGACAAGTCCAGCGGTCTTGTGTTTTTCATTTGAATAATAATACCTCACTGTGTAATATCTTTAACAACATGAAGTGACTATTGAGTCTAGTAAAAAAAAATTCAACTCTGTTGAGTATCAAAATGTAGCCCTTCTTACACTCAAGACAAATGAGATAAATCTTCTCTCAGTGCTTGCTCAAATAAAAAAAAGTTTTATGTTACACTTTGTAGAAAGTTCTTTCCCATTATGATTCTGGTCTGGTAAAATTTTGTTATAAGCCCTGCAGTCTTGTGGAACTTTACCCCAAATTTGAGCTCTGAGAATGTGAGCCTCTACAACAAAGTTGTCTGCGGCACTCACTTGCTATAAGGGTTTTAGCAAGCCACTTTGTTAAAAAGAATGCACTCAAAATTTGCCCAAACCTTTCTTTCTTTTAAAATCTTTTGGTGCTGCTAAATCTGACAGATCAATTTCCCAGACTATTTGTGAATTCTCTCTGCTGGTGGCATTACTCGTCGTCGATGACTGTTCTACGGAGGAAGTTTTTGGTGGCACATTCTCCAAATCACTTTGACTGTCTGCTGATTCTGTTTCAGTATTTCTTAATGAGTCTCTTCTGAATGACACTTCCGAGATTGGAGAATCAGTTTTTAGTGTCTTCAAGTTGAACCTGTCAGGTAATATCGAGGGAGAAGTTGACAAGCTAATGATGTTTGATGTTCCTGCATCATTTTTCTCTGAAGACGACCGTTCCACCTGAACATCTTTTAGTACTCGTCTTGTTGACGTTGATCCTAGAAATCAAAGGTGAGAAAAAACAAATAGATTTGAGTTAAGGTAGCACCAGTGTACGCATCCAGCTCTTCACCTAAAGCAGGTGGGAGCATTTAATTAAAAAATGGCCTGCCATTGTCTAAGGTTTTCTTTTCTTCAAATCTGTGGCGGGCATTCTGGACCCAAGTTTTTGAAGATTGGCCTAAGCACTCTGAATTGAAAACAAAGTCCTTGGAATGTTTTTACTTGGTGTTAATCTTTGGTTTTAAAAGCCCTTTGTTCAATCTGAGGTAATCTAAATGGTTTCATCTAGATGATTTTTGTAATTTCTTCTCAAGTTCACCCCCCCCCCCAAAAAAAGCAATTTTGTTATAAATCAGTATTTCATTTCATTTCATTTGTTAATTCTGGTTGTGAAGCCAAGGACTCTCAGAAAAGCGAACTCAATCACTATGCTAGCCAAGAACCCCATGGAGAGAAGACAAGGAAGGAAGTGTCAGTTTTAGTATTATTTTATTTTGCAAATCGGCCCTAATTCTTGTGTATCGGCATGCAATTTGAGCGTATTGGTCCAATACGCTAGCTTGTGCATGGGGAGAACCCTGGCCATGTACATAGACTGGTACCTGTAACTGGTTCTATTGACTCATTCTGCGTATCCAGCTCAGATGCCCCGATTCTTTCAGTCTTTGTTGAGTCCAAAGAGACCTTTGATGTTCCTTCATTGTAAAGTACAGCAATCTGGTCGAGGTCTATTGGACCATCATATCTTAAGTCTTCATTGTCCTCATTGTCGAAAAGATACAAGGACTTGAAATTTCCCATTGTCTCAGTTGCCAACAAACATCTGCAAGAACAACAGATTTCAGATTTGCAGACAGTTCACTCAGTAGATCTCAAGTTTGGTGTACCTACCTAGCTAGTTGCAATAATCATAATAATAACAACTGTATTTATATAGCGTCTAACGTCTTCAGAAGAAAGTCTCTAAGCGCTCAGAAGAACAAAAAGAAAAATTACATTTACGATGAATTGAACTAAAATGTTTTGAGAAGAGTCTTGAAATGTAAGATGGTGGTTACAGCTTGTTTGATGTGAAGAGGGAGATTGTTCCATAGGAGGTCCAGCAAACTGAAAACTACATTCACCATATGTTTTGGTGGCAATAGTTGGAATAACAAGGGCGTCTTTGTTTGCTGAACAAAGGTTTCTTGCAGGCATGTATGCCGTGAGCAGATCTTTCAAGTAAATTGGACAACTTCCATGACAGCATTGAAATGTTAGGAGGAGAATCTTTTGAAGATAATGCGAGCACGAATAGGAAGCCAATGGAGAGATTGCATACTCTGGAGTAATGGGTTCATGTTTTCTTAACCAAGGGATGTGACCAAAGAAGTTTGATTAGCCCAGCTACATGTATGGAAGTGATGTACAACAATGTACAGAGTACGGTCAAGGCAACTGGTAGGCAACTGGTAGGCACAGGCTACTGAGTAGTACCAACCGTGTTTGTTACATCCATGAGTTTTTTTTCACACTACCAATTGTTTTTATTTTTATGTTTGCTGTTTGTACATTAACCCTTTCAGCCCCAAGTTCTAACAACCTTTGTGGCCCACGTTGTTTGACCACTCAAGCGTGAAACACAAATTCACATGACACTAGCTACAGACTGTTGACTGTTGTATGGCATCCCACAGTACACAGTCCAGTGGGATGCCATACAACAACTAACAAACATTTATTAACCATTGTCAATCACAGATTGTATTGATTAATTATTTTGTAATAGTTTGTAAAGTTGTACTGTAGGCCTTTTTAACTTTTCAACACTAAAATACTCACGTCACTTAATGACTCATTACTTTGTGAGTAAAGCTTGACTGATATTCTGGAACTTACTAATAAGAAAACATGGTCTCGCGTCTCACGTCGTGACTAAAACTAAACCCAAACATGCATTTCAAATGGCATTGTTTACCGTTGCATACATCGAGTCCGCAGTCCGCCCGCCCTCTCTTGCTGTATATGAGAAAATGAGTTTTCATCTCCAACTGGACGAAAGTACTAAAAGGGGCGGAGTCCCCTCCCCCATTTGCCAATTTGCTTAGAACTACAGATTCAGATAAGAGGGAAACTTTTTAAATTCTCATAAGGACTAGAGAAAACAATCTAAATATACTGAAATTGTAACGACTCAGAATGGTATTATAATAATTATTGTTAAAATAATTATAATCATGGTTTAGACCATTGACCATTACTTCTGTCACTTTAATGGAGTATTTGGCCATTAAAGTTATAAAGCGAATTTGACCTTTACTGGCAAACAACTTTTTTTTTTTTTTTTTAAATATCGTACCCCCCCGGCCCCCGCCCCCCCCCCCCAAGCACGTCGTAGTACGACGATCTGCCATTTTGAGTAACCCCTGCCCAGTTGGGAATTCCGCCCAGCTGGCTCCATGCTCAATTCAGATGCACACATTCGCTCGTCCCCATAGTTCAGTCTTAAGCAAGATATTACCGACCTTAAAGTACTACCTGGGGAAAAGAGTGATGACAAGAGATGAAAACACCACCGACACCTAAACAAAAGTTGACATGTGATCGTTATGTACTTTCCTGCATCCTGACTCTTGATTGCTATAAATTATAATTGAAAATACTTTTTATAGTTGTACATTATTTCTGTCAACAGGTAAGAATAATTGTAATATAATATGATAGGTGCATTTATGGTCAAACAAAGAAGCACTGGCTCATAGCTGTGCTGTAACACTAATAGTAATCTATCTATATTTGTTACTAACAAATGTTCTATATTTAAGTATTAACAAATAGCCCTATATTAACAATCAAATCGTAAGCAAACATTGTCATGATTGTTTTAATGTCTAAAGTCCCAATTACTGGACCCAACAACCTGAAAGCGTTTTTTGATACTGGACATGATGTGTTATGTGTGGTAGGGTCCGAGCTGAGTGAACACTCATTTCTCATGTGTTCAATGTCCAAATCATGTTATAAAATAGCCCCACTTCTGTGGCAAACAATCCAGAAGTGGGGCTAGTTATAAAAGGGCAGTGTTACATGTAGGTCCAGACTACTTTATTATGTAATGCCTAATGGTTTCATAACTACTGTCCTGAGTAGGTCTACTGTACTGGGTTACATAAACAATAAAACAGAACCTAGAGCATCCCACTGGCAGGCCTGTAAACTTGGCATGTGCGTAGGCCTTCATTGTACTTTGTACTTTTGTAGTTTAAGTTTACAAATTGTGATTGACTGATAATGTTCCATGGACTCTTGGAGTAGATCATCATGCAACTTTTGTGAATGGTAACAAAGACAAGGTTATTAATTTTATAGATTTCTAAATCAACGGGGGCACTTCAGACCAAATAATTTCGCAGGATGCTTACTACCATTGTCGTCTTTTATAAAAATAAGCTTTCATGAAAATTTGTTACAAGGTCATTAATACCAAAGTATTACCCTACCTTTAGGCCACATAAAATAAACAAATTGTTGATCGTCCTGTTTTGGTGGGAAGTTGGGGTGGGAGGGCGGTTTTTATTTTTATTTTTTATTTTTTAGGACATGGCAAATTATGAAATAAAGAATAAAGAAATCATCACAATCACTATAAAACAGAGGGTTTGTGTGATTTCGATGTTTTTAATTGTTTTGTTAAACCCATTTAACTCCTAGATGACATTTTCTGTGAACATTTTCTTAAGTAAATATTTGAAGAATTGTTCTTGTTTTTGCCAACACAACCTTTCTTCAAATATCTATTTCCAACCTATGGATTTTGAAAAAATTATCAGCTGAAAATTCTGGGAGCCAAATTTGACTGAAAAGATCATTGAAAAGACCATTTTTTATGATTAAAAAAAAAAAAAAAATGGGGTCGGGGGGTTTCGTAGGGTCGGGCGGGGACGATCAACAATTTCTTTTTTTTATGTGGCCTTATGAAGGTTTTATTTTGGTCACAATGAGTGAAAAAAAATCTGTAGATTGAACTGGTAGGCTAACAACAATTAATTTAAATTAATTGGTTAGATACCTTTTCAGAGTCTAGTGTTGCAAAAAACATAGCTTGCGAGGTCACGACCTATTCATTCAGCGTTATGGTTAATCCCTCCTAGTCACATGACCTCCCGTTCGGGGTAGTCTTTTGACAGCAGATCATCGTAGATGGGGGGGGGGGAGTAGCCTGCATCCCTGTTGAAAGTTGGTTTCTGGGTGCGTATCTGAATGGCTTCGGGAATCCCTGATCTTACAGTTCCAAAACTGGTCCTCCCTCGCAATAACTTGAACTTCATCCATTTTGATGGTGTGATGCTGTTTTTTACAGTGTTCACCAATTGCGGTAAGGGGGTTTTTCTGTTTGGAATGTTCTTTGATTTGTTTGAAATAAATCAGTTCAGTAATACAATATTTGTTACAATTTCTCCAGTGCAGATTCCATTTATAAAGATGTGACATCAATGTCCGGATGAACCACAACAAGTAGCCCATTTTATCAACGTGATGAAGTCCAAAAAGAACACCATCCAAGAGCCTCCAGAAGGCGGTTGGGGTTGGATGGTAGTTATCGGCAGTAACATTATATTGCAATGTGTCCTTATTACTCGAAGCTTTGGAGTTTTCTTTATTGAGTGGAAACAGTACTTTAGCGCCTCAGCAGCAGAAGTCGGAGCAGTAGGCAGTGTTCACATGGCTTCATTTCTTTTCATTGGTAAGTGATCTAATTTTCTTATTACCAAATCCAAACAAGAATGTGAACAATAGAAACAGAATATTATCTTCAAGCAAACTTGAATCCTCGATTCTGATTGGTCGACCCATAGCAACAAGGTGTGTGATATAAACCTATATCACACGACCTATACAGCACCCTGCGTATTGCGCTGTTCTAAGTCTGCGTAGTGCGCTATTTTAAGCTAAGTATACGCAAAACGTATACCACGTATTGCGTTAATCTGTGCGTTAAGTTTGCTTAAAGATGTATTGCTTCGGCCTCGTTGGATATGGGACGCAGAAACTAAATTTTTCCATATTCCACTCGCGCTTGTGTGATAACTAATATTATTTGATTTTACCCATACACCGATGTGTGTAAAGCACTGTACTTTCCCCCCGAGTCCTGTGAACAAAAATCCACTGGCATATTACTTGGGTTGGATTTAAACCCACGACCTTTGTCAATCTAACATTAATTTAACATAAAATGTTGCGGTACCTGCTGCTAACATATTTGATTTGAACTGCCTCTAGCTACTGGGCAATTTTGGTGGTCTACTGGTAAGGTATATATGCTCTAGAATAGCAAAGGTCGTGGGTTCGAATCCCACCCGAGTAATACATGTATTCCTGTGTTGTTGTTTTTTTCTTCAGAGGACTTGGAGAAAGTACTGAGTATGCAGTGCTTTACACGGTGTATGGGTAAAACCAAATAATATTCTTTATCCCCGATGCAAATTTAAATTTACAGAGTATGGAAAAGTACATCATAATACACTGGAAAGGGACAAATATTTACAACAAAGCTCTTGGAAGTGGAAGGGGGGCTCCTAAATTACGTTGTTTGTAGATTTGGTTCATCAAAGGATAGGAAGGACCCAAGCTACAAGCTACAATCAACCCAATTGGATAAACAACAAAATAAATGGACTTATTGCTTTGTCCTTCGGATGGGACGTAAAGCCGTAGGTCCCATGGGTGTGTTGTGTAATGCACGTAAAAGACCCCAGTGCACTTATCAAATTTACCATTGATTTTGAATGATTTTTTTACAACAGGTCCATTAGGAGGGTATCTTTGTCGTCGGTTTGGTAATCGTCGTTTGGCATTATTAAGTGGGATGATTGCCTTTATCGGTTTGATACTTTCTTCTCAATCGAAGACACTTATTCAAGTAACATTGTCGTTTGGATTATTAACAGGTATGTTCAATAATTAAAAATCTGATTGTTTAGTTGCGACAATAAGTGTACATCAAAATGTTTCCAAACATTGCTCACATTTTAACCTTGAAAACTTTGTGTACAAAATAGCCAAGATGAGAATATTTGTGCTTTAAATCTTCTTAACTTTTTTTAGAAATTGGTGGTTGACAGCTTTTAATAACTGTTTTTGTTTTTATTGTAAACTTGAGCACACCTGGAGTTTACTTTTCACATTAAATAGATCCCTACTCGGCGAGCGGTGTTTTTTTCTTCATTTTCCTGTAGCACCCAGACTGGTTTTTTTTTACAGTAATGAGAGATATTTTCATTACTGCCACAGGCCTGCCTTAATCATGACAACGCAACCCCTTTAAGCTTGTTTTGTTTCTTCAAAGTTTAAGCTACATTTCATTTCATTTATTAATTCTGGTTGTGAAGCCAAGGACTCTCAGAAAAGCGAACTTACATGTAATCACTATACTAGCCAAGAACCCAATTGAGAGAAGACAAAGAAGGAAAATTCTCCAGGGAAAACCCACGCAGTCAGGTAGGGACTGAAAACTCATTCCACATAGTGCCCCCGGTGGGATTCGAACCGGGGTCATAGAGGTGGAAGGCGAGGAAAGATACCACTACACCAACCCAACCGCCCATCATGTAGATGATACAAATGAATACCTGTTTGTACTCTTTCCCAAACCACTTTTACCATTGAGGACAAAATGGCTATGGTCAGCCAGAGCACAGTCATGGCCGAAGAGATTGTTGGATTGGCATAGTGGTATCTTTCCTTGTCTTCAACCTCTGGGGCCTGGTTCGAATCCCGCTCTGGGGCACTAGGTGGATTGGGATTGCAGTCCCTACCTGATTGCGTAGGTTTTCGCAGGAATAATTCTCTGGGGTTTTTTCAGCTAAATCTAAAACTGAAACTTCCTTTTTTTTCTTCTCTCCATGGGGTTCTTGGCTACTATAAAGTTTGCTTTTCTGAGAGTCCTTGATTTCACAACCAGAATTAAAATGAAATGGTTTTACCTGGTTCATGATTGATTGCTCATAAAGTCATTAGAGGTCGAGAAGCCTTCAAGTTCATACCCCACCACCTCCACCCCACCCCTCCCGGCTATGTTTGCTGTCGTGTTAACAAAAAGTATACACCTGTAATCATTCATAAATTAAAGTTTCTTTTTATTTGTCTCTGCACAGGTATCGGATGTGGATTCGGATACATCAGCGCCATAAGTATCATCAGTAAATATTTCAAGAAGCGTTTTGCCATCGCTAATAGTATAAGTAGCTCTGGTTCAGGGTTGGCTATCATGGTGTTCCCGGTGCTTGCACATTTCTTCATTGATTTATACAACTGGGAGGGAGCAATGCTTGTATTTGCTGCGATTGTAGCCAACATATGTGCCATGGGAATGCTGTACAGACCAGTGCGTAGAACTTCAATTATAAAGAAAGCTAGCAATCATGTTGATAGCTCTGATGAAGAGCGAACTCCAGGGTTACAAACTCCTGAAGAAATCTCTCTTCAGGCATGTCAGGACACTAATGAAGTGAAGTCCCCGTCTAATGATGAGGTGGATGAAAACATCAACAATGTACACTCACACACAAAAGGTTATACACAAGTATCAACTTGTTCTTCAAGGGGAGAAGGACGACATCAAGATGATGTGAGGGCCGGCCGAGAAACTGCAACTCTCAAGTCTGACTCAAATGACTCATTACACAGCAAAGTGAAGCAAAGACGACTGACTAATACGTCTATTCAGATGAAGAAATCGTTTGGACACTTTGTTAGAGGTACAGGAATCTATCTCATCAAAACTCATCATCGTTTCAACTTGATCTGCCTCATTCAACTCACAAATGGGATAGGATACACTTCTGTATTGACACACATCGTTGCCTACGCCATTTACGCCGGAGTCCCTGAACTAGATGCAGCAGTTTTGTTATCAATCATAGGGGTTGGCAGTATAATTGGTCGACTTATCTCTGGACCCATTGTTGATCTCAAGATAATCACTGCAGTTAAGCTTTACCCGATAGTTATTTTCATTACGGGCTTTTCGGTTGTGATTTGTCCACTCATTAAATCGTTTGCTGGACTTGCTGTTATTGGTGCAATCTTTGGCATCTCTACTGGCGTCTACAAGGCCCTAAACAACGTCCTGATCAGACTGTTTCTCGGAGCAGATCTTCTTTCGCTTGGAGTTGGACTTATCATGCCGTATATAGGCATCGGTGCTATTGTTGGACCAATATTTGTAGGTAAGCTTCAAACACATTGGGGGTTGTAGTTTGTTTTTTTCCCCCTATACCGATGTGTATTAAGCACTGTATACTCAGTACTATCCTGAGTTCTGTGGAAAAAAAAATCCACAGGCAAATCACTCGGTTGGGGTTCGAACCCAAGACCTTTGCACTGCTAGAGCATGTCTTACCACTAGACCACGGAGCTAGCCCGGTGGCTAGAGTCAGTTTGAATCATATGTGAGAGCCGCGGGCACCGCAATGATTTAATAGATGTTATTTTTGCATCGGGGATAAAAGAATATAACTAGTTTTTTACCCTTACACGGATGTGTATTAAGCACTGTATCGTCAGTACTTTCCCAAGTTCTGTGAAAAAAATCCACAGTCAAATGACTCGGGTGGGATTCGAACCCACGACCTTTGGGGGTTGTTATGAATATATCCTGTTGGTCATGGGAAAGATACTTTTACAATTTTGATCTCAATCTCATTCTCTAACAACGAAGAAACCAACAATGAAAAAATATGTTTACCATTTACTAGACACGTGTACTGTAGATGTTTTACTAAATTTACACTGCAATCTTGAAACATTTTGCATAACAAATTTTGTTGAGAAGGAACTGGTTGTTATTTCTCAATAGAAACAACTTTGTCGCTCTGAAGTGATTTTAAATGGGTTTGTTAGTTCCCTGTCTGTATTTCAAAGGAATGGTCTTGTTTTCTCACTAGTCCACCCAGCGTTTTCACTAGTCAATATTTCATATAAATAGGTATGCTTTCCAACACTGAACTAGCGAGCCGGACCACTTCACGTTTTTGACTGGTCCTCGATGTTTTTAAACTAGCATTTGGCGAGAACGCTGCTATACAAATGTTGTTCATTATTTATTATTTCAACTTCAACATTCACTTGTTATAATTTCTCTGAAGGTTGGCTTTATGATGTCAATGGGACGTATAACCTTGCCCTCCATGTTTCTGGAAGTATCACGATGCTTGGAGCCTTCTCCTTCTTTCTCATGCCCTACTTGAGGAAGATTGAGAAGAAATCAGCCCAGAAGATTGCAACTGTTGACAGAGATGTTGAAGATGTTGATGTCCCGATGGGAAGTATGGTTTCAATCCCAGATATTTAAAGACAAGGTTAAAGTTTGGAAAACAATAAGAATATTTGTCAAGCTTATTTTATAAGGTATAACGTTGTTAATCACCAAAGAAACTTCATCAATCTAATGTTAAGATCATTTGCTTTTTGTGTAAGAAGTATTTAAATTGACTCTTATAAAACATGTTACCAAATGCTGTATCGTTTATTATTGTTGTCCACCCAAAAAAACGCACAAATCATAATGGTGTTTAAACTTCCTGATGTTTTGATTACAACAAGTGAATCAATTTATTTGTGCTTGCAGTGGCAAAACTAAGGGGTTCAGGTTGGGGGGGGGGCATGGGGTAACGTGCCCCCACCCAATTGATGTCTGTGCCCCCCCTCCATTTGAAATGGACTTTTTGTAGATAACAAGTTACCAGGGAGTAAAATGTTACATTTTATAAACTTTAATGTGATAGCATCAATTTTGTTTTACTGTTTCCCCCTTACACTCAAGTCAGATTATCTTATAAAAACTAATAATGAAAAACAAAAGATCATCAAGAACCTAAACTGGTATTGATCAAGGAGTTAATAGGGAACATGGTTTCCTGTCGCACTTCTAGGAATAGATGCTGTAATAGTCACCTACTCGACACCCTTTTGTTATTGGATTCATTCACTGGTAACTTTCTTGTATGTACTTGGCTTGTCCCATTCATTGCATCTGATGAAATAGTTATTGCCAAGAAAGCTCTTGCAGTTTTTTTTAATGTAATTAGTTAGTCTTTAAAGGCACTGAACACGTTTGGTAATTGTCAAAGACCAGTGTTCTCACTTGGTGTATCCCAACATATGCATAAAATAACAAGCCAGTGAAAATTTGGGCTCAATTGGTCATCGAAGTTGCAATAAAATGATGAAAGAAAAAACACCCTTGTTGTACAAATTTGTGTGCTTTCAGATAGGAATAAAAACTTCTTGCAAGAAGTTTTTATTATTTTAGTGAGAAATTACCTCTTTCTCAAAAACTAAGTTACTTCAGAGGGAGTCGTTTCCTACAAGGTTTTATACTATCAACAGCTCTCCGTTGCTTGTTACCAAGTAAGTTTTTATGCTAATGTATATTTTGAGTAATTACCAAACGTGTACTGTGCCTTTAAAGCTAATGTACAACATTGGTAATTGTCAAAGACCAGTATCGACACTTGATGTGACCCAATATATACATGAAATAACAAACCTGTGAAAGTTTAAGCTCAATCGGTCTTCAGAGTCACGATAGAACAGTGAAAACCCCATTATACATTTCACTGTTTTCAAACATCGGATTTTATCACCAGTGATAAAGACTAATTGTTTTACTCATTTCCTAAAAACTAAAACATTTCAAGCAAAACTATTTCAAGGGAAGTTTTCCACCATGACCATCTTTATACCATGTAAATTATCTGCAAATCTGTTAACATTTATATTTTGAACCTTACCAATGTTGTACACACCCTTTAAGTGCTACCACTACCTTCCTGGTTTTATAAAAAAAATAGTAATAAATGACATAACAGGATTGCTGAAAAGGGGCTTGTATAAGAGAAATGCAAATGGAAACAGTTTTAATTGGCCCGAAATGCCCCCCTCGAAAAATGGGTTCACCTCCAAAACATTTTACTCTAGTTTTGGCGCTGGTATTGAGTGCTTGCAAGTGTGATTTTGGTTTTGAAGGAAACATTTTCTCTTACTTCAGAAGTTAATTTCAACATGTTTAAATATTATTTTATGTTGGATAATGAAAAGTTTTAGAAAGAAAAATCTCTCAAGGAACGGTGAAATTTGAAAAATGTATGCTGCAAAAACCTTAAATAATAAATACATGAGACACCATAGTATTCTTATATTTTTATCAAAAAAATGTTTCTTGAATCAAACTCTTTCGTGGGAAAAAAATAAATTTTTGACTTTAAGTTTTGTGTCAGATTATTATTTTTGTTTGTAAAAAATATTTGAATCATAAAATATGAATAATAAACATCAATACTTTTGTCAAACTTACGAAGTTGGAAATACTCAGCATTTCTACTACAAGTCACCAAGAGTAAAATTTTAAATGTCTTTATCGATAAAAATCTGTGTTTAACTTCATATACTAACAAGTACTAGTAATACATTGGTATTTGATTAATATTTTGTATTAGTTATATGCATTAATTCTGGTTGTGAAGCCAAGGATTCTCAGAAAAGCAAACTTAATCACTGTATTAGCCAAGAACCCCAATGGAGAGAAGACAAGGAAGGAAGTTTCAGTTTTAGATGTGGGAGGAAAACCCCAGAGAATCATTCTGAGAAAACCCACGAAGATAAAGCAGGGACTGCAAACCCAATCCACATAGTGCCCCCGGCGGGATTTAAACCTGGGTCCTACAGGTGGAAGGCGAGTAAAGATACCAAAAGTATCTAAAGCCAACCCGACCTCTATTGTTGAGTAGGCATCGGTGCTCAAAGGTCAAATTAATGACGTGTACATGACGTAGTCTGATTGCAGCTCACATGTTTACTCCGTTTTTCTACATGGCAACGAGTGTAAATTGATAATTAATTATATTTGTAATCAACTATTTTCTTATCAATAATTTATGGTTAATTTCATTAACCTTTAAAGGCATCGTACACGTTTGGTAATTACTCAAAATATCTATTAGCATAAAAACTTACTTGGTAACGAGCAACGGAGAGCTGTTGATAGTATAAAACATTGTGAGAAACGACTCCCTCTGAAGTAACGTAGTTTTTGAGAAAGAGGTAATTTTTCACTAAAATAATAAAAGACTTCTAGCTAGAAGTCTTTTATTCCTAACTGAAAGCACACAAATTTGTACAACAAGGGTGTTTTTTCTTTCGTCATTTTCTTGCAACTTCGATGACCAATTGAGCCCAAATTTTCACAGGCTTGTTATTTTATGCATATGTTGGGATACACCAAGTGAGAACACTGGTCTTTGACAATTACCAAACGTGTACGATGCCTTTAACTAATTAACGGTACATTTACGTGTATTTTTCTGCTGAGTGAATTTTTGTTGTATATTATTGATGAACGGGTCAATATATTCCAATAAAATAAGCATGTACTTTTAAGAGCTATTTCCTCTGTCCCTTTGTCACTTCCTCTTATGTTAAAAGTAATAATATTTGCATAAAACGTATTGAACTTTTAAGTAGTTGAACCCTAACTTTTTCGATCAACATTTGGAAGTATTAATTCTTTTGTAGACTGGGGTGGAGAAGATGCGTTAAAGGTATCGTACACGTTTGGTAATGACTCAAAACAAACTTACTTGGTAACAAGCAACGGAGAGCTGTTGATAGTATAACACATTGTAGGAAACGACTCCCTCTGAAGTAACGCAGTTTTTGAGAAAGAGGTAATTTCTCACTAAAATAATAAAAACTTCTTGCAAACAATTGTACAACAAGGGTGTTTTTTCTTTCATCATTTTCTTGCAACTTCGATGACCAATTGAGCCCAAATTTTCACAGGCTTGTTATTTTATGCATATGTTGGGATACACCAAGTGAGAACACTGGTCTTTGACAATTTCCAAACGTGTTCAGTGCCTTTAAGCTGCGGAATAATTGTAATCTTTCGGTAATAATTTTCAGAAGAAAATGGTATCTTTATCAGGTTGGTTCAGTGGTTTCTTTCCCTGCCTTTCACCTCTGTGGACTCCGGTTAAATTCCAACCTGATACCCGGAGCCTTGCATGTGGATTGGGTTTTCAGTCCCTACCTGATTGCGTGGGTTTTCCCAATTTGGGGGTTTCCTCCCACAACTAAAACTTAACATTCCTTAATCGTCTATTATTCAGCATGCCCTTGTGCTGTTGATGTGAAATAAAATAAACGAACAAAATAATAAAATTTTAACCAGATTTTGAGATTCTTCATCATTGTAACCCAAGAAGTGTTTTAACAAACACCAGTTCAATTTGATCAATATTTCAAGAAGTCCTTACAAACATAAGACATGAACAAAGAAACCTCCTGCTTGGCGACATCTATGGGCAAGACAACATGATTTGGACTTGGGTAGGCCACATTAATGTCCCAACTGTCCAGAAATAAAACACCGGTCCCCCTTAACGTTTCCTTCATGACATCTCTCATATCTCGTAAGATGATGTTATTACCGTACACTGAGGACGTAAATGTACCGTGGATTCCAGGGTGAGGGCCCCTCACAGCTATCGGTGTCTTGGGGCATTTTGCAAGGAGGCCGGCAATCGACCCCTTGAGAAGTCTTAGCATCTCGAAAAAGTTCATGCGATCCAAGAAGGCCTGTGACCAAGGGCTCAGCAAAATTATGCTATTGCAGTCTTGATCTTTTAGGCTGTTTAAAATATCCGTTTCAAAACGTGTTTCTCCAATGGGAACTTGAGATGAGGCCGTTAAAAATGGCCGCGCTTGATACAGAACAGATAGGTTATAAGAAGAATGATGACGTATGAATCGGTAATGTGCGTCGTCACTGCGAAGAAGGAACTTTAAACCGATGGCTTCGTGGAAAGCTTCGAATAATTGCCGGGCAGTAGTGTCACCAAGAAAGTATACGCTCTTCCCTTGAAAGCACTGGGAGATTTGATCAGTACTGGTCGTGTTGTCCCACTGGGTCGTATGACATCGTAAAGAATGCCACTCATCTTCGAGCCAAAACCCATCGGTGGTTAGATCAGGGAGATCGGGCTGACATCGGGGAAGAGAAACTGAACGGAAATCTTCTGTTCCTTAAAGAAAAGAGTAGAATCAAAATGGTACAATATTGCAGTATCTATGGTAACTTTAATACAAAATTTGTAAGATCACCATGTATTTGATGAGATGTACACTCTAAAAACTCCCGGTGTGGCAGGAGATTCTGTCCTCCCGCAGATTCTGTCCCCCCATACGGAGAACTGTGTACAAACTTCTTTTGGTAGCGCCCTCTTTTGAATCATCCTACTCCAGCCAATGTTAATTTCCCGTATGGCCGGGGACAGAATCTCCGGGGGGACAGATTTCCCTGGGACACCGGGTCAGAATTGACCCGGATTCCGGCGGGTATCCTTTAGGGGAATCTGTCCCCCCGGAGATTCTGTCCCGGGAAAATTAACATGGGCTAAAAGATAATTTGTATAGAGGGAAGAATGAAATCATACATGTAGCCGTGTGCAATCAAGTCAAAGGATCAGATCATGTGACCACGAAAAACATTTTGATGGTATTCGGTATAAGCATCAAATAGAGAGGTTTTATAAATGGACATATGCAAAGAAAAATAGTAAGACCGGAACGCACCCATATTGTTCAAAAAGCTAACAAATTTGAGGGCGATCAAAAGAAATGTGTACACAGCTCGCTGTATCGGGGGGGGGGGGGACACACAATATCTTTGGGGGACAGAATCTCCTGCCACACCGGGTTCCAGGGGGCCTGACCCAAGTTCAGGCTGACCGGAAAGTGCTTAAATGGGATTTTAACTTTGATTCTGTGACATTTTGACCCATTTCTGGGTCATTATGAAACGGATTCCGGGTCATCCCAGAAATGGTTCAGGCCCCACGAGACCCGGATCCGGATCAATTCTGACCCGGGAGATTTTAGAGTGTAGTTCTGAAAACAAAATGGCCATTAACTTGAACAACAAAACAATATTATGGTGAATTTCTCACTACTATGATTAGCAAATTATTGCTGAACATTCAATATACCCGGCTAACATAAAGCCTGACACTTGGGCCCAATTTCATAGAGCTGCTTAAGCAGAAAATATTGCTTAACAATTATTGTCTGCTAAGCCGAAATGAGCAGGATACCAGTCACAAATTGTACATGTGACATAGTAGTTTGGTTGGTAACCTTATTCTTGTAAGCATAATTTTGTTGTGCTTAGCTATTTTTTGTGCTTAAGCAGCTCTATGAAACTGGGCCCTGTTGAGACTTGACGCAAACCTTTTGGCCATGTGACGTCACTTAATCTGTGCTCAAGAGTCAAATGTATCTTAAAGGCATCGTACACGTTTGGTAATTACTCAAAATATATATTAGCATAAAAACTGACTTGGTAACGAGCAACAGAGAGCTGTTGGTAGTATAAAACACTGTGAGAAACGACTCCCCCCGAAGTAACGTAGTTTTTGAGAAAGAGGTAATTACTCACTAAAATAATAAAAACCTAGATCTGAAAGCACACAAATTTGTACAACAAGGGTGTTTTTTATTTCATATTTTTCTTGCAGCTTCGATGACCAATTGAGCCCAAATTTTCACAGGCTTGTTATTTTATGCATATGTTGGGATACACCAAGTGAAAACACTGGTCTTTGACAATTACCAAACGTGTGCTATGCCTTTAACGTTTGGAGTAGAATTGAATATAAATTGTCAAAGATAATGTGGATAATATAACTGTTTAACCACTACCTTCTATTTTGATGTGTTTTGGCCCCTGCTCAACAATCTGCATCACACTCGCTCTAGAAAGAAGAACATAGGAAATAAATCAGAGATATCACTTTTGTCCAACAAAATCAGTATAAGCATTTTTTAGGTAGTGGTGGGCACATTGACAGAGAGTACTATTTGGTTTTGGGTAAAGTTGTCTGTGTACACCCAAACCAAACAGTACACTCCAATAGTGTCCACAATGCAAGAATGCTACATTATCAGAAGAAATTGTGTTAACTAAAGGGACTGTTTGGTAATTACTCTTAAAAGTACAGCAGCTTCTAATAGTTTAAAGCATTTTGAGAAACATTTCATTTCGAAGTACTGCGGTTATGGAAAACGATATCACTTTTTATCTCAAAAAATGAATCTAAGAAGCGTTACTGACAGTAACGTTTCTCAGATTGTGTATTCCAATTGCAGATTATTCTTCATGCGTGGACATAACCGCTCCAGATTTTTGGCAATATCTCAAAAACACTACCACCTTTTGAAATGAAATTTTCAAAGGCCAGTTTTACGGTATATCTACAACTATAGAATTGAAACAAACAGTGGGTTCCAATTACCAAACGTATGCAATCCCTTTAACCAGATATGCAATCAAGACCCGATGATGCATGTTTGTGATCGGTGACTTTACAAATATTCTTTCAGTGCTTACTTTTCAAATAAATACTCTTTCCCTTGAATGAGTTCAGATGCAGTCAAATCAACTCTTGCCTTCATAACACCCAATGAGTACAGGTCATCACATGACCACGTGCTCTTATCTTCTGGTTTCCCGCACACCAGAGTATGGTCTCCCATCTCTGCCGGGTACCAGTATTCACATTTGTTGTCCCACTTGGTTCCATTGCGTCGCAGCAAGCAAGTGGTCTTGATCGTGTTCACTTTCTTTCCCGCGTTTTTGGCCCTGAATACTCCTGACCACACCAGGCGATCCTCTGCCGGCCACACCCGTTCTTTCACAAAGTCACACGCCTCTTTTGGGTGGGCCAAGATGATGTCAATCTTGGCCACGCCCAACCAACCTGCGTAGAATTGCACAAGATATGTCCCATCACCGTTATCCACCACTTTGCCGGATGTACTAGCTTTCGGGTTCAATGAGTTGAGGGAAGCAAACCACATGTCGCCACCTCGTTTTGTTCTAGTTCCCGCCAAATCTCTAGCCTCTATTACCAGCCGCAAAGTGGATCCTTTCTGAATCATCAGACCGCTTGAGTCTAAGATCCTAAAAGGGAAGACAGAATTGAGAGAAATTAAATCTATAAACAGTCTAAATAAGAGAGAATAAGCTTGCATTGTAAGACATAAACATGCGTTTCTAGGACAGTTATGATAAAAAATACCCCAAATGAATTTCTACGATAGTTTAAAGGACAACACGTGGTTTATTTTGTACCTGTAAGACGAACTCTTTGCATGAGTGATTGTGGGTGGGCTTTTGTGGTTTGGGTCGATGACGTCACCGTCACGGTGTTGGCCGATATTCCACAGTCGTTTTAAAGTATTGAGTGATCGAACCTATGACAAATACGAATAATACTAAAATCGTTAAAATAATTCAGCGTATTTATAAGAGAGCTACTTGGTGAATGGCTGCAACACAGAACAGGTTTATATATTTCTTGCATAAATAGAAGGCAACCCCACCCCTATAATCATTTGTTTATCCGATTTGGGGGAATTTTGCATTCTTTAGTTTTTCAACTTAAAAATCTATATTCTCGCCAACAACTTGTTGGGCTCAGGTGCAATGATGAGGCCTATTTCATAGCGCTGCTTCACGGTAAGCAAATTTTCGTGCTAACTATAGCAGTTAAGCGTAAGCGTATTTCGCAGATTAGCAAGAAAATTAGGCAGTCAGCTTGAGCGTTCACCATGGATTTGCATCGTTACGACAGTCATTTTCATTCAGTAAGCACAAAGGATGCTAATTAGCACAAAGAAGGCTAATTGCAGAGTTTTGTCCTGCCCCCTCCTAACCAAATCACAGACCCCTGTTGATTGGCAACCCCTCTAGAACGTGCGGCATGGTCCAGCTTAGGATATCATGGCATGGCATATGGGATGACCAGTGTTTACGATGTGGTTAAGACAATAAAAATTGTTAAAATATGTCACTTATGTGCCCACTAATAGGTTAAAATGTTACGGGCAAAAATGTTTGTGCCCCCCCCCCCCACGGTTCTGATTTATAGCACAACACAAGAACTTACAGTGGGCTGCTTTGATTCTGTATACTTGAGGAGCAGCACAGAGAAGCAAATGCACAGCAAAACTATGATCACAAATCGTGACCTCCGAGATAATGACGTCATAGCCTCAACTTGATCTTCCATCTTTGCCAAGAACCTGATCATTTCCAAGTTCACGGGTTGCTCTTTTCATGGGTCACAACATCCGGGGTTTCTCTATTCACAGGTCACAACATCCGGGATTTCTCTATTCACAAGTCACAACATCCGGGGTTTCTGTGTTCACAGGTCACAACATCTGCGATTTCTTTATTCACAAGTCACAACATCCGGGGTTTCTCTATTCACAGGTCACAACATCCGGGGTTTCTCTATTCGCAGGTCACAACATCCGGGGTTTCTCTATTCACAGGTCACAACATCCGGGGTTTCTCTTTTCATAGATCACAACATCTGCGATTTCTCTATTCACAAAGCACAACATCCGGGGTTTCTCTATTCACAGGTCACAACATCCGCGATTTCTCTATTCACAAGTCACAGCATCCGGGGTCTCTCTATTCACAGGTCACAACATCCGGGGTTTCTCTATTCATAGGTAACAATTATGGAGTTACATGGTCACATAAATACTTCGAAGTCGAAGAACACGCCTTTTTCACGGTGCCTCAAAACGATTCAACACATCAATGGCAGAACAATGTCCGGTCATACTAGTGTGATAAATCCAAATTCAGATCTGTCGGATGTATATATTGTGTGCACCACTTGCTATTGTTGAAACCCACGCAGGCCTATGACCTATGTAGGCCTACGTGTGCGCCTGTACAAATAAATACGGGTGTAAAGTCCAACAACCGTTGCTCTCAAACATGTTTTTTTCCCCATTATCTTTACGCAAACATTGATTCAATTCAACGGTGGGTAATGAACAAACCAAGTGGAGGGGTTTATCATTGCATGTTGCTTGATATACGACATGTAGAATTCAGGCAACATTCGCACATTGTGCAGTATCAAGAAAACCAGTCAAAAACACCGTTTAATTGATTATAGTGTTCTGCCGACTCGCGTACAACGCGTCGCCGTTACGATAGCCTTTAGTCAAGGCGGCGCACGCGGCATACCCCAGATGTCACGCACGAAAAAATACCAGCGCTAGTCTTTTTCCGTGCGTGACATCTGGGGGGGGGGGGGGTGCCGCGTGCGCCTTGACTAAAGGCTACCGTTACGACGGACAAGTTAACCTCCCCCGTTGATAATCAGAGCGCTCGTTTTAGTTAAAGGCAAAGTATACCTTTAGTTTTTGGAAACGTTCATATTGTTGTAATCCTATATAAAAGTAGTCATATACAATAAAACGAACCTGAGAAATTTTTGTTCAAAAAGTGGTAGCGTTTTTAAAATATCGCTGAATATCTGCAGAGCTTACGTCCACGCAGGAAGAATAATCTGTATGGAATACACACTATGAGAAACGTTTCTCAGATTGAAAATGTTTTTGAATCCCTCTCTCTTAAACCGCATCCCTACAAAAGAATTGTTTCTCAAAGTGTTTTACATTATCAACAGCTGCAGTTCTTTTTACCAAGTAAGTTTGTATGGCCATTAAACTTTGGAGTAATTACCAACGGTATACCCTCCCTTTAAAGGCCCTGTACACTATTGGTAAGATCGAAAAACACAAATGTTCACAGATTCACACATAACTTACATGATTTAAAGTAAGTAATGGTAGAAAGGGTTACTTGAAATATTTCTGCCTAAAATGCTATCGTTTCTGAGAAATGAGTAAAACAATAGTTTTTATCACGCGTGATAATAAACTCGATGTTTGAAAAACAGAAAACACATAAGGTCTCTTTTCACTATTTTCTCGTGACCTCGATGACCAGTTGAGCTCAAATTTTCACAGGTTTGTTATTTCATGTATGGTTAATCACACAAAACATGAACTTTGTTTGCGACTGTTTTGTCAGCTCTACCAATCCTGTAAAATACCTTTAAACCTACAAATTATGGTTCAAAATCAAAGCTCGCCCGTTATTATCTGGTCACCATAGGGCTGCTTTAGTCCTAACCACAAAAAGGTAACTAAGCACAGCAAATTACCATGTCACATGTACAATTTGTGACTGGTAATCTGCTCATTTCTGCTTAGCAGAAAATGGTTCAGCAATATTTTCAGATGAGGCAGCTCCATGAAATCGGGCCCTGACATTAACGCAACTTCTCCACCCCAGTCTACAAAAGAATTAATACTTCCAAATGTTGATCGACAAAGTTATGGTTTCATTACTCAGAAGTCCAATAGGTTGTATGCAAATATTATTAATTCTTTTAACATAAGAGGAAGTGGCAAAAATGATAGAGGAAGTAGCTCCTAAAAACAGTTTTTAGTTTTTCAATTGGAATATAATGACCCGTTCATCAATAACATTTTAAATATACAACAAAAATCCACTCAACAGAAAAATACACGTCAATGTACTATTATCTAGATAGAGGTAAATGAAAATAACCATAATTTATTGATAATAAAATAGTTGATTACAAATATAATTAATTATCAATTTGCACTCGTTGCCATGTAGAAAGACGGAGTAAACATGTGAGCTGCAATCAGACTACGTCATGTATACGTCATTAATTTGACCTTTGAGCACCGATGCCTACTCAACAAGAGAGGTCGGGTTGAATATGGTATCTTTCCTCGCCTTCCACATGTAGGAGCCAGGTTTGAATCCCGCCGGGGGCACTGTATGTGGATTGGGTTTTGCAGTCCCTACCCAACCTCGTCCCCAAGGTGTGTCGAGCAGTACGAGGTTGACCGCTCTCTCTTTTTGGATACGTATATGCAAATTAGAATAGTCTGGCTGTGAACACGGTGAATACTGATTGAGTACAACTTAACATGTTTACATTAGACTTTTGTACACCAGTCGTTGTCCAATCAGGGTCCAAGTAAGGAGTTTCCCTCCCGGGGTTTACTATTGTAAACATGGTTGGAAATAAAGTAAACCATGGGGACGAGGTTGGTCTCTACCTGACTGCGTGGGTTTTCCATGGAATGATTCTCTGGGGTTTTCCTCCCACATCTAAAACTGAAACTTCCTTCCTTGTCTTCTCTCCATTGGGTTCTTGGCAAGTACAGTGATTACGTTTGCTTTTCTGAGAATCCTTGGCTTCACAATCAGAATTTAATGCATAGGAATATATTAATAAATATAAAATATTAATCAAATGCCAATGTATCACTAGTACTTGTTAGTATATGAAGTTAAAGACAGATTTCTATCGATAAAGACATTCAAAATTTACTTTTGATGACTTGTAGTAGAACTGCCGAGTATTTCCAATTTTGCAAGTTTGACAAAACTTAACGAAATTTTGGGAAGTATTGATGTTTGTTATTTATATTTTATGGTTCAAATATTTTTTTACAAACAAAAATAATAATCTGATATAAAACTTAAAGTCTAAAATTAATATTTCCGTTCCTTGGGAGATTTTCCTTTTAAAACCTTTCATTATCCAACATAAAATAATATTTACAAATGTTGGAATTAACTTCTGAAGTAAGAGAAAATGTTTCCTTTTTAAAACCAAAATCACACTTGCAAGCACTCAATACCAGCGCCAAAACTAGAGTAAAATGTTTTGGAGGTGCACCCACTTTTCGAGGGGGGCACCAGGGGCGGATCCAGGTTTTTTTTAACCGGGGGGCACAACGGCGCAACCAGGATTTTGTATTAGAGGGTGAAAAAAAAAATGGGTGGGGTCCAGGGGCCGGCCTTACGGCCCCTGGTGGGGTCCAGGGGCGAAGCCCCGGTGTGGGTTCAGGGGGCGAAGCCCCCTGAAGCTCTGAGCCTTTGGCGTTCTGTTGAGTGAAAAATCAAGCCTCCATGTGCCTAAACAGAGAAATAAACACACTTTATAGGAAATCAGATCCATACAAATCTTCTAAATTTACTGGAAACATTTCTGTAACATCGATGGTGGGGTCCAGGGGTGAGGCCCCGCTGGGGGTCCAGGGGGCGAATCCCCCGGAAGCTCTGAGCTTTTGGCGTTTTGAGGGGTGAAAAATAAAGCCTCCATGTGCCCAAAACAGAGTAATAGACACACTTTTATAGGAAATCAGAGCCATATAATTGATTTAAGTTTACTAGAAACATTTCTGTAACATCGATGGTGGGATCCAGGGGTGAGGCCCCGGTTGGGGTCCAGGGGGCAATGCCCCCGGAAGCTTTGAGCTTTTGGCATTTTGAAGGGTGACAAATCAAGCCTCTGTGTGCCTGAAACCGAGAAATAGACACACTTTTTAAGCACTTCTGATCCATACAAATCTTCTAATTTTACTCAAAGAAAATGTTAATCCCACAAATCTCGCGTTTGGATCTGGTCGCTGCAATATCTGGTTTCATGCATATTCATTCAAGAAATATAGTTCAAGCTTAGTGTAGTCTTTACACTTGAATGCCAGAACGACATAAACTATATTCTATCCAGTTGGCACGTCAGGTTTCAAACGCTTATGTTATCTCGCAAATTTAAGCAACTACAAGTGACATATCATGAAAGATTCATTTTGGCAGAAAGAAACAAAATAATTTGATAGGCATAGGATGAAAACGAAATCAATCCTGCCGCTGGGAGAAAAGACACCACACACACACTTGTGGCTAATTTTTAAGCAGGCAGATAGTGAAAAAAAAAAATCCCCAATTTTTCCCGGGGGGGGGGGGGCACGTGCCCCCTGCCCCCCCCCGATCCGCGCCTGGGCACTTCGGGCCAATTGAAACTGTTTCCATTTGCATTTTCTTATATCTACAAGCCTCTTTTCGGCGATCCTGTTACGTTATCTACTATTTTTTTTATATATAAAACAACGAAGGTAGTAGTAGCACTTACAGGGTGTGTACAACATTGGTAAGGTTGAAATATAAATGTTAACAGATTTGCACATAACTTACATGGTATAAAGATGGTCATGGTGGAAAACTTCCCTTAAAATAGTTTGCTATAGTTTCTGGAAAATTAGTAAAACAATTAGTCTTTATCACTGGTGATAAAATCCGATGTTTGAAAACAGTGATAATTATATAATGGGGTTGTTCACTGTTTTCTCATGACTCTGAAGACCGATTTAGCTTCAACTTTCACAGGTTTGTTATTTCATGTAGGCCCATATGTTGGGTCACATCATGTTGGGATACTGGTCTTTGACAATTACCAATGTTGTACATTAGCTTTAAAGACTAACTAATTACATACAAAAACTGCAAGAGCTTTCTAGGCAACAACTATTTCATCAGATGCAATGAATGGGACAAGCCAAGTAGGCCTACATGTTATTTGATATACAAGAAAGTTACTGGTGAATGTATCCAATAACAAAGGGTGGAGTACGTGACCATTACAGCATCTATTCCTAGAAGTGGGACAGGAAACCACGTTCCCTATTAACTCCTTTATATCAATACCAGTTCAGGTCTTGATGATTTTGTGTTTTTCATTATTAGTTTTTATAAGATAATCTGACGTGAGTGTAAGTGGGAAACAGTTTAAAAAAAATTTATTCGCTCACATTAAAGTTTATAAAATGTAACGTTTTACTCTGGTAACTTGTTATCCCCCCAACAAAACTCCAGATTTCAAATAGGGGGGGGGGGGGAGAGACACCAATTGGGTGGGGGCACGTGCCCCCATGCCCCCCGAACCTAAACCCCTTAGTTTTGCCACTGCAAGCACAAATAAATTGATTCACTTGTTGTAATCAAAACACCAGGAATTTTAAAGCACCATCATGATTTGTGCGTTTTGTTGGTGGACGGCACTCTGTACAAACAGTAATTTATCCGATACAGCATTTGGTAACATGTTTCGTATATACTTCTCACACAAAAAGCAAAATGATCTTAACATTAGATCGATGAAGTTTCTTTGGTGATTAACAACGTTATACCTAATATAAATAAGCTTGACAAATATTCTTGTTGTTTTCCAAACTTTAACCGTGTCTTTAAATATCTGGGATTGAAACCATACTTCCCATCGGGACATCAACATCTTCAACATCTCTGTCCACAGTTGCAATCTTCTGGGCTGATTTCTTCTCAATCTTCCTCAAGTAGGGCATGAGAAAGAAGGAGAAGGCTCCAAGCATCGTGATACTTCCAGAAACATGGAGGGCAAGGTTATACGTCCCATTGACATCATAAAGCCAACCTTCAGAGAAGTTATAATAAGTGAATGTTGAAGTTGAAATAATAAATAATAAACAACATTTATATCAGCGTTCTCGTCAAATGCTAGTTTAAAAACATCGAGGACCAGTCAAAAACGTGAAGTGGTCCGGCTCGCTAGTTCAGTGTTGGAAAGCATACCTATTTATATGAAATATTGACCAGTGAAAACGCTGGGTGGACTAGTGAGAAAACAAGACCATTCCTTTGAAATACAGACAGGAAACTAACACACTCATTTAAAATCACTTCAGAGCGACAAAGTTGTTTCTACTGAGAAAATAACAACCAGTTCCACTCTCAAGCAAAATGTTTCAAGATTGCAGTGTAACATCTACAGTAGCAAGGGTCTAGTAAATGGTAAACATATTGTTTTCATCGTTGGTTTCTTCGTTGTTAGAGAAATAGATTGAGATAAAAATTGTAAAAGTAGCTTTCCCATGACCAACAGGATGTATTCATAACAACCCCCAAAGGTCGTGGGTTCGAATCCCACCGAGTCATTTGCCTGTGGATTTTTTTCACAGAACTTTGGAAAGTACTGACGATACAGTGCTTAATGCACATCCGTGTAAGGGTAAAAAACTAATCATATTCTTTTATCCCGATGCAAAAATAACATCTATTAAATCATCGCGGTACCCGCGGCTAACACATAGGATTCGAACTGACTCTAGCCACCGGTCTAGTGGTAAGACATATGCTCTAGCAATGCAAAGGTCGTAGGTTCGAATCACACCCGAGTGATTTGCCTGTGGATTGTTTTTACAGAACTCGGGAAAGAACTGAGTATACAGTGCTTAAAGGTATCGTACACGTTTGGTAATGACTCAAAGCAAACATTAGCATAAAAACTTACTTGGTAACAAGCAACGGAGAGCTGTTGATAGTATAAAACATTGTAGGAAACGACTCCCTCTGAAGTAACGTAGTTTTGAGAAAGGGGTAATTTCTCACTAAAAAAAAAAAAAAAAACTTCTTGCAGGAAGTTCTATTCCTATCTGAAATCACAAAATTTTGTACAACAAGGGTGTTTTTTCTTTCATCATTTTTTTGCAACTTCGATGACCAATTGAGCCCAAATTTTCACAGGCTTGTTATTTTATGCATATGTTGGGATACACCAGTGAGAACACTGGTCTTTGACAATTTCTAAACGCGTTCAGTGCCTTTAATACTCATCGGTATAAGGGTAAAAACAAATTGTAACCCCCAATGTGTTTGAAACTTACCTACAAATATCGGTCCAACAATAGCACTGATGCCCATATACGGTATGATAAGTCCAGTTCCAAGCGACAGAAGATCTGCTCCGAGAAACAGTCTGATCAGGACGTTGTTTAGGGCCTTGTAGATGCCGGTAGAGATGCCAAAGATTGCACCAATAACAGCAAGTCCAGCAAACGATTTAATGAGTGGACAAATCACAACTGAAAAGCCCGTAATGAAAATAACTATTGGGTAAAACTTAACTGCAGTGATTATCTTGAGATCAACAATGGGTCCAGAGATAAGTCGACCAATTATACTGCCAACCCCTATGATTGATAACAAAACTGCTGCATCTAGTTCAGGGACTCCGGCGTAAACGGCGTAGGCAACGATGTGTGTCAATACAGAAGTGTATCCTATCCCATTTGTAAGTTGAATGAGGCAGATCAAGTTGAAACGATGATGAGTTTTGATGAGATAGATTCCTGTACCTCTAACAAAGTGTCCAAACGATTTCTTCATCTGAATAGACGTATTAGTCAGTCGTCTTTGCTTCACTTTGCTGTGTAATGAGTCATTTGATGGGTCGCAGGTCACCTGTTGGTAATTGTTTGAGTCAGACTTGAGAGTTGCAGTTTCTCGGCCGGCCCTCACATCATCATGATGTCGTCCTTCTCCCCTTGAAGAACAAGTTGATAGTTGTGTATAACCTTTTGTGTGTGAGTGTGAATTGTTGATGTTTTCATCCACCTCATCATTAGACGGGGACTTCACTTCATTAGTGTCCTGACATGCCTGAAGAGAGATTTCTTCAGGAGTTTGTAACCCTGGAGTTCGCTCTTCAGAGCTATCAACATGATTGCTAGCTTTCTTTATAATTGAAGTTCTACGCACTGGTCTGTACAGCATTCCCATGGCACATATGTTGGCTACAATCGCAGCAAATACAAGCATTGCTCCCTCCCAGTTGTATAAATCAATGAAGAAATGTGCAAGCACCGGGAACACCATGATAGCCAACCCTGAACCAGAGCTACTTATACTATTAGCGATGGCGAAACGCTTCTTGAAATATTTACTGATGATACTTATGGCGCTGATGTATCCGAATCCACATCCGATACCTGTGCAGAGACAAATAAAAAGAAACTTTAATTTATGAATGATTACAGGTGTATGCTTTTTGTTAACACGACAGCAAACATAGCCGGGAGGGGTGGGGTGGAGGTGGTGGGGTATGAACTTGGAGGCTGCCCCACCTCTAATGACCTTATGAGCAATCAATCATGAACCAGGTAAAACCATTTCATTTTAATTCTGGTTGTGAAGCCAAGGACTCTCAGAAAAACTAACTTTATAGTAGCCAATAACCCCATGGAGAGAAGACAAAGAAGGAATTTTCAGTTGTAGATGTGGCAGAAAAATACCCAGAGAATTATTCCAGGGAAAACGCACGCAATCAGGTAGGGACTGCAATCCCAATCCGCATAGTGCCCCTGAGTGGGTTTCGAGCTGGGGTCCAGAGGTTGAAGGCATGGGAAAGATACCACTACGCCAATCTAACCATCTCTTAGGCCACTACTGTGTTCTGGCTGACCATAGCCATTTTGTCCTCAAATGGTAAAAGTGGTTTGGGAAAGAGTACAAACAGGTATTCATTTGTATCATCTACATGTTAAAAAGAAAATAAACTTAAAAGGGTTGCGTTGTCATGATTAAGGCAGGCCTGTGGCAGTACATGAAAATATTATAAACTCTCACCCAGTTAGAGCACGCATGCGCTCTACAACAGAGGGGGGGGGGCGGGGGGGGGGCGACCGTGCAGTAATTGGGTGAGAGTTCATTTTTCCATGTGTACAGCCACAGGTCTGCTTTGATCATGACCACGCAGCCCCTTTAAGATTTCTCTCATTCCTGTAAAAAAAAACCAAAAAACAGTCTGGGTGCTACAGGAAAAAAAAAAAAAAAAAAAACACCGCTCGCAGGGCGGGGATCTAGGTGTGCTCAAGTTTACAAGAAAACAAAAACAGTTATTAAAAGCTGTCAACCACCAATTTCTAAAAATAATTAAGAACATTTCAAGCAGAAATATTTCTCAGCTTGGCTATTTTGTACACAAAGTTTTCATAACTACAAGTTTACCAAAGTCAAAATGTGAGCAATGTTTGGAAACTTTTTGATGAATTGCACTTATTATCGCAACTAAACAATCAGATTTTAAATTTTTGAACATACCTGTTAAAACTCCAAACGACAACATTAGTTGAAGAAGTGTCTTTGATTGAGAAGAAAGTATCAAACCGATAAAGGCAATCATCCCACTTAATAATGCCAAACGACGATTACCAAACCGACGACAAAGATACCCTCCTAATGGACCTGTTGTATAAAAATCATTCAAAATCAGTGGTAAATTTGTCATCATTATATTCAGAATGAACTCGCACAACACAAGCATTTTTTTGAAACTATTTGCCATTAACTCTCAAACTCTTATTTTTACCCCCAATGTTTATTATTCCAAACTTTTAACATTTCATAATTTCTCCATTGTCATCGTATTGTTTGTCTTAATAATAATAATAGTTCTTATATATCGCTTTATCACACCCAATGGACGTCTCAAAGCGCCAGTATTTTTTCCCTGCAAGGTGTGCGGAGCTACGTTTTGAAGTATGAGATTTATTCCTTTACATATATGTAGCACCATGTAATGGTTTACAATGTGCTGTGGCACAATAGGCAGCCAATCAAACCAGAAACACCGGGGCGATCCCGTTCTCTTAAACGATAAGTGCACTGGGTTCTTTTACGTGCATTACACAACACACGGGACCTACGTCTTTGCGTCCCATCCGAAGGACAACGCAATAAGTCCATTTGTTTTGTTGTTTATCCAATTGGGTTGATTGTAGCTTGTAGCTTGGGTCCTTCCTATCCTTTGATGAACCAAATCTACAAACAACGTAATTTAGGAGCCCCCCCCCCTCCACTTCCAAGAGCTTTGTTGCAATTAGTTTTCCCTTTCCACTGTGTTATGATGTACTTTTCCATGTTACTCTGTAAATTAAAATTTGCATCGGGGATAAAGAATATTATTTTGTTTTACTCATACACCGATGCGTGTAAAGCACTGCGTATTCAGTACTTTCCCCAAGTCCTCTGAACCCCCCCCCAAAAAAAAAACAACAACAACAAAACAAAAAACAAAAAAAAACCCAAAACCCCCCAGGTATACATGTATTACTCGGGTGGGTTTCGAACCCACGACCTTTGCTATTCTAGGGCTGATGTCTGACCAGTAGACCACCAAGATTGCCCGGTAGCTAGAAGCAGTTCAAATCCTATATTTTAGCAGCAGGTACCTCAATATTTTATGTTAAATTGATGTTAGAATGACAAAGGTCGTGGGTTCAAATCCCACCAGAGTAATATGCCTGTGGATTTTTTTGTACACATTACTCGGGGAAAGTACAGTATACAGTGCTTAACACACATGGATGTATGGGTAAAATTAAACACACAAGCGCGAGTGGAATATGGAAAAATATATTAGCGCTTCTGCGTCCCATATGCAATGAGGCCGAAACAATACAATACAATAAATGGATTTGGTATTAAGAAAATGAGATCACTTACCAATGAAGAGAAATGAAGCCATGTGAACACTGCCTACTGCTCCGACTTCTGCTGCTGAGGCGCTAAAGTACTGTTTCCACTCAACAAAGAAAACTCCAAAGCTTCGGGTAACAAGGGCACATTGCAATATAATGTTACTGCCGATAACTACCATCCAACCCCAACCGCCGTCTGGAGGCTCTTGGATGGTGTTCTTTTTGGACTTCATCATGTTGATAAAATGGGCTACTTGTTGTGGTTCATCCGGACAGTGATGTCACATCTATACATTGAATCTGCACTGGAGAAATTATAAAAAATATTGTATTTCTGAACTGATTTATTTCAAACAAATTAATTGTTGTTAGCCTACCATTTCACTTTACAGATTTTGTGTTCACTCATTGTGATCAAAATAAAACCTTCATAAAGGTACAAGTAAGTAGGGTAATACTTTGGTAATGACCTTGCCCCCGTTGATTAGAAATCAATAAAAGTATGTCAACAACTTTTCATCTCCAAAGATCACCTTGAGGCAAATTTAGGAGATTCAAATTTCCCTGGTGTCCGTTTGTGAATGCTGCGACACGAGATGTGGTTGGTACCTGCAGTCACCTTGCTAAACTGGATGGATTCGACGTTCTTAATGAATAAACCGTGACAGTTGCTGTTTTTCTCAGCAAGGAAGTAGGACTAGACACTGTATTCAGCTGAAACTTTCACAGGTGACTTTGATTGTATCTTTCTTGATCAGTTAGCCTATAAATTAGCATTAGGTTGACAGAAACCAATCTGTTGTTGTAGTTTAGACATTTTTTCCAATATTGGTAACAACAAACAAATGTACAGTATCAAATATAGTTAAAGCATTACATACCTACAAACAGCAATTGAAACATCATTATTACAAATTTAAGATAATTGGACTGTTAACGTTATTACCAATATGCAGGGAAAAATGTGAAGCATATAGTGCTTTTAAAAAAATTTCCGTGACAGACAAAGACTCGGACTGGACAAGGACATGACACTTGACAGTTAGACAAACTGACAGATGAGACCAGCTTGATAAATCAATTGTTACATTGTATTAAGTAAAATTAATATGAATACCAAAGACATTCAACAGTTATCACTTTGTTGGCTTTGTAAATACATGTTTAAGAAGTAGCCTATACGTTTTAAGTTTCCTTTTAAGGAAGTAAGATACGATTGGTCAAAATATCATCCATAGTGAGTGAAATGTTTACAAAATGAGATTAACAATATTTTCCGTTGATGTAGAAAATAAGGTGTACAATTGTAAATTTATATAAAGCTAGATCTATTCATTAACTTGCCTTTGTAAGTTACCATTCACAGAAGTTGCATGATGATCTACTCCAAGAGTCCAAGGAACAATACCAGTCAATCACAATTTGTAAACTTAAACTACAAAGTACAATGAAGGCCTATGCACATGCCAAGTTTACAGGTCTGCCAGTGCCTACACGCTCTAGGTTCTGTTTTAATGTTATGTAACCCAGTACAGTAGGCCTACTCAGGACAGAAGCTATGAAACCATTACATAAAGTATAGTCTGGACCCAACACCACTTTTATAACATGATTTTTACATATTTGAACACATAATAAATTAGTGTTTACTCGGCTCAGACCCTTGGCTAGAGTAGAAGTACACATAACACATCATGTCCAGTATCAAACAACGTTTTCAGGTTGTTGGGTCAAGTAATTCGGACTTTAGACATACTTAAAATATAAAACAATGTTTGCTTACGACCCGATTGTTAATACTTAGTAATACTGATGTTAGTAACACATAGATTAGTGTTACCACGGAGGTTCTACCTCCATAATTTAATTTCTACCTCCACCCATGGTATAGACTGTGCAAGTCTCGCGCATATTTGAACTTCCGGGACCAATGTGGTCCCAACCATATGGAGATTAACGTGGGCAAGATTTTGTTTTGTCAATTATTTTAGTTTAACGTGGTTTATGCCCGTGAAAAATACATATGTTGTTGGGAATGTAATACTTAGTGATAACAAATATGAAAGTAAAATCAATTCAACAACATATTGAAGAAAACCCGAGAATTAAACTTGACCTCAACTTCCGGTTGCTGCAAAAAATTAAGAATTTTGTGCTCACCTCCGATCACAAAACTTATGTAAACGCTTATTTTCGATGAGCGATGATAATCGCCAGATGCTGTAATTGCAACGCGAAGTTTTTTCATTGCAGTCTATGGTTGTTGAGGCGTCAGCGTCCTCTAAAAACAGCGTCAAGCGTTAACTTACCGCCCGTGTGACCTTCGCGAATCCACGTAAGTGGTTTCTGAAAAGTTAAGATCGAATAAGCATCCTTGTCCCAGAGTTTTAATTTTGCTTCACTAATAACTAAAACATTGTTTGTGTATTTATATATTATAAAAACTAAAATTGATTTTATAAACATGTAATGAGTATTTGTGTTGTTCAGATTTTGTCATTAGATATAATTTAAGACAAGATTTGATTTCAGATACAAAAATGTTCTTCGTTTAACGTGTTTTCTCGTTCCGATACGCGCGAGACTTGCACAGTCTATTACTACGGAGCCCCTAAAGGGACAGGTAAAATAAAATTTGAAAAGGTAAAATAAATGTAGAAATTATTTCGTCCCCTCGAAATGTTATTTCGTTCCCTCGAAATGATTTCGTTCCCCTCGAAACATTATTTCATTCCCTCGAAATAACATTTCGAGGGAATGAAATAATATTTCGAGGAAACGAAATATTATTTCGGGGGAATGAAATGATTTCGTTCCCTCGAAATGCTATTTCGAGGGGACGAAATCATTTCGTGGGAACGAAATAACATTTAAACAATTAACAAAAATTGTGCCAGGCAACAATTAATACTCTCCACAGTGTATGATATCATTCTTACGGTTAACGTTTGAGTCGACTAGTCGACTATGTAATGACGTATAAATGTACTTCGGTAGGCACCCAGCTAACCATGTACGTCTGGCACAGATCTGGTCCAGACGTGGCGGGTCCTGGCATTGTCGGGGCCAGATAATAGTGGATCTGGGCCAGGTCTGACCACACCAGGTCAGATGATGTCTGATCTGGGCCAGGTTTGGCCACACCGGGTTTGATGATGTTAGATCTGGGCCAGGTATGGCCACACCAGGTTAGATGATGTCTGATCTGGGCCAGGTGTGGCCACACCAGGTTAGATGATGTTTTATCTGGGCCAGGTCTGGCCACACCAGGTTGGATGATGTTAGATCTGGGCCAGGTCTGGCAACACAAGGTGAGATGTTGTTAGATCTGAGCCAGGTCTGGCAACACCAGGTGAGATGTTGTCTGATCTGTGCCAGGTCTGGCCACACCAGGTTAGATTATGTTAGATCTGGGCCAGGTCTGGCCACAATAGGTTAGATGACGTCTGATCTGGGCCAGGTCTAGGTTAGATGATGTTTGATCTGGGCCAGGTCTGGCAACACCAGGTTAGATGCAGACTCTCTTAATGTTGTTGTCCCTAAACTGAACGTCGAGTATTTTAAGCAATCTTTTAAGTTTGCCGGTGCCAAAGTTTGGAACAATATTCCTTCTTCTATTCAAAGTTACTCCTCCATTGAAATTGTTAACTGTTTATATAAGAAACTGTACTTTCAGTACTTTTTATTTGTCTTTATTCTAGCCTGTTGTTTATGTTGACCATTTATGTTTAACAAGACATTTTTGTAAAACAGCTTTTGCTGATCTTTTTATCCTGTATAAAGATTTTGAAATAATAAATAAATAAATAAATAAATAATAACATGAGTGCCGTTTGTCATTAAGAATGGGTCAAATTATTGTATTATTTTTGTATTCATTAACGTAAAGCAGTGCAGAAACAACTTGACTCATTTCTGCGAAGAACGTATGTGCGTTACAACGAATTTTGTGATATGACTGTAGAAGACAGCATATCTTGAATAAATTAGTAGCATAATCAAATAGCTAGCGTCGCATGAGGAGCAAAGCAATAGCATGGAATTTCAAGAGCAGTCAATTATTGACAAAACACCTGATGCTGATGTCTAGACATTCATTATAAATCCACAAACATCGACACAATTTCAGTCCTTTTAAGTTTAGGCCTTTATACATACAAAAAATGTGGACTGTTTTGTTATCAGAGTTAATATAAGTCCACATGTGTACAGCACGACGCAGCTACAGCGTGAACTTTGAACACAAAGCAAACACAAATTTAACCCAATCTTCGTATGACAGTGCGGTGGGTTGACTGACGATAGTGTTGAGCCAAAGGAGAAACACCTGTGTTAACGGTCTCTCGTGTATTACGATGTTATAGGTTTATCTGCTCATACATGTACTATAACACTGGACTGAGAATCAAGGGAGAGCCTTCGATTGAATAGTTCAAATGGTTGATGGCAGCCATTTTACCGACTACATGAGTTCGTATAATGCTTAATGATCACCATGTTATTGTCAACTTGGAATGAACGTTCATAATGGTGGTGGAGTCCCCATGATGCTCATGATGCTATGAACAACTCACTCCCAGTTTACTTCCAGTTTCCTAGTTTTATCTTCAGAACTTCCTCCTAAGCAACCAGCCTCGTATGAATGTTCTTGGTGGCGCACAACATCACGAGGCCTATAGCCAGATGAACATGATGACACATGCAGGACGTTTGTAGGTTTATGATAATACCTACTATACAAAGATTCTAAGTGCCTCTAAACAGAAATATTCCCTCTGGTGTTTTTGTCACAAGATGAGGGTCACATCGACTATTAATGTAACGGTTAAGGATGCGGTTGTAGCTGTTCTACTCTTCTCTGCAACAACTGTGTGTGTATACACTCTATGGGTATGTATTTTATCCTGTATTGTTTCAATAATGTGACCCATCCAATTATGGTTACACACGTCCCGACACCCTTTATGTTCCGATACCCCTGTGTTACAACACCCCTAATGTATTTTCTTAATACCCTAACCTTAAAGGCATCGTACACGTTTGGTAATTGGAGCCTATTGTTTGTTTCAAACATATATAGTTGTAGATATATATCATAAAACTAACCTGTGAAAATTTCATTTCAAAAGGTGGTAGCGTTTTTGAGATATTACCGAAAACCTGGAGCGGTTATGTCCACTCAGGAAGAATAATCTGCATTGGAATACGCACCATGAGAAGCGTTACGCGTAACACTTCTCATATTCAAATGTTTTTGGGGATTACAAGTTATATCTTTTTCCATAACCGCAGTACTTCGAAGTGAAAAGTTTCTCAAAATGCATTATACTATCCAAAGCTGCTGTACTTCCTTCTTACCAAGTAAGTTTTTATTGCCATTAATTATCAAAGTCATTACAAAACGTGTACGATGCCTTTAACCCTGATCCTAACCATATAGCGTCTAGATCACAAGGGGTTAATGGTTGTCTGTACTGATAAGGGTGTCGAGCATAGAGCAGTCACCCATTAAATACTCACACTTATTTCAACACGAGAGCAAGTCTATTCATTGCTGCGAAATTCAAAGTTAAAAAGAACAGAAGCTTCAAATGTTTAACAATATCACACAGTGAATGTGGTTTTTTACATTGTTAAATTGTTTTCACAGATGATGTTCCATGAGACGGCAAGGTACATAGAACAGCCATTTGGTATCAAGGTAAGCTCACACCAAAAAGTCATTTTGGTGCCACGGTAACTTTTTAGACTTGCGGATGAAGATTTAAAGGCATCGTGCACGTTTGGAAATTGTCAAAGACCAGTGTTCGCACTTGGTGTATCCCAACATATGCATAAAATAACAAGCCTGAGAAAATTTGGGCTCAATTGGTCATCGAAGTTGCAAGAAAATGATGAAAGAAAAAAACACCCTTGTTGTACAAATTTGTGTGCTTTTAGATAGAATAATAAAAACTTCTTGCAAGAAGTTTTTATTATTTTAGTGAGAAATTACCTCTTTCTCAAAAACTACGTTACTTCAGAGGGAGTCGTTTCTCACGATGTTTTATACTATCAACAGCTCTCTGTTGGTCGTTACCAAGTAAGTTTTTATGCTAATATATATTTTGAGTAATTACCAAACGTGTACTGTGCCTTTAAGGAGTATAGGCCCGAAAACGCTTTAGAGATTGAAACAAGAAGCGTAGGCCATTTTCGAAACCATGGCTTGGTCTCGGCTTGGGTTCCGTCCCGCCTGATTGAAGTCCCGAAAGAACCAGTTTTCGAAATAGGCCAGAGCCCGCAAGCCCCAGCCTTCGTTTCGAAAAGGTCCATAGGCAGAGGCACCTGTAACACCACCAAATGTATTACCAGGGCCCAATTTCATAGAGCGGCATCAGCAGAAAATAACGATTTTCTGCTCAGAGAAACAAAGCAAGATACCAGTCAAAAATGGTAGGCCTACGTGTAACATTTTGCCTTGTAACCTTATTCTTGTAAACAACAATTTGTTTGTGCTCGCCATGGCTGCTTTTTGTGCTTAAGCAGCTCTATGAAATTGGGCCCAGGTTATGCAGTTTATCTGGTTTTGTTTTCGTCCATGCACGTAATTAGACCACAAAGCTATAGAGACTGATGAGGCAGTTCCAAGTCTACGAGTAGCATTTAAAAACCAGACAAATAGATGCCACAGTTTGACAGCCGCCAATGATACCAAGACCGCGGTTTAATAATCTTTCGGATAAAAATAGTTTCTTTTCACGTTATAAATCAGGCATCTCATCGACAGAGCGGCCTCAGCTTCTTGAAGAACATTACGAAGGAAGTGGAGATGAAACAAAAGGTAGTGGTGTTTTTGTAAACAATACGTTGCTGGTGTGGCAGGGAGATTCTGTCCCCCGGAGATGTTATGTCCGTCCCCCCCCCATGCAGCGAATTGTGTAGACCAGAGCTGTGTATTGAGAGAGTTGCGACATGGAGGGACCAGCTTTCTCCGGTCACGTGGTTGCTGGACGCCATTTTGTTCCCAAATGCAGCACAACCCAATGGGCAGACTAGTCTGGCACCCTGTATTCGCCAATGCATTTTTTGGAGACAAAATGGCTTCTAATCGCAAGTTGTCGCAACTCTCTCAATACACGGCTCTGGTGTAGACTGTCTGATAGCGCCCTCTTTTGAATCAACTTTGTTAGCCCGTGTTAATTTACCGTATGGGGGGGGGGGCACACACACCGGGGGACAAAATCCACTATGACAACTGTCGATGGTTCACCTTTTAACATTTTTATACAAGAAGTCAACATTTCAGAAATCATTTGACTAAAACCCTTTACTGATAATCACACCATTGTTGCACGTGTCGTCTCTGGTTACAATGAACTTTAATTGGTGGTGGTGGTGGTGGGGGGGGGGATGTTGCTGGAAACCACATCGAGTGCCCCGCCAGACATCAATGGCACTGCCTGATAAAATAAATAAATGGCTCGAATGGTTCCACTTTATTGGATGTGTGTGTTTGTGTTCTCACGCTAAGCCATTTGGTATGGTAAAGAATTTTTTCCCAGCCCATGAAAAATACACACAACCCTGGGAACTGACCCCACCCCCCTTAGTGGAATGGTCTGATATGATATCATATCAAGGACGTCTAACTCGCTCTAGGCTTTGCAACTGGGAAAAACAACGAAATACATAACTTGTGACTACTGTAGGATGACAAGGGGCCCATGACAAGCATGTTAACCTTTGTGAATATTTTCAGGTCTTCGTAACTCAAAGTTGACCTTGTGTTTTATTACTTGTTTTCTTCATTGTTCAGAGTAAGCATCGCATAATTGATCCACCTGTTAATAATACTAAGAAGTTGAAGAATGGGGGACCTCTGCAATCGGAAAATAAGGTATGTTAAGGATCATGGTAATAAAGCAATAATTTATACCATCTCAAATCCACTTATAATTATAAATGAGAAAAGAAAGAGCTTCATAAAGTTACTGTTGTTGTCGTTGTTGTTGCAGGAATTTGATTTAGACAAAGGAAACAGAGACACACCAAGACATATTCATGAGGAGGAATATGCATTACGATTTGTGAGCAAACTAACAAGTTACTCCAAAAGCAGTTACAGGTAACAAAACAAAAGTTGAATATGTCATTACCGATGTTTCGAGGTACAAGTTACTATCAATCACCCCAACAGATTGCTATGACTTTCGTATTTATAGAGGTTGTGTTTTAGAGAAAGTTGTATCTTAGTTAGAGAAAAGGTTGTGTTTTAGAGAAGGTTGTATCTTATTCAAAGAGAAAGATGTGTCTTCGAGAAAGTTGCTTCTTATTTAAGAGCAGTTTGTGTCTTAGAGAAGGTTGTATCTCATTCAAAGAGAAGGGTGTGTCTTCGAGAAAGTTGTATCTTATTTAAAGAGAAGGTTGTCTTGGAGAAAGTTGTATTTTATTTAAAGAGAACTAAGGTTGTATCTTAGAGAAATATGTATTTTATTTGAGGTGAACTAAGGTTGTTTCTAAGAGAAAGATGTATCTTATTTAAAGAGAAGGTTGTCTTAGAGACAGTTGTAACTTAGCGAAGGTTGTATCTTAGAGAAGGTACGCTGTATCTAATTCAAAGTCAAGGGGTTTGATCTTATAGAAGGTTGTGCCTTAGAGAAGGTTATCTTCGAGAAAGTAGTATCTTATTTAAAGAGATGGTTTTATCTTAGAGAAGGTTGTTTCTATTTTTTAAAGTAAAGGTTGTATCTTACAGAATGGGTAGTATTTTGAATTTAAAGCGAAGGTTGTATCTTACAGAAGGTTGTGTCGTAGAGAAGGTTGTATGTTTACTGATAAGGTTCTATATTGTATTTGTAGGATTGAAGGGAATCAGAGTAGCTTAAAGCTGGGTGATGACTTACACGTGACTATCCAAGCTAGAGACAGTATGGGAAGGGATCGCGAGGATGGTGGTGACTTCTGGTTCGTTACCCTAGCAACCAAATACAACCACTCAGGAGCAGCAGGCCATGTCATAGATTACGATAATGGTACATACACTGTGTACTTCAAGATCGGATGGGCAGGTGTATTGGACCTTGACGTAACTCTGGTTCATCCCAGCCAAGTCGCTGCGGTACTGACTAATGTTATCTGGGACGAGCGTGACCGCGTGGAGTGGACCGGGCGATTTGAATCTCCCAATGGTTCTTTCGTGTCCAATCACAAGTGTGTGCTTAGACGTCAATACGTGCCGCTTGTTAGAGAGTGCACTATAGCTTACCCACGGGCAATGGGGCAGACTTTACTGATCTGCGATCGACCGGCTGGTTGGGCAACCTGTGACGGACTGAGCGCCCTCTACATAAACAAGACTGTCACTAACCAGAGAGTTAAACACATTACAGGCAACTACTATAATGTCTTTGCAGGGTAAGTACTTAATCTGTTCTGATTTAGACAGACATATCAAGTGTGGGGTTAGTCAAACAGTTGCATACATAGAGAGAAGGGGAAGAGGGTGCTGGAGCCCCCCCCCCACCACAACGAACCCTTGCCCTGCCCCCACCCTCTTGCCCCCCCCCCCCCAAAAAAAAACCACCAAAAAAAAACAAAAACAAAAATAAAAAAAAACAAACAAACATGCAGGAACACAAGAATGAGATCGAAAATAATAATCGCAAATAAATGGTTCGATACATAACCCTCCCCCCAAAAAAAACCACCCACAAACACAAACAAACCAACAACAACAACAACAACAACAATCCACACCCAATAAGTGTGTGTTCCTTTGCCCCCCCCCCCTCCCAATGGATTTCTGGTTACGACACTGTATTCAAGCCAGCCCCCCCCCCCCGCCACCACCACTGATGTATTAGAGAAGTAGTAGTTATAGTTTAATATTTTACTCATTTCTCTGATAGCTCAACCCTGTTCACATAATAATGACATCTACATGATATCGACAATGATGCACCACCGGATTATCTGGCTGCGTGGTTTATTCTGTATTATACATAAGTTTAATCACTTATTTGCTAGTGCAATAAAATAAATGCTCTTCCTTTTTTATTTTCAGGGACCATTTCAAAAGACGACTTTTAAGAGGTCCAAGAAAAATTTTAGTCAAAGGTAAATCTTAATAATTTTAAAGTTATACATACAAGGAAAAATGATGACAAGGTAAGTGTTGATTAATTTTGGTTAAAAGAAAAACTGACTTAAGAAGGACTCCTGATTGAAGTGCCAGTGTCCTGGGGGAAATCTGTCCTTCGGAGATTCTGTCCCCATACGGGAAATTAACATGGGCTGAAGGAGGATGATTCAAAAGAGGGCGCTATCAAAAGTAGTTTGTACACAGTTCGCCGTATGGGGGGACAGAATCTCCGGGGGGACAGAATCTCCAGCCACACCGGCACACTACTGGGCAATCTAGCACTCATGTTGGCGGTCTCCCAAGTATATCTTTGTTCGGGGTGCCAGTCAAAAACCATTTAACCTGTATCTGCCGTACAGCCAGGGACCACACTCAAGTTTACAATACATCCTGGGAAGCGGCAGTGGAGGGATCACTTTAAGGGGATGCGGTTTTTTTTCTTTCTTCAATTATCAAGTCATAAACCCCAAGGGAAACTGACGGGGTAAATTTTAATTAATTTAGGGTTAGAACAAAGACAAATTGACTAGAGCTGGATTTGAACCTGCGACCTCCGGATTAACGTGCCGGAGCTCTACCAGCTGATGAGCTATCTATAGCCCTGTGTTGGCGGTCTCCTTAATAACAATCTGGATCAATTTGGTTCAATCTTCTCCTCATCGCATCATTATATCGTTGAATAGTCTTTGTTTTATTGCACAACAAGGTTTTGACAGCGTCGAAAATAATTGTCATGAATAGCATTTATTTCCCAGAATTGTAAAGCTTTTTATAATGTCTAAAACGAACACCAAAACAAGTTAATTCCAGCACACAAACGGACAATAACATTCATGGATTCTGCTGCCGGATGACTTAGAAGAATTCAAACGAATTCCGATATTTTTTCAGTGACGCAAAAATTGGCAAATTGTGTCAATTAGCAGTCATTAGTGGAATGTTTTCAAGGATAGACCGTCCTATACTCTTTGTCATTAATTGTTTGTATCTTTTCCTCTAAGATTCGTCGTACAATCTCAAGAAGCTGGCGGAGGTTCATCAACATCTACCTGCCTGCCAACCCGATCTTCCCAAGCCACCTCTCAGTCTCGGCTACTGGCGGTCCGACACATGGCATTCGCTGGTATTCAGGACCAAGACGGTCTGGACGAAACCAAACGAAACTGGCGAATGTTTGAGAGGGAAAAGTCTGTACTTCCTAGGCGATTCCACAATTCGGCAGTGGCTGGAAGTTTTATCAGATATGATGGGCGTTACTTTCAAGAGACAAAACCCCGGAGAGAAGGACAATGTTCACCGGAGTTTTGACTACTTCAACACCTCAATGACCTACCGATCACATCCATTATTTATAACCTCTAAGATAGAAGGCAAACTGACCAATAAGTTAGCATTCGAGATCGATGTTTTAGACAGTTTGCAAAGCACAGACTGTAACTACATCGTAGTGATAAGTTCGTGGTTGCATTTCACCCTGTGGACCCGAGAAAGTTACGTCGAGCGCGTTGGTCTCCTACGTGAGGCCGTTTTAAGGTTAACGGCGAGATGCCCGAACGTTAAAGTCATTGTGACTGGTCCACATCCACGCGAGCAACCCAGTAAAGAGTCAAGAATCTATAATAATGACTTAATTGCCCAACGACTTGGAGAGATTCTTGAGAACGCTTTCAGTCTAACGGGGGCTTTGTATCTCGATGTTTGGGATTTGAACCTTGCTTATCCGTCTAGTAATAACATTCACATGCCCACGGCAGTAGTGAAGGGGGAACTCAGTATGTTTTTATCGTATGTATGTGGGGAAAAATCAACGAGTAGTGACACAGCGGACAGAACCCAGAGTGGGAAAGGTTAATGTTCTTGTTAAAACCCTCCGATGGCCTACCGGTCTGCAGCCAGTAGACCGAAAACAATTTTAGTTCGTTAAGTTTTTAGCAAAATAGTTGAAACCCTTTAAGTCCTATCCTCAGACAGGCCCGATTGACATAGTCTATTACCCTATAGGCAGTGTAACTCATGGGCTCGGAATCTCCAATGGACTTGTGCACAAAAAAATACTGCGGTTTTACAGTGAAAACACATACTAATTAACACAAACAAATTAACAATTAATATTTGTTAAAACAAAAACTTTCAAACTGTCTCTAAAACATCTGGAAAGGTTATTAGGTTTGAAAAAAGTATGGAAACAACATTACAAAGGAGTTGTAAATACACGTTTCCCGACGGTCTACTGGCTGCGGTACCGAATGGCATTCGTGTAAATCTGACAGGGGTGGGGCATCGCAGGGTTTTAATATTGTGTTCATCTTATTTCATAATTCCCGTCAAGCGTACTGTAGGACGTAAGCCTAATTGATTGTTAAATAATTTATTATCTCGTAAGTTTTACATTTTCTTTAAGATCTTTAAGTGCCATTGTAAATTGCTTGTAGTGAACTGTACCTTTGTGATGTACTATCCAGATCCAAACGGTTCAATAAAAATAACCTTCTTATACATCAAGCGGAAAGTGAACAATTCATCACCAACCTATCCAAAACCACCCTTTCCACAATTGAGAAAGTGGCTTTAGGAAAACGTCTAAATTTGTTCCAACTCCCGCCAAACCTAACCGTAGGAAATTACTGAGTGAGTTTAGCATCTTCCGAAGAAGAATGAGAATTGCTTTCCTTATGCACAACAAACCTGCCAAAGCGCAACCTTTCAGACCACCCTCTCAATGGCAACCGAATTCCACCCAATGTGCGACACACGAAAACTATTTGGAAGCCACAAACTATCAATTTGCTCATGTCAGACTGAGAAATCAGAAACCAAACATGACTCAAAAAGAGCTATCAGCTTTAACCAACCTCAAAACCAACCCAGATATCGTAATCAAACCATACGACAAAGGGAGAGGCATTTGCATATTAAACCGCATTGACTACCTACAGGTAGGTTACCGCCATCTTGAATCTGAGCACTATATAGAGCTGGGCCACGATATTACACCACAAACCATAACAATGGTTCATAACCTACTCATTGACATGTTTCGAAACAACTACATAAACAAATCAACTGTGGCCTATCTCGACCCACTCTCCCAACAGTGTGACTGTGCAACAATGTATTTTCTCCGGAAGATACACAAGACACCACCCGAGGGAACTCCATTTTGTAGGGTGACCCATCATAAACGGATGTTCAAGCCCCACGGCCAAAATATCAGAATTCGTGGACTCTTTTTATCCTTCCAATAGTAACCGCACAACCCACATGCGCGACACTGCGGACATACTGCGCAAATTGGAAAACTCAAAATTCCCACAGAAAGTCCTGATTACGAGTATAGATAACGTTGTTTCTAGGTACACAAATGTCCGTCAAATTGAAGCAATCAACAGCGTTTGCAATGCTCTCAACCGCAACCTCCATCCATACCCTATCACAAAACCACAATAAGCAAACTCTTGGAACTGATATTAGGAAGAAATTGCTTCCAATTCGGTGACAAATACTTTTTGCAAAAAATCGGATGCTCCATGGGCTCAACTGCAAGCCCAGAAATATGTGATATTACACTACATGATCTGGAAAAACAAATCCTCCAACAAGCTGATCACATCCTAACCTGGTGGCGTTATAGAGACGACATTCTCGTAATCTATGACAGTACTCTCGACAATTTCAAGAATCTAATCCATACTATGAATCAAATGCACCCTACTCTCAATTTTACCTTTGAGGCATCTGATACTTCAATCAACTACCTGGACCTCACGATATTCAAAGGTAAAAGGTTCAGAGAAACTGGTATTCTGGACACAAAAGTCTATCCAAACCCACGGAAACCTACCAATACCTACACAAAAAAATCATCACACCCCCCATATTTTTAAGGCATTCATATACGGAGAAACACTCCGATATGCCAGAAACACCAACAATGAAGATGATTTATTGGAAAAAATGAATAACTTCTCTGAAAAACTAACAGCAAGAGGCTATAGTACATCAGAGATAAACAAAATCACAAACAAAGTATCTTTTGAAGAACGCAGCAATCTGATTCACAAACCGCAAAACAAAAAAGGAAAACAAAACTCCGTTGGTCTTCACGACCACATACAATCCTTGCATCAACTACGGTGACCTAAACCGTGCAATCAACAAATACTGGCCAATGATACAACGCAATGAAACACTCCAGAGGATTTTCCAAAATCCTACTTTCATTGCTTTCAAAAAAGACCAAAACATACGGGAAAAAAATAATCAGAGCGAAACTCAATCGAAGTCTTAACGACTCCACACCCACCCAACAGCTCTCCCCCGTTTCCGACGACTCTGGTTTTGGCGACGGCCATCATGATAAATCACTGGAAATCCTAAATCACCATCTCCTTATTGGAGGAACAAGTCACAAACATTCAAGGATCTCACTCTAAATAACCGTCCCCCAAACGCACTACAGTTACGGTTAAAGGTATCGTACACGTTTGGTAATGACTCAAAACATTAGCATGAAAACTTACTTGGTAACAAGCAACGGAGAGCTGTTGATAGTATAAAACATTGTAGAAACGACTCCCTCTGAAGTAAAGTAGTTTTTGAGAAAGAGGTAATTTCTCACTAAAGTAATAAAAGACTTCTTGCAAGAAGCCTTTTATCCCTATCTGAAAGCACACAAATTTGTACAACAAGGGTGTTTTTTTCTTTCATCATTTTCCTGCAGTTTCGATACCCAATTGAGCCCAAATTTTCACAGGCTTGTTTTTTATGCATATGTTGGGATACACCAAGTGAGAACACTGGTCTTTGACAATTTCCAAACGTGTTCAGTGCCTTTAAACCTCGAAACGAAGCCTCTCAAATCAACCCTTGTCTACATAACAGACACGAGACATACAGATTCTTCCAGAATCAACTAATTGCAACTGATGATTGCCCATTTGAGGCCAAGGAAACATGCTATTGCTATTTGAGAATCTGAAAAATATTCTCAGTCTCAATACCCCAGTTATAACCACTGACTAAAAAGTCTTGTTTGTTCCTGGTCACATTATATTCACTAAAAAAAACCAAGTCAGTATGACACAATTTGAATATAATACCCCGACATGAACCACATCCATAAAACAGGTAATCACAATTTTACGGTTTTTCAAGTCAACTAGTCTTGGAGTGTCTCTGAATCATGAAAATTGACTCCAACTTGTTGAATAGTACCACTCGGCATAAGTGCATCAAAGCACAAGGGATTTCTCACATGAACGATATCGATAATGAAAATCAAAATTAATGTCCGCTGTGTTACTTTAATTTCAAAGCTGGTTGAGATGGTTAAATTAGCCACTCCTTTCGTTCTTTTCACATGGGACGATTATGGAGAAGTGCTTTCCATGCAAGAGAGAAGCTCTTTCCCTGTAGGGATCGTAAGAAAAATGAATCTCGGAGTGAAGTAGCTTTTTTCTTTCTTTCGATAAACGAATGGTAAAAATAAAACCATTAAAGAGAAATTTAGATAATAATAATGCTATTCACAAAGGAATATATCGTCGCGTGAGAACTATAAGGTCCTTAACAAACGTGATGGACAAAAGGTCCTTAACAAAACATTTGTTTAAAGCCTATAAAACAATATAATAAAATACAACTATCAGAAATTAATGTTTCCTTATGAAAATCTGAAAATAGATTGTTTTAAGGAAACACTAATTTTTGGTTTTTATATTTTATTTATTGTTTTATAACCTTTAAAAGAATGTTTTGTTAAGGACCTTTTGTCCATCACGTTTGTTAAGGACCTTATAGTTCTCACCCGACGATATGATCTGCTTAAAATCTTTAAGCATAAGATGTTACATTACTTAGCTTTCCCGTGAGCAACAACAAGTTTCATAGGTAATTACAATTTAAAATTTGCAATGAGTGGTTTTGAGTATTCTTTGAAGCATCTCCTATGTACTCTCCTACAGGTTTTTGTGTTGGACCACAATATTGTTTTCGTTTTATACTTGCAAAATTGCTGATATAAGTAAGCATCAACCCTGGTGCCAGATTCCATTGTTATGCAGGCGACATTCAGTTGTATGTTTGTGCTGACCCCCGGAATCCACATGTTACAGATCAAGATCTTTCTTCCCTGCATATCTAAAATTAAGACCTGGATGTGCTAAAACATGCTTTACCATGAAACAACCCAAAGTGTTTATCGCAGAACAACCGAGAATTATAGAACTTGTATCCAACGTTTGCTCTTTCTGTTTGAAATACCATAATCAAACCATCCTCCACAAAAAGAACCCTGAAGGTATTGTCTTTGATTCGGTCATGACTATGTGTCCCAACACAAACAGTGTTATAGTAATGTGTCCGCCATATCTCAAAATGGCTTGTGGATGTGGGTTCAAAGGTAGACACTGATTGACACTGACACGGTGTGTGGTACGGTGAATCATGTAAGAAATGGCGGACTCCACACTTCGCTTAGGCGCGCACCTCAACCTCGTCCCCATGGTTTACTTTATTTAAAACTGTGATGGAAACTCCTTACTTGGACCTTGATTGGACAACGACTGGTGTACAAAAGTCTAACGTAAACATGTTAAGTTGTACTCATTCAGTATTCACCATGTTCACAGCCAGACTATTCTAATTTGCATACTTATCCAAAAATTTTGGATATGCAATTGATCCAATACCAGGGTGAGAGAGCGGTCAACCCCGTACTGCTCGACACACATTGGGGACGAGGTTGCGCGCACCTTTGACATCGCACTGCTGGTCGCTAGGAAGGCCGGGTGTGCGATCACATCCACTAGGCAAATCAGAAACAGTGACGTACTCTCGACCATGCACTGGAACATGGTCCAATAATAACTAATCTCCCTCTGCTCTATGGTTTCAATTTAGTTACTCTAGTCGCCCCGCCTGAACTTGCTCATAAGCATTGCGCGTGCGCGGTGTTCCAATGTATCCCAGAGTACTTTTGAAGTGCCCATAATAGTAATACGGATTTTGGCCGTAAAAGGCTGAAGAAAAGCGAGAACGGTAATTTACCGTCGATATATACACATTTCTCACCGTAAAATCACGGAAATTTTTTACAGTGCTCCTTAAACAACACCACTGGCTTCCTAAAACGTATCATCTTAAACTTTTTAACAATCACGTATAATTGTTGGAACGAAACTGCCCCCCTTACCTCACTGAACTTATTACTCCATACCAGCCTAATTGCACACTCCGTTCCAGCTCAGATACAAGGATTCTCACAAAACCTCAAACCAGATACTCTTCATCTTCCAAAGGTTTTTACGCAGCTGCTCCAAACCTTTGGAACAATCTTCCTTATCAAATACGTCATGCCATTTCTCTTACTCAATTAAAAATATTATTTTGCTCGGAGTTATTTTGCTTAGGCTATTTATTTCATTCTCATTCCTTGTTGTTGTATTTGTTGAAAAGCGTTGAAAACCCATTTCTAGAAGAACCTTGAATTAATAGGTGTTCGGGCCGAACACCTCTTTTTTCTTTCTTCTATTTTAGGTGTTTATTGGCTTCAGTCTGGATTTTTACATTCTATATTTATTATATCATTGGGTCTTCAAAAACTACACAAACGCTACACAGAGTATGACACCATTTGACCTTGATTTCTGCTTAAAACTGAAAATTTACAATTTCAAAAATTCATAATATCAAGAACTGACAATAACTTCATCACTTTTTGAACATCAGGTCGCTAAAGCGCACGTACGGTATTTGCCCACATTGAAAACCCATAAGTTTACACGATCGCATGCGGTCATAATGTGAGCATTGTTATACGCTATAAAGACACACTTCCCAAGCTCATGGCCTTCATGATGGAAGTGTATTTTTAGGATATGGCAAAACAAACTATCACTAATTCGTATGTACGAATGACTATTTCGTATACATGTACGGATTACCGTTCCATACACACGAAATAGTAATCCATGGGTACTAATGAGTAATTCACGTACATTACTAATTCGTATGTATGGAATAGGTTTTTTCATCATGTCCTAAATAAACTTCATACTTCAAACTTCACACATAACTAGATCTGCATTAATAGATGACATCGCTATGTGACTTCTTCATATGTGTTGATTTGCATCATTTCACATTTTAATATTTCAAACAAATCTCCTGAACGACATATGTTATTTTCACAATCTATACGTCATATGAAAGGGCTAAAGACACTTCTTAAAAGTTGCACAGCTTGACCGCAATTTTACCTTGTCTTCCGGTAGAAACTGAAAGTCGAAGTGAAAAAATACTTCCGGGGCTCGCTTTGAGGTCTGACAATATGAGTTGACATTTGGACATAATCTGTGTGTATTGACTAATGACCCCTGTGCTTTCCAATTATGAGTAATGACGTCATAATACTTAACAAGGCCCTCTTATAACAACTTTACAATGTACTATTTTGCTGAAAACTTGTTGAAAGTTCAAATAGTTCAAAACTTGGCACGTACTTAAGTCTCGATGCCCAGATTTGACTGAAACTGTTGTGTTTGCTTACAAAATGTTCATATTATTTGTTCCCGAACACCTAAAGTTTGTGTCAAGACAATCTCTGAATGCATATTTATATTTTATTGGTATTATATAACTGTCTCAACGTATAAAAGAGATACTGTTGCACACGTATCATGATATGGTGTTCCATAAAGGGCAGCCTCCTTATTGGTTGTGATTTGTCCGTCGGAGTTTTTGATTGGTCCGTCGTCCGTGATATTATTTATTAACTAAACTGCAAATGCCAACATGGCCTACTTCCAGGTTGTTATTTTTTGTCACAATTTATGCCTGTTACTGTTAATAGTGCTGTAGTGTCAGTGTCAAGTATACTGTATAGTTAGTCATGGCAATGGCATCTAACAGGAGCATGCGCAACATTTTCTCGGACCTCCCCCCCCCCCCCACGACAGTCACAACTTCGACGGACCAACTCACAACACCGACGGAACAATCCGCAAGACGGACCAAACTCACAACACCGACGGAACAATCCACAACTACGACGGACCAAACTCACAACTCTGACGGACCAGCTCAGATCACCGACGGAGTGCACAACCACGACGAGGTCTGTCCTCTAGGCAAAACAACATCAAGGAGACTGTCTGAGGTTGGTTGACAGACCTCTTACTGATTCTGAAACTTGTTCTTGTTCTTGGATTTTCAACAGACCAGCTAAGATGGATGACTTCCTTCTCACAATTCTGAAAACTATAATCGGTACTATTGGTATATTAGGTAATGGTCTTGTCTGTGTGGTCATAGGGTACCGGCGATGAGGACACCGACCAACGCAATCATCTTCAACCAGGCAGTGTGTGACTTCCTTGCCTCACTGTTCCTTCTTCTTCTTGGTAACATCAAACTTCAACTACCACAGAACGACACTTTTGGCGCTGCTCTTCAGTGCTTCATGTGGGATTCATCTTTTCTGATATGGATGTTTTTCATCGCCTCAACATTCAACCTTGTCCTTCTCACTTTAGAGAGGTATTTTGCCATCATGCACCCATTTAAATATGAGACATACTTTGGCAGAAAACAAGTCATGATCATGCTGCTTGGCGTTTGGGTCCTATAGCTATTGGTTACAAAGCACATATCATTGGTTACAAGCGAGTCGTTCATGGTGTGTGTGAACTTATCACTGCGTATGTTGCAGATGGTGTCATTACATTCCTTGTAGAATACTTTATTCCTCTTCGTTATGACCTTTTGCTATGTACGCATTGCAATTTACTTGAGGAGGAAAGCTGCCACTGTTCAGCCTGGGCCCAATTTCATAGAGCTGCTTAAGCAGAAAATATTGCTTAACAATTGTCTGCTAGGCAGAAATGAGCAGGATACCAGTCACAAATTGTACATGTGACATAGTAGTTTGGTTGGTAACCCTATTCTTGTAAGCGTAATTTTGCTGTGCTTAGCTACTTTTTGTGCTTACGCAGCTCTATGAAATTGGGTCCTGGTCTCGCACCAAACGACCGAGACAAAAAGCATGAGTGGTTCCCTTTTTCGCGCCTGACGTAACACGCTCAAGACCCTCTTCTTCGTCTTCGTCACCTACACCATCTGCTGGACACCAAATCAACTTGCGTTTTTTATGTATAACTTCGGCCTTCAACTGGACTTTCAGGGCACCTTCTACTTCATTTCAGTGGTGTTGATCCATTGCTGAACTCATGCATAAATCCCATCATCTATTCGTTCAAATATAAACAGTTCCATGAGAGGGGTACGAGTCTTGCTGGAACCATGTTTGCCAAGACTGCTTGCCAGAACATCAGTTGAGGACAGCAATATCGGCAGTCACATTTAGGGTACGGAGGGAGCAAGAACCAACGGTCAGTCTGTAAAGTACAGAGTTAACTCCCTCGGGTTAAATGATTGATCGTTTTTAGTGGTAACTTCTGGCTTCATAAGCCTTAAAAATACACTATTTTATTGTCATGTGGTCTAACTTACACATATAATAACTTGGCCGAGTCTTTATAAGAGCACCGGACTCAGGCTCTGGTGTTTCTGATCAGCAGAGTTTGGGTTCGAGTCCTTGTGGCACTTGTGTCCTTAAAGTGGAAATGGAGGAGTAGAGGTGTTAACCCCGGTGTTTCTGGTTCACATAGCAAGCACTCTTGTTTACAGTCTTCCTCAGGCTTGCGAGCTACCAGAACCAGAAACACCGGGATTAACCCCCTATCTTCCACGATAAGTGTTCTGGGTTCTTTTACGTGCACTACCAATCCTAGTACACGGGACCTGCGGCTTAATGTCTCATCCGAAGGACGAAGCAGTTATTGTAAAGTATCTTGCTCAAGGACACAAGTTCCACGACCGGAACTTGAACTCACACTTTGCTGATCAGACACACCAGAGCTCGGCGAGTCCGGTGCTCTTAACCGTCCGGCCAAGACACGCCATGCACACGCACACAAACATAACTTATAGCACCAAATTCAATCTATATAATCAATAACAACAAGTTATTCGAATGCCCTGATGTTTCTAACATATCGTGAGAGATGGTGTACTTAATGAAGCTTAATTGAAGGTTTTGGGACACAAAATTATCAATTATTATCAATCAACGGCATGCATGACCTCGTGTATACGTTCACATGTCGCCGACATTTGGAAAATCATCAGTGTTAGTTAAAGAATACTTGAATAAGTTTTGAACAAGCCTATAGAGCGAAAAGAGACAATACAACAAATATGACTGAGTTCAGTGAAGTCAAACTTCACTCAAATAAATAAAATTAGCTTTTCATTACCAGTTTGATTTAATTTGTGCCCCATAGTCAAAACTACACATTATAGCGGTATAGCGTGCGATGGTTCGCCTCTAGTCAAAACTAAATAATTGCACCATGCGGATGTTCTCCATTTCCTTTCTAGTTATACAAAACCCCAAACAAATGTGAACAAAACCGCCAAAACAAAACCAACAACAGATCGGAACTCTATATAAGAAGTTTATCAGTTCTTATCAAGTAAGACAAATTTAAATGTGAAAGAGCGACACGTGGCAGTGTACGGTAATGCTTGAATTGCGTATAAAAGCAGAGGAATCAGACGAAGTCAACAATTTAAACCAAACATCTCTTCGGTCTCGCTATCTCTGCTCCGACTCTCGTTGGATGAAAACTTACAAGTGTGTAGAAGTTTTCCTCCGTTCGTTAACCAGGAGGTGTACTCGGTTTCTTTCGTAAACCACGCTTAAAACTGTAGGCCTACCTACAGATTTTGTTCAGCTGTAATACTGTTCATTTGAGACGTTTGCATCGTGCTCACTAATGTTACCGTAGTTGGAGTTTCTACTGAAAAACGATATAGGAAGACCCACTATAGCCCAGTTGTTAAAGCAACGTATACTATACATGCATTGAAGGTTCGCACCATTTTGGATTCCGCCAAACTCGCTAACGAAGACATTCTGTGAACCTTTAAAAGACAAGTATAGCTTTCAAGATGGAGACAGCAACCACGTATATTGACATAATCAAGGTAGTGATTGGAATCTTTGGAGTCCTGGGAAATGGTCTTGTCTGTGTGGTCATCGCTAAAGTACCTGCAATGAGGACACTGACCAACTCAATCATCTTCAACCAAGCGGCTCTTGATTTTCTTGCCTCACTAATCACCATTCTCAGGTCTTTTAAAGGACCACCTGATGAGGACGCTGCTGCAGTTCTTAAGACAATCCGTTGTTACTTATGGGATGCCCCTCTCCTAATCTTTATATGTTTCGTCGGCTCTACGTTTAATCTAGTTTTGCTGACTCTGGAAAGATACATTGCCATCATGTACCCATTCAAGTATATGGTTTATTTTGGAAAAAGACAAGTCGCCCTCATGATGGTTGCTGTTTGGGTGATCGCCGCGGGGTTTGAAGGTCGTTTGGTTATACTCCATGAGATGATTGATGGGCATTGTGTTTTTTCAAACCTATCAAGCGCAACATTAATTGCTAATGGTACGGTAACATTTACATTCGAGTATTTAGTTCCTTTGATTATAATGTCCTTCTGTTACATACACATTGCTGGACACTTGAAGAAAACTGCATCCAACGTCATTCCGGGTCCATCAACGAGTCAGAATGAAAATAGCATGAGTGGTTCCTTGATTCGCGCCCGACGTAACACGCTGAAGACTCTCTTCATTGTCTTCGTGACATACGTCATCTGCTGGTCACCAAATCAAATATTTTTCCTTTTTTACCATTTTGGAATGCCGTTAAGACTCGATAGTGTGTTTAATATATGCACGGAAATATTGGTTCAACTGAATAGTTTTGCTAATCCCATCATCTACGCGTTCAAATATAAACAGTTTCAGAAAGGTGTGCGAGTCTTGCTGAAACCATGTTGCCCGAGGCTGGCCGTAAGATCGGATGAAGCAACGGTACCGTCACTCAGGACTAACAGTACAATGCCATAAAGGATAAACTCCAACTCCATCCGTTAGCTGTAGTGTATTAAATAGTGGCTGGGGTTGACTTCATCGCATCAAGTTGGCTCAGTGGCTTCTTTCCTTGCCTTTCACCTCTGTGGACCCCGGTTTATATCCCACCTCAAACCCAGAGCATTGCAATTGTGTTTGGGTTTGTTAGTCCCTACCTGATTGAAGGGGTTTTACCCCAATTTGAGGTTTTCCTACCGCATCTAAAAGTGAACATTTCTTTTCGTCTCCTAATCACCATTCTGTTTTTGGCGCTTGCGGACTTAAACAAAACCGCGGGACGTTCGAGTTGCCAATAAGCCAATCACTTCCCTTCCATTCAGTACACCATACAGACGAGAAATAAACTTCTAGAATCGCCAAGCCGAAGAGGTGACGTTGTTACAACACTCATTTCTAGTTTAATACTAGTACTTATTATTCTTCTTCCTCCTCGGGTCTTCTTCTCTACGCTTCGCATCGTAATAGAATAATGTGTAAGTAATCACCTTCTAAAAAAAACGATTCGTAAAAATCTGGTGGCCATGATTTTAAAATTGATACAAAATTCCCAAAAGAAATATTCATGTATATAAGTTGTCAAATTCGAGGACATTGGGGTCCTTTCAGTCACCGTAAACGTGACCACATAATTTGATAGAATTTCACAGGCATGTTGAAGGTCGCAAGGTGTTTATATTTCAATTGTAACACAACCTTCGAGATAATCCGATTAACTGTCTTTGATAACTATAGACATTTATGTGCATATTGTAGGGAGTAATTGTAGTTATTAACATATTCCTTGCCTTGTCTGTTTGCTCTCTGCCTCTATTTATGTATTTCCACTTGAATGCTTTTGTTACACTTATATACCTGTTCATGTGTGTTGTCTTGTCATTTAGCCTTCGAGAAAGACTCTGCTAGGGTCGAAACGTCAGGCCATTAACTATTTTTTGCATTTATACCATAGGTCCTTTTGGTTGGTAAGCAGTTTGCAACAGCTAATTTTATTTTATCAATAGATTACATACACTCTTAAAACCCTATAATGCGGGGAGTAACCCCAGGGAAGGTTCCACTAGTTAACGGGCTCCCTAGTAAGCCAACACGTTTGCTTGGCAGGGGGAAGGGTGTTGGAAACCTAGAGCCCATAGCACAGGCTGTCAGAAAGACATGTGAAAGCCTGCTACAAAGAACAGATGGCTCCACTTTATCAGAGGGTTCTATATTCGGGTAGGTCTGTAAGGCTGTACAATTTTGTGCACGAAGTATGAGTGAAAATATTTGTCATTCGCTCGTACAAACTACACAACTCTGGGAATTGGACCCCCTCTTAGATATGTGGAATGGTCTAGTTTAGGATATATCAAGGACTTTGACTCCCCTATAAATTATGGGCATTGCACTTTGAAGAAGACAGTGAAATAGTTAAAATGTGCCAGTGATGATTATCAGCGCTCACTTAAGCGTTCTTTGATGTACATGTTGATAATGATGTACGGGTTGTTGTATCGACCGTTGCTTGTTGTCTATTGAACAAATCCGTAAAATTATAGGACATTCCGTTAATAGCAAATAATGTATTGAAACTAATGCTATATAGATCGTTAAGTAAGATAACTACGGCACGAGAATTCTTTTTTTATGAAAGCTTGATGTAAGTAAAACTTGCAAATGAATCCGTGACTCGACAAGAGTATCGGCTTATACTATGGTTATGGTTATGGTTATAGTTATGGTTACTAATCACATTATGGTTTTTTTTTATCGCAAACACAATGATCTCAAATTCGATTTTCGAGAGCAGGAAACACACACAGTTCCGAATATAATGGAGATGAAGCGGAAATAATAAACAAAATCGAGACATTATTTTCAATAAATTCCCCTGAGATTTGCTGATATAATCACATCAAACCCCTTGATGCAAGAATTATCAAGCAACTTTTATCCTGACAAGAATCCAAATTAGAGTTTAAATTGGCAACTCAATATCATCTGTCATCCATAAATCCTTTCAAGACACAAAAAAGATAGAGATTTCAATCGAAGATCAATGGGGATTAGAATGCACTAATAAACCATTCAATGAGCCATGCCACTCGGGTCACTATACCGTACTTCCTGCAGTTCTGGCAAACAATTTGTTCTTTCTTTCTTCTTCTTTTTCATTCCTGTATAAATGTAAGCCTCCGGGCAGTGATTTGCATTTAGCGAGAAACGCGCTTGCAATCCTGTCTGTGGACTAACTCGATCCTGTAGGCCTAGTGTGGACATCTGTAACAAGGCTTTCACGGAAGATCACGCTGTGCGATTTCGCATTTTAAACAAAAACCAGTACTTTGTAGTAGACTCTGACGAACACTGGGCATTTTAATACAAATTTCGTGATCATAAGCTGTTCAAGATGGATACTGCATTTTTTCTCGCCGTCTCCATAACACTTTTCGGAACCCTTGGTATAATAGGTAATGGTCTTGTCTGTGTGGTCATCGCCAGGGTACCAGCTATGAGGACACTGACCAACGCATTTATCTTCAACCAAGCCGTCATTGACTTCCTTGCCTGCGTATTGGTGATAATGAAGTCTCATTTAGGACCGCCGCAATCTGACAACGAAGTCTTGCTGACTATCGATTGTCACCTTTGGTTTAGTGGAGCAGTTCACTGGATCTTCTTCGTCGCTTCAACTCTCAATCTAGTGTTGCTGACTCTTGAAAGATACATCGCCATTATGTATCCGTTCAAATATTTGGTTTATTTTGGCAAGAGACAAGTCGCTGTCATGTTGGTTGCTGTGTGGGTGATCGCTACGGGATTTGAACTTCGTTTGGTAACCCATGTTCAAATGATTGACGGTAAATGTGGATTTCCGAACACGACAAGGGCAGTGTTTATTACCGATGGCACTATAACATTTCTTTTCGAGTATTTAATTCCCTTGGTTATAATGACCTTCTGTTACATACATATCGCTGGACACTTGAAGAAAACTGCGGCTAATGTCCACCCCGGACAGCCAAGTAATGGAAATGAAAATAGCATGAGTGGTTCTCTGGTTCGCGCCCGACGTAACACGCTGAAGACCCTCTTCATTGTCTTCGTCACCTACACAATCTGCTGGTCACCAAATCAAATTATTTACTTTGCTTACCATTTTGGAATGCCGTTAGATTTTCAAGGTGCATTATATGTAAGCACGGAGTTCTTGGTGCAACTGAATACTTGTGTTAATCCTATCATCTATGCGTTCAAATATAAACAGTTTCAGAGAGGTGTGCGAGTCTTGCTGAAACCATGCTGCCCGAGGCTGGCCGTAAGATCGGATGAAAACACGGTACAGTCAATCACGACTAATATGCCATAAAGGATAAACTTCAACTCCATTCGCTATCTAGGAGTGGTTGGGGTTGACTCCATCGCATCAGGTTGGCTCAGTGGTTTCGGCCTGCCTTTCACCTCTGTGGACCCCGGTTCATATGCACCTCATACCTGGAGCATTGCATTTGGATTCAGGTTTTAGTCCCTGCCTGACTGTGTGGGGTTTTCCCCAATTCGGGGTTTTCCTCCCACATCTGTCTAAAAAATATATCTTCGTTTCCTAACCACCATCTAGTTTTTGCCGCTTGCGCCGTTGGATGTGTTATGAAACAAAACCGCGTGTGTTGCCAATTATGCCATTCACCTTCCTCCCATTCAGTACACTGTGTTCAGACATACCTTGCAGACGAGAAATCAACTTAAATGGTCTGTATACGTTTGTTAATTACCCATAAAATTAATGTCAATAAAAACTTATACTTGGTAAGAAGTACAGCAGCTTCTGATAGTATAAAGCACTTTGGGAAATATTTCACTTTAAAGTACAGTGGTTAGGGGAAAAATATATGTTTTTATCAAACAAATTTTGAATCTGCGAAGCGATTCCGTCTGAACGTTTCTCAGATTGTGTATTCCAATTGCAGATTATTTTTCCTGCGTGGACATAACCGCTCCAGATTTTCGGCAATATCTCAAAAACGCTACCACCTTTTGAAATGAAATTTTCACAGGTTAGATTTATGGTATATATCTACAACTTTATAGGATTGAAAGAAACAGTGGGTTTCCAATTACCAATTGGCGTATACATTCTCTTTGAGTTGCCGTTGCCTATTTTGACTGGAGCAATCAAAATAAGGATTAAAAAAAAAAAGAAGAAGAAGGGGAAAAAATCCAAACAAACAAACAACAACGTTTGCGTTGTTTTAAATCAAACGTGACCACCTATAATGTAACTGGATGATTTGATTGAATTTTCGTAGGCAGGTTGAATGTTGCAATGTATTCATATTTTAATTGTAACACAAACTTTGAGAAAATGCCGATTAACTGTCTTTGGTAATAATAATGATAGCCTAGACATTTCTGTTCACATTATGTACTATAATATGGAGTCGTTGTAGTTTGTCAGCACATTACATACATTATGCTATTTAAAATGTAAATGTTGATAATAATGCACGAGTCTTTATCTTTGGTGTGATATATATTGATGCATACAAACTTAAAGTAATCAAGGCATGATGACTGCAAGGGTCTGCAACAAGTTTGAATATTGTGCGACCATGGAGGAAGGTGTGACACTGTCTTGCACGGTCTTATTACAAACACGTAAACTTGCACATGGTCCTCCCCATGCAATTGTATCGACCGTTGCTTGTTGCCTGCTGAACAAGTTCGTATACAAACAATGGTAGGAGACTCCTACACTGCAAAAACTGGGGTGTTAAAATTGACACCATGTAATGGGTGTTGCCAGATTATAGATTTAATTTTTTTTTTAAAGATTTACACCATATGGTGTTAAAATAACACTAGTTTCTGCCGAAACTATTCTATTGGTGTTATTTTAACACCCTAAGATTTAGTTTTGACTCTCTTCGTTATCTACAATGTGATAACACCCAGGACAAAAACCTCACGTATATTTAAATTAACGCTACATTTTAAAGTAAGAAAACTGTGAGAATTTTGTTAATTAAATCTTGTTCATCACTGTTTAAAAAAAGAGACGAAGAAATTAAAAGGGGGAATAAAACTTGCAAATGAATCCGTGACTCGACAAGAGTATTGGCTCATACTATTTAATCACAACTGATGTTTTTATAACAAACACAATAATATTGTATTCTTATGATCTCAGATTTGATTTTCGAGAGCAGGAAACGCACACAGGTCCGAATATAATGGAGATGAAGCGAAAATACCAAACCAAATCGAGAAATTATTTGCAATAAATTCCCCTGACATTTGCTGATATAATCACATCTAACCCTTGATGCAAGAATTATCACTAGCAACTTTTATCCTGACAAGAATCCAGATTTGAGTTAAAATTGGTAACTCAATCATTTCTGTCATCCATAATCCTTTAAAAACACAAGAGAGATAGAGATTTCAATTGAAGATCAATAGGGATTAAAATGCAATAATATATAAATCAATGAGCCATGCTACTTAGGTCACTACCCCCTGCAGTTCTGGCAAATTTAGTTTCCCCCTTTCTTTCTTCTTCTTTTTCATTCATGTATATAATATAACCCTCCCGCGGAAGTGATATGCATTAAGCGAGAATTCCGTTTGCAATCCAACCCGTCTAGAAAGAATATGTAGATCCTAGTAAAGTGTGAATATCTGTAACAAGCGGCGTTCATGGATGATATCCCCACTTTGTGATGTCAGCTTCTATACAATACACTGTATTGGAATCATTATTAAGTATTCATAAATACCCCCAGACAGTTTCGCTACTCCTATTGGTGGAGAGCGCGTCACGTGGGGGTGTTTAAACGGTTGATAAAGACCAAAGACCGTATAGCGCCGTAGGCGCAAGATAGGGAACTCGCGCACAAACGTGAAGTACGCACTGGGCGCGTTTGACCGCCATTTTAGTTAGCAGCGAGAGAGTTGATCGGTGATAAAAACCGCGCGCGGGAAAAAAAGTTTTTTAGTTGCACATAACATACACTCGGGCATGTTGTTTGTCGCTATACATCCCCTGACATCCTGATCGTGGAGTACATCATACATGTAAGTTGATGTTTTTATGATAACACCAATTATTGTACATTGATTTTTGTTTCATCAATCGGACAACTTTAAAATTTTAGACAATATTCATGATATTCGTTTAAAAGTTTAAGGACTTTGAAAAGGGTTTCCGGCCTTCCCCACGGTTTGAAGATAATGATGATCAAAGCTTCCCTTAAAATATTAATTGCTGAGGTCAGTGCTAGTAATTTTTGAGAAGTGAGTAAAACAATGCCACGAAAATAATTTTCGTCTCACTGAGACGAAAATTATTTTGGCATGTAAAATTGTATTTACCAGTTATAATATACATGTAATTAATACCAAAACTGGTAATTCGTTTTACATGCTAACACTGAGACGAAAATTATTTTTGTGACATTGTTTTAAGGGCAAAGTACACTCGTCATAATGTTCAATAAAAGTGGTAGATCGTCATTCACACAAAAACAACGAACAAGTAACTTTAACAATGACTAACTAACATCTGGTCCAATGTTATGGTATGAAGATGACCGTCCTTGAAATTAGTCTGGGCATCTGGGCCTCTTCTCGTGTGCCAAATCATTCTGGATCTCTGTTACTATGTTACTGTTGATGACTGTAACGTTTATGCACATATCAATTGTAATGTGCCCGGCCCTGGGGGACCCGGGACTAACAGGGACTTGGCCGGGGATGTAAAAATGGCTTGGCGTGATAGTCCCTGCCATGCCCTGCTACTGCCCGGTCGGGCGGGGCACTTGATTTTGTAAATCCCCGGCTATACACTGGCCCTGGCATGCGGTGCATTTATAACAACCCCCACACGATCCCGGCCCAGGCATGCGGGGCATTTATAAGAACCCCCGCACGATCCCGGCCCGACCGACATGCAGGGCATTTGTCACAACCACCACACGATATGCTATTGTCCCGGTATAGGGCGGGGAAACAAATGGTACAACCTCGGCAAAGTCCCTGCTAGTGCTATTTTCCCGGTAGGGCGGGGAAACAAATTGTACAACCTGGGCAAAGACCCCGCTATTTTCCCGGCTAGCGGGGCACAATTTTTGCTCACCCCCGTCTATGTCCCGGCTACCTCTGCCAAAGTCCCGGGTCCCCCGGGGCCGGGACTACAATTGATACTTGCATTATGTTCCTCTGTCTGTTTTATTTTATTCTATTTATTTGTATAATTAAATGTCCTTGGATTTTGGACCTTGCTTCTAAGTTCTATGGAGTACTTTGAGCAATTTGCCATGATTGCTGTCAATCTTGTCAAAGTGTTGTGGTTTTAATTATAGAACATTTATTCATTGTTTTGTTCAAAGATCCTGATCTGTCAACAAAAACAAAACAAGGGAAGGCAACATGGCATCGACCTCGTCATCATCAGCTCACTGTTCTGCAATAAATTGCTTTAATCGTCAGACCAAGCGACTGGATCTGTCATTCTTCAAGTTTCCTAAGAACAAGGAGAGATAAATTTTGTTATTAAATATTAGGCAATTTTTTGTTTGAATTATTTCCATTAAATGTGTAAGCCTATAGGGCCTATATTGCATCAATAATAGAAATTTATAAAAAACATACTCCAATTATATCACCTAACTAAAGGCAACAATTAAATGTGGTGGTGTCCATTTGAATTTTGCCTTAAGCAATGAAAATCTCCACCTTGTAGAACTGATTTTGGAAAGCACACTGGCTGAAGTTGGTGTTTGGCTGAGATATTGGCCAGAATATGATTTGGTACCAAGCGGTTGGGGGGGGGGGCATTACAATTAAAACCGGTAAGCGGGATTTACAAACATGTGTGGGGGGTGTGCGTGTGTGTGTGTGTGTGTGGAGGGGTTATCGCAGTTTTATCTGTTTTATTTTTAATTGGAAATTTGTATTGGCATTTAAAAGAATAGCTATATTTATTTTTAATGCTTAGTCTTTGTGTACACCTTGAAAGAAAAGCTCATCATTTTTTTAATTGCATGACTTAAAGAATAAATTGACTTGGAATCATAGAATCTGATAAAAGCGGGAAGTTTAATTTCAAAATTGCCGTCAGTTTTTGGCTCAGTGACGAGGAACAAGAACAAGGAATTATTAAATTAATTTAAGGCTACAAAATTTGGCAAATGTCTTTTCCTTTTTCTTGGGGGTTATAGGAAACAAAAACCTATACTGCAGGCGTTATTTTTACGAATAATGAGGAATGGTCCCACAAATGGAACATTTTATAGAATACTGATCTTTACATGTATTTTATTATTTTTTAAAGAACAGGCATTGCAGAATTTTAAGTTGTATTAGGATGAACTTTCAACTCACATTATAGACCTTTATCATGGTGCGGCTATCTTGATTTTCTCCCATTCAAATCAATGTAACCAAACCGAGGCTGGAACAGCAAATAGTCTGGTTCCTTTTTGTACATTAAATATTTGCAATTGTTACTGCTATTGGATACAGGACCAAGATAGCAGTGCAGCATGATAAAGGTCTATTATCATTGACAGCCCCAAGCAGTCATAAAATTCAATTTATGTTTTACATGTATATGTTTTGAACTTCTTTATATACTTATATACTGATATTTTTAATTATTGTATTGTCATTTTAGCCCTGAGATGCATAAAATTCAATGCATGTTTTACATGTGTATGTAAGTATGTATATTTACTTGTAAATTTCTAACCAATTTTAAACTTCTGTATAATACTTCTGTAAAATTTGAGATATTTTAGTAATTTTATTGTCATTTTAGCCCTGCTGCAATTTGTGCTATGGTGCTGTCCATGAGTTTAATTGAATAAATTACACAGCTGTTCTATTCACTCTATTCCATTGTCCGTTGGGTTAGTAAGACAAAGTATTTTACCACCCACCCCTAGGCCCCAACAAATAATACAAAAACAACTACAAATGTTCGAACTCTGTTCAGAAAAGTGTTTTAATTATTGATTTTATACAAGAAATCCCGATTTGGGGCAATAATATTGTCCTGTTGACTCTGTCATTTATTATGCATACAACTCGAAGATCTAAGGCAATGCTATTTTGCTTTAAAGGCCCCCCCCCCGAAAAAAATACCAGTTGGTCGTCCCCTCTCTCATCAATCTTTTTAGAATTTGTAACTACATAAAGTGTGGACTGAAGAATTGGTGGCCAGTTTGAATTATGCTTGGCGGCCACCTTCAAATGAATAAAAATAAATAAAAAGACCCTCTATGCATGAACATTGGGTGCGCTACGGCTGTTCTGCCGAGCGATGTATGAGAGATTATCACTCTTTGTGCATGAACATTGGGGGCGCGTGATTGATTCAGCTCCCTAAGATGGCGGCCGCGCCCCTCCAGTGCGTACTTCACTCATTTGCGCGCGTTTGCGCGCGAGTTCCCTATCTTGCGCCTACGGCGCTATACGATCTTTGATAAAGACACAGCTGAAGCTGTTTAAGACCGGTTGGCTTCGCGTGTTGGGCGCGCAAGCTCATGTACACCAATTTAAATTACGCAGAACGCAATTCATAGCTATTAGTAACAGCGCGTAATATGTGTGTACACGCGCGTATACACACCGACCGACGCGCACAAAACATTTTTACAAAAGTTTTTGGAAATTTGCAAACTTCGAAAAATTCGCAAAAGAAACAGTGTGACATTGTCTATAATTGTGATATTATATTGCTTTTTAACATAAGGGCATTTATGAATGGGAATAAAAGAGTAGTGACTCGTTCTTAAACGGCCGTTTAAAACCTTGCAGGGTCGTGGCCGTGTGATAAAGGCCCTCGCCTTCGGCTCGGGCCTTTATCACACGGCCACAACCCTGCCGGTTTTAAACGGCCGTTTAAGAACTCGTCGCCTACTCTTTTATTCCCTTAGTAAAAAGCCAATCATTGCCGGGCATTAAACAAAATCATCATCATAAGCTGTTTAAGATGGACACTTCAATTTTTCTCGCCGTCTCCAAAAAACTTGGAACCCTGTGCATTAGGAATTGGTCTTGTCTGTGTGGTCATCGCTAGGGTATAACCAGCTATATGAGGACACTGACCAACGCAATCATCTTCAACCAGGCCGTCATTGACTTCCTTGCCTTGTGTATTTGTGATCATGAAGTCTCATTTCGGACCGCCTCAATCTGATAATGAAGTCTTGCTGACTATCGATTGTCACCTTTGGTTTGGTGCAGTAATTCACTGGATCTTCTTCGTCGCTTCAACTCTCAACCTAGTGTTGCTGACTCTTGAAAGATACATCGCCATTATGTATCCGTTTAAATGTGGTTTATTTTGGCAAGAGACAAGTCGCTGTCATGTTGCTTGCTGTATCGGTGATCGGCACACGGGATTTGAACTTCGTTTGGTAACCCAGTGCACCGTAAAGAGAAGGGGCTCGCCCCGGTGTTACTGGTTTGATCGGCAGCATACTTAAAAAACGTAGCTATATAAAAATCCAGTATTAATATTATGATTATTAATATTAAGCACAGAGTTATTGGTTCAACTAAATACTTGTATTAACTTGGAATACTTCGTGTTAATTTCAGAGAGCCCTGCGAGTCTAGCACAAACTCTGTTTTCGGAGGCTAGTCGTACATTTAAACATTGATGTGGTATCGGTAACACCGACACGTAAACAGCATTGCACAGTTTCATGTTGTGGGCCTTTGTTACTGAGATAGAAAAAAGAGGTATTTTTACGAGCTTACTAACCTACTGAACTGTTATAGTAGTGGTAGCATAATAATACACCATGCACTTGCACTTCCTAAACTATTTTTTTGTAATTAAATGTTGTTTTTATCAAGTGATAGTATCCGATGTACTCAAACCGTATCCGAATTGTCATAAAGCAATTTTTTCCGTTGATAACATACGACCGCAGAAAAATTTGCTATATTCCGAATTTACGGACGAATTTCGGATTTTGTCGTGAATTTAATGTCGTTATAATATTTCCGTACATAAACAAATTGATCTGTATGTTACATAGGCCTAACCATTCATTTATTTTGAACAAATGGCGCCAAAAACTCCCGCTTCTAAAGTAAATAAGTCCATCCTGAGAATAAATGCATCAGTTGCGACTTCAAAAAAAAAACCTAGTTCAAAATTTTACATGAATAAAAAGTAATTTGTAAAATGCTTCGGAAATGTACTACATTGGAAAACCGAGCCTCTAAATCACTTTTCCATTTTAACATAATAGGATTCGGCAGGACACTGGAAACAATTTCATCAGTCTTGTTAAATAATGCAGAACTGCTTTATTAGAGGCTCCATTGTCCAATGTAGGACAGTTCCGAAGCATTTTACAAATTACTTTTAACCCATGTCCTTTTATATTGTGTATCACTCAGTATTACATTCCCAACAATATACAATTTTCATGGCCATTAAACTACGTAAAACTAAAATAATTGACGAAACAAAATCCCATCCACGTAAAACTCCATAATGGTTGGGACCACAATGGTCCCTGAAGTTCGAATAATATGCGAGACTTGCATAGTCTATTAAAGATTAACATATAGTAGGCAGGACACTGGAAACAATTACATCATGCGTACAGTCGTGTTAATGTTCAAAATGATGTAATGCATTTTTATAGTACGTCAAGTAACACCAATTTTTTAAAGATGTATTAAATCTAGTCAATATCTATTTATTTAAGTCTCAAGTGTACGTCTTTGTATTATAAAAGAAGTTATAAGAATATCAATCACACGAAGCTGAAATCATTCTAGAATCACCCCAATATAAAATATATATATATATAAAAATAAATAAATATATAAATAACTAAATGAATACATACACAAAGTAGGATTTTGTTTGTCTGAGTACAAGGGTTGACCTACAGTACATGTGCATATATGTTGTAGTGTTTAATATACCTTTCGTGATATTTAATCAGTTTTTCTGATTTTTCCAAAGGCAAATAGGAAATCAGACTAAAGTAGGAAGAACATCATGCCAGATAATTATAAGCAACTAGGCGTTTATGTATTTAAACTTAATAATGTAACCATTAAACGATAATAAAGTTCCGTTTCGATGTCAATTTCTTTTTTAATTAAACGTCGTTGTTATCAAGTTATAGTATCCGATGTACTCAAACCGTATCCGAATTGTCATGAAGCAATTTTTTTTCCGTTGATAACATACGACCGCAGCAAAATTTGCTATATTCCGAATTTACGGTCGAATTTCGGGTTTTGTTGTGAATTTAATGTCGTTATAATATTTCCGTACATAAACAAATTGATCTGTATGTTACATAGGCCTAACCATTCATTTATTTTGAACAAAATGGCGCCAAAAACTCCCGCTTCTAAAGTAAATAAATCCAGCCTGAGAATAAATGCATCAGTTGCGACTTAAACAAAAAAACCTAGTTCAAAATTTTACATGGGTAAAAAGTAATTAATTTTGTAAAATGCTTAGGAAATGTCCTACATTGGAAAACCAAGCCTCTAAAGCACTTTTCCATTTTAAACTAATAGGTTTAGGCAGGACACTGGAAACAATTTCATCAGTCTTGTTAAATGTTGCAGAACCACTTTAATGTCCAATGTAGGACATTTCCGGAGCAATTTACAAATTACTTTTTACCTATGTCCTTTCATTTTTCATGGCGATTAAACAAGAACGTAAAACTAACCACTTTATTAGAGGCTCAATTGTCCAATGTAGGACATTTCCGGAGCAATTTACAAATTACTTTTTACCTATGTCCTTTCATTTTTCATGGCCATTAAACAAGAACGTAAAACTAAAAAAATTGACGAAACAAAATCGACACGTGACATGGAACGGTAATGCTTGAATTGCGTATAAAATTAGAGGAATCAGACGAAGTCAACAATTTAAACCAAATATCTCGCCAGTCTCGCTATCTCTGCTCCGACTCAAACCACGCTCAAAACTGTACCTACAGTTTCTGTTCAGCTGTAATACTGTTCATTTGAGACGTTTGCATCTTGCTCACTAATGTTACCGTAGTTGGAGTTTCTACTGAAAAACGATAGGAAGACCCACAAAAGCCCAGTTGTTAAAGCAACGTATACTATACATGCATTGAAGGTTCGCACCGTTTTGGATTCCGCCAAACTCGCTAACGAAGACATTCTGTGAACCTTTAAAAGACAAGTATAGCTTTTAAGATGGAGACAGCAACCACGTATATTGACATAATCAAGGTAGTGATTGGAATCTTTGGAGTCCTGGGAAATGGTCTTGTCTGTGTGGTCATCGCTAAAGTACCGGCAATGAGGACACTGACCAACTCAATCATCTTCAACCAAGCGGCTCTTGATTTCCTTGCCTCACTAATCACCATTCTCTGGTCTTTTAAAGGACCACCTGATGAGGACGCTGCTGCAGTTCTTAAGACAATCCGTTGTTACTTATGGGATGCACCTATCCTAATCTTTATATGTTTCGTCGGCTCTACGTTCAATCTAGTTTTGCTGACTCTGGAAAGATACATCGCCATCATGTACCCATTCAAGTATATGGTTTATTTTGGAAAAAGACAAGTCGCCCTCATGATGGTTGCTGTTTGGGTGATCGCCGCGGGGTTTGAAGGTCGTTTGGTTATACTCCATGAGATGATTGATGGGCATTGTGTTTTTTCAAACCTATCAAGCGCAACATTAATTGCTAATGGTACGGTTACATTTACATTTGAGTATTTAGTCCCTTTGATTATAATGTCCTTCTGTTACATACACATTGCTGGACACTTGAAGAAAACTGCGTCCAACGTCATTCCGGGCCCATCAACGAGTCGGGACGAAAATAGCATGAGTGGTTCTTTGATTCGCGCCCGACGTAACACGCTGAAGACCCTCTTCGTTGTCTTCGTCACATACGTCATCTGCTGGTCGCCAAATCAAATATTTTTCCTTTTGTACCATTTTGGAATGCCGTTAAGACTCGATAGTGTGTTAAATATATGCACGGAAGTATTGGTTCAACTGAATAGTTGTGCTAATCCCATCATCTACGCGTTCAAATATAAACAGTTTCAGAAAGGTGTGCGAGTCTTGCTGAAACCATGTTGCCCGAGGCTGGCCGTAAGATCGGATGAAACAACGGTACTGTCACCCAGGACCAACAGTACAATGCCATAAAGGATAAACTCCAACTCCATTCGTTAGCTGTAGTGTATTAAATAGTGGCTGGGTTGACTTCATCGCATCAAGTTGGCTCAGTGGCTTCTTTCCTTGCCTTTCACCTATGTGGACCCCGGTTCATATCCCACCTCAAACCCAGAGCATTGCAATTGTGTTTGGGCTTGTTAGTCCCTACCTAATAGCAGTTTGAGGTTTTCCTACCGCATCTAAAACTGATAATTTCTTCTCGTCTCCTAATTACCATTCTGTTTTTGGCGCTTGCGCCGTTGGATGCGGACTGAAACAAAACCGCGGTTTGTGTTGACAATAGTAGTATTAATTAGTAAGCCAGTCACTTCCCTTTCATTCAGTACAGACGAGAAATAAACTTCTAGAATCGCCAAGCCGAAGAGGTGACGTTGTTACAACACAGCATTTCTAGTTTAATACTACTACTTGTTCTTCTTCTTCCTCCTCGGGTCTTCTTCTCTACGCTTCGCATCGTAATAGAATAATGTGTAAGTAATCACCTACAAAAAAACCGATTCGTAAAAATCTGGTGGCCATGATTTAAAAAAAAATTGATACAAATTCCCAAAAGAAATATTCATGTATTTCAATCAATATGAATAGATATGGTCCATACAGACCTAGGGTTTCACAGTGAAGAAACGTAGCCTACTTCACGTCTATAAACATGATTTTTACTGGATCATTAGCCTTGACGATTGCTTCTTTATGTATCGAGTATAAAGTGCTTATTACAGTTACACATCGGTTTTTTGCAGATTTTTCTACACAACACTAAAAGTAAACCTTTTATCATAATTTTGTTATCAAGATGAATAGGGTCCATAACAGACCTAGGGTTTCACAAAGAAAAGTACTTCACCCCTATAAACATTATGTTTACTGGATCATTAGCCTTGACGATTGCTTCTTTATGTATCGAGTATAAAGTGCTTATTGCAGTTACACATCAATTTTTTGCAGATTTTTCGACACAACACTACAGTAAACCTTTTAACAAAATTTTGTTATCAATATGAATAGGGTCCATAACAGACCCAGGTGCATTTTACACAGGTGTCAAAAAGCTAAACACGTTTAGCTTTTAGACATGTCAATAGTAAGCTTACAAAAACATTTTCTAAACATGTTAACATGTTAACAAGTTTGAATGTGTTTAAAACCTATACGTCACTTCCAGCCAACAAGATTGCAAATCTAAACACGTTTAGCTTTTTGACTTATTGAAACAGATACCCATTTAGCTTACAAACATTGTTTCTAAACATGTTGACATGTAGGCCTAAACACGTTTGAATTGTGTTTAAATCCTAAACGTCACTTTCAACCGAGATTAAAAATCTAAACACGTTTAGCTTTTTGACATATGTTAATAGTTACCCATTTAGCTTACAAACATTCTAAACGCACTTTCGTTTAAACATGTTTTGTAAGTGTTTAAACCCTAAACGCTGTTTTTACAGTATAGGCAGATGTATTTAAACTTAATAATGTAACCATTAAACGACAATAAAGTTCCGTTTCGATGGCATTTCACATATTAAAACTCGCACCATTCTTACAAATCTGGTTTAAATCACCAAAGATTCAATGGACGTTATTTTGGCAGTAGAGAAAAACCTATAGTATTATAAAACATTTATTTCGCACTCAAATGATAAACATTTAAAGTTCTTGATAGAAAGAACTGGCTAAAGATGACGGGTGTTTTATTTAAAGAAAGAAAAACATACTCGTTACGCGTGCAAGAAAAAAGAATGACTACAATTATTTATATTATATATCGTAAATATAATAATTACTCAATTTGATTGGTGTATACAATGTCTATAATAATAATTATAAAACTTAATAATAATAAGACCTTTCTTAGAAGCGCTTATCAATGTTAGCTATCATGAATTCAACGGTTTAAAAGTTGAATAGATGTGTTTCGACACAGGTTTTGAATTTGTTCTGGCGTTTCAGCCCGACAATTTTTGAATATTATTTGGTTTTACCCTTACAAAATACAGCAGTGTGTAAAGCACCGTATAGACCTTGTGACCTTTGTTTACAATAAGTGTGACCTTGTACATTCTTGGGCCTTTCTGGCAGGCAAGATACTGCACAAGTCATGAGGGAAAGTTTACATTTTGTGTCATAATTTCCACATAAATCCAAGAGTTATAAAAGTAACAGCTGAACAAGTTTTGAGATGTGCCCACTTTCATCATATCAAAAGTTGAAAAAAATTAAACAGTGCAATCTCCATAAAATTAAGTTTTTATGGTTTCTTCCCATTGAGCTGTGTACAAATCGTGCCTGCAGGAAGTCCAGGCTTGGTGGCTCTTTTGTAAACATGTGATGTCACAGGTCACATCGTCTATACTCAGTGCTTTCCCGACTCCAGTGAAAACAAAATCCACGTACATATCACTTGGGTGGGATTCGAACCCACGACCTTTGCCATTCTAGAGCAGATGTCTTACCAACTAGACCAAAAATGTTGCCTGCCAGAACGGAATACAATGTAAATAACTATTCTCCTTTGTTCTGTCTGCAAATAAAGAATGACTGACTTCTGACTGGCATCCCCGAACAAAGATATTGACAAAATAGGGAGACCGCCAACATAGGGCTAGATAAGCTCAGTTGGTAGAGCGCCGGCACGTTAATCCGGAGGTCGCAGAATAAAATCACGCTCTAGTTAATTTTTCTTTGTTCACCCAACCTCCCCCCCCCAAAAAAAAAATCCAAAATCCAAAATAAATTATAATAATGAATTTATATTTAGATTGCTACAGTTAGTACAATAATTTACGAGCGATATGAGCGAACAAAATAATAATGAAAATATGTTAATTTGGCAATATTGACTTGTTAGCTAGTTCACTCAGTGTACGGTATTTCAGTTAAATGTAAGCAGTGAACGATTTCCCTTGTATAGCGTAGCAAAATGCTACACAAAATGTATCATACAGTTGCTACTAAAAAAATCACAGATTTGCTACTCAATATTAGTATTCACAAAACAAGTTCAGTGAAAAATTCTTTGCTATACAAAATTGCTGGACGAAATCGTTTATGAATTAAAAGACTTGTGCTATTTCACGTCAAATAATATAAAGACTACGTAAACTATGCGGTAGTACTGTAAACTACTACTGGTCAACATGTATTACAGGTATAGGGCCATAGGCCGATGTGCGTAAGTAAGAAGCAGGCCAAACAATGTAACATCAATGCATTACTGCTTTGAACTTAATGAATTAGACGCCAAAAGGGTGTTCTGCATGTAGATGTATTTATTGCAGTGGGTTTAAATATGTTGATTGTGTTGTAATTTGTAAATGATTTCTTCACCATCTGCAGTCGACCCTCGTTATAAAGCAGGGTAATAAAGAGGGTGTTCTTATAAAGAGTGTGTTCTTATAAAGAGTACATTATAAACTCCCGAATCTCATTTCTGCTTGATAAGGTTCCTGTGATAATTTGGCCAGTCCCAGCGACGTTGTTATAACGAGAGTAACTGTAGGCTACATGTGCAGTAGTTAAATGTAAAGATGCGTAATACATAATGTTAAAAACTGCACTAAGTGCTGTGACATTAACATGCACTCCGTTTGTGTCTTTTTGGAGATACATTGTAGGGCCTACATCTCACACGGCCTGTCAAACTAAGATTAATGATTTGGTAGTCATGAGCTTACCACTATTGTAGTGAATATAAATAGTATACACAATGGAATGGACCGGGGAAACATGATGATTGGTGACCTGGAAGCGTGCACATTACGTATAAGTGCATCAAGTGTTTAAATTCACAATGTGACATTCAGTTATGTGTCTTTCTGTGGGAGGAGCGAGGGATACATCCGACACAGCAGGGCCAAATTCCAAATAGTGCTTAAGAAATTACTGCTAAGCGAAAATGAGTATAGGATACCAATCACAAATGATACATGTGGAATATTTTGGCTGTTAACCTTATGCTAGTTGGCATAATTTCAGGCAGCTGAGAAAGATTAAAGGAATGTTATTGGCCCAATGACCAGGGCACTGATATAAAGCGCATTGATACGCCATTGTAAAATGCGCTATATAAGAACTAGTTATTATTAATGTGCTTTATGGCTACTTTTGTGCTTAAAGGCAGAGTATGAACCGGAGGTCGTTGGGTAGCATTGTTCCATTGTTAAAAGTACCTCATAAGTTGGCATGTGTAAGGGCACATCCCCTACAGACACCAACATACGGGTATGCAACAATGCCACCCTACAAGGTTGTCTTTGTTCTAGTGGTACCCCACAGAGGATTTCTTCGGAAAAGGGAATAATAGAACAACAATGGATGTACCCCGTAACTGCCATATGTAAGGCTGTGTGACTTAACACAGTGTACATTACATAGAACAATCTCATCGTTAATAGAGGAAGCACAAAACATGTATCAAATAATCATGGATGCTTCATTGTAAATGTTGTTTGGGGGACACACGTTTGAAAAGGTTTAGTAGCAAAATACTTTAAAGTCTAAGCTTTGGCATTTCAGTAATAAATGTTTGCATCTTTGTGTTAGATATCATTGTATATTCACGGAAGCAGTAGAGGAACATTGAGAGAATAAGAAAGAGAGAGGGAGGAGAAAAAGGGGCAGACGGAAGAAGTCATCATTATGACTTTCTCATAATTATGACTTATGTCTCACAATTATGATTATGTCTCATAATTATGACTTAGTGAAAGTCAAAATTATGACTTGTATCTCACAATTATGACTCAGTAAAAGTCAAAATTATGACTTATATCTCATAAGTATGACTTATGTCTCACAATTATGACTTCGTAAAAGTCATAATTCAGACTTATATCTCATAACTATGACTAATGTCTCACAAATATGACTAAGTAAAAGTCATAATTATGACTTATATCTCATAACTATGAATAAGCGCATGTCATAATTATGACTTAGTTTAGTTAGTTTAGTTCATTACCTTTATTGCACCAACATCAAGATACATCGTAGTGCGAAAGGGAAACCCCGAACGAGCACGCAGGCCCACTAAATGGGGACCCTTGTGTCAATTAAAGGGTCTGTATACGTTTGGTAATTCTAACCAACTGTTTGTTTCAATCCATTATAGTTGTAGATATATACCATAAAACTAACCTGTGGAAATTTCATTTCAAAAGGTGGTAGCGTTTTTGAGATATTGCCGAAAATCTGGAGCGGTTATGTCCACGCAGGAAGAATAATCTGCATTGGAATACACACTCTGAGAAGCGTTACGGCTCAGATTCAAATTTTGGGGGATAAAAAGTGATATCTTTTTCCATAACCGCAGTACTTCAAGGTGAAAAGTTTCTTAAAATTCATTATACTATCCAAAGTTGCTGTACTTCTAACCAAGTCAGTTTTTAATGCCATTAATTTTCAGAGTCATTACCAAACGTGTACGATACCTTCAAGTCATATTTGAGATATATCTCATAATTATGACTCATGACAAGTCATAATTATGAGATGTTTTATTGTAAGTCATGATTATGACTTTCTTTTTCTTTCTCTCTCAATGTCCATTTCAACGCTTCCGAAGATATTTTCTTTTCAATATAATAATAATAAATGAATAAATAAATAAATAAATAAATAAAATAAATTAAAACTACAAAAGCTGTATGGGCGATCTAATACAGCTTCAAACCCTACAGTCAACTGATAATAAAAAATAAAAATAATTTATACCAAAATAATTACATACCTGAGGCACTTTCCACATAACAAATGGCTATGCTAGTACAACATGTTGAAAAGGCCAATTTCCTAGTGCAAACAAAACTCACAGAACTATTACAAAAAACAACAACTGTTGAGGCACTTCAGTATTGTTTGCATCTTTGTGTTGAATATCATTAGATATTTCTTCTCAACAAAAAAAACCCAACCCATTATCTATGCTGTAAAGGCCATTAATATACCAATTTAATGTACTTTAGCCCTACAGTTAAATGATTATCAAAACGTTCAATTTACCAAAACATTTACATAACATACCCGAGGCACTTCTCATAGACAAACAGACTTAGAAGGCCAATTTCTCAGTACGAACAAAACTCGAAGAACCATTACAAAAATGCGTGTACAAATAATGAGGCACATTATGTGGAGAAACCCAAGACTGGGGCGACTGGGGGCAATTTTGGTAGAACAGAAACTCACCATGAGGTATCAGGTACTAAACAGCCACTAACTGGTGATATTTCTACGGAGCTCTGGAAGTGTCATCCAACATGTTGCGATCTTGAGATAATTTACTGCAAGATGATGACATCATGAACGTTAAAGGGATTGCATACGTTTGGTAATTGGAATCCACTGTTTGTTTCAATCCTATATAGTTGTGCATAAACTAACCTAGGAAAATTTCATTTCAAAAGGTGGTACATGTAGTGTTTTTGAGATATTGCCGAAAATCTGGAGCGGTTATGTCCACTGCAGGAAGAATAGTCTGCTATTGGAACACACAATCTGAGAAACGTTACTGTCAGTAACGCTTCTCAGATTCAAATTTTTTTGGGGTTAAAAAGTGATATCTTTTTCAATAACCACAGTACTTCAAAGTTTGTGATGTCATCATTCTTCAGTAAATCATGTCAGGATCTCAACAAGTTGCATGGCACTTCCAGAGCTACGTATATTTCAGAAATATGGTGCAGTGGATGATTTTAGTTCCGAGTTATTCTTCCTCGGGCAACTTTCTTTTGGGTTGATGTTGAGGCAGCGACTTGTCTCATCGGCCTCGTAGGAGCATTCACCTTCTGTGATGATCTTGAAGTCCTGGACACTTGACCCTTTAAGAAGTAAAATAAAACATTTTGTAAGATTTAAAGCTTTTGTATGGTTATCATTCAATTTGAGGTTGTATGTACATAGGAAATATCTCTTATAGGAATTACATAAATAAATGGTTTTATTCTTAGTGTAGACTGTGCAAGTCTCGCGCGTATTCAAACATCGGGATCCAATGAAGTGCGCAAGTTCACGCGTTAAAGCAATGTATGTTGGACCAAAGTGGTCCCCAAAATGTTTGAATACAGACGAGATTTGCATTCTCTTAATACATAATTACAACAACCTTTAAGTGAGGGAGTAACCCCAGGAATTACACAAATGTGGGAAGGTTCCACTAGTTACTGGCTCCCCGGTAAGCCAACAAGTTTGATTGGCAGGGAGGAGGGGTGTTGAAAACCTCAGCACCTAATGTAGCACAGGCTTTCAGCTAGACATATGGATCATTAACAGACGGCTCCCACTTATCACAGGGTTCAGCTCTGTGTAGGTCTGTATGTCTGTATAATTTTGTGCACAAACTACACAAGTGAAAATATTTTCCAGTCTCTCAAAACAAACCCCACCACACAGTTCTTGAACCTGTTCACCTTGGATATGTTCAGTCTAGGATATTGAGGACTTTGACTCCCCCAGGGCATTGCACTTTTGAGAAAACAGTGCCAAAACTTGGTGTTACCAGCCCTCACTTAAGGGTTTTATAGAGGTGTTATGTAATGGTACTATGCAGATACATTGTATAATAAAGTCAGTTTTCCTTGTCACAACAAAGAATATGTTTTGCTGTCATTTATTCATCTTGTATTTCCTCCTCTTCTTCATGTACATGCACCATAATGAAGGAGGCACGGTAAGCACAGCCGTTACCTGAGAGGTACTTGAAAGTCTAGATTTTGCAGGCTGTTTGTCGATAGATTGCCTGCCTCCAGTAGCGGTGCTTTTTGCCTTCTGATCAGCTCTTGTCTGAGAGTGATGAGCATTTCCCTTTGTTGTCTGATGTGTCTTTGGGTTTCCATGGGTGTGTGTTGCCTGGTTTGCCCCAGGGTTTCCACCATGGGCGTGTGTCACTTGGTTTGCCCCAGGGTTTCCATGGGTGTGTGTTGCCTGGTTTGCCCCAGGGTTTCCACCATGGGCGTGTGTCACTTGGTTTGCCCTGGGGTTTGTCATGGTTTGCCTTGTAAGGACAGCATTGGCAGCATGTCCTTGGGCTTGACTTGAGGGTACCAGTTCCTGCCAGGTCACCATTCCTGGAAAATAAACAGAAAGGGCCTGTAAGGTCTGATCTGGTGATAATGAAAATGAAACTCTAACATTTGTGCAGTTCAGTTTAGTAAAAAGTGCAAATTGTTATTATTATTAATGTTATTATTATATATTTCTGGTAATAAAACCAAGGATGCCTTATATGTGAACTTAATCACTGTAGCTCACAAGCCTGAGGAAACTTGTAAACAAGGGTGCTTGCTATTTGAACCGGAAACTTGGGTTAACCCTACTCTTCCACTCCAAGTGTTCTTTTACGAGCACCGACAATCCCGGTACATGGGACCTACGGCTTAATGTCGGCATGACAAAGCAATTATGGCAAAGTATCTTGCTCAAGGACACAAGTGCCACGAACAAGTCTCGAACCCACACTCTGCTGATCAGAAACACCAGAGCTTGAGTCCAGTGCTCTTAACCACTCGGCCAAGACACGCCAGGTATTAACAAATACCTTGCCTCTATCCTCAAACCAGTTAGTAAAATGCTCACCATCTTTTTGATTTGAGGTTCTGACTGTTTCCTTGGTAACAATCTGCCTGCTGTCTGTGGTGAAGTGCGAAATGTTCTCTGTTGAGTCGGGAGGTTGCTGTAAGAGCTTGCAGATTAAAAAAAGAAAATGTTTTAAAATGAAAATAAAACAACGTACGACATTGGTGATGTGAAAAACTTTCTATCTACTACATAGTAACGCAAGAGTCAGGCAACACAGCTCTTACGGGTAAGGTGAACATCACAAAATAAGAACAACACTGTTATGAAATTATCAAGGGCTTTGTCAATTATTATGTAGGCCTATTGAAATTATTGTACATCATATATTTCTATTGACCCCTTACACGACGCGCAGCGCAGTTAAACACGCGACTGTCCTGTCCGCTATTTTGCGAGTCAAAATGTACACGAAGGAATTGACTCCCAAAATGGCGGAAATGGTAGATGTGCACTGTTCGGAGGTGCGTTCTGCGTTGTGCAAGTGGTCAATATTAACTATAACAGCAGCAGCAGACAAACTGTAAATTACAGGAAAAACAGTTAAATACAAATTGACATATGAAAATAAATCAGATTTACAAAAGCCATTAAATGCTTAAAACGGGTGCAGTTATGATATCAAAACAATTTATAGGTCGGATGTCAACAGTGAGACAACTCGGTTATTTATGTAAGAAAATTAACAAGTTATGACGAGAGGACTAAAAGCAAACATCTTGTATTTTACAGACGGTATACAAAATGAATGGGCAAGAGAAATGCATACATTAATTATGACAAAAATACCCATCATTAAATTATGACTAGAGGAATAAAAGCAAACATCATGTCATGTCAGACAGTATACAAAATGAATGGTCAAATTGATATAAATGCATATTCATTATGACATATATTATCGAGTTATGACAACAGGAATAAAAGCAAACATCATGTCTTTTACAGACAGTATTTCATTTTTTCATTTTCATTGATTAATTTTACTTGTGAAGCCAATAACTCTCAGAAAAGCAAACTTTATCACAAACCTAGCCAAGAACCCAATGGAAAGAAGACAAAAGAAGGAAGTTTCAGTTTTAGATTTGGGAGGAAAACCCCAGAGAATTATTCCAGGAAAAAAAACAACGCAATCAGGTAGGGACTGAAAACCCAATCCACATAGTGCCCCCAGCGGGATTCGAACTGGGGTCCTAGAGGTGGAAGGCGAGGAAAGATACCACTACGCCAACCGACTGCCCTCTCAAAATCCCGACCGCCCATACAAAATGTACGGTCAAATGGATACAAATGCATAAATGACAGAACTATCCAATATCAAATTACGAGTTACGACTAGAGGAATAAAAGCAAACATCATGTCTTTTACAGACAGTATACAAAATGAATGGTCAAATTGATACAAATGCATTTTCATTAAATGACAAAACAATCTGTTAACGACTTACCATCTGTATGTAATGCTGGAGAGCTGATTGTCTTTCCTTATGTTCAGCAAGTCGCTCAAGTAGAATATTAGAACTTTAAAAATAAAATTAATTAATGAGGCATGCATTGTACAGGATGGGTAAGGAGTAGGCATACAGTACAAAATGGAAAAAGCATTTATTTATGTTGAAGGGGGGGCTCCGATGTCAAATCAGTTTAGTGATACACTCATTTTCCAATAGATTGTAGAGTGGAGGAAAAATTACAAGATTCCAACCTCACGTTAAAGTGGTGTATTTTATGTGATACTCTTTCAGAGCGAAACTCGAAACATGACATCATTGTACATCAAAAACAAATGGGTCTGGGTCTGTACATTCCAAAGAGGAATTTAGTTTTTCTAGTCAAAAGGTCAACTTCAATGCCGTTTTGATTGAATCTCATCAACATTCGGGAATGAACTAAATCTCTGCATTTTGAAAAACTTTTCACTTAGAAGTACTGCGGTTATGGAAAAATATATCAGTTTTTATCCCCCAAAGTTTGAATCTGAGAAGCGCTACTGACAGGTAAGTTTCTCAGAGTGTGTATTCCAATTGCAGACTATTCTTCCTGCGTGGACAAAACCGCTCCAGATTTTTGGCAATATTATCTCAAAAACGCTACCACCTTTTGAAATGAAATTTTCACCGGTTAGTTTTATGGTATTATATACAACTACATATGATTGACACAAACAGCGGATTTCAATTACCAAACGTATACAATCCCTTTAAACATCTTTCCACTTATGCTGACCATATGAAGAAAGAAAAGAAAAAGAAAAAAATATAATAATTTGAAGCTTATACCTTTCTGGAGGAATGGGGCCCGATTCCAACTCACTGATGGTCTCATCTTCACTGGGATAAGCTGCAATAGAATCTGAAAAAGGAAGGACATAAAATGAAATTGTGAAAAAAAGGTTAATGGCCTGACGTTTCCACCCTAGCAGAATCTTTCTTGAAGACTCCTAGCCTTCAAGAAAGACTCTGCTAGGGTCGAAACGTCAGGCCATTAAAAAAGAAAATTGTTTTGCATTACCATAGGTCCTTTTGGTTGGTAAGCAGTTTACAACAGCTAATCTATTTTCTGAAAATGAAATTGTTTTAAACAATTTGTAATCAATTTTTGATTAGTTATAAATTAAATTCCACAAAATGAACCATACTTAGGCTGATTTGAAAAGAATTGCTATACGGTTAAAAATATCTTCAATTACGTATCACACAATGTAAAAATACATTAAATTTTATAATAAAATAAATATCACTTGAATAAAAACATTAAGTACTAAACAACAAGGAAATCTGACTGGATAAACTTTAAACAGTTTAGGGTTGAACAAAGAAAAATCAGTTGGAGTAATGGCTTGTATGGCTTCTGACAGGCAACCCCTAACAAAGATATTGACAAAATACGGAGACTGCCAACATAGGGCTAGACAGCTCAGTTGGTAGAGCGCCGGCATGTTAATCCGGAGGTCACCGGTTCAAGTCCCACTCTAGTCAATTTGTCTTTGCTCAACCCACAATTCACAAAAACCCGCCATATAAAATCCTACACAAAAACCAGAGATCAAAAGATAAATACAATTTAATGTAGTTTTCAACATGCAAGGTCAGTCACAAATGCACAACAACAAAACACACAAGCAATAAATTAAATGACAATATTAATATTTTAGTCTTAAGGCCCTGTCACACGAGGCAACTGTTACAGGCAACTTGGAGGCAACCAACTGCAGTACATGCTACAGGACCACTTTGGTAGCACAGGAGTAATTTTTCAAACAGTGTCTTTGCGATCATCAAGAAAAATATGTGAACATTCAAATATGAATGGATTCTCTACTTTGAGATTGCCTTGAACTGGTTGCCTGTAAATTGCCTCGTGTGACATGGGCGTTAAATAGCGCACATATCCACCACACATGATGCAGTAATCTGTGGAATTAAATTCCCAAACAAATTGAAAAACCTTTTCACTTACTTGTTGTTTTTGTGTCGTCCAATGTTGGCTGGATCTCTCTAAAATCTCTAAACTCCTCCTCTCTCTCACTTCTCCCTTCCCTGAGCCCACCCCAACCTCCTGTAACCCTCAAGATGTCCTCAAGTGTCACCCCCTCCAGACCCCTGGGTGTCTCACCCCTAAGAGGTGAACTATGACTTGAAGGAGGTGTCATCCTCAACATCTGTAACCCGCTAGAGATCAAGTCCTGAGTAGGAAAGGTGTTTGCCGCGGGGTTGGATTTGACTTTTGATCTCTCCCATTGATCCCCCATGACACCTGTAAAGGTAATTGGTTTAGGATCCCCAACGGGGAGCTGGTGATTCTGATGAGACATTTGATGAGAGGACGTCTTCCTATCGAATGAAGCAGTCACTCCATACGGCTGCCTGTCCAGAGTGTGTGAAATTGGCGGTGCATCGCATCCGGTGCTTGATATGCTGTCATGGTTTTGGGAAGAAAAGCCTTCGACCTTGCAGTCCCTGGTGGCGGAGATGTCATCCATGAACTGGGAATAAAGACTGACTGGGATATCCTGTCGCTGGGTGAAGTCGCTCGGGTTGGAGGAGAAAGACGGATCGGTGTGGACAGTGAATGGATCTTGGGAAGGGGGACTTTGAGATGCGGCAGTGGTAGAAAGTGAAAAATTGGGAACATGGAATGAATCGTCTTCTCGACCGTCACCATCCTCGTGCTCTGGAGCAGAGAAAACAAATAAATTACAAAATCAATACTCTATTTAGTAGATGTTAACTTTGCATCAGGGATAAAGAATGTAATTTGTTTTTACCCTTCCACCGATGTGTATTAAGCACTGTATACTCAGTACTTTCCCCGAGTTCTGTGAAAAAATTTAAAATCCACAGGCGAATCACTCGGGTGGGATTCGAGCCCACGACCTTAGCATTGCTAGAGCAGATGTCTTACCACTAGACCACTCTATTTAGTTGGGAAAGTTTATGTCTTGATTTTGTCTCATTTGAATATGTCGAAAGGATTGAATGATTACACAAGATGGTTATCAAAGAGGAAGAAATGAACTCATACACTGTAAATTAGTTTATGAACAACTTTGAAGACAAAAAAGATGACCATTCATTGATGAATGATGCAGATCCACACACAGGTGGAAACTCATCATAAATTAGATTGCAACCTAAAGGTAGGGTCATCGACTGGTTTTTGTTAACATAACGCTGATTTATAGGCAAAATTACAAAGAAAGCTCCCAGAAAAGTCCCATGTAAAAGTTTGAGCTGAATACAGTGTCTACTTTGCGCCTTGAACACCCAGCAGGGTGGATATGTGGGCATTACAAGTCTTATCATTATTATTATTATTATTATTACTTGCTGCGAAAACAGCAAAACAACTGTCACAGTATTTTTCACGAGAACATCAAATCCATCCTTGTTTAGCGAGGTGACATTTGGTACCAACCACTGGCCACAGCATTCGCGAACCGACACCAACCCTCAACAAACTGAGAAACGATTCATGCATGAATTATTCCTCAGATTTAAATGTTTTTGGGTGAAAACATTTCCAAACCATTTAATACTTCGAAGGTAAGGGAATCCTTCCTCAAAATAGTTTATACTACCAACAGCTACAATGCTTCTCACCAAGTACGTATTCATGGTCATTATTTTTTGGAGTATTTACCAATCTATGACCCTACCTTTTAAAGGATGAACATCTTTTAGAATTCTACCTTGCTTGCTGTCTAGTTCCCCTGCTCCTACTCCAACTCCCCTCTGTGGTGATGATACAGAGATAGTAATAGGGCTTGCCAACAGTCTGGCGCCTTTTCTTTTTTCTGAAACACCACCTCCTAATACATCCATAGTGGATTTTAGCCCCTGGAAAAAAAAATATATACTAAAAATAGTAACTGGCCTGGCAATTCGACCCGAGCAGAGTCTTTCCTAGAGGTTAAATGACAACACAAGACACATAAACAAGTATACTGGTTTAATAGATGTTAAATTTGCATCGGGGATAAAGAATATTATATTTGGTTTTACTGGTGTATATTTGGTGTATATTCGGTTTGCAGTAACACCATGTGTACATGTACATATCTACTTTGCTGTGTAGATTTTGTTCTTTGGGAACTTGTCTTGCTATTTATTATACTGCTGCGGAGTAGATTTCGGATTAAATAGCAAGACAAGTTCTCAAAGAACGAAATCTTCTCAGCATCTAATACACGGTGTTACCACAAACCAAATATACATTGATACCTCACCATGCAATGCATCAAAACCTACATATAAGCATACTGGTGTAAAAGAAGCAGTCAAGTGGAAAGAAATAAAAATAGAGAAAGAAAGAGAGGCAGAAAGCACTAAGAAAAAAACCAAGGGATGAACAATGAAGTAGACTATATCAGACGTCTTTCTGGTTGGCAGGCAGTTTGCAACAGCTAATTCTATATTCTCCTGGAAAATAGTTACACCTTATTTGTTAGTCGCAACATTAATTTCCTAATGACAGAACACACAAGATACAATGTACATTAAAAAATAATTGTACAGCACAGGCTGTGTGCCGAGTTTACAACGGCATCACCAAACACAAAATTGAGGGAATTAAGTAATCAGCTGAGATATTGCAATTGCATATCCAATGATGTCAACTTCAACTGAACGACTCATTTTTGATTGTCTTTATAAAACAAATTTAAAAAAATAGTTATTGGCCTGATGTATCAACCCTAGCAGAGACTTTCTTGGAGGCTAAATGACAACACAACGTACATAAACAAGTACACTAGAGAAACAGAAGCAGTCAAGTCGAAAGAAATGAAAAAAAAAGAGGCAGAAAAAGCAAGGGAGGAACTTCTTGTGTTCAAACCAGCACCTTCCCTCTACCCCACCCCCTTTGTCTCCTTCTTCATTCATACCTTGCTTTTACTGTGTGCTTTCTGCCTCTCTCTCTCTACTCATTTCTCTCCACTTGAATGCTCCCGGTACTCCAGTATACCTGGGCCCAATTTCATGGTTCTGCTTACCGCCGAATTCTGCGCTTACAATCTCCACTTACTGTGCAAGTGCCAAATTTCTGCGCTGGCTGTGTAAGCGAAGAATGCCTAGTAATGTGGAATACGCACGCGCACAAGCAACAATTCCCTGCTAACCCAGAAATACGCTTGACGTAAGCGCGGAATTCCCTGCTTCCGTACGCGCCGATTCTTCGCTTACGGTAAGCAGAGCCATGAAATTGGGCCCTATTTATGTGTGTCAGGTTGTCATTTAGCCTTCGAGAAAGACTCTGCTAGGGCCGAAATGTCAGGCCATTAACTATTTTTTGCATTTATAACATACATGTAGGTCTTTTGGGTTGGTAAGCAGTTTGCAACAGCTGATTCTATTTCTCAAACCAAACAAAAATAGGTTGAAAGAAAACAATCACCGCAGGAATAAAACCTGTTTATTTTACAGATGCTTTTAGATTATTACCTTCGTGAGAGGCGAAGCATTATTCATCTGGGATAGAGCATCAGTACAGAAAACTTGTACACCTTGTAATCGCTGAACTAACTGAGACCTAGCAACAAAAACAAAGAATCACACTGATCAATTCAAATGAAATCAAAGATTCGACAATTGATTTTGTATACTTCCAATTTAGAGGGGATGTGTCGTCATGTTCAAAGCAGGCCCGTGGCTGTACATGTTCTATGAATTCTCACCCAGTTACACACGCGCGCACTCTCCACAATATGGGAAAGCTCCATTAAAGAATTTCCGAGTTTGGTCACAAAAACTCGGAAAGTATACATCCTTTTCACCAGTGGGTATGTTTTTCATTGAATTAGTTGGGTCATTACACTTAATGGATGAGCAGTTAAAGGGACACGTTGCCTTAGATCGGGCGAGTTGGTCTATAAAAAGCATTTGTAACCGTTTGTTATAAAATGCATATGGTTAGAAAGACGTTAAAAAGTAGAATACAATGATTCACACAAATGTCTCGAAATTGCATGCGTTTCTTTCACATCGTGAACAAACACGGTCGGCCATTTTGTGGAGTCAAATTTTTGACTCCACAAAATGGCCGACCGTGCAAAGTAAAAGGAAAACCACGCAATTTCGAGGCATATTTGTGTGGATCATTGTATTCTACTTTTAAAACATCTTTCTAACCATATGCATTTTATAACAAACGGTTACAAACGCTTTTTTTTAGACCAACTCGTCCGATCCAAGGCAACGTGTCCCTTTAATCTGCCTGGGGCAGTCAGCATCCCTACTGGTTTGTGCATGATCCAATTAAGTCCACCATTTGGAAAAGGAATTACATGGAGATAACAGGTGTTAGTTGTCAGATGAAAAGGATGTTTTATTTTAGCCGCTTTCTTTAATGGAGCTTTCCCGTAATGATAGATACGATACGGAGGGAGGGTACATGAAGTGACTGGGTGCGAGTTCATAATTCCATGTACAGCCACAGGCCTGCTTTGATCATGACGATACAACCCCTTTAAATACAATCAAATTAAGGAATTTGGGATTCGGAAGAAATCAACATTATGTTATTATTGTAATGCACCTCTGTTTTTGAGCTTTCTCAAGAAGTTTAGTCATCCCAGTCATGTCTTGATGATGCTGCTCTAATCTGAAAAAAAAGATAACAAACAAACTTTTAATTAAAACGCTCAGTATTTTTTTCCTGCAAGGTATGCGGAGCTATGTTTTTGAAGTATGAGACCTATTCCTTTACATAGCACCATGTAATGGTTTACAAGGTGCTGTGGCGCAATATGCTGCAGATCAAGCCAGGAACACCAGGGAACCCCTTTTCTTCAAAATAAGGGCACTAGGTTTGTTTCCGTGCATTACACAACACACGGGACCTACGGCTTTACGTCCCATCCGAAGGACGCAGCAATAATGGTTAAGTGTGTTGCTTCAGGACACAAGTGTCGACTGGGACTCGAACCCACACTCTGCCGATCAGAAACACCAGAGCTTGAGTCCCGTGTTCTTATCCGCCTTCTTCCAAGAAAATATTACAAAATGTAAAAAGCCGTAACATAGGTAACTGTTCCACAATGGTTACTTAAAAGCATGGACACTATTTTAATGATATTTTCTCAGGTAAATTTTCACTCCGACTTTTGAGACGCTCGGTAGCACCGAGAATGTTTGAATGTACTTTTTCAAAACCCAATACTTGAATCCAAAGGAATACCTTGTCTGATATTGCTGAGTCTGATCACTCAATTTCTTATCTCTGTTGGCGAGCTCTTGAGTATGTGCTGCCCTCTGCTGACTAAACTGCTTCTGATGATGATCTGTCAGCTCAGCCAGCTGCTTACGATGCGACTCTCTCAATTCTGCCTCTGAACGACTACTTCGTAACTGCAGTTCACGTAGACGCTCGTCGATACATTTCTCTAGTTTCTCTTGCCAGTGTGCCTCTTGCTTCTGCTGTGCGGCTTCGAATTTAGCTTGTTGAAGCGTGAGCTCTAGTTGACTGTTCTCCTGAAAGACATGTTTACATATTCTACTTAGTTCAATTAATTTTCTTTTCTAGGAATAACTCTTCAGTCTCCTGACTATGACTAGAGCATCGAAACGTTGAGACCTATTTAGACCTATTTAGACTATTTAGACTCCGCGGCAGTGTAGTTATTAACGAGAAGTCCCCCCGATCCTCATAGCGAAAGTAGTAGTCCCGCCCGATTTCCTACGTCCCGCCCAGGTAGTAGTTAATAAGGACAGTTCTTTTCAGAACTGAGAAGTCTCCCGAATTCCAAATATTCTACTCTGTGGCAGTAGAATAATAAGCAAGACAAGTTCTCAAAGAACAAAATCTACCTAGCAAGTAAATTTAAGAACTGAGAAGTCTCCCGAATTCCGAATATTCTACTCTGTGGCAGTAGAATAATAAGCAAGACAAGTTCTCAAAGAACAAAATCTACCTAGCAAGTAGATATACAAATGAAGTTAACGCAAACAAAATATGTATTGATACCTCACCATGCAATGCCTCAAATCCTATAAAACTTATAAAAATTGAAAAAAAATGCAACAACAAAAATCTAAATAATAGCTAGTTTATAACCTATTCAGGTCTTTTGTTTACGCATTTGGGTATAAAATGGTGAATTATGCATCATCACGTTTGTCTTGGATACCATGGGTATAAAATGGTGAATTATGCATCATCACGTTTGTCTTGGATACCATTTTAGCCATTGTACCATTTTGTATTCAAGCTAAAAGCCCAGTGCCCAATTTCATTGAGCTGCTTAATTACAAAAAGTAGCTCAGCACAAAACAACTTTGCCTACCAGAATAAGCTTACCAGCCAAAATGCCATGTCACATCTACCATTTGTGACTGGTTTCCTGCTATAAATTTGTTTTCTTAGCATAAATTTGCTAGGCAATATTCACTGCTTAAGCAGGTCTATGAAATTGGGCCAAGGTCACCAGGTATCTTCTTTTAGCCTGTCCTGTTGACGATCCTGTATCCCCCCCGAAAAAACCCAATGTTGACGAGTCCCAAATTTGGTTCACAATTTTGAGGGATATTTCTGTGAATCATTATCAAGTGAGGTTTGCGGTGACACCATTATTATTATTATAATTATTTTACTTGCCCTGACAGTACATAACAAAATACAAGGCAATATACCCCGAGATGGTCGAGGGACAGCAAAAGCAAATACATACAATGATCCATAGATCTGTGGCCCCACATCTGGGATACACAAACATATAAATAAAGATGAACATTATTGTACACAAAGCAATAATAAAAGCAGATAAGTATACAATACCAACAAAAATAACTGGTAAGAATAAAAAATAAATAAAAATATAAAAAAATAAATAATTACAATTTATACAATTTTGCACAAGTGAATGGGCTAAAGCAGACAATTAAAAGGGTGGACCACAAAATTATTACAAAGTAACATCCACTTAGAATTAGTAAGTTTAACACTACATTTTATTTCCCACTCAGCGATAACATTATTGACTACTTTTTTTAGCAGATGTTAGACAGTTGAAAAGGTAGGTTGGATCCTGTATCTTACCTTGTCTCTTGATATTGAGTTGAACTCATTCTTCAGCTTTTCCAACTCTTGCTCCTTAGTTACCAGTAACTCTTCATGTCTTGCTTCCTTAGATGATTTAGCCTACAGGGATGAAGATATTGACATACAAGCTATTAACTCTTTCAATGCCAAGGTCGTACATGTACGATCTATTTTATGTTTTCCGAAAGCGCCATTATCGTACCATCTTTTTTATGTACTCAAAAAGTGTCATCAATCATACATGTACGACCCATATTATACATGTTATCACGAGAGCATTATCACTCAAGAAATACTATTGACTTTGGGATGCACCAAGGCAACACAAATCAGCAAGATACATTTTGTTTGGTGAGAAATACTTTTTTAATTTTTTTTTACAGAATTATGAAAAACCTTAAAAAAGCTGGGCACTGAAAGAGTTAATAAAGCCTTAATTTTGGTAGAGATTCTTGGTCTTTGCATTTTTGCTTTGTGTAATAATACCCTTTGTTTTCATTAGTACTTATTAGCATCGGGGATAAAGAATTTTATTTGGTTTTAACCTTACACCGAGTGTGTAAAGCACTGTATACTCAGTACTTTCCCAAGTCTTGTCAAATTTAACATTTAAAATTGTTGTGGTACCCGCTGCTAAAAATATAGAATTTGAACTGCCTCTAGCTACCGGGCAATCTCGGTGGTCTAGTTGGTAAGACATCTGCTCTAGAATGGCAAAGGTCGTGGGTTTGAATCCCACCCGAGAAACATGCCTGTGGATTTTGTTTTCACAGGACTCGGGAAAGTGCTGACTAGACAGTTCTTTACACACATCGGTGTAAGGGTAAAACCAAATAATATTCTTTATCCCTCATGCCCCAAACAATTATAATAATAATAATTTAACATCTTTAAACAATGCATAATTATCAAATAAAAATTTGAAGCTTTGAAACGTCATGAAATTGTAGGCCTTGACGAATATTGTTTAAACAGGTACAAAACTTTTAAAAAGAGAAGAACAAAACGAAAACAAAAACAGGTTTTGTACACAATGTGTCAGTTTGTGGTGTCAGTGACTACTTGATTTACCTTGTTCTTATCTAGAAGTTGCTGACGTTCCTTCTCAAATTGTTGACTTCTTTCTTGGAACTCCTTTCTCAATGTCTGGCTTTGTTGTCTTTCCTAGGAATATATTCATTTTCCAAGATAAATTAAAATAAGAAATACATAAATATTTCAATTACAGGTTTTGCAAAACAGCATGATTAGACTCACAGAGCTGCCAACATTTGCATCTTACAATCAGGGAGATTTTGTACAACAATCAGGGAGATATTTAGAATTTCCTTCAACATAAAAGAACGATCCATGCGCGCAATGCTGCCAAGGCTGCACCGCCATTGCTGGGTCACTGGAAGCGCAATGTTTTGTACACGAAGGCATGGAAAAATCATTGTCTTTTTAACTTTGTATGTGAATTAGGTGTCTTTTTCAACAATTTACACAATGTCCCTCACAGGACAGCATGACATACCAATGTATATAGAACACTGACCATAAATATTTACCACTAAACAGAAACTGAATCCTGAAAACGGCGCAGACAATAGGTGAGATTAAGTGTGATAGACGCGGAAAATGCACGGTCAGGTTTGAAATGTGTTACATCGGCAAGGTTTTTTGACAGAATTTCAGTAATCACTTTCTGTTTAGTTTCAAAACTTAATTAGTATATTTTACATAATTTTATCATGCTGTGCTGTCAGGGAAAGTGTGGAAATCATTGAGGAAGAGACTAATAATTTGCATAAAAAGTAAAACAGAAAACAGGTTTTCCATCGCTTCTTGTACAAACATTGCGCTGCCAGCAACCCAGCAATGGCGGCGCAGCCATGGCAGCGTGCAGCAGTTGCGCGTATGGATCGGTCTATAGGGAAAATATTTCCATGATCAGGGAGATTTTCAAATTTGTTCATCAGAACATGGAAAGATTGGTTTACTTCAGGGAAAATTTTGCAGAATCAGGGAGTAAGCTCTGGACTTACTACTGCAAAGTTGTACCAAGAAGGTATTGTGGTTTTACAACTTTGTAGACACCCAACATCTGATTATTATTAAAGTGATCAAATTTGTTAATTTACCTCTGCCAGCATATGCTGCACCTGTTTGACTTGTTTCTCCAAGCGATGACGTTCCTCCATTTCACTGTCTCTTTGTTTCTGAGCCTGTGCCGTTATCTTCTGCTCAGAGACTAATTGATCTTTGACTTTGGACTGCTCTTCTTGAAGGGAGAGTAACTAGAAATCATAACAAAGCCAGTATCACGTGACAGGTTCAAGTCCCACTTGAAGAAACACAACATACTTGAAGTCACTTTGATTTACTACATGTATAACTTGACCATGGATTATTTTGGGATGGTTTTCTAGTTTGAGACCGATAGCTACATGCCTGAGTGACAGTGTCTTGATGTACTTGCATGGCTTGTTGTAACTCACGCCCAAGTTTCTCTTTTGCCTGGTTCAACTCTGACTGACTCTCATCATAAGCCTACAACAGAAAAAAAAAAAAAAAAAAAAATCTTTTATTTAGAATTATTGCAACCTTATAGATGGATTGCACATGACGTCATTGACCGCCATCTTTGATGACAAACAATGGAAAAGTGCATGCGTGAACGCGCTGCGCAAGATTCTCAGCCAATGATAGCCGTTCACGCGTTTCATCAACGATGGTGGCCAATGCAAGGGGTCTATTTGTAACCACATCACATCCGCCACACCTTTCTGGACTGGCTTATGGCAGATGGTTTATTAGGACTGGAACAACTTCGGAGCGCCCTCAGCTGACGAAAACATCCAACAAATTCTGTTGTGTAGTGTGCGCAGGCATGCACCTACCGCGCTATGCTTCATTTCACCCTAACAAAGAAGAAAACCAGGTACTAGCAATCATGCCTTGTATTAAATGTCCCTTTTTCTGGGGGTTATCACTTAATCCCAGATTCCAGACCTTTGTCCTGTTGTTATACAAATGTTGCATACAAGAATAGAGAGGGTGCTACCAATGTTTATTACTGTATTGTTTTTGTTTGCTTGTATTTCAGCGCCTTGAGGCGGAACCGATCTGCAACTGTTTGCGCTTTATAAATCTCTCTTTATTATTATTATTATTCGGCTCAATTGGAGGTAAGTCCAAGTGTTCCAAGATTCCAGCATACCATGGCAGATTATCGGCCGTGCCTCACGGCCGAAATTCAGCGAATCACAGTTAGTGACTAGTCATATTTTCTCATTAGACAACTATCAAATCCCAGTGTTTATTATGAAAACCTTTGTCTTTCTTTTGTCAAGTCAGGGTTTCATTGTGGTAGATATTTTGAAAGGAAAACCATTACTCCCGAAGGTCCAAAAAGTTCCGAAAAATAATATCGCAGGTGGGCACGGAAATTTTTTCAGAACATTGAACCAAAGTGGTTGGGCGATGGGGACAGATTTGTCACAAATTTAACACTGTGTTTGGTCCTTTGTTTGTCAGAGTGGTTCCTATGCCTGGTTTTACCATAAGGACAACTATTTTCCCTGTTTTTTTCCCTTGCTGTTTTGCCTCTCTCACCTTCCTTAACTCTCCCATTTCTTGAGAATTATCCTTCTTTTCCTCCATCAACCTCTGGAGAGCATCGTCTTTTTCTTGTTCTTGTTTCCTCCAGCCATCCACAATTCTTGCAAGGGTCTGTCAACCAGTCGATAAATACTTCAGACTTTAAAAACATTCATGAATTCATTCAAGTTTATAAGCTGACTATTTTGGCAAAAACTAAAACGAGACAAACCATTTTTGTTTTTAACAACTGTCAGGTGTTTTTGTTCATCTTATAAATATCATCAGGATTGCCTAGCACGCCATTTTTTATACCAACAAATCTCAGAGAAATTTTTTATTATTTTGTTATTAACCTTACATCTATGTGTATTAAGCACTGTATACTTGGTACTTTCCCCGAGTGCTGTGAAAAAAATCTACAGGCATATCACCTGGGTGGGATTCGAACCCACAACCTTTGCCATGCTAGAGCAGATGTCTTATTACCACTGGATCACCAAGCTAACCCGGTGGCTAGAGGCAGTACGAATCCTATAATTTAGCAGCTCTCTAGCCGCCCAGCTAGCTCGGTGGTCTAGTGGTAAGACATCTACACTAGCATGGCAAAGGTCGTGGGTTCAAATTCCATCCAAGTGATTTGCTTGTGGATTTTTTTTTCCACAAAACTCGGGAAAGTAATGAGTATACAATGCTCAATACTAGTTAACTAAATACACATCGGTGTAAAGGCAAAAACCAAATGATATTCTTTATCCCCGATGCCAAATTTACATCTATTAAACGCGAAGATCTTGATCGTCCGTCACGTTCCATCCATACCTTATCAAGTTGTTCAATCATGGCATCTTTCTTACGGTCAGTAGAGATAGCCACAGCAAGTTGTTGCTGCGTCTCAAGAAGCTTGGCTTGTACCTCTCCAATCTGGTTCTCACAATGCTTTGAGGACAAAAACAAAATCAAATAACATTGCTACATCTGTGATATGGCAAAATTTCAATAACAGATCTGCAAATTACTTGCATGGATGAGATTTGATGAATTCCTGAAAATGGCTTATGGGCCTGGGTTTAACCTTATTCTCAGGGTGCGAAATTAACAGTTACCCAGGGCAAAGAAAAAAATCATCCAGGCAACCTGTAATCAAACCTTCGTAGCCCGTTGGGCAACCAAATAAAAAATAATAATTTAGGCCTACCTTTCTTATTATTGTGCCAGCTCCAAAGATAGTTTGAATTTTCCACAAAGCTTTATGAATCTATAGTTGGGACGGAACATTGACAATGCGTGTGCAGTAACTAGGTGCGAATTCAGTGTTTAATGTCTGGCCACAGACTCGCTGTGATCAAATGGCAGTGCCCTTTACAACAAAAAGCGCAAGGCCAAGGCCCAATTTCATAAAGCTGCTTAAGCACAACAAGTAGCTAAGCATAATAAAATTTTGCCTACCAGAATAAGGTTACCAGCCACACTGCCATGTCACATGTACAATTTGTGACTGGTATCCTGCTCATTCCTGCTTAGCAGAAAAGTGTTAAGCAATATTTTCTGCTGAAGCAGCTCTATGAAATTGGGCCCTGGAATTAGACATGCAAGAGCAAAGATAAAGACGACTTCTCTAACCTTTCTCCGATAACGCTCCTTCTCTAGGTAATCCTTAAGCATCCGATTCTCAGCATACAGTGAGTTATTGTTGGAGGACATCGAGGTGGGAATGTGCATCCCACTGAGATTCCTCAAGGAGGATAGACCAAGACCACTGTCCATTGCAAGAGGAGAAACATCTTGGTAGGTGTGAGGGCTGAGAATAGGAGGATCATAAGGGCATTACAATGTAAGTCTTCAGTAAAGACAAGTAAAGAATATGAGGATAGACCAAAACCACTGCCCATTGCAAGAGGAGAAACATCTTTCTATGTGTGAGGGCTGAATAGGAGGATCATAAGGGAATTACAATGTAAGTCTTCAGTAAAGACAAAGTAAAGAATTGGAGGATACACCAAGACCACTGTCTATTGCAAAAGGAGAAGCATCTTGGTAGGTGTGAGAACTGGGAATAGGAGGATCATGGAGCATTACAATGTAAGTCTTCAGTGAAGACAAAGTATACAATTGGAGGATAGACCAACCCCACTGTCCATTGCAAGAGGAGAAACATCTTCACTTGGTAGGTGTGAGGGCTGAGAATAGGAGGATCATGGAGCATTACAATTTAAGTCATCAGTAAAGACAACGTAAGGAATTGGAGGATGGACAAAGACCACTGTCCATTGCAAGAGGAGAAACATCTTGGTAGGTGTGAGGGCTGAGAATAGGAGGATCATAAGGGGATTACAATGTAAGTCTTCAGTAAAGACAAAGTAAAGAATTGGAGGATAGACCAAACCACTGTCCATTGCAAGAGGAGAAACATCTTTCTATGTGTGAGGGCTGAATAGGAGGATCATAAGGGAATTACAATGTAAGTCTTCAGTAAAGACAAAGTAAAGAATTGGAGGATAGACCAAGACCACTGTCCACTGCAAGAGGAGAAGCATCTTGGTAGGTGTGAGGACTGGGAATAGGAGGATCATAAGGGAATTACAATGTAAGTCTTCAGTAAAGACAAAGTAAAGAATTGGAGGATAGACCAAGACCACTGTCCATTGTAAGAGGAGAACATCTCCACTTGGTAGGTGTCAGGGCTGAGAATAGGAGGATCATTATAAGGGAATTACAATGTAAGTCTTCAGTAAAGAATTGGAGGATAGACCAAGACCACTGTCAATTGCAAGAGGAGAAACATCTTGGTAGGTGTGAGGACTGAGAATAGGAGGATCATAAGGGAATTACAATGTAAGTCTTCAGTAATAGACAAAGTAAAGAATTGGAGGATAGACCAAGACCACTGTCCATTGCAAGAGGAGAAGCATCTTGGTAGGTGTGAGGGATGAGAATAGGAGGATCATAAGGGAATTACAATGTAAGTCTTTAGTAAAGACAACGTAAAGAATTGGAGGATGGACCAAGACCACTGTCCATTGCAAGAGGAGAAACATCTTGGTAGGTGTGAGGGCTGAGAATAGGAGGATCATAAGGGAATTACAATGTAAGTCTTCAGTAAAGACAAAGTAAAGAATTGGAGGATGGACCAAGACCACTGTCCACTGCAAGAGGAGAAGCATCTTGGTAGGTGTGAGGGCTGAGAATAGGAGGATCATAAGGGAATTACAATGTAAGTCTTTAGTAATAGACAAAGTAAAGAATTGGAGGATAGACCAAGACCACTGTCCATTGCAAGAGGAGAAACATCTTGGTAGGTGTGAGGGCTGAGAATAGGAGGATCATAAGGGAATTACAATGTAAGTCTTCAGTAATAGACAAAGTAAAGAATTGGAGGATAGACCAAGACCACTGTCCATTGCAACAGGAGAACATCTTCACTTGGTAGGTGTGAGGGCTGAGAATAAGAGGATCATAAGGGAATTACAATGTAAGTCATCAGTAAAGACAAAGTAAAGAATTGGAGGATAGACCAAACCCACTGTCCATTGCAAGAAGAAAACATCTTCACTTGGTAGGTGTGAGGGCTGAGAATAAGAGGATCATAAGGGAATTACAATGTAAGTCATCAGTAAAGACAAAGTAAGGAATTGGAGGATGGACAAAGACCACTGTCCATTGCAAAAGGAGAAACATCTTGGTAGGTGTGAGGGCTGAGAATAGGAGGATCATAAGGGAATTACAATGTAAGTCTTCAGTAAAGACAACGTAAAGAAATGGAGGATGGACCAAGACCACTGTCCATTGCAAGAAGAGAAACATCTTGGTAGGTGTGAGGGCTGAGAATAGGAGAATCATAAGGGAATTACAATGTAAGTCTTCAGTAAAGACAACGTAAAGAAATGGAGGATAAACCAAAACCACTGTCTATTGCAAAAGGAGAAACATCTTGGTAGGTGTGAGGGCTGAGATTAGGAGGATCATAAGGGAATTACAATGTAAGTCTTCAGTAAAGACAACGTAAAGAAATGGAGGATGGACCAAGACCACTGTCCATTGCATGAGCAGAAACATCTTGGTAGGTGTGAGGGCTGAGAATAGGAGGATCATGGAGCATTACAATGTAAGTCTTCAGTAAAGACAAAGTAAAGAATTGGAGGATAGACCAAGACCACTGTCCATTGCAAGAGGAGACGCACCTTGGTAGGTGTGAGGGCCGAGAATAGGAGGATCATGGAGCATTACAATGTAAGTCTTCAGTAAAGACAAAGAAAAGAATTGGAGGATAGACCAAGACCACTGTCCATTGCAAGAGGAGAAACATCTTGGTAGGTGTGAGGACTGAGAATAGGAGGATCATAAGGGAATTACAATGTAAGTCTTCAGTAAAGACAAAGTAAAGAATTGGACGATAGACCAAGACCACTGTCCATTGTAAGAGGAGAACATCTCCACTTGGTAGGTGTCAGGGCTGAGAATAGGAGGATCATTATAAGGGAATTACAATGTAAGTCTTCAGTAAAGAATTGGAGGATAGACCAAGACCACTGTCAATTGCAAGAGGAGAAACATCTTGGTAGGTGTGAGGACTGAGAATAGGAGGATCATAAGGGAATTACAATGTAAGTCTTCAGTAATAGACAAAGTAAAGAATTGGAGGATAGACCAAGACCACTGTCCATTGCAAGAGGAGAAACATCTTGGTAGGTGTGAGGGCTGAGAATAGGAGGATCATAAGGGAATTACAATGTAAGTCTTCAGTAAAGACAAAGTAAAGAATTGGAGGATGGACCAAGACCACTGTCCATTGCAAGAGGAGAAACATCTTGGTAGGTGTGAGGGCTGAGAATAGGAGGATCATAAGGGAATTACAATGTAAGTCTTCAGTAAAGACAACGTAAAGAATTGGAGGATGGACCAAGACCACTGTCCACTGCAAGAGGAGAAGCATCTTGGTAGGTGTGAGGGCTGAGAATAGGAGGATCATAAGGGAATTACAATGTAAGTCATCAGTAAAGACAAAGTAAAGAATTGGAGGATAGACCAAAACCACTGTCCATTGCAAGAGGAGAAAATCTTCACTTGGTAGGTGTGAGGGCTGAGAATAAGAGGATCATACATGTAAGGGAATTACAATGTATGTCATCAGTAAAGACAAAGTAAAGAATTGGAGGATAGACCAAAACCACTGTCCATTGCAAGAGGAGAACATCTTCACTTGGTAGGTGTGAGGGCTGAGAATAAGAGGATCATAAGGGAACTACTATGTAAGTCATCAGTAAAGACAAAGTAAAGAATTGGAGGATAGACCAAACCCACTGTCCATTGCAAGAGGAGAACATCTTCACTTGGTAGGTGTGAGGGCTGAGAATAAGAGGATCATAAGGGAATTACAATGTAAGTCATCAGTAAAGACAAAGTAAGGAATTGGAGGATGGACAAAGACCACTGTCCATTGCAAGAGGAGAAACATCTTGGTAGGTGTGAGGGCTGAGAATAGGAGGATCATAAGGGAATTACAATGTAAGTCTTCAGTAAAGACAAAGTAAGGAATTGGAGGATGGACAAAGACCACTGTCCGTTGCAAGAGGAGAAACATCTTGGTAGGTGTGACGGCTGAGAATAGGAGGATCATAAGGGAATTACAATGTAAGTCTTCAGCAAAGACAACATATAGAATTGGAGGATGGACCAAGACCACTGTCCATTGCAAGAGGTGAAACATCTTGGTAGGTGTGAGGGCTGAGAATTGAAGGATCATAAGGGAGTAACAATGTAAGTTTTCAGTAAAGACAAAGAAAAGAATTGGAGGATAGACCAAGACCACTGTCCATTGCAAGAGGAGAAACATCTCCACTTGGTGTGAGGGCTGAGAATAGGAGGATCATAAGGGAGTTATCAATGCAAGTCTTCAGTGATAGACAAAGTAAAGAATTGGACGATAGACCAAAACCACTGTCCATTGCAAGAGGGGAAACATCTTGGTAGGTGTGAGGGCTGAGAATAGGAGGATCATAAGGGAGTTACAATGTAGGTCTTCAGTAAAGACAAAGTACAGGATTGGAGGATAGACAAAAACCACTGTCCATTGCAAGAGGAGAACATCTTCACTTGGTAGGTGTGAGGGCTGAGAATAAGAGGATCATAAGGGAATTGCAATGTAAGTCATCAGTAAAGACAAAGTAAAGAATTGGAGGATGGACCAAGACCACTGTCCATTGCAAGAGGAGAACATCTTCACTTGGTAGGTGTGAGGGCTGAGAATAAGAGGATCATAAGGGAATTACTATGTAAGTCATCAGTAAAGACAAAGTAAAGAATTGGAGGATGGACCAAACCCACTGTCCATTGCAAGAGGAGAAACATCTTGGTAGGTGTGAGGGCTGAGAATAGGAGGATCATAAGGGAGTTACAATGTAAGTCTTCAGTAAAGACAAAGTAAAGAATTGGAGGATAGACCAAAACCACTGTCCATTGCAAGAGGAGAAACATCTTGGTAGGTGTGAGGGCTGAGAATAGGAGGATCATAAGGGAATTACAATGTAAGTCTTCAGTAAAGACAAAGTAAAGAATTGGAGGATGGACCAAGACCACTGTCCATTGCAAGAGGAGAAACATCTTGGTAGGTGTGAGGGCTGAGAATAGGACGATCATAAGGGAGTTACAATGTAAGTCTTCAGTATAGACAAAGTAACGAATTGGAGGATAGACAAAACCACTGTCCATTGCAAGAGGAGAAACATCTTGGTAGGTGTGAGGGCAGAGAATAGGAGGATCATAAGGGAATTACAATTTAAGTCTTCAGTAAAGACAAAGTAAAAAATTGGAGGATAGACCAAAACCACCGTCCATTGCAAAAGGAGAAGCATCTTGGTAGGTGTGAGGGCTGAGAATAGGAGGATCATAAGGGAATTACAATGTAAGTCTTCAGTAAAGACAAAGTAAAGAATTGGAGGATGGACCAAGACCACTGTCCATTGCAAGAGGAGAAACATCTTGGTAGGTGTGAGGGCTGAGAATAGGAGGATCATAAGGGAATTACAATGTAAGTCTTCAGTAAAGACAAAGTAAAGAATTGGAGGATAGACCAAGACCACTGTCCATTGCAAGAGGAGACGCACCTTGGTAGGTGTGAGGGCTGAGAATAGGAGGATCATGGAGCATTACAATGTAAGTCTTCAGTAAAGACAAAGTAAAGAATTGGAGGATAGACAAAACCACTGTCCATTGCAAGAGGAGAAACATCTTGGTAGGTGTGAGGGCTGAGATTAGGAGGATCATAAGGGAATTACAATGTAAGTCTTCAGTAAAGACAAAGTAAAGAATTGGAGGATAGACCAAAACCACTGTCCATTGCAAAAGGAGAAGCATCTTGGTAGGTGTGAGGGCTGAGAATAGGAGGATCATAAGGGAATTACAATGTAAGTCTTCAGTAAAGACAACGTAAAGAATTGGAGGATGGACCAAGACCACTGTCCATTGCAAGAAGAGAAACATCTTGGTAGGTGTGAGGGCTGAGAATAGGAGGATCATAAGGGAATTACAATGTAAGTCATCAGTAAAGACAAAGTAAAGAATTGGAGGATAGACCAAAACCACTGTCCATTGCAAGAGGAGAAAATCTTCACTTGGTAGGTGTGAGGGCTGAGAATAAGAGGATCATAAGGGAATTACAATGTAAGTCATCAGTAAAGACAAAGTAAAGAATTGGAGGATGGACCAAGACCACTGTCCATTGCAAGAGGAGAACATCTTCACTTGGTAGGTGTGAGGGCTGAGAATAAGAGGATCATAAGGGAATTACTATGTAAGTCATCAGTAAAGACAAAGTAAAGAATTGGAGGATAGACCAAACCCACTGTCCATTGCAAGAGGAGAACATCTTCACTTGGTAGGTGTGAGGGCTGAGAATAAGAGGATCATAAGGGAATTACAATGTAAGTCATCAGTAAAGACAAAGTAAGGAATTGGAGGATGGACAAAGACCACTGTCCATTGCAAGAGGAGAAACATCTTGGTAGGTGTGAGGGCTGAGAATAGGAGGACCATAAGGGAATTACAATGTAAGTCTTCAGTAAAGACAGAGTAAAGAATTGGAGGATAGACCAAGACCACTGTCCATTGCAAGAGGAGAAACATCTTGGTAGGTGTGTGGGCTGAGAATAGGAGGATCATAAGGGAATTACTATGTAAGTCATCAGTAAAGACAAAGTAAAGAATTGGAGGATAGACCAGAACCACTGTCCATTGCAAGAGGAGAAAATCTTCACTTGGTAGGTGTGAGGGCTGAGAATAAGAGGATCATACATGTAAGGGAATTACAATGTATGTCATCAGTAAAGACAAAGTAAAGAATTGGAGGATAGACCAAAACCACTGTCCATTGCAAGAGGAGAACATCTTCACTTGGTAGGTGTGAGGGCTGAGAATAAGAGGATCATAAGGGAATTACAATGTAAGTCATCAGTAAAGACAAAGTAAAGAATTGGAGGATGGACCAAGACCACTGTCCATTGCAAGAGGAGAACATCTTCACTTGGTAGGTGTGAGGGCTGAGAATAAGAGGATCATAAGGGAATTACTATGTAAGTCATCAGTAAAGACAAAGTAAAGAATTGGAGGATAGACCAAACCCACTGTCCATTGCAAGAGGAGAACATCTTCACTTGGTAGGTGTGAGGGCTGAGAATAAGAGGATCATAAGGGAATTACAATGTAAGTCATCAGTAAAGACAAAGTAAGGAATTGGAGGATGGACAAAGACCACTGTCCATTGCAAGAGGAGAAACATCTTGGTAGGTGTGAGGGCTGAGAATAGGAGGATCATAAGGGAATTACAATGTAAGTCTTCAGTAAAGACAGAGTAAAGAATTGGAGGATAGACCAAGACCACTGTCCATTGCAAGAGGAGAAACATCTTGGTAGGTGTGAGGGCTGAGAATGGGAGGATCATAAGGGGATTACAATGTAAGTCTTCAGGAAAGACAAAGTAAAGAATTGGAGGATAGACAAAAACCACTGTCCATTGCAAGAGGAGAACATCTTCACTTGGTAGGTGTGTGGGCTGAGAATAGGAGGATCATAAGGGAATTACTATGTAAGTCATCAGTAAAGACAAAGTAAAGAATTGGAGGATAGACCAAAACCACTGTCCATTGCAAGAGGAGAAAATCTTCACTTGGTAGGTGTGAGGGCTGAGAATAAGAGGATCATACATGTAAGGGAATTACAATGTATGTCATCAGTAAAGACAAAGTAAAGAATTGGAGGATAGACCAAAACCACTGTCCATTGCAAGAGGAGAACATCTTCACTTGGTAGGTGTGAGGGCTGAGAATAAGAGGATCATAAGGGAATTACAATGTAAGTCATCAGTAAAGACAAAGTAAAGAATTGGAGGATGGACCAAGACCACTGTCCATTGCAAGAGGAGAACATCTTCACTTGGTAGGTGTGAGGGCTGAGAATAAGAGGATCATAAGGGAATTACTATGTAAGTCATCAGTAAAGACAAAGTAAAGAATTGGAGGATAGACCAAACCCACTGTCCATTGCAAGAGGAGAACATCTTCACTTGGTAGGTGTGAGGGCTGAGAATAAGAGGATCATAAGGGAATTACAATGTAAGTCATCAGTAAAGACAAAGTAAGGAATTGGAGGATGGACAAAGACCACTGTCCATTGCAAGAGGAGAAACATCTTGGTAGGTGTGAGGGCTGAGAATTGAAGGATCATAAGGGAGTAACAATGTAAGTTTTCAGTAAAGACAAAGAAAAGAATTGGAGGATAGACCAAGACCACTGTCCATTGCAAGAGGAGAAACATCTTGGTAGGTGTGAGGGCTGAGAATGGGAGGATCATAAGGGGATTACAATGTAAGTCTTCAGGAAAGACAAAGTAAAGAATTGGAGGATAGACAAAAACCACTGTCCATTGCAAGAGGAGAACATCTTCACTTGGTAGGTGTGAGGGCTGAGAATAAGAGGATCATAAGGGAATTGCAATGTAAGTCATCAGTAAAGACAAAGTAAAGAATTGGAGGATGGACCAAGACCACTGTCCATTGCAAGAGGAGAACATATTCACTTGGTAGGTGTGAGGGCTGAGAATAAGAGGATCATAAGGGAATTACTACATGTATGTAAGTCATCAGTAAAGACAAAGTAAAGAATTGGAGGATGGACCAAACCCACTGTCCATTGCAAGAGGAGAACATCTTCACTTGGTAGGTGTGAGGGCTGAGAATAAGAGGATCAGGGAATTACAATGTAAGTCATCAGTAAAGACAAAGTAAGGAATTGGAGGATGGACCAAGACCACTGTCCATTGCAAGAGGAGAACATCTTCACTTGGTAGGTGTGAGGGCTGAGAATAGGAGGATCATAAGGTAATTACAATGTAAGTCTTCAGTAAAGACAAAGTAAGGAATTGGAGGATGGACAAAGACCACTGTCCATTGCAAGAGGAGAAACATCTTGGTAGGTGTGAGGGCTGAGAATGGGAGGATCATAAGGGGATTACAATGTAAGTCTTCAGGAAAGACAAAGTAAAGAATTGGAGGATAGACAAAAACCACTGTCCATTGCAAGAGGAGAACATCTTCACTTGGTAGGTGTGAGGGCTGAGAATAAGAGGATCATAAGGGAATTGCAATGTAAGTCATCAGTAAAGACAAAGTAAAGAATTGGAGGATGGACCAAGACCACTGTCCATTGCAAGAGGAGAACATATTCACTTGGTAGGTGTGAGGGCTGAGAATAAGAGGATCATAAGGGAATTACTACATGTATGTAAGTCATCAGTAAAGACAAAGTAAAGAATTGGAGGATGGACCAAACCCACTGTCCATTGCAAGAGGAGAACATCTTCACTTGGTAGGTGTGAGGGCTGAGAATAAGAGGATCAGGGAATTACAATGTAAGTCATCAGTAAAGACAAAGTAAGGAATTGGAGGATGGACCAAGACCACTGTCCATTGCAAGAGGAGAACATCTTCACTTGGTAGGTGTGAGGGCTGAGAATAGGAGGATCATAAGGTAATTACAATGTAAGTCTTCAGTAAAGACAAAGTAAGGAATTGGAGGATGGACAAAGACCACTGTCCATTGCAAGAGGAGAAACATCTTGGTAGGTGTGAGGGCTGAGAATAGGAGGATCATAAGGGAATTACAATGTAAGTCTTCAGCAAAGACAACATATAGAATTGGAGGATGGACCAAGACCACTGTCCATTGCAAGAGGTGAAACATCTTGGTAGGTGTGAGGGCTGAGAATAGGAGGATCATAAGGGAGTTACAATGTAAGTCTTCAGTATAGACAAAGTAACGAATTGGAGGATAGACAAAACCACTGCCCATTGCAAGAGGAGAAACATCTTTATGTGTGAGGGCTGAGAATAGGAGGATCATAAGGGAATTACAATGCAAGTCTTCAGTAATAGACAAAGTAAAGAATTGGAGGATAGACCAAGACCACTGTCCATTGCAAAAGGAGAAACATCTTTCTATGTGTGAGGGCTGAGAATAAGAGGATCAGGGAATTACAATGTAAGTCATCAGTAAAGACAAAGTAAGGAATTGGAGGATGGACAAAGACCACTGTCCATTGCAAGAGGAGAAACACAGACCTGCCAACCTTGTAAAAAAACATTGAGTACCAATTTAGCGCAGCGGCATTAAAACCAGAAGCCTGTGCACGGCGCCATAACCCAGAAGCCCAACTACATGTACTGTTGGCACTGTATGTTCCAATTGCCTAGATCATAGATGTCACTCAAGAGGCAAAAAAATTGTTGGGAGGAAAAAAAAAAAAAAAATCGGCCAGGGGTCCCCCTACGGGCGGTAAGCCCATTTTGACTGATTTCTGTTCCAATATCATGTATAAATCTCAATGAAAAACACAATTCAATAATATACAAAAAGTACTTTTCACCAAAAAATGGGCCAGGGGTTTCCCTACGGGCGATGAGCCCATTTTGACTGATTTCTATTCCAATAACATATATTAATTTATATGAAAAGCACTGTTCAACAATGTTCCTAAATTATTAGTAACTTACTCGATATGCAAATAACTTGACAACAATATTAATAATGCGAAAGGTTCCATCTTTGGTTGCCCAGTAAACGGACAAACGAAAGCCTATAGTAGAATTTTCCAGTTCCACTTCAATTCATCATTTGTTTCTCTTATACAAAGATCACAGACCATGAAATTCCCACTATTCTCCCCTAACAAAAGTAAAACTAACAGAAACGATGTATTAATTAATCTGAAACTTCGATCGGCGTCCATGTTGTACACTCAAGTATAATCACACGGCGATGCCGAACACGTGCGTTGTGTGCACGTACATCCATGCATACCGGTATTCATGTACAATGTACTGTACCAGATTGACCGAAAGTGGATTGCGCCATTCCCACCCCCTTTGTTACGCATTGGTTTATTTGTGTTCCAGCGGGAGTAAGAATTTAATATATAGTTCTAACCACAACCTCTTTTTTATCGAAGCACATAATGATCACTCAGATGCAGGGTGTCTTTGTTCAGTTGTTTTTGCACTTGGGGTCGAACGAATGACAGTTGAAGAAATTGAGAACAAAATTGTCCGTTCGAGCTGCAGTTTAAAAACACCGCGATTTAGATTTTGCGTGTTTTGCGTATTTTCTGAATAAATCTCGTACCGCCGTACCCAGATGTGAAAATGCGTACATGATACGCAAAATGCGTACAGGTTGGCAGGTCTGGAAACATCTTGGTAGGTGTGAGGGCTGAGAATAGGAGGATCATAAGGGAGTTACAATGTAAGTCTTCAGTAAAGACAAAATAAAGAATTAGAGGATAGACCAAAACCACTGTCCACTGCGAGAGGAGAAACATCTTGGTAGGTGTGAGGGCTGAGAATAGGAGGATCATAAGGGAATCACAATGCAAGTCTTCAGTAAAGACAAAGAAAAGAATTGGAGGATAGACCAAGACCATTGCCATTGCAAGAGGAGAAACATCTTGGTAGGTGTGAGGACTGAGAATAAGAGGATCATAAGGGAATTACAATGTTTAAGTCTCCAGTAAAGACAAAGAAAAGAATTGGAGGATAGACCAAGACCACTGTCCATTGCAAGAGGAGAAACATCTTGGTAGGTGTGAGGGCTGAGAATAGGAGGATCATAAGGGAATTACAATGTTTAAGTCTTCAGTAACAGACAAAGTAAAGAATTGGAGGAGAGACCAAGACCACTGTCCATTGCAAGAGGAGAAACATCTTGGTAGGTGTGAGGGCTGAGAATAGGAGGATCATAAGGGAATTACAATGTAAGTCTTCAGTAAAGACAAAGTAAAGAAATTGGTAATCATCAAAATATATTGAATAGCTTCAATCTGATAACTTAATAATTAAATCAAGTTTTGGGTTGAACAAAGATAAATTGACTAGAAAAGACTTGAACCTGCGACCTCAGGATTAACGTGCCTGTGCTTTTCCAACTGAGCTGACCAGCCCAAATGTTGGCGGTCTCACTAATCTGGAGATCACAGGTTCAAGTCTTTGTTCAACCCAAAATTATAAAAAATTTACCCAGTCAGTTTCCCTTGGGGTTTATTATTCGATTACAAAGCTCATAATTATACTAATCCTACAGTAAATAATTTCTGTCTGAAATGATTTATAATACTGTTAAAGTAGAGAAACTAGCAGTTGAAGACTAATTTCTATTGCCGCGCCCCAATCAAAATAAGCCTGAAATGTGAACTAAATATCTGCTAAAAAACATGACCTTTGAATTCGATGAACTGTTCACTGGTTGTCCACATGGTGTGTTAATTGAACTTTGATGCCTTACCCAAGTAGTGAGTCTGTTCTGTTGCTCTCAAAAGACTCCCTTGAAAAACCATTTTCTTCCCCACCTTGAGTGGCCAGTAAGTCTCCGACACTCTCCTTTGATTCCAAACTGTCTCGTTCTGCTGAAAAACAAGACAAATTTATAGCTCAATCCGTTCATGTATTATTTTTTAAGCATTGAAGACATTTACTGGGATACTCGTTATGTCTCTTATCTTCAAGCAGGCCTGAATATTCGATTCTGATTGGTCGATCCATAGCAACAAGGAGTGTGATATAAACTTATATTGCACGGCCCATATCACACCCTGCGTATTGTGTGCTCTAACTGCGCATCAAGTTTGCTTGAAGATAAATACGTTATAACACGCGCGCTCGGGGAATACGGAAAAATATAGCGCGTCTGCGTCCATTATCAAACTCGGCCTTTCGCCTCGTTGGATATGGGACGCAGAAGCGCTTTATTTTTCCGTATACCACTCGCGCTTGTGTGATAACTTATAATGTAGAATGCAGAGATGCAAAACTTTGTGATGCGATCAAGCAAAATGAGTCGTTTGTCGACCCAGGTGAGGTAATTTCTCATTTTTTTATTTATTTGAAAAGAGCATAATCTTTGCTTTAATACTGTTAAAACCCCATGTTGATACCTCCTTTGGTTCAAAAGTTGTGAAAGCAGAAATACCAAAGATGCGAAAGATTGAAACTGAGAAAAGGGGGTTTAAAGTTCAAGTTGTTTATTGAAACTACATCGGCACATTTTCTTTCAATGCTAATTTTTAACCCCTTCTTAATGTTATTTATCAGGAAGGAAGTTGCCAATATAAAACAAGATATAATTTGGCATTTAAATTGACAACTTACCAAGAGGTGGTCTGCTTGTTGTGTTGTGTTGTATCATGTGATACAAACTCCGTCTCACCTGTTCCATTTCCTCAAGACCTGGAAGGGTCTTGTCAGAATTTCCCATTTTCTGTAACAGAAAATTGAAAGAAAATCGAGTTGAAGCTTCATTATTTATTTCTCAGAGTAGTTAGGCTAAACATCCCAATTTAATACCAACAACTGTATACTGAAGTCTTTTGAACATAAAAGAAATGACACTTAAAAGAAACCCTTACATACGAGTTTTTCGTTTTTTCTTCTCTTTTCTTACGTTTTTAAACTAACATCATATGTAAGCACTTTACTAAAGTTTTCCAGCAAATGAGATAAATTCCCTCTCGTTGGGTCGTGGGAGAGCGGTTAAGAGCATCAGACTCAAGCTCTGGTGTTTCTGATCAGCAGAGTGTTGGTTCGAGGACCGGTCTTGACACTTGTGTCCTTTAAAAGCAAGATACTTAACCTCTGCTTCGTCATTCGGATGGGACGTAAAGCCAGACATCCTGTGTGTTGTGTTAACCCAGTTACACTTATCGCTAAGAGAAGAGGTTTTTCCTGGTGTTTCTGGCAGTGGTTGCTGCACAGCACCTTGTAAACCCCTACATGATCATGTATAACGCATACATAAATTGGTCTCCAAATTTAAACAATTCAAAAACCTGTCTTAACAGGGTGCGAAATTAAGAAAATTTGCTGGTTGCCCCAGGGCATTGTGATTGTCACGTCATGAAACTTTGTCAAGTTTGACACATAAACACGTGAATTAAATAGCAGCGAGTAATATTCATTGCGCGCTGACACCATGTTCGCTAGCTGTCCCCACGCTCGTTATAATATGTGCAGCATAACGACTGCGTGGCACCAGTGAATCATGGAAAGCGCAATTCATGGAAAGCGCGTGTGCGCGCAGTCTACATCTATTTTGTTACTTGTGAACGTTCTGTTCCAACTATAGAATCGACCTAACTATAGTTGGGCCCGGGCCAACTGTGTTTTGGATTGGGCCTGTGCCCAACTATTTATAGTTAGGCCGGTTCTATAGTTGGGATGGAACATGACCACGTCGCGTTGAGTCCGAGATCCGAATAATACAACGTACGATACATCGTGCACACATTATCCGCTACCATGCCGCTACACGTACACAGTGCTATCGCGCTGTGTGTGTGTGTGCATCGCGTTCGTGCGCGACGCTGGAAAGTTTGCACATGGTTCGCGGTGGACGGCGTGATTTAAAAAAATAAATAATAATTGTTAAACGCTTCAGGGGAAGTACAACATCGTAACTATTTTTCATGAAGCTTTATGTGGAAAATTCAAACGATCTTTGGAGCTGGCACAATAATAACCAGGGTAGGCCTAAATTCTTATTTTTTTTAAAGGTTGCCCGACGGGCAACAAGGGTTTGATCATGGGTTGCCAGAGTGATTTTTTGGTTGCCCTGGGCAACCGGGCAACCGTTAATTTCGCACCCTGCTTAAAATGTTTACTTGTTCAAGCGCCTTGGTAGATACGTGCACTACATAAGACTGACATTGTTTTCATTACCATAGTTAGGCCACATAACATTTAAAAAAATTGTTGATCGTCCCAGTCCGACCCTTCTAAAACCCCCCCGAACCCATTTTTTTTGTTTTTAATAACTCATTAAAAACGGTATTTCCAATTATCTTTTCAGTCAAATTTGGCTCCCAGATTTTTCAGCTGATATATTTTTCAAAATTCATAGGTGGAAAAGATGTTTGAAGAAAGGTTATTCATGTTGGCAAAAACTAGAATAATTCCTCAAATAGCTACTTTTTAATAGGCTACACTGCGTTTTAGTTTTGCGAAAATGTTTACAGAAAATGTCATCTAGGAGTTTAATGGGTTTTTAAAACAAAACAATTAAAAACATCAAAATCACACAAATCCTCTGTTCTATAGTGATTGTGATGATTTCTTTATTCTATTTCATATTTTGCCATTTAAAAAAAAAAAAAAAAAACGCCCTCCCATCCCCACTTCCCCCCCCCCAAAAGGACGATCAACAATGTGTTTGTTTTATGTCAGTATGTGGCCTTACATGTATCCTCCCACCCCCCCCCCCCAAAAGGACGATCAACAATTTTTGTTTTTTATGTGGCCTTACATACATGTACCACACAAGAGATTTGTCCTTACCTGGTGATGGGAGTATGGTTCAGGTTTCACTGTGTGGAGATCTTGGTGCTTTCCAAACATTTTCGAACTTCCAGAGGAAGCATTTAGAATGTGTGAGTCTGTTCTGAAACTGGACGCTGAAGTTGTCTTCTTTGACTGGCTGCTGAATAGTTGCCTATTTGCCTGATGGTGGAAAGCCTGTGTCCGAGACTGAGATTGATGCTTCGTAGTATCTTTGGAGTCAGCTGTTGCTGGAAGCCTCAGTGACTGTTGATACACTTGGTCGATGTTAGAGAAAGGGGTGTTAGGAAGAGAGATACCCCTTTCCCTGTTTGTGCCGACGTCTTGACGGAAGGAAGGTTGAGTTTGCAGGTGATGACTGGAGACGTTGTGTTTCTCAAGAGAAGACTCAGTCAGTGTTGACACGTTGTTTAGTCTAAACTCTGGGCTGTCTTCATCGCAACTCCCTTTGAGTAGATTTCCAGTCGAGTGGGCCAATGAGGCTCTTAAGCTCGTGAGTTGACTGGCAGGGGATAGTAATAGGTCTCCATTTGTGGCCTGTGCATTCAGTAGAGGTGATGTTGCTGTACTGTCGAGTGCATCGATCCCACTTAGGCTGTCTGTGTCTGTTATTGAAGCCATTGAATGTTCTTCCTACGATTAAATGCAAAATAAATTAGTGTTAATACATTGGAAATTAAAATTTGCCTTGGTATATTTCATCCACTAATGTCCTACATTGTAGTCCTTGCTGTATAGCTTAAATGTAGGGTCACATGTTGATAAATACTACAGAAATTATGACCATAAAAACTTACTTGGAGAGAAGCACTGCGCTGTTAAAAGTAAACTATTTTGAGAAAGGATTCCCTTACTGTTTTCTCAGCAAGTAAAAAAGTAGACACTGTATTCAGCTGAAACTTTCACACAAATCTGTTATCGTATTTTTCTTTTTTACTGTAATTTTGCCTAATCTAAGATATAAATCAGCATTACATTATCAGAAACCAATCTATCACCTTACCTTTATGTCATGAGCATTATTACATAGTCATGACAAGTTTGAATTTGATTAAGACCGAGAGTGCACTGTATAAACTTTAGACCTCTCTCAGATGACGTCACCCCCATACATGCCATAACGTTATAACAAAATACAATGACAAACATGTCACGCAATTTCCAAGTCTCAAAAACAAGTCACTGCACATGTTCAGTGCTACTGCTTGCAAAAGTTACACTGCCTGCTTTGGAATTTTTTAGTTTTATTAAACTTAAAGTTAGTTTAGTTAAATGCATAGATGAGATGTTCAAACAAGTTCAATTCAATGGGTGAGCTTGCTTTTTATTTTTACACAAACTCAACTGACAAACATAAACTGAAACATAACCAGTACGGGCGCACGCGCAAAAATGAAGACTGTCCCTCATACCTTGGACTGAGGCATGTTCATGCAATGCAAGTCTTAATGTAAGTTACAGGAACATCTCTCTATGACTTCCAGTGTTGCTAACATTTCTAGCTTTAATGTCTCTCCGATATCATCACTGGTCTCAGTCATTATTTATTATTGTAATAATTATTTCCCGAACTGTTCATGTACTCATTATTATCGCACGCTCTGGAAAATCAGCAAGTTGTTGTCGATGACCGACAGTATCGAATAAACATTCAGAACAACTATCGATTCTTTTCCCTAATGCGCAAAGCATTATAATCTTACAGTTTCGATACTCATTCGGTTTTGATAATGTATCGATTTCATTGCACACGATGTCTCACGGGGCTGCATCGTGACAATTCCCACCTCACGCGTAAGTCGAGAAACACTCGGCCAACCAATCACATTCTCGGGCAATCTACATGTAGGGTGTCTTTCGGCGTGGATTCCATTTCTAAAAGTATGCAAATGCCGTAGGGGCCATCTGAAGGCCGCTCAGTACGTTGAAAAAAAATTTGTCTCTCAAATGTGAGACATTCCCTGAATTTAGGGACTGAAAATGTTCGCGAGATTGAAGTATTCTTCGGTTTGAGGGACAGTCTTCATTTTTGCGCGTGCCCCCGTACTGATAACAAATAAATATCATGAATGTCGGTCACTTCGTACCCAAGTCACTTCGTACCCAAGTCACTTCGTACCCAGGTCACTTCGTACCCAGGTCACTTCGTACCCAAGTCATTTCGTACCAAAGTCACTTCGTACCCAAGTCACTTCGATTGTTAAAATCAACCTCCGTGTAAAGTGTCCTGTTTGTTTTTTGGTTTTTCTCCCAAATTTATTGGATCGGGATTAATTTTTATATTATGATCAGAAAAGATTCATAGAAAAGAAAAAAATAGTGCAGCGAGAGCGATGTGTTTATGAATATCAGTACGATGTTATAATTTTGCATAAAATATAACCGGAACTCCACCAACCCCCGCACGTCAGCATCACCCTGAAAATTTTAGTTGTGTGTTTCCCGGCCATTGTCGGGGCATTTCAACGATGATATTTCCACATTTCTTTAACAAAAACCATCACCCTAGATCACCTCCCTTCCCCTACCCCCAAAATTTTAAACCGGATTCACATTGAACTCGGAGAGGTCTTTTGTCCAGTTCGACTGCCGGCCGCGGCGGGCCGGCCACATGACTCAGACAATTGAGGTATGAAGTGACTTGGGTACGAAATGACCTGGGTATGATATTTTGGGTACGAAGTGACTTGGGTACGAAGTGACCGACATCGAATATCATCATGCCCTACCATTACCAATACCAAATGCCTACCATGCCTAGGCCTACGTCTTTTTAATTCTACCTCCATCCATAAATGGTCTTTTTAGGAGATGCAAATGAAATTCAGGGACAGCCTAGCCATTAATAGGGTTAATCATGTATTGTTATAAATGGTGTTGTAACAAGTAACTTACTATTTTCTATTTATTTATTTATTTATCAATTTCTTTTTGTAAGAAATATCACAACTGGTTAAGGTAAAAAAAATACGTTATTTCGACTTACGTTGTTTCGTAGTTCAATTCAACAAGCTTCGTTCAAATTCAGCATTTCTTCCTGAAATATAAAGATATGGAAAACGTCTTTTATGACAATGAGCCGGTCATAATATCGAACGCTACTAGAAAAACATGATGTATTTTCGTCAAATTCTAAGATTACACAATCAAGTTCAAATCTTTGGACGGCTTTTAAATTTCGCTCAGTTGACGAAAGTAAATAGAACTAAAGTTCCGGTGAGCAAATATATATCACTACTCGCAGTTTTCGGGAAAATTTTATTAAAGTACTTTTAAAAAGAAATAACATGCTGTTATTAATTTCCAATTAAAATAAATAGTTTCCAATTCAAAATGACAATGACATTTTTGGCAAAACAATTAATTCAGAGCGGAGAACTAAACGCACTACTTCTTGCACTTGCGGAAGTTTACTTTGTTTATGTTGAAAACTGGTCAAGGCGCTCAAATCTAGGTCACCGTTAGAGGGCGCACATAATATTGTAAGCATGGACGAGAACTCAGTGACGAAACTGAGGTAAAACCAACGTTTTTCAATATTTTATTAAAGATTTGTGTATGTTTTCATTAAAAGCAGTATACGTCCTAGCCTCATATACTTTTTGCGGGGGGAAATACGTTCAAAAAATGAGCACAAGTTCCCAAAAGTCAATACGAACGGAGCGGTAACGCTAACAATACATTTTGTCCGGAAACTAGACGGAAATTTAAATAATTTTTAAAAAGTTTTATTAATGAAAAATATACTCCTAAATTAAAAGAACAACATTCTTATTTTGGGGGATAAATTGTTCACATTTTATTTTTTAAAGGCCACGATAGGGTAAGCTGGAAGCATTGACTGCAACAAATTGGTTGCAATGGATGGGAGTCACGCAGCCATCCATGGCAGCAATCCAGAAAGATCTACTTTCGTAATTTTACTTAGTCTAATTTAGTACTATAGACTTAGACTACTGTAGTTTTATAATCTTCTGGATTACTGTATATAGGCCTAAAGCTATTTTGTTGGGTATTTTTGTCGTTCTGAGGAATTTTTCGTTGCGAATTGTAGCAAATTGAAGAAACTTCGGGGAATATACTTCGATACGCTGGGCCGCTAGAGTAGTACGGTACGACCGATAATGTCAAAATTGTCAAAAAAGGAGTACAGCGCCCCAGTTACCGGGTCTATGTTTCGACATGTTTAAGAATCCCGGTGCTTGCAGAAAATAGATTATCACAACGAACTAAGTCATAAGACTTAAAACAATCATGGAGGTAGAATTCTAATTCTACCTCCATGAAACAATCAATCACTTCTTGTATATTATTTGGTTTTACAAATACATTACACTGATGTGTGTGTTAAGGTTTGTGGGTTCGAATCCCACCCGAGTAATATGCCAGTGGCTTTATTTTGTTTACCTGACTCCGGAAAGTAATGAGTATACAGACAGTGATTTACACACATCGATGTAAGGGTAAAACCAAGTAGTATTCTTTATCCCCGATGCAAATTATCTAACATCTATATATTATTGTATTCTTTGAACCTTCAAAAGACAAGCATTGTCATATCCATAGAACTTCTTTAGAAGCAAATTAAATTGAATTTAATACCGTACATAAATAAAAAGAGCCAGATTTGTATCAGCCTGTTTGTTTTTCGTTCTTCTTTTCAGTCACAAGCAATATAAAGCCTTACTGAAGAAGCAAAGACGACAGCAACAACGTCAAGCTACAGCCAGACTGCAGGAGGAGCTAGAAGCTAATAGTCTGCCCCCAGAGCCATTGGCAGCTGAGGAGGTATCAAGACAAGATGAACAAGAACAGGAAAGACAAAGACATGAGGAAGAAGACAGGTAAAAAAATAAAAAAAAAAAATCTTGTTGGAAATAATTTAAAAGAAGCATGTCGCGGCCGGGGTGCTTGAGAGTCACTGGACTCAAGCTCTGGTGTTTTTCGATCAGCAGAGTGTGGGTTAAAGACCTGGTCGTGGCACTTGTGTCCTTGAGCAAGATACTTTACCATAATAGCTTTGTCCTTCGGATGGGACATTAACATTAAGCTGTAGGTCCCATGTACTAGGATTGGTGGTGCATGTAAAAGAACCCAGAACACTTATTGTTGAAGAGTAAGGGTTTACCCCAGTGTTTCTGGTTCACGTAGCAAGCACCCTTGTTAACAGATTTCTTCAGGCTTGCGAGCTACAGTGATTAAGCTCACTTATGAGGCAATGCCACAAGGGGCAATTTACAGGCAACCAGGTTCAGGCAATCTCCAATAAGGACAATCAAATTTCAGTTTTCTCATTATTTTCTTGGGGATAGTGAGTTATAGCTAAAATAATGTCTCTTATGCTGCCGAAGTGTTCCTTGTTTATGCAGTGCAGTTGGTTGCCTGTAAAAAATAAAAATTGCCCTTTGTGACAAGGCCTGCACAATGCAAACTTTGTGTCAATGTTAACAAAAAACTTATGCGCAATTTTTTTTTTACCTTTACCTTTTTGTTTTTAGAATGATTACAAATTGGAAAAAAAAGGGTCTTTGTACTTGGCCACATATATATATAATCCTTTGCTCCACTTTGTGCTATAAATGGATATGTTTGTGTCTGTGTTTATTTATGCCTCTGACAAAGGTCCAGTTTGGATCGAAAGCTAGGGCCATCTCTCTTACTAATTTTATATATATATTTAAAACATATAATATTTGTATCTGACATGCAGGAAACGAGCCCACGATGCTTGGCTGGAAAGAGAAAGACAGGCTCAGGAGGAGTTTGAAGGCAAAAGGAAGAAAGAGGAGTCAAAGAAACAAAAACTCCTACAAGAACAAGTACGTAGACATCTATGCAAACAGTTAGTTAATTTTACATTGGGAAAGAGGTTGCATACATGTACTTCGGGAATAATCTGTAAAAGTCGGAATAGCCTAACTTTCCCTTAAATTTTCTAGTTTTTGGCGAGCTGCTTTAGCAGAATGCGAGCCTATGTAATACCGATTTTGTCCGTCCGTGGTCCGTCCGTCTGTCCGTCCGTCCGTCCGTCCGGCCGTCCGCATTGAGACTTTTTGTTAAAGTTTTTGCCTTAGATAATTTGTTGTGATATGTAATTGTTTTTGTGTGAATAGATTCACTAGGTGAAAATGGAAATTGTGGTCAAGTTTTTCTATTGTTTAAATATGTTAAAGTTTTCAGGGTTCATTATTACCCTCTGGAAATTAAACAGCTTCTGTCCGGCCATCCGCATTGAGACTTTTTGTTAAAGTTTTTGCCTCATGGTGTTAGATAGTTTGTTGTGAAAAAATAATTGTTTTCACTCTCAATTGCAGTTCATTTGTCTTACAGCCAAAATGTGGTTGGATCCACAGTGTGCAAATGGAAATTGTTTAAAAATGTTAAAGTTTTCAGGGTACATTATTACCCTCTGGAAATTAAACAGCTTCTGTCCGGCCATCCGCATTAAGACTTTTTGTTAACATTTTTGCCTCTTTCCCACATGTCAAACCAAGTAGGCAATGGTCAACTACATACTTGTTAATTTTCCCCACCTCTTTGAACATCAGTTGATCAAATTTTTGTTTTTCTATTATTCATTGTTTCTCTATCGGGCATTTGGCAGCTCGCCTTGGCAGCTTCTGCTGTTCTAGTTTTTAAATTATGCAGCAGGTTTCCCTTATTTGTTTGTTTAGTTTTCCAAATTTAATTGTTTATGCAAGTTCGCCCAAAACGAGGCTAAAAGCCACTCTTGATAAGGGGCTACAAGAAGAAAAAATTGAAGATGAAAATAACTCAGGGGAGCTGAAGGTAGGAATTGATATTCCTCTTAAAATAGACTAGATTATAAGATGGAGGGAAACATGCACTAGGCAATGAGTTCCAAAGAGATGCAGTATGTGGAATAAAGCTGTTGGAATGGCTCTTTGTTCTACAGCTCAGTAAAGTAAGAGTGTATGGGTGAGAAGAAGCAGAAAGCCTGGTTTCACACTCAAATATCCTGCCACACCGGTGGCACATTTACCATGAAAATATATGTAGAAAAAAGATATAGAGGCTGGCTACAGACCTATGGTGGGAAAGAGGTTGTAATGTTGATAAAACCTTCACCAACAAGATTAATAACACGCTTCTGCACTTTATCTAATAAAGATAAATGACAGGCAGGAGCTTCGGCCCAATGTGACAACATTTGCCCCGGAAAGTTCAAAAAAGTAACTATTAGAAAGCCTGTGTTTCAGTTTTTACTATCTGCGTTATGCAACCATTCTTGCTATCATACTGAGTGGTAATTTGTCTGCTTTTCTATCTCCATAGCAACGCATCCAGGAGGAATGGGAGGCAAGACAGCAGATTGAGAACCAGAGTAGCAATAAGAAAGAGAAGGAGCTAGAGGTGATCCAGATTATGCATCTCTGTATGGCGCTGATAAAATATCCTAACAAGTTAACAAAACTCAAGTCTTATTTCCAGTTTGTGAATCTGATCAGAATAATACTTGGTCATTGGTTCAAATTCCGCTTGAGTCAATTTTTCTTTGTTCAACCCCAAATTATTTAAAATTTACCCAGTCAGTTTAGTTTGTGGTTTACTATTTGAAATCTGAAATAAAAAGTCCCCTTAAGGCATGTATGGTGATCCCCTGGCTGCCGCTTCCCAGGTTGTATCGTAAAATTGGGTGTGATTCCTGGCTACACGGCAGTTACAGGTTGTATGGCTTCTGACTGCCCCCCCCCCCAAACAAAGATATTGACAAAATAGGAAGACCGCCAACATAGGGGTAGATAGCTCAGTTGGTAGAGTGCTGGCATGTTAATCCGGCGGTCGTTGGGTCAAATCCTGCTCTGATCAATTTTTCTTTGTTCAACCCCAAATCAAGAATAATACATATGATTTTTTTTTTATGATCAAGTCATAAACCACAATACTTTTGTATTATTGAAAACATTCCAAAGATGTTTATAATTTGTGAACACTTCAATGCCATCTGTTCTTTTATGTATCAAACTTATTCATGAATCATAATAATATTTGTGTGTGTCTTTAATCAATTTTGTTTAATCAATTTATTGTAAATCACTTTTTCCTTAACTGGAAGATGCTCACATTATCAGCTATGACGATTGGACGAAGGAATAGCTCATTTCTTGATGTCAAACCATTGTATCTTTTACCAAAATTTAAAATGAAGTAAACGTAGGGAAAATTATTGCATGTGTTTATGTGTAGTTTCCTCCAAGGATTGTTAAAACTGTTTTAATGGGGGGGGAAAGCAAAACAAAACTGATGATTAGTCACCAAGGAAAGAAGTTTACATAGCCAGAATAATTTATAATAATATTACGTATACAAAAATTGGTACAGCTGACAAAAAAATTGCAGACAGTTTTGTGTAATCAACCATTATACATGAAATAATAAACCTGTACAAATTTGGGCTTAATCTGGTGTGTGAGTCGGGAGAAAAAGTGGAAAACCATGCACAGATTTCAGCATGTAAACACATTGTGTTTAATTTTGGATATAACAACCGAAATCAGCTGGTTTTTTTAATAGGTTTTCAGATAGACTTCTTTGAATATGACTTCATTTCAGAGGGAAACATTTCTCAGAAAAAAATGGTTCTTTTATGAACTTCATAATCAGTAAGCTTTCAGACTAAAATTAAACAATGATATTTTTGTATAATTACCAATCCTGTATAATACTTTTAAGGGTCTGACAGAGGGCACTAAGTCACTTTGAAAACTAAGCCTGCACCATGTACACATGTTTCAGGAATGTTTTGTGAAAACTCATTCCGTTGTTAAAGGCATCGTACACGTTTGGTAATGACTCTGATAATTAATGGCACTAAAAACTTACCTGGTTAGAAGTACAGCAGCTTTGGATAGTATAATGCATTTTGAGAAACTTTTCACTTCGAAGTACTGCGTTTATGGAAAAATATGTCACTTTTTATCGCCCAAAACATTTGAATCTGAGAAGGGTTACGCGTAACGCTTCTCAGAGTGTGTATTCCAATGCAGATTATTCTTCCTGCATGAACATAACCGCTCCAGATTTTCGGCAATATCTCAAAAAACTCTACCACCTTTGAAATGAAATTTTCACAGGTTAGTTTTATGGTATATATCTACAACTATATAGGTTTGAAACAAACATTAGGCTCCAATTACCAAACGTGTACGATGCCTTTAATGACAATCCGATTTGTTTCAACTTGGTGACAGTAATTTACTCTTTGTAATAACTTAACCTGTATCTCAGACTTTTCATCTTCCATTGTCCAATGTGTGTCTCTACTTAGGATATATTGCAACAACTGGACCAGGAAATTACACAAGGGGTAAGCACAAACTTCTATTAAGGTTTCTGAGGACTGATAAATCCAGTGTTTGCTGTTAACAGACATAATATACCACACACATAGATCCTTGTCATTTGATTGTTGGAACACGCATCACGTGTCATACTTTATTTTGCCGTGTATTTACTGCCGCGATGCGCGACACTTCAAAACTTAATATGGGAGTGATGGGAGTGAGTCCTATATTGATAATTATAGGAAGCTTGGGACGCTTCAAAATAATCGCTCCCGCCTGTTCGTCCCAACGAAATATTGTCGTGGCGCGCCAGACAAGGTTGGTGTCTACATGGAGTTGTTCGCATTGTTTAGAAGGTTTTTCTTTTTGAATTGTTTTAGTTTGGGGTGGACGAGAGTCTGTGTATATTTTGTGTTAATTGTGAACAAAATTCAAATGACAAGGATCTATGCGTATGTTATATAAAACAAATATTGAATGCATTTCGTTCGTGCACTGTCGCAGAATATAATCACTTGGTGAAATCTGGCTTGTCCATTTTACTCGGCTTTGCTTTGTGAAATGGAAAAGATTATATTCTGTGACAATGCACTTTACATGCATGTAATATTTGTATGTTTGCAGTATTCATGTATTAATACGTTAATACATGTACATATATGTATTGACTATACAAGATAAGTATGAAAGCACAATATTCCAAACAATTTCATATTGTGATTTTCCATCATTTTGCCATGTATTTCCACTTGACTGCTTCTGTTACACGTGTACACCTGTTTATGTGTGTTGTGTTGTCATTTATAGCCTTCGAGAAAGACTCTGCTAGGGTCGAAACGTCAGGCAATTAACTATTTTTTGCATTTATACCATAGCTCCCTTTGTTTGGTAAGCAGTTTGCAAATGCTAATTCTTTTTTCTCAAATTAACTTTGTACACAGTTACTTTATTTCTAGGACAATGTAGGAAGGGGTTGTCAGTGTGAATGATACTGACAGTTTACTAGAATTGATATGTAAAAAAAAACACTTGGCGATGATGAAAAACTCGCAAGATGTAATAGGATGTTGTACAACTCAGTTCATGAGTTTTATTTCCTTTATTTGTTATGTTCATTTAGAAAAGCCGACCAACCCATAATCCAGAGGCTCCCCGTCAGGTTCAACAAGCGAAAAGAGATGTTTGTCCTTTCTATCAAAAGACAGGAGGGTGTCGGTTTGGTGATAGGTGCGTATAGACTCGAGTGGAGGCATAGACCCTCATGATGTTTTTTAAAGGGTCTGTATACGTTTGGTAATTACTCTGAAAATTAATGGGAATAAAAAGTTACTTGGTAAAAAGTACAGCAGCTTTGGATAGTATAATGCATTATGAGAAACTGTTCACTTCGAAGTACTGTGGTTATGGAAAAAGATATCACTTTTTATCCCCAAATATTTGAATGTGAGAAGCATTACTGACAGTAATGTTTCTCAGATTGTGTATTCCAATTGTGGATTATTCTTTCTGCGTGGACATAACCGCTCCAGATTTTCAGCAATATCTCAAAAAAACACTACCACTTTTTGAAATGAAATTTTCACAGGTTAGTTTTATGGTATATATCTACAACTACATGTATATAGGATTGAAACAAACAGTGGGTTTCAATTACCAAACAGCTATAATCCCTTTAAAAGAGTTGTAAAAATATTCTAAGTTAATAGGGCTCTACTATGGCAATGTGTATTCCCTCCTGAGCTTCAGCACATTTTAATTAAATCCCAAAGCTGAACATAACGTATTATTGCAGGATTTTTTTTTTCACAATGACTTCCCTTGGTTTGAAAAATTTGCAATAGTTAACTGTTATTTTGACAGACATGTGATCTATGAGGATTTTTTTCTGATTTCAAGATTTTCCGAAAATCTCCTTTTGTCTCAAATTATCTTGAAAGTATAAAGCAGCCACCAGAAAGAAATAGTCCACATCGTGTCCAAACCTGTAGTAGTGTATTTCTGGTGATGCACAGAGTGTGTAAAGTGTAAACCTCCTGGATTGTAACATCTGGGAGGTTCTGGGTCTAGAATAAGGTGGAGCCCAGGCCAGCGAGTCATTTTGGAGGAATGTTCACATTTTGTCAAATCTCATCCCTGATTTGAAGTCAGAAGGTCATGCATTTGTGTTGAAACTAAGATACATTGCTCTCCGTTATGCTGACCTTCTGGCTCGCTTTGTTTAATGTATCGGGGTTTGCAGGGCTCAAAATTTACACTGGACCACAGGCCCGAGGCCAGTGGTTTCACCGTCGGACCAGTAAACTCACAGCTGAACAAGTCCAGCAGTCTTGTGTTTTTCAGTTGAATAATAATACCTCACTGTGTACATGTAATAACTTTAATAAAAAAGAAAAAATTGATGTTCAAATATTGAATTTGATTCTGATAAATATCTTCCAATTCTGTTGAAACATGTTTAAGTATCAAGGTATATTTACCAATGAGACAAATGAGATAACTTTTTCTTAGTTCTGTTCAAATAAAAACAGTGTGTAGTCTTTTCTCATTTCAATTCTGGTCTTGTAAAATAAATTCAGGTCTGGTAAAAGGATTGAGCTACAAGCCCTTTAGTCTTGAATTCAGGCACTGGTTTGCCCTCAACTCTTTCAGTCACTAGCCAGCAGGACCAGTTAGCTTTTCATTTCACTGGTCCATCAGCTTTTGCCCAAAATCATTTTAAATAGAGAAGCTTTTCAACTCTGTAATATCTAGCCGGACCACTTGGAGAGCATTTTGACTGGTCCTCCGCTGTTTTCTCTGTATGCTTTTCATTTTATTTTGATTTATTAAAAACAAATCATGAAATGTTTTCTGAATACTGGTCTTTGTAAAAAACAACAATTTCAAATGTCCTAATTCTAACAGGTGTTCCCGGGAACATCCACAACCAGAGGTCAGCACAACCTTGCTTCTCCCCCACATGTACGTTGACTTCACCATGGAACAGAGCCATAGAGACGAGTACGACACGGACATGTGCTTGGAGTATGATGAAGGAGATGCATACCAGAGATTCTTAGAGTTTTATGAAGACGTCTTACCCGAGCTCAAGGAGATTGGTACATTAGTACAGTTTAAGGTACCCGTTGTCCTTAAACAATGCCCGATATGCTGTCTAGAACCAAAAACAGCAATCTTCTTCAAATCACACTGGGGGCTCTTTCGGATTACCTAGCTGCTTTGCACCACGACTGCGCCCTGTGCGAGATATCCAGTCTATTGGAGTTTGCACAGTAGTCAACAGATGCAGACAGAAGGGTGGCCCCCAAAAAACAAATAATAATAATAATAGCAAATTCCCATACTTTAACACATTCTTTTCCTCTTGTACAGAAGCACTCCCTCCACTTTCCTCCTTCCAAAAATTATCTAAAGAATTCCTGAGATTCCCAGAAAACAATGGAGACACAAAAGGAGTGGGGGTACACATCTATGGAGCACCAAATGGTTGTCCTGACGTAGATTTGTTTCAACCAATTACCGCCTAGATTTTCCAAAATTTGTCCTTGCTTACCCTCGGTGTTAATTTTCAAAATGGCCAAAATAAATTTTTGTTGAGAATATTGTTGTCACAATGACACCTTGATTAAGCCAATGAAAGACAACAAACTTTCTCATAGCAGCATCAGGATTTCTCTTCCTCGTAGAGAAAATGTGGTTTTGTGTTCACTGTAAATCGGCCAAAACCGTTTTATATTTAACGATGGTTGTAGGTTTACAGAATAACCAGTGTGTCCAACCTGGTTTCTCCTGTCATTATGTTTGAGCGTGAAACCAGGCTTTCTGCTTGTTCTCACCCATACACTCTTACTTTGCTGAGATGTAGAACAAAGAGCCATTCCAACAGCTTTATTCCACGTACTGCATCTCTTTGAAACTCCTTGCCTGGTGCATGTTTCCCTCCATCCTACAATCTAGACTGTTTTAAGAGGAATATCAATTCCTACCTTCAGCTCCCCCCGAGTTTTTTTCATCTAAATTGTTTTCTTCTTGTAGTCCCCTTACCAAGAGTGGCATTTAGCCTTGTTTGGGGCGAACTTGCATTAAAGGGTCTGTATACGTTTGGAAGTTGGAACCCACTGTTTGTTTCAATCCTATATAGTTGTAGATATATACCATAAAACTAACCTGTGAAAATTTCATTTCAAAAGGTGGTAGCGTTTTTGAGATATTGCCAAAAATCTGGAGCAGGTATGTCCACACAGGAAGAATAATCTGCAATTGGAATACACAATCTGAGAAACATTACTGCAGTAACGCTTCTCAGATTCAATTTTTAGGGGGATAAAAAGTGATATCTTTTTCCATAACTGCAGTACTTCTAAGTGAAAAGTTTCTCAAAATGCATTATACTATCCAAAGCTGCTGTACTTCTCTCCAAGTAAGTTTTTATTGCCAAACGTATACAGACCCTATAAAGATTTTTTTAATTATTATTATTTATTTGTATTATGAAAAACATTGTTTTTGATTTATTCCTGTATGAAATGATCTTTTTTATCATTTGTAATTTGAAGGTTTGTTGTAACTGGGAGCCACACCTTCGTGGTAATGTCTACGTTCAGTTCAAGAGAGAGGAAGACAGTACTAGAGCGAGAGAGATGTTCCATGGTCGGTTCTACGCTGGAAAACAATTATCGTGTATCTTTACACCAGTTACCAGCTGGAAAGCAGCTATCTGTGGTTAGAAATTGATTATCAACTATATTTATTTAAAGTCTGTATAATTTCAAAGTGGAGTGCTTCCCAACTTTTGTTTACTAGAAATACATATGCAACAGTGTTGCTTTTCTTTTCATCGTTCTGAAAAAGTAAGCAGCCATACCTTTTATAAGGAAATGTCCCTTATTTAAAGGTAGGGTCATAGATTGGTAAATACTGCAAAAAAATAATGACCATAAAAATTTACTTGGTGAGAAGCACTGCAGCTGTTGATAGTATAAACTATGTTGAGAATGAATTCCCTTCAAAGTAATATGGTTAGGATAATTCATCACCCCAAAACATTTGAACCTGAGAAAGGATTCATGCATGAATCGTTTCTCAGATTTCGGAGGGTTGGTGTCCGTTTGTGAATGCTGTGTGGCCAGAGATGCGGGGTTGGTACCCGCTGTCACCTCACTTAAACGTGTTGGATTTGACAGTTTATTGCTGTTTTCTCAATAAGTAGACATTGTATTCAGCTGAAACTTTCACATGTGCGACTTTTATTGTATCTTTCTTTCAAATCAGCATTACGTTGACAAAATCAATATATCTTTCAAGTCTATATCATTTGAAAGTAAAGTGCTTGGCAACTTTTTTGAGTAGAGATACATATACATGTAAGAGTATTGCTTTTCTTTTTCGTCATTCTGAAAAAATAAGATTACTTTTCATTTTCTTTGTATACAGGAATGTTTCATCAGAATAAATGCTCTAGAGGGAAAAATTGTAATTTTCTGCATGTCTTTATCAACCCAAGACATGAGTTTGCTGATGCAGACAGGGACTTCAAAACTACAAATCATAGGAGTGATCAGAGCCAACGAGGCTGGAGGTATGGCAATGACAGAAACGAAAGGGGTCAAAGAAGCCGGAGCAGAGAGCGAGAAAGATACAGAGATCGTCGACGTAGAAGCCGCAGCCCAACTTGGGAGAGAAGAAGATCAACAGATCGAAGAAGGAGTAGAGAAAGAGACCGTCATCGTTCAATAAGAAGTCGAAGATCAAGGAGCCGTGACAGATCCAGAGCAGACAGGTCTCGAAGTCTAAGTAGATCCCGTAGTAGAAGCCCAACCAAGTCAAGGAGACACAGATCAAGATCAAGAAGTAGAAGTAGGTCAAGACGGAAATTATCAAGAAGTCCGAGTCCATTGAGGCATCACAGGTCAAGGAGAAGTAGATCAAGACACAGAAAATCCAGAAGTCAAAGCCGCTCGAGGTCTCGTAGTCCAAGCTTTGACAGATCTTCAGTATATGGAGTGTCGAGCAGACGCAAATCAAAAGAATCTTCCTCGGACACTGATGAGGTTTCTAAAAGTAGGAATAGGAAGTCCTCAAAAAAGTTGAAGAAGAGAAAGCATAGCAACACCAAGGAGGAAGCAACTATAAAACTGGAACACATTGATGAAATCAACCGGGAAAGTGACAATACTTGCAGTCCAGTACACGAAGCATCAAGACCAGAAAAGCCGGTCGAACAATTTGTGGCAAAGAAGGAGCACAATGTTGAAAGAACGCCAGCATCTTCAAGAATCACTCCCGCAAAAATTGAAACTTTTGAGAGTTCATCATCATGTGTTGCCACGGCAACAGGAGATATCCATCCATCAATTGTACAAGGAGAAAGTGTTTCAAGACATTGCTCTGATGGAGAAAGTGAGGGCACTTCAGAATCTTTTGAAGAGAAGAAACCAAGGTAAAACTAGTTAAGGAAATGAGATTTACGCTTTCAGATGGTATTCATTTTGCTGTGTACTTGAGTACAACCATGATCATTCCCTTTGCATTAATAATTGCATTTGGTCAAGAAGCAACCAAGTATGAGGGTATTTTGGGAATATGTGGCGTTTTGTGGCCGAGCGGTCTAGTTCACCGGACCCAATCTTCGGTCTTGTCAGCAGCAAAGTTAGGGTTTGAATCCTGGTCATGACACTTGTGCCCTTGAGCAAGGCATTCGACCATAATTGCTTCATAAACAGTTGGGAAGGTAGTGGATTCTGCTCTACCAGCCATGCTCCTAGTGGATGATACCCATGCCTACTGTACATCCTTACGGACTGTGAAGGGGGTAACCCTGTCTCAGCCCCAGGAGTAGGTGGCAACGTGCCCCTGGTGGCAGTTGATTTGGGTCGACAGCCCAAATCATTTAAGTGAAGTGGCCGTCTGGCCTTGTGATGTTAGGCGATTTCTCATATAAAAAAAAGATGTATATGCAGGCTTAATGCTTCATTTTTGAAAGGGCAGGGGCCTTGGTAAAAGGAACCTCTATGAGGAAATTGTAAATTGTTATTAAAACATTTCAAAGGGCACTGAGGCCGTGAAAGGGGGTAACGGAGGCATTTAACTTTGTTGCCTCCGTGAAATATCAGGCCTGACAATGGGGACAGCCAGCTCCAGTTTGACAAAATTTTGTTATGCCTAAAACTGCTGAAATTGTTGATGGTGATTGATACATGTAGATTTAGAATACTTGACCCCTCCCATTCTGAAGTTACTTCAGAATGGGAGGGGTTGAGGAAACAATGTGAAGATGTTAAGGCTGAGTCATGTTGCAATAATATAATAAATTGGTGAAGGTCTTAAAATTAAGCCGTGGTAGAATAAAATAATGTTTGCGTCGTTTGTACTCGCCAGGTCCACAAGCTATGAACGACAGGTCGAAACTCGTCCAAAGATTCACAAGAAGAAACGGAAACATAAAAAGCACAAGCACAAGAAAGACGGGTCATCTCCGACCCATTCCATGGAGGGGTAATCTTTCAACCCAAGCTGGTGCAAGAAGCTCTGGAAGTTTAGATGATGTATTTTCGTTTTGCCTTAATTTATGAAGAATGGAGAACTTAAAGATTTTTGGTGGAATGATCAATCAAATTAGGTGTGGCTTTTTATGCCCTGCATTTAGGGGCCGTTCACAATTATCAACATTTTCACAAGCGTACAAACAGTAGGCTGGGAGGGAGGGGGTTAATGCCCGCCATACGCTTTCGTTTTCTGAAGAAGAAAACAAATCAAACTTTAAAAACATAGCTTCATGGCCCTTTTTGCAACATTAGATAAGACGCAGTGATTTTGTTGATGTTGACCTTTTGAAAGTCAGATAAGCCGACGTCTTGTACACAGGAAATTACGGTATTTTAAATCTATTTAAGATGTGTACGTCCTTTATATATTTTCTTATATCTGTGCTCGTAATAAACAGGGTTTGCATGTAATTCACATACAAGTATCTCTATGTAGAATAGCGTGTGAAAAACAAAAGTTTCTTCAAACACTTTTAGGGGGAGGGAGGAGAATTGAAAAAGTGTACGGTTTGTACGCTTGTGAAAATGCTGATAACTGTGAATGACCCCTTAGCGAAGCCATCAAGGGGCATACAAGTCCTTCCAAAATGTGAACGTGAGGTTAGAGACTTGTAATTGTTTTTCCCACTTTCAAGTCAAGGACTCTATTTATTGGAGTGCATCACAAAACTCTGTTTGGCCTTGGAGCCCCTCTTTAAGATTTTTAGGAAAGATCATACATGAAATATATACATCTGAAATATACACTGTACCCGATACATCTTTTTTTATTTAAAGTATAGTTATCAGTGAACATTAAATAGTGGTATTTTTTACAATAAGACATGTGCTAAAAAGACTTTTTCCACAAGTATTGTAGGAAAAATTTACTCAAATGTTAGACATATAAAAATATAACCTGCAAATTTGGTTGGTAGAAACGGCATTTTTGCTAACCCTAACAATCCCTAACCCTACAAATTCAAACAGGGCAAAGTGTTGAATTTTGTTAGGTTATTAGGTACAGTGAAGTTAGGATTGGGTGTTTGATTCTGTGGGATTGTGTATCCTTGCTGCCAAGTAATGGTGTTGGAATTTAATTGAGTGCGTATGGTGGATGTGTGAAATGTACCTCCATGGTCTATTGATGTGTAATTTTGTTTGAGTGGGGATAGTTGTTTGATTATGTTACGTTGGGTACTGTGTGATTTCACTGATCAAATTTTGCACATGCCAAGTGTACACACTCCAACAAAATCAAACAAAAAAGGCCTGTTGGAGTTTGTTAGGTTGTGTATCTTCCCCCCTTGATTGGGTACAGTTCCCATCGCATGGTAGTGTAAGCTGTTGGAATGTGTTGGGTTAGGGATGGATTCCAGTAAAAACGCTTTGGGAGTTAGTTGAACTCTAAATACTTGTGATGAATATCAAATCCTTAAAGGTAGGGTCATAGATTGGTGAAAAGCAAAAGCACTGCAGCTGTTGATAGTATAAACTATTTTGAGAAAGGATTCCCATCGAGGTACTGGTTTTGATAATTTTTCACCAAAACTGAGAAACTGCAAATAATGGCGTCACTCCCAGCTAAAAAATAATGTAATCTGAAATGTTGAACTCTGAGTAAAAGTGGTATCCAATAAAAACGTGAAGAAACAAATAAAAATCATGGCAGGTGTTATGAGTTTTGTTCTGTGGAAAGGTGGGAAGGAGAAAATTCATAAACTGATATTGTTGAGAAATACAAGCTAATGTGGGGACAGTTATACATTTACTATTGCTGTACCTACACTTGATTTGTAAAATGGCATGTTTTACTTTTAGATAGTTAAACACCAAGTACTTGTGATGCACATCAAATCCTTAAAGGCACTGTACACGTTTGGTAATTTTTCAAAATATATATTAACATAAAAACTTTGGTAGCAAGCAACGGAGAGCTGTTGATAGAATAAAACATCGTAGGAAACGACTCCCTCTGAAGTAACGTAGTTTTTGAGAAAGAGGTAATTTCTCACTAAAATAATAACCTAAGACATAACCGCTTGAGATATTCAGCAATGTCGCAAAAATGCTACCACCTTCTGAAATGAAATGTACACAGGTTAGTTTTATGGTATATATCTACAACTATATAGGATTGAAACAAACAGTGAGTTCCAATTACCAAACGTATACAGACCCTTTAAGAGGGACTCCTTCACTTGAAGGTACATGTGTAGGGTCATAGATTGTTTTTGTGAACAAAATGCTGATTTATAAGCAAAATTAAATTAAAAAAGATACAATAAAAGTCACATGTGAAAGTTTCAGCTGAATACAGTTTCTATTTGCTTAGAAAGCAGCAAAAATTTGTCACAGTATTTTCACAAGACGTCATATCCATCCACGTTTAGCGAGTTGACAATGGGCACCAACCGCATCTCTGGCCTCAGCATTCACAAATGGACACCATCCCTCAGAAATCTCGGAAACAATTCATGCATGAATCATTTCTCAGATTCAAATTTTTGGGGAGTTCCGGATCATATTACTTCAAAGGGAATCCTGTCTCAAAATAGTTTCTATCAACTTCTGCAGTGCTTCTCATTAAAGTTTTTTAGGGTAATAATTGTTTGGAGTATTTACCAATCTATGACCCTAACGTTAAATTAATGGCTTCATTATTTTAGAATGTGTAACATATTACTCAAATTCCATATAACAAGAAATATTGCATCTGCTCTACCAGCCAGGCTCCTAGTAGATGTTACCCATACCTACATCCTTGCGGACTGTGAAGGGGGTAACCGACAGCCCAAATTGGTTAAGTGTTGCCTTCACCTTGAAGTGGCCGTCCGGCCTTGTGATGCTAGGCAATCTCTCATAAAAAAATAATAATAATAATAATAAAAAATTAAATCCATTCTGTTGTCCTCATTTCAGGTTAGACATTTTGTCCAATATTTGTAAAACAAACAAGAACAGACTTCATTTCTATCACCCCGCTGCCTTCAAAAACAGTCAATGGATATGGTAAGATAATCCCACATCAACTTAATCTTTTTTGTAATAAGGGAATAAAAGAGTTAGCAAAGAGGTCTTTAAAGGGTGTGTACAACATTGGTAATTGTCAAAGACCAGTATCCACACGTGACCCAACATATACAAGAAATAACAAACCTGTATAAGTTTGAGCTAAATCGGTCTTCAGAGTCTACACACTCATCTACACGTTTGGTAATTACTCAAAATATATATTAGCATAAAAACTGACTTGGTAACGAGCAACAGAGAGCTGTTGATAGTATAAAACATTGTGAGAAACGACTCCCTCTGAAGTAACGTAGTTTTTGAGAAAGAGGTAATTTCTCACTAAAATAATAAAAAGTTCCTGCAAGAAGTTTTTATTCCTATCTGAAGCACACAAATTTGTACAACAAGGGTGCTTTTTCTTTCATCATTTTCTTGCAACTTCGATGACCAATTGAACCCAAATTTTCACAGGCTTGTTATCTTATGCATATGTTGGGATACACCAAGTGAGAACACTGGTCTTTGACAATTACCAAACGTGTACAGGGCCTTTAAAGGTAGGGTCATAGATTGGTAAAAAGTAAAAGTACTGCAGCTGTTGATAGTATAAACTATTTTGAGAAAGGATTCCCATCCAGGTAATATGGTTTTGATAAAGTTTTCACCCCAAAGCATTTGAATCTGAGCAATGATTCATACATGAATCGTCTCTCAGAGTTTTGAGGGTTTGTGTCAATTTGCGAATGCTGCGTGGCCAGAGATGCAGTTGGCCCGCTGTCACCTCGCTGAACGTGGATGGATGCGCATTCTTCTGAAAAAAAACCATGTCATTTTTGTTGCTGTTTTCTCAAGTCGACACTGTATTCAACTGACACTTTCACATGAGACTTTTATTGTATCTTTCTTACGTTGATAACAAACAGTCTATGACCCTACCTTTAAAGAATTTGAATGTTTGACCCTGGTGCGGGATCCATGCTAGCGAGGTTAGCAAAGTGTTCCCCGGTTAGTCTAAGGACCTTCCATTCTTCTTCTTTAGTGGCATCAGTTGCATGGAAATGATTGTAGAACTGTAAGGCATTATCATTAAAGGCCTGAGTTATCCACTGCATACGACGACAATTACTCTCAAATGCTATCTGTATTAAGAAAAAACATCATACACACCACAATGGTTAATTAGGTTGTACTCCAAAACAAAGGCTCCAAAACAATGCTGCTCGTATAATTTTCTCTTCAAGGCATCGTACACGTTTGGTAATTACTCAAAATATATATTAGCATAAAAACTGACTTGGTAACAAGCAACAGAGAGCTGTTGTTAGTATAAAACATTGTGAGAAATGACTCCCTCTGAAGCAACGTAGTTTTTTATAAAGAGGTAATTTCTCACTAAAATAATAATAACTTCTTGCAAGAAGTTTTTATTATTCTATCTGAAAGCACACAAATTTGTACAACAAGGGTGTTTTTTCTGTCATCATTTTCTTGCAACTTCGATGACCAATTGAACCCAAATTTTTACAGGCTTGTTATTTTATGCATATGTTGGGATACATCAAGTGAGAACACTGGTCAACTGACAATTTCCAAACGTGTACGATGCCTTTAACCCAAATACACACATGCCTCTACACTTCTCCAACAATTACACTGGTTACCTGTTAGATAGTGAACATGCACAAAGCTTTAAACTTTCACAGTACATTACGGAGTCTCTAAATCTCAACAAACCCGGCCGAAGTGGCCTCTGCTCCAGCCACAATCTAATAATCCCTCGCATTTACAGAAGGGCAGGGGACCGATCCTTCTCAGTTGCTGGTCCCCGATGCTGGAACTCTCTACCAAATCACATTCACAACATCAACTCACTCCAGACTTTCAAGTCTAAATTAAATACTCATCTGTTCTCTTCTCGCCCATTTTGTAGCATTCTTTTGCAGTGCATTGTATTTTTGGAAAATGCGCTTTAAAAGTCTTGCTTATTATTATTATTATTATTATTATTATTATTATTATTATTATTATTATTATTATTATTATTGACTTGTCCAGTGCCATAGCTCACGGGGGGCACACTTCCCCAAATTGATGTCTGTGCCCGGTGCCCACCCCCCCATTAGAAATCTGGACTTTTTAGATTGTAAACATATTTTTCCATTTACATGCCTTAGAAAATGTATTTGTTTTACACTTGCATCAGGTTGTCTTATAAAAAAAATGGTAAATGGCATAACAAGAGCGCTGAAAACTACAGTTTTAATTGGCCAGAGGTGCCCCCCCCCCCGTGACAAAAATGGTACTTCCCATTGTGCCCCCCTAAAATGTTACCCAGTTTTGGTGCTGGACTGTTCATCTAAGGTTCACAACCCCCCTTCTAATGTACCACCCCCAAATACAGACACAGATTTACGCTCCAACACCTCTCTAAATGCAGAAAACTTAAGGCAATTATATCAATCAAAGACCTTGAAATGCACTTGCCTTTGCCACTTTGGAGTAAAGTGCCTTTCCTACACCTTTTCCTGTTATAAAAAAAAGAAAAGAAAAGGGGGGGGTTAAAAACACTACATTTATCGTACACATTTCACTTGTGACTGTAAATGTGATTGTGATCTTAGTGCTTGTTTGGTTATATTGAATTTTACATTTTGTTTATTATATACCGCACTAATAGGTCCTTTTCATTTGATTGGTGGAACAGGCGTCACGTCACGTGTCATACTTTATTTTGCCTTGTAATACTGTTCCAACACTCCAAAATGTAATATAGGTGTCCTCTATTGATAACTATACAACGCTTGGGACGCTTTGCAGCCAACCTTTGCGCGTACTTATAGATTCTACATTGAGTACCGTATGTATTGAATGCGTCTGCGTTACACTTTATAAGCTTGCGTGCAAGCTTGCGTGCAAACATGTTTGGGCTTTAGCCAGCTGGTCTTAAAAGTTCCACCAATGTCTTTGATGGCCGTTTAATACTTTATGGTAAAATAAATTATAAATTGTTCAAAATTTTGTATTGTTAAAATAAATTATAAATTATACGAAAAAAATCAAATGAAAAGGATTTATGTATGAGGTATTTAAAACAAATGAAGGATGCATTTCATTCATACAATATAGCACAAGCAGAATAAAATCACAAATTAAAATCTGGACTGTTCCTTTTCACTCGGCTTCGCCTTGTGAAATGGAACAGTTCAGATTTCAACTTTGGATTATATTATGCCTTATTGTACTCCTATACATCCAATATTTGTTTAATATTTAACGAGACATGTTTTAACAGTCAAAGTTTATAACCCTCATCACCAAGCATTTATAGACCCCTTGCACAACGCGGAACGCACCTCCGAACAATCTACCAGCGCGTCTACTAGCGCGTCTACCATTTCCGCCTTTTTGGGAGTCAATTCCTTTGTGCACATTTTGACTCCCAAATTGACCCCCAAAATTGCGGACTGATAAAAGCCTCACCTCGGTGTTGTGGATTGACATAAAAGTCCTCCAGGTACATGATCTTTCCTTGCCATGAACTGTACGTATTAAAATACATGGCATATGCTATGACCTTTGATTCATGATCGTCAACTTCTTGGGTCGTTTCTTCAGTTGCTTCTGCCACCAAACATTTGTAGAGGGGGTTGTCTCCAAAACCATCCTCTTTCAAATCTGTAAGAAAGAAATCAGCAAGATGAGTATTATTTACCTTGGTATGGGGGTGGGGGGTGTGTATTAGCTGCTTTACTGTACTGGCCGCTTTACTTTACTTGAGACTCAAGAGAAGCTCAAAAGAATCACCAAGTTGTACTGTTTTGGGGAACATTATGGAAATGTTTTAATGTAAACTGTTTTAATATACTACATACATGTGTACTGTACTTAGGCCTACTGTGTCACATGTAGGTGAGCATAAATTTAAACATGGGTCAGGAATGATTAATAAACTAGATGGGGGACTACTGTGCGGGGGCCACTTTGCTATCTAGGGGGGCTACTTTGCAGGGGTGACTTTGTAGGGGGCGCGGTTGCTGTGGGCGAGATGACTGGTGCAGCCCAATAATTTATTCAAGATAGTGGATATGTACATGCCGACATTTATGTTAAATCTAAAATGCTATTAAGCCGGCAGATCGTATAGCTCCTCTTTGACGCATACGCGAGTAACAAAAAAATATATAAGGTATTAAATTGTAGGGATTTTCAAACACTCGTAACTCAGAGGAATTGCTCCCAACTATGATTGAACCAACGCCATTTTTTCCATCCCCAAAGTTAGAATATTATTCTTATAATATTAAACATTTACACCTGAAGACTGAAAGGTGCCTACCTTAAACGGATATTTAAGCCTACCTTTTCTGTTTCCAATGTGTGGCTCCCGATGTTTTTTTTTTAAGCACAACATTGATTAACAATAGAAGCAGCCATACAGAAAGTCAAGGGTTCTGAAAAACGATGAGAATTTATTGATTTCTGAAGAAAAACAATTTTACAGAGTGTTTTTTTGGACCTGCGCAACGCTCAATGAGGGCGAGATATGATTTCAAAAAAGAACTGTAGGCATGCCAACGTGAAGGGCAAAAAGTTTCAAATAGGATTTTGTACATGATAACCTAGAGTTTGACATCGTGTAGACGATAGCGGAACGAACCTCCATAGTTCTAAAACTACTGCTGACTATATAGTGAGTAGATTAGCACTAAGGCTTACCCCAACAATAACAAGCAGATTCTGATTTCATAATCATTCATAGTCATTAACTTTATTGGTTATAATAATTTATGCTTAAATCCGGTAAAAACTAAAACCATTAAACTTTAAATTAAAGATTAATTAAAGTTAAACTTAAAGGCACTGAACACATACTGTCAAAGACCTGTGTTCTCACTTGGTGTATCCCAACATATGCATAAATTAAAATAACAAGCCTGTGAAAATTTGGGCTCAATTGGTCATCGAAGTTGCAAGAAAATGGTGAAAGAAAAAACACACTTGTTGTACAAATGTGTGTGCTTTCAGATACGAATACAAACTTCTTGCAAGAAGTTTTTATTATTTAAGTGAGAAATTACCTCTTTCTCAAAAACTACGTTACTTCAGAGGGAGTCGTTTCTCACAATAAATGGTGACAAAGGTTTGATGTACACTGACGGCTATTTTACGCTGGCAGACAATATTCAGTAGTTAATTAAAACGAGTTTTTTCATGATCAAAATTAAGTAAGAAAATCAGTGATGTGAGAGTCCAGGCAGTTCATCCTTTCTCTATGATTCACCGATTCATCTAACACTAGGTAACAGCAAAAATCCTACCTCCATGGTAACAGTAAGGTAACAGTAAGGTTATGGGTCAACTCGGTCCGTAGTCAACTCGGTCCGAGTCAACTCGGTCCGAAGTCAACTCGGTCCGAAGTCAACTCGGTCCGAAGTCAACTCGGTCCGAAGTCATCTCGGTCCGAGGTTAACTCGGTCCGATGTTAACTCGGTCCGAAGCCAACTCGGTCCGAAATTGTTTATAAGCACTATGCTTACTATGTATTCTAAAAAAGTACGTATCTTAAACACATAAAATAAATAATGTAGGACAATTAAGGAGAATGTTTGATTGAAAATCTAATAATAAATAATACAAAATAAAGAATACCAAATCTATTCTAATGATAAATATTTCATAAAAATTTTGAACCACAAAGAGTATGTTTGGTTGTCCAATTTAACTGAACTTAATTAGGCCTATCATTATATAATAAAAAAGGTATAATATGTAAAAACTACAAGTACAATTCCCTTACATAGTAATAATAGAAATTTTCCATACAAAAAGAAAAAAAAATGTCTTACACAAACTGCAAAGGAAAGTTCATTTTCTACCATTTTCTTTCATTTTAGTTTACTTAAATTATGCTTTAGAAAGTGGTCTTTTTGAACGGTGATTATTATTAATTTCTGAGTTACAGCGTTGAGATAAATCTGTCCCGCCACTTCCCCGTCAACCACACTTTATTTGATGTTTCGGACCGAGTTGACTTCGGACCGAGATGACTTCGGACCGACTTGACTTCGGACCGAGATGACTTCGGACCGAAATGACTTCAGACCGAGTTGACTTCGGACCGAGTTGACTCGGACCGAGTTGACCTCGGACCGAGTTGACCGGTACCCAACAGTAACACCTGTCTAACGACGATCATTGTTTTAAAACCAACCAGTTAACTTGCCTTTCTCTGTGATTTTAACAACTTCTTCTGGACGTTCACCTTCATAAACAGCAAGCTCTTTGACTAAATTCAATATATCTTTGCAATCTTTGGCGGATGCCTGGCGTACAATGTAATGAAAACCCATAATTTACAATGTTTAGCACAAGTATGAAGTAGGCCTACGTAGGCAACCATCCATACGCGCACGTTGATGTTAAACATTTCACAACTAGACTGGGTCCCGTCGTCGATCGTGTAGCCAATTTATACTCGACCACTCTTGGTGGCGCTTTAGAGTTTAGGGGGAAGGGGAAAATCGATCCCACGTTGAGTCGAACCAAGCATAGGCACAGAGGTTACAATTGAGAACAGCGATCTAGTATTTAAGTAAAAGTGTGAACACCGGATGCCGCCCCCCCCCAAAAAAAAAGATAGGAGGTCCTGTGTGGTGTGTCACTATGTATGTATTTTTATATAGGCTACTTTTCGCACCAGGAAAAGGAATTTCATGTACTTTTTAACATGACTAATAAATTGAATTGAATTGAATTGTATTCGGGGTAACCCTCATAATCAAGGCATAAGTTTCATGTCACTGCGCGTGATGTAAACAACCGCTATAGAGACAAGTTGGCCTACTTGCCAAACATCGAGTCTCCTCTCCCTTGACCTTAACTTGGAGACACTGTAACCGTTACAGTGTCTCCAAGTGGAAGTTCCACCGTTAAGTTGTACTTGTAATACCAATCAAAGAAAAAGCTATCGTACCCCGAAAACCGGGGACCGGAGGATATATCAAATAACATAAAAATTGCGTAAAAGTAGGTAGGGCCTCTGCAGAGTAGCCCAGATTGGACCATAGAGAACTCTCCGTTTCACATATGAGTACGGTACTCATGTGAAACGGAGACTGGCGCCCTACCAGGGCTACCCGCAGCGGAAAGGTACAACCACAAACATGAAACAATTGTTTAGCAAAATTAATTGTCAAAATCAAACAAAAAACCTGTTGTTTGACTTTAATTTGCAAATCCCCAATTATAGGTTTCTGGAAGATATTCGTAGTAAGAGAACCCATAAATAGGCCTAAGGTTTTTTTATAATAACAAATAAAATAAATTTTTAAAAAATTACAGCTGTGATTCTTTTTACTTTTTAATTCAACCTGTCTTATTTCAAAAACAATTTTATTTCATATGGAATGTAGGCCCTACTGGTTTTAGATACAGACAAATATCCAGTACGCATGGCCTTCGGGGTAACTTGTTTACATTACCTTCACACTCTTTTTCACACTTCTTCAAACAAAAATATTGTAAAATAAAATAAAAGCAGAATCTATTACAGGCAGGAACACAAAAACAAATAAATAAATATTATATAACCTGAACTATGTTTAATTTGATAGAGTCTACATTAACTAAATCTCTTTCTTCAATTTCCGCATTGTTGTCAAGTAAAATCATGGAATGCATGATTTTCATGTGGAAAGTATGTATGCATTTTCATTTTGGCCTCATTTTAAATTTCAAATTTTGAAACCGAAACTTTTTCCGAAATCAAGATTGAATTATGAGTTATACTAAAACAATAGCCTACCCTTTGTCAGCTTAGACATTAAAACAACCATCACCCATAAACATCAAATAGTAAAGAATTAACATTTAATTTAAAACTTGTGATATTTTTATCGTTATTTCTTCGATGAAACTTAACTCATCTTCTTCTATCTCTTTGACTTGCTGTCTTTACAATGATGTAAACCAGTAAAGGTTTCACTCCCCTCCCTTTGAAAAAATTCTGGGATTGGTTGGGAAACAATGTGAAGATTTTGAGGCCGAGTCATGTTGCAATAATATATTAAATTTGTGAAAGTCTTAAAATTAAGCCGTGGTGGAATAAAATAATGTTTTCGTCTTTTGTACTCGTCAGGTCCACAAGCTATGAACAACAGGTCGAAACGTCCAAAGAGTCACAAGAAGAAACGGACACATAAAAAGCACAAGCACAAGAAAGACGGTTCATCTCCAGCCCATTCCATGGAGAGGTAATCGTTCAACCCAAGCTGGTACAAGAAGCTCTGGAAGTTTAGATGATTTATTTTTGCATAATAAGTGTGGTGCACTTGTAAAATTACGTTATGCATGCCGCAGCATCATCGATCTTAGTTGTTGGAGGTCGCATCCGAATTGGCCACTATTGCTACGACTGTTGCTCTAACGGACATATCCTATGCTTAAAAGCATGATGCTGCGGCGATTGTCCCCCGCCCCGGGGCTTTGTTTCTCTTGTCTTGCAAAGTTACGTCACTGCAAGATAGTTAGGTTACGTGACGGATTTTTTTTGGGGTAAACTTTTGTTAACTTTTGTATATCACCATGCACGCACAGTTAATTTTAATTATATTTTCCTAGAGTCCATGTATTAAATACATTAGAACGTCTTTAGAACGTCGTCGTCCGTCACGTCGCGACGTGACGGACGACGGCACGACGCAACGGGCGACGGACGACGGACGACGCGACGGGCGACACGGAGGACGACGCGACGACACGACGCAAAGGACGACGGCAAGACGCGACGGACAACGGAAGCCAAAACCTATATGAAAATCAATGAAAACAGGCGATGCAAGGGGCGACGGCACGACGCGACGCACGACGCGATGGGCGACGCGACGGCACGACGCGACGTAACTTCTTGCCAAATACGTACAGTCTGTAACATCTTGCCAAAACTGACACTTTTTTTTGGCACCGGACACTATTTGGCACCGGACACTATTTTGGCACGTAATACGTGCCAAGTCCCCATCCCAGCGTCCACTGCGCACGCACAGTAGCGGACAATATTGACAGAGAACACTTTTTGGCATGACGACAGGCCCACAGGTCCGGGGCCCGCATGGACCCCAGGAAAATTGTACGTGTGAAGGTGCAGTGTTGTTGCTCTTTGATTATAATTATTTTGTTCAATTGTTCAGGGCCCCGGGAAAAGTTTTAAACATAACGGTCCGTGGTGCCACCTAGGACATTTAAAAGCGTTTGACACATTATTTGTTACAAATTGTTAATAAGAAATTTGCTTTTTAGGCCTTTTAATTAAAACAATTTTCAGTGAGGGAAAATGGGGGGGGGGGGTGCAACCATCCCTAAATCCCACCTGGTTATCATAAGCTGACGTTCTGTGCTCAAACCTTTGAGGAAACATGAACAGTGTTATAATAGATGTTAAATTTGCATCGGGGATAAAGTATATAAATTTTGGTTTTTACCCATACACCGATGTGTGTTAGCACTGTATACTCAGTACTTTCCCGAGTCCTGTGAAAAAATATCACAGGCTTATTACTCGGGTGGGATTCGAACCCACGACCCTTGCAATTCTAGAGCAGTGTCTTACCAACTAGACTACCAACCAGACTACGTTGCGGTACCCGCTGCCAAAAACATAGGATTCGAACTGCCTCTAGCTACCGGGCAATCTCGGTAGTCTAGTTGGTAAGACACTGCTCTAGAATTGCAAGGGTCGTGGGTTCGAATCCCACCCGAGTAATAAGCCTGTGATATTTTTTCACAGGACTCGGGAAAGTACTGAGTATACAGTGCTAACACACATCGGTGTATGGGTAAAAACCAAAATTTATATGAACAGTGTTTGCTTTACGTTGAGTCTCATTGTTATGCGTTTGAAAATAATGGCAGCAAGCCAGTTGGCAAAACAACATCTTCGAGGTGGTTATTTCTGGAATTAGCCTCTTTATCAACAGCTGACCTGCCAATAAGAATAATGACAGATGAAGGTTCAAACTTCTCACAGCAACAGAGATAATCCTGCAAGGAATATGGAACTGTGTTTATAAGGGATTTACACCAAGGTCAACGGGAGTTATAGCATAAAATAGCGTGACGCGCCCTGCCCTGATGAAGAGCAAATTATTGAAATCAGTAGGAACTAACGGAAACCATAGCGAGCGGATCCGGGTTTGCGTGTTTTTGTTTTGAACGTCCTGCAGTGGCGGGGATAAACAAAATTTTTAAAGTGAGGTGTAGTTAGATGAATTTGGTAGGCCAAGGAGGAACTCTTTATGCTTTCCAAAATTGGGTTCAACTTGCAAGTTGTGCTTATTCAAAACCAGGCGCGGATCCAGGGGGGGCGTGGGGGCGCACGCCCCCCCCCTTTTGCCAGGAAAAAAAAGGGGGGGGGGAGAAAAACAAAATTCAGATGTCATACTCATTAGTGCATCTCTATAGAAAAATTATGTTCAAATTCTCTCTCTGCATCTGTTTACAATCCTTTATTATTAATTTTTTAATCATGGCTAGTAGTTTATTGGGTCTCATGCTGCCTGGCCGTAGTAACGTGGAGTAGGCTACCCACACGCGCATAAAGCAACAAAAATCCCTGCTTACTCGTGGAAAACGCTTGACGTAAGCGTGGAATTCACTGCTTCTGTAAGCGCCAAGTTCTTTGCTTACGGTAAGCAGAACCATGAAATTTGATTTTTAAACCGATTTAGAAGAAACAACTTTCTCTTTGAAAAGCACTACGACATTGGCAAATTCGCAGTGCAGAAAAATAAAATGCTGTCTTGGGATGGCGCGGTCTTTCATTCTGAAAAAAAAATCACGCCCCCCCGTTTGGAAAATCCTGGATCCGCCCCTGAAAACCTTGAGGGTGTGAATGAAGTTTTGTTTGTACTACAACTCCAAAAACAACGATGTATTTTATCAGTGGCGGCCCCACTACTTCACAAAGACGATGTGGACGAGTTCGTAGTGACATTCAAACCGAGGACAAGAGACCAGCGTGTGTGTGCGTGTGAGCGTGTCTATCCATTCGAACCGAGGACTTTAACAAAAGGGATCCGGGTGTTTGACAGAGCGAGGACGTCCTCGCTTCGTTTTCGTGTACAAAACCAATGGGGACGTCGCTAAAAAAAATGGGAGAACAAAGAGAAGTCCTCGGTAAGCGGGATTTACAAACATGTGTGGGGGTAGGTGTGTGTGTGTGTCCTCGGTTTGTTTCGTGTACAAAACCAATGGGGACGTCGCTAAAAAAACTAAGTACAAACCATGATTTATCCCCACCCCGAGATTTGCACCCGTCACCAGCGAAATAGGGCCGAATTTAAACATTTTGGGTATATGGGATTGGATATAGGGATCTTTGGGGCAGGGGAGGGAAGTCGACTATCCAGTTTCATTTCGGAAATTATATTTTTTGCAAAAACCAAATACACCCACCTTTTAGCATTGTAACCATATCCTCCTAAAACAAAAGGGCAGACAGTTCACTGTGATTTTGGTTTGGCATGAACCCGGATCCCAAGGGTTAAAGAAAACGGCCCCCATGCGTGTCAAACAACAGTGGTATAAACTTCATACTTAATCATTGTTTTTCTTTTGTGGGTATAAAGGAACTTCTGCAGAGATCAGCAAAAATCTGGTCTTGTTTTGCAATACTAATTGAAAACGTATATATAAAGAAGCCCAGGGCCTCAATCAGCCACTGTTGTGACCGTGAGCTGCCGCGTTTATAACCGTTTTCCATCATTGTCGTGAGAGATATTCCCCCGATTCCGCCGTTTGTTCGACCATCGACTGCCATGGCTCTGCGAATACTTGCAATCATGACGGTACTGGCATTGGTGTCTACCTGCTGGGTGAGGTTTTTTTTAAAGAAAACTATTTTAGAACTAATGATTATGATTATGAAGCCACATTCGAGACAACTGACTATAGTGGCGGCCGAAAGTCACTAAGTTGCGGCCGTAACTACTAAGTTGCGGCCATAATATAAGAATATAAGTTGCAATCTTAAGATACCAAGTTGCAGCGGCAATTGGTGGTGGCAGAAAGGTACTAATTTGCGGCTGTAGGAATACAAGTTAGTTGTAGCCGTATACGATAAAAAGTTGCGAGCTCAAGGCACTATAAGTGGCGGCCGTATACTTAGTTGTAGCCGTACGTAATAGTTTCGTAATTACACTAATTAATAAAAAAGAACTATCACTAGATTTGCCACTTTAAATTTTCACGAAACGAACCTCGATACGCCACGTTACCAATGCTAGACAAAGCGCTCAGCACAGTTCAGGTGCACGTGTGTGACATTTGCATTTTCACGAAGTGACCCATTATTTTCACGAAGTACCTAATCGCGCTAGGTCTCAATATGCATTTAGTTGTGCGTCGAGTTCTTAAATGTTGAGTTCTTAAATGGAGGGTATACCTTTGGTAATTACCCAAAATATTTATAAGAACTTACTTGCTGAGAAGCAGTGCAGCTGTTGATAATGTATACAATTTTGTGAAACAAATCCCTTCAAAGGAATTCGGTTTTAGAGAGAGGGATTCAACAAAATTTCAATCTGAGAAACGTTTCTGCATGAAACGTTTCTCAGATTTCCTTCGTGGACATAACCGTTCCAGATTTTCGACAATATCTCAAAAACGCTACCACCTTTTAAAATGAAATTTGTACATGTTAGTTTTATTGTATCTACATAATTAAAACAATCGAACGGTTCCAAAAAATAAATGGTATATATGCTTTGCCTTTTACAAATAAGGTTCTCAGTTTTCCATTCACCACACAGGGAGATTATGTCATGGTCTCACGGCAAATCAAATTGGTTTCTAAGTTAATGTATTACCACCTTACAAAGTTTCCAATCTTAAAAAATAGGGAACGTTCTTATAATTATACGCACCTATGCTCTCACAGCAAATCAAATTGGTTTCCAAGTTAATGTATTACCACCTTACAAAGTTTCCAATCTTAAAAATTAGGGAACGTTTTATGATTATACGCACCTACAGGCCCTGTCACACAGTAGCGAATAGAGTCAACGTATGCCTAGCGTACCGGTACTGATTTTTTCCCCTGAAAATTTGGCAAAGTCTATATACGCTCAAATTGTCGGCCAATAGCGAACTCCTGATGAGGAATAAGACGAATGCCCAGTAGAGTGTTACTATAGTGTTACTATTGACATCAACATTTTCCCCAAGTTTCAAGAGATAAAACGTTATACTTTTCTAATTACACTAATTAGCACAAGGAACATTTTCCCAAACTATCGGTTTTGCGTTTTCACTAGCAGCCACGAAGTACATACATGTAGCGCCATGGCACGGTGCCAACAGGCTACTCTGCGTTTTCAGTTTTCACGAAGGGACAATTTGTATGACCTATATAAATTTTAGTTTTTCACGAACAGACACTCGTCGTTTATGCATTGGTTTGTACACGACGCGCTCACGACGCGCTGCACACAGACCTCGTTTTGAAGTTTCCACGAAGGGAAACTTGTGTTTAACAGTTAATTACTCAATAATTAAACTAACTATAATTAAAATAGCAACAGGTTTGCATGATTTAAGATATCCACTTTTATGCTTGGAAAAATGTCAGCATTTCAATAAAAAACAGTGTCTGAAACAGTGATTTCAAAAATAGCTTAACTTCAAACGTGGATTTCTCCAAACATGAAAGTTTTGTGGAATGGCCTAAATTGCCTCTTCGTGAAAACAGTGACGACATGTGACTGAGAAACGCTACCTATACTGTAGCTGTACGGTACACGCACGTTACTTTCTCAGTACTCTAGCGTCATGCCCGTTAGATGGACGCCTGGTGAAAGTTGATGTACACCAGAATACACTGTGTATTCGTTGGGCATTAATTGTTGGATAAACGCTATGTATACGTTGGACATTCGCTTATATGACAAAGCTCCAGATGGGTAGGACGTTTTGGGCTGACAGTGGACGAAGAAGCAACCTATACACCCAACGTGCGAAACGTTCACACAGTAAATGTTCAACGAATACATAGCGTATTAACTATTGATCACTACGTTGTCACTCGCTCAAAATTTTGAACATGTTCAAAAAAGAATTCTAGACCCCAGCGCACCTTTGCGAATCCCCACGAACCGCTAACGAATACAACTTATGCCAAACGTGTCACGAACGAATGACAACTTTACACGACACCCATTTTCCAAAACGTCGGGCACACGTTAGCTCTATTTGCAACAGTGTGACAGTGCCTTACCGGACAAACAACAACATGATGACAATTGCAACGTGCAAACCACTACGCATGCAAGCAAAAATAGATGAATATTATTACTGATCATGAGAACATTAATTTGTTGGTCAGAAAAGCTTGAACTTTGAAGATTAGCCTAATGTATTCTTTAAGGATGAAGTTGTTTGGATGTGTTTTAAGGGTTTTATCCTTGCGGTGCAGCCTCCACGGGAGATCCTCAATCTGATATTGGACAGTCTGTAGATGACGCTAGATCGAGGACCAGAACGGCAGCATTTTAAAGAGACTGTGTCGTCATGATCAAAGCAGGCCGCTGGGATGAACTCTCATCCAGTTACTGCACACGCGCACCTCCCTCCGTATCTATGTATGGAGAGCGCGCACTCACTTAACTGTGTGAGAGTGCATAATTCCATGGGAAGTTTTTTTAAAAGTAGAATATAATGATCCACACAAATTACCCTTGAAATGTTGTGGTTTTCCTTTTACTTCGTGAACTAAGACGGTCCGCCATTGTGTATAACCAAATGTATGACTCCACAAAATGACGGACCGTTTTAGTTCACGAAGGGAAAGGAAAACCACACAATTTATATCCTTTATATATTCTACTTTTTAAACATCTTTCCAACCATATACATTTTTTATAGCCAAAATCGCCCAATCCAAGGCAATTAACGTGTCTTACAAAAGGTATCGTACAAAAATTATGACTCAAAACAAATATTAGCATAAAAACTTACTTGGTAACAAGCAACGGAGAGCTGTTGATATTATAAAACATTGTAGGAAACGACTCCCTCTGAAGTAACGTAGTTTTTGAGAAAGAGGTAATTTCTCACTAAAATAATAAAAATGTCTTGCAAAAAGTTTGTATTCCTATCTGAAAGCACACCAATTTGAACAACAAGGGTGTTTTTTCTTTCATAATTTTCTTGCAACTTCGATGACCAATTGAGCCCAAATTTTCACAGGCTTGTTATTTTATGCATATGTTGGGATACACCAAGTGAGAACACTGGTCTTTGACAATTTCCAAACGTGTTCAGTGCCTTTAACTTTCCTAGTGGTAGACTTGATTTCAAGTCTGAGCTTGCGGTTATTTCTCTGCATCAGCCACGCAGAATTCCCCCGCAGATTTGCTATCACGCGCTCTATGATTGTAGGTTCAAGACGGAGGTTCAAGAGGGGGCTGTTTCAGCCAATAATGTATTGGCTATCAGGACGACTAAAAACCACGATCACAGACTTGGAACCAAGTCTATCCTAGTGGCAGAAAACCGATCATATTTTTGCGCCCAGTTTTCTTGACACACCATTTTGCACATTTTTGCCTTCGCCCTATTTTACTGACGTCATCCTATATAATTATAGTGTGTTCATTCGCACCTAGAGTATTGAAATAACTTCTTAAAACTATAATGACGTTATCCCGTTCGCCCGCATAAAGACCGAAAAGGCATTTTTGTTTTCACTACTAAAACATGATAGTGTGTTTAATAAGCAATGTTTATTGGCAATTAAATGACGTGAATTGTTACGTTAACTAATGTTAATGATATACTTTGACTTAGGTTGGCACGGCAGAAGCGGTGTCAGGCTCACTCATCGCCCAAAAAGCCAGGCAGTACGTAGGCTGGTATCGATATACATACGCCTCCGATTACTTTACTGGAAGAGACACCTACAAATGCAACATCTTTGTGGCAAATGTGCTTGAGGAAGCCAAGGCAACGGTCCCGCATAGGTGAGACATGGACCTGAGCCCACTGTTAAGCCATTTAGTGGTAACAAATAAACAATAAAAATGCCCACCATTAAAATGTTATTAGTAAAAAAAAAAAAGTGCAATGCCCATGCTGGTACTCTACCATTTTGTTGCTTAGCCTAATACAATTGTTTAGGTCTGTGTAGTCTTTGTTCAAGACTCCCCATAATTGGCGGCTATACGGCTACAGCTACGACTGAAAGACGTCCTATACATCAACGTACGGTGACGTAGCGATTCCAGCCGTAGCTACAGCCGTAGCCGCCAATTCGGACAAGGCCTAATACCCAAATGGCAGGACACATATTTTTTGTGCTTTCAACTTTTTTATTTATCTAGATGGGGGGGCCTTTCTGGCCCTATCGGTGCAGGGGAGTGGGGAGACCGCCATTCATCTTACTTGACAAGCGACTCGTGCTGGATTAATACATTCAGTCCGGAAATAGGTGACGTCATCGGTGACGGACGTCACGTGGGGATTGTGACCGGAAGGAGGGAAACCACTAGTGCCCCACCGATCCAACCCGTTACCTCTAACGACTGGGGTTTTCGCCCAGATGGAGTGGGAAGCAGTTCTTCTGTAATCTACTGGCGATACATTTGTTGAACATTCAGACCAACCAGGCCTTTTGCGGGCCTAAGTCACTCTAACACTGCTATTTGCGATAAAAAAGTATAATAAAAAAGCATAATGTAATTGAGTGTTGTATAGAATCAATGAAGCCAAACTCTGTAAAGTGGGCGTGGTTTGTTGCAGAATATGGTGGCCAATACCTCTTAGATATCATTCAGTTCACTTCAATAATGAAAGAGCGGTAAACAAAGAAAGGGGGTCGGACTTCTCTATTAAAAGAACTTATACCAAATCGAGTTCGTCGAAAATTTAATTTCCATTTTTCAGCATAATAATTTTGTGTACTGATATTATTATTATTATTATTATTATTTATTTGGCAATTCACAATATTGCGAAAACACCACATCCATTTTACTCAGTTTGCATGTACCGTCCGTCTGCATTAGTATTTCATCATCTAATGCTTGCACAATATATACACTCTAAAAACTCCCAGGTCAACATTGACTTGGATTCCGGGTCACGGAATGTGGTTTAAAAATGAAATTTTAACTCGCTATTTCTACCCTTTCTGGCTCATTTTAACACAGATTCCGAGTCAAATTGACCCAGAAATGGGTCAGGCCCCACGGGACCCGGATCCGGGTCGATTCTGATCTGGAATTTTGTTGACTGTAGGTATAAATTATATTGAAATAAGTTTGTTGTCCCGGATGGTTCTTTCAAGAAACAAATTGTGAAATTTAATCCATAAACAGGCAGAAAATACTGCTATAACTATTTTATTGCTTTAAGGAACATTTTTACACTTGCATGATTTGGGGTGGGATGTGATTAATCTTGTAATCTTGATTGCACAACAGGGTCAAATATAAAGAGCTGCATAAATAAACACAGTGAGTAGAAAGCACAACAGCATATGCTTACCAAGGTTACCAGCCAAATTACCATGTCATGTGTACCTTTGTGACTGGTATCCTGCAAATTTTTGCTTAGCAGAACATTGTCAAGTCCAGTTTTCTGCTTAAGCAGCTGAAGACGAGCATGATCGAGCCTAAGTCAACGACTGTTCTCAGTTCAGTCAACACTCCTTCCAAGAGAGATGTAATCACAGTCATGTTTGTACCGGCAAGATTGACAAGAAAGGGGTCATTCAGAAAAATCGATGTTTAAAAATTTTGATGTTTTTTCGAATTTGTTAAAATTCACAAAAAAATTTCGATTTTTAATAAACTTTTTAATATACCCTATATACTAAAGAACAAAGTAATGCATCCAAGATTAAAGTAGATATTTTAGATCAATGCTCTGCCATGCCCAGAAATTTTCAATGGCTTTTCCTGGGATGAAACAAAAGAGGAAATCTTCTATCGAAACAAAGTTGACCGATACCAGTGGTGCAGCACAGACATGGGAGGTGACTTGATGGAAGAGACCGCTGATGGGTAGTTCACTTTAACATTCTCAAATTCTCCATTCTCTAATATGTTAACATTGTAACTTAATTCCGTTTTTCAGTTATTTCTTCTGACCCACCCACAAATTCAAAAAAGGATAGGCATTTTTAAACACTGATTATTCTGAACAAGATGGCCCCTAATATGAGTACCGTACTTTTCCTTGTTATACACCATGCAAAGCTTTTGCAAACATGCAAACATCTGATCCGTTTGATTGCCGTTTCCACATATCAGTCTGTTCTAAAATAACATCCAGAGATTTTACCGACTTGAACAATAATGTATATACTATATGGGTTGGGAAGTTCAATAAGATTTCTTTGAAGTAGGTTACCAATTGTAGTTCCTTTAAATTAATGGGATCTCTCATCATTGTAATCAGTTGATCATTCCCTGTGACATTGATTTTACCCGCCAGCTAAAAATGTGAAGTTCGCACGCTCTTTTCATACAGGCCCCTTAAGTTGTCATAAAACTTATAGTTTGGACCCCCCATCACCGTACAATAATCCAGCTTAGATTGTACCCGTATTTTATGTTTTCTATTTCAAGTTTAGAATGCCAATTGTAATAATCTAAGGCCGTCGCTGGTTTTCATTTTAAAGATTTTTTAAGTCAATAAATTTGTATGCTGCTATTGCAAGGATGCTGCTAAACCATTTGTTGTTTTTGTACGAGTTAAGGTGTATATCCCATTATGCAACAACAACCTTTTTTATAATATTTGTCTGCCATTTTGGATGGCAGAACAACAAAAATTGATTCAAGATTTAATTCAAATAATGAATTTCGTTCCCTCAAAATCAGATTTTATTTAAATTGTTCACCTTTTCACCCCCCTGTCCCTATACTATCGCATTTCCAAGATCCGTATTTTTGCAATTTTTGTCAGAATTTTTGTTCCAGTGGCAATGTTCATTTTGTTATTTTATTCACACCAATTACATTGCCTTCAAATTTCGGAAATTTTTGCTGGATGGAATTGCTATTTATCATTAAAGACACTGGACACTATTGGTAATTGTCAAAGACCAGTCTTCTCACTTGGTGTATCTCAACATATGCATAAAATAACAAACCTGTGAAAATTTGAGCTCATTTGGTCGTCGAAGTTGCGAGATAATAATGCAAGAAAAAACACCTTTGTCACACGAAGTTGTGTGCTTTCAGATGCTTGATTTCGAGACCTCAAAATCTAATTCCGAGGTCTCGAAATCAAATTCGTGGAAAATTACTTCTTTCTCGAAAACTACGTTACTTCAGAGGGAGCCGTTTCTTACAATGTTTTATACTATCAACAGCTCCCCATTACTCGTTACCAAGTAAGGTTTTATGCCAATAATTATTTTGAGTAATTACCAACAGTGTCCACTGCCTTTAAGAGTTGATCATGCACTAAAACACACTATACAGTGTGTTGTAATTGGTGGGAATAAAAAAACAAAAATTAATATTGCCACTGGAGATATAATACAACCAGCAGAAAATACGGTCGGCCACTTTATGGAGTCGAAAATTTGCTCATACAAAATGGTGGACCGTGTTCTGTCATAAAATTAAAAAAGCACACAATTTCAAGGGATGAAAATTATTTGGCATATATATATTCTACTTTTAATTTAAAATGTCTTTCCAACCATGGGCCTATTCATTCATAACAAAATTGTAGCCCAAAGTGCCAAATCCGATTAATTTTTTTTTAAAATTAACTTGTCACTATAGGCCTACTGACATTTTATTCAAGATAACTTGTCCACCGAAATCTTAGACCTAAAAGTCAAGTCAAATTAAACAAAACTGTGCTTTTCTCGAAAACGTCACAATTTAACACTGAATAAAACATGAGTAGAAGAGAAATAATGTAGGTAGGCCCATATAGAGGAAGGAACCTCCGGTCCCGTGTTTTGCAGGTAGGCCATACGCAGTATGCTCGTACTGATGAGGTTTAACGATTTTGTTCTTCCTAAAATTAGGCTTCAACTTTCATTTATTTATTCTTCGACAGTCAACTTTTGGCAAGGTAAAAGAAAAAAAGTAATCAAAGATTGCGTCACACAGAATAGATAAAAAAGTCACTGGTTTGCCTCTATCCATGCTCTGTCCAATAAACTGTGCAAGTCTCGCGCATATTTGAACTTCCGGGACCATTGTGGTCCCAACCATATGGAGATTTACGTGGGCAAGATTTTGTTTTGTCAATTATTTTAGTTTAACGTGGTTTATGACCATGAAAAATATATATGTTGTTAGGAATGTAAACAATCAATTCAACAATATAACGAAGAAAACCCAAGATAGAAACTTGACCTCAGCTTCCGGTTGCTGCAAAAAATTAAGAATTTTGTGCTCACCTCCGATCACAAAACTTATGTAAACGCATGTTTTGGATGCGCGATGATAATCGCAATGCTGTAATTAAAACGCGAAGCCTTTTCAATATCAGTCTATGGTATAGCGTCCTATAAACTGCGTCAAGCGTTAATTTTACGCCCGTGTGACCATCGCGAATCCACGTAAGTGGTTTCTGAAAAGTTAAGAACAAATAAGCATCCTTGTCCCAGAGTTTTAAATTTGCTTCAATAATAATTAACAAAATATTTGTGTATTTACTATAACAACTAAAACTGATTTTATAAACATGGAATGAGTATTTTTGTTGTTCAGATTTTATCATTGAATATAATTTAAAACAAAGATTTGATTTCAGAGAAAAAAATGTTCTTCGTTTGACGTGTTTTCTCGTTCCGATACGCGCGAGACTTGCACAGTCTATTTGCAGCACTGCGCTCGCGATTGTGTCAAAGGTCGATAACCAGCAACTATGATAAGGTCAGCTCGCAAAAGGTCAATCTCTAGCTCGGCGCCATTGTTAACCGATCTCATTGGAGTTAGGCCTATAGACCTTTCTTTTGTTGATAAACAAACCGCGCTGGTTGGCATGGACGGCCGAATGTTAGCAAAACATTCAATCGTGTTAACAAATGTTGTGTCCAAATTCAACATTTCTGTAAACTTTCAATCAACCGAAAATACATACCATGATTGGTTGCTTTGTTTCCAACAAATCCAACACTATTTTTGAATATTTGTGTATTATTATTACAAACTGTGGCTATCTGCTTATACTTTGCATTTATGGCTTTCCATAGTTTTCCAACCTCGGTTGGCAAAAACTCGGGCTGTGACGTTGCAAAAGAAAGGTCTATAGTTCGACCTCGTCTGCCTGTCGTGCGCATAATGTATGTAGCATGCACGCAATAAATGATAAAGGCAAAAGCTATTTCCGGCTGCACGCAGTACACACACACAGCACACACACACACACAGCACACTGTACACAAACAAGCTATAGGCTACACTATGTCTACCAAGCGGATGCATTTTTCAACTTCGGAAAGAAAGTTTTTACTTCGGCTCCTCGAAGAGAACATAGACATCGTTGAGTCAAAGAGCAACGATGGGGTTAAGACGAGACGCAAGGACGAAACGTGGGCAAGGATTGTCTCAAGATTCAATGCCGAACCCAGCGTCGTGAAAAGGACACGCAGACAGCTGCGCAAATGCTGGACCAACATGAAAATGCGCGCAAAGAAGTCGGACGGTTCGTCAAGTTTACCGGCATTTGTCGCGCGCGCACCACAGAAATTTAAGTCGAGGAAGGAACCTGTTCCTGTACGCTTACAACTGGACTCGGATGAGATGGGTGTGAAAGATGAACCAGCGGTCTTCGTTGGTGGTGATGGGGCGGACAGGGCTAATGCTGGCAAGATGATCCCATCAGTGGAGTGCTGGTCAGTTTGAATAGGCAATATTTTTAAATACAAATTAGATGTTAGGCCAAATAAAAATAAAAACATGTTAAGCGTCCCCGCCCGCTTCCTTTTTAGAGGCCGCCTCCTTTTTTTTTTTTTTTTTTTTTTTTTTTGAAAGAAAAAAGTGATAAGTTTTGGTTATCCCTGACGATTTTTTAATTTTTTTTTTAATAAATAAGATCGTATTTTCGACTTTAGCACAGCGAAAAAAGCACAACAAAAAAAGCTGGCCACCATCTTGAAAAATAGCCCGGCCGGTTGTCTTGAAAAACTTGTCAGGCGGCCATTTTGAAAAAGAAAAAAAGAAAGAAAAAAAAGGCCCTCCTCCTTCCTTTTTTTCAAAAAGGCAGGACGCTAAACATGTTTTTAAATTTTATTTGGCCTTATTTCAATTTGGTTGAAGCACATGGAGGAATAAAATTAGGAGTTCGAGAGACCCACTGGCACTGGACCCAGGGAAAATGTCAAGATCCAATCAGCGATTTGTCTGAAGCATCTTCCTCCATGGTACTTGGTAGATTCCTTCCTCCATGGTAGAACTAGAAGCATTGATGAAGACCATGGTCAAAACTTTCACCTCACACACAAACATGGAGCTATATATATTGCTAGCAAAAATTGCGGTAGGCCTAGGCCTATCAAATCAAGCTATTAGGCCTACTATTATTAAAAGAGGAAGGGAAATGACCGATTCAATTTTGTGATGTACTCATTTTTCAATAGATATAATCCAGGCCTGAAATTTAATCTTTTAGAGGGCAAGGCCATTTTCATTTTGCAAAGGCCACTTCCGTTGGAAAATCTGAAAATTTATGGGAAACTTTTGAAGGGGCACCAATGCCAAGACCAGGGCCTCACTGTAATTCCAGGCCTGAGAGTCCTCATGCCATGTGATTGGGGAAAAAAATTACAAGTCTCTTACCTCTTCTTAAGATTGTCTTAATTGCCATTGAATTCGATACCCTTCCAGTGACAAATTTGTAAACATCTAAAACATCTGATGACATCATTCTGAGACAAATGGATCTGTACATTTTTGTACGGGGATGTTTTGGTTCATTCCTGACTTTCGATAAGTACATGCAATCAAAATGGCCTTGAATTTGACATTTTGACTGACAAAAAATTCCTCCTTGGAATGTATAAAAGATCCATTAGTTGTTAAAATCCAACGATTCAAATTTTGGTCTGAAAAAGTCAGTATTGAACCAAAACATCCTCGTACAAAAATGTAGAGACCCATTTTTTTCTCAGAATGATGTCATCAGATGTTTTGGATGTTGACATAAATTTTGCACCGGAAGGGTATTTAATACATTGGCAATTTACACCATTTTAAAATGAGGTTAGAGACTTGTAATTTTTCCCCACTCACATGAGGACTCTATCTATTGGAAAATTAGTACATCACAAAATTGAAAAATGTCAAACCGAAAAAAAAGAATGGTCAGCGTTGATGGAAAGCTTTATATTGATTTAAACTTGTTAAAACTATTTATTTCTTCACTCATTTGTTCCCCCAGCAAGTGAAGATTTACAAACAAGAGAAACAAACTTTAGACATGAAACAGCCGCTGGGGTGAATGATGCCCAGCCAATGGACAGGCGTTGATTACGCAGGGATATACTCAATGTATTTCCCTTTTACATAGAGTTTGTTCACATGAAATTGAGAAACAAAAGACTACCAATTATAATGCCATCACTGGGGTCAAACTATAATGAAAGCATGCATGTGTTTACAACTACCTCTCAGCCAATGATAGTTCTTCTTTTGACCTCGCATGCAAGGGGTACTTGGGAGGCGATTAAGGCCGTGTCCAAATCAAGGGTCTTCGGCTACGGCTACGGCCGTTGGCTGCAGTGCGACACCGCTGAGGAAATTCTTCAGAAGAACCAGCGATACAGCCATAGCCACGGCCGAAGAAGTCAATATTCCATGCACAAGCACTATCTTAAAAATATACCGCAATGCATCTTGGGAAACCAAGTATAGTTAAACAAATAAATCAAGCTGCCAATGTGGACGCCATGATGTAGCTTACATGTACCTATGCTAGGTTTTAGAGGTTGTGCACCCACATCGCTTCAAAATCAGTGCGCCGTGATGATTGCCGGTGTTGCTTGGATTTCGTCGGGGATCTTTTGCGCGCTTACTTCACTTACCCGTTCCACATATACGCGACTTAATCAGTGACATACTTTGCCGAAGTTGTGGGACGAAGGTGAATGAAATGGAAACGTTCTTGGAGGCGAGGAGGCACGGGTCAACATCGCAAAAATGACACGCACTCGTAGGCGTATACTACCAAAAGGGGTAGATGACTTCACCCGCTGCTCAGAGTGTTCCTAGTGTGAAACGCCGGAGTTTTGAACCCAACGCCGCCCGTCCCCCGAGGCCTAATTGCCCCCGAAAAGCTGTCCATCTCCATCATCAGAAGCAAGTCCCAGGCCTTTGCCTCATAAGTGCGCCACTTACGGAAAAACCACATCGAAGACTGGTCTAGCACGGGTATGGGAATTATTTTCTTTTGTCTTGCATTATTTGTAGGCGCCTTATTTCAATTGTGTATTAGGAAATATGTTGTTACCTTTTGCTTCGATTTGAATTTGATAACTATCAATAATTATGATTGTGTCTGCAGGCCAAAATTACCTTGGCCATCGCCATTTATTTTTTTTAAACAAAATACAATGTGGGGAGGGTACAAAATTACAGGGGACAATGCATACACTATAATTATATTCACTAAAGTTTGGAAGATCCTGGTTTATAACACTGGGAAATTAAATTCTGAATGTAAATAAAACAATTCAGTTGGCAGGGCATCCATCAGAAAACATTATTGACAATTTGACGCCAACTTTTGGGTGTGGAGTTGATTAATTGGCCTGGAAACTATAATTGAAGCAGTAACAAATATCTATTTGGAGCCATTAAATAATTTGAAAAGTTTTGTCCTTAATCGTTTTTCTGTAGGACTAGAAGTCTAGTTATTAGGTTTAAAAAAAGGCAACATTTGCAGTGAGTTCAACAAAAAATTATTGAAGTTTTTGCAGGGCTTTAGCTTTCTCTGCGTCAAAGAGTTGTGTAAACTTGACCTTTTAATTGTTTTGGTTTTAAATTTACCCCAGAGTACCTCACATACAATGTATGGGAATTGGGAACACTTGAGTCACATTTTAAAAAGTAGTCTCCTCTCATCAGTGACACCCATGTAAAATAACAATCATTGCAGTTGTCATTTTAATAAATTTTACCATCCTTTTTGGTTATTTTATTTTATTCAATTTCAGCACACAAGCTCAAATCAGCATTTACTGAGCATGGAAGAATTCAACGGCTTGTCATCAGCAGTGTCAAGTAGAGATCCATTTTCCATTGCAAACGCCATGTGGAGGATAAAACCCATACAGAGTGCAGTGAAATACTCGAGTCTGGCAGAGGTAAAAGCAAACTGCTGCAGTGTTCAACGTTGTTCCATACTCAGGAAATGTAACTACACGGATCATTCCAACTTCAATTGGAGAGATGTCCTCCAGGATAATAATCCAGCCCCCCCCCCCCGACATCCAAAGCCAGATTCGCCACTAGCATGATATGTGACTGTTTGCTTGTTTAAAAGGAATTGACAAAGAACAGACCCATCCGCCAACTTAAACTATCAAACCTTTTAGCTGTTTCTTTTTAATGCCGACTCATTTCAATTTTTAAAAAGAAGCTTTCTAGTTGCTATAATAGAAGCTGCTATTGTGTTGTAAAAACTGTGCAGAAAACTGCCCAACTCACTCACAGCACAGGAACTCAACATGTATAATGCTTTCCATTAAAGAAAAGATCACAATAGGGTCATTCCATGTCAGACCAATGCACTTTTTTACCTTATGTCTTCTGGTTTTGATAAAAATTGCTGTGCTTGTAGGTCCTAATGAGCAATGAATGCACACCAATTTTTAGCCCGATCCGACCTACCATATGGTCAGGGCAGAAACCACAAAAAGTGGACATTTTTTGAGTGAAACACCACCCTTTTGGTACAAATATGTCAAAACCATGTCAATTTTCATCGAATATATGCAAATTTGGTATTAAAATAATGAGAATTGCATGCTCAATTTAATTCTTTTGTCAAAAATAATTTTTTTTGAAAGGTAGGTCATCGTGACCGTTAATATGTCATCATGACCTTTGACCCAATTTTTGTTATAATGTATCATTCCGAAAATCAGCGAAATTTAAATGACTAAATAGAGCATGTCTTCCTCTATCAGAATCCACTATAAGAAATACTTGGGCTCTTTAAAATTTACAGCTTTATGACTATTTTTGTACAGTTGGTAGGTTATAAATTAGTCAATTTATAGATTTTACATTAGAAATCCACCAACACAACTTACTGTTCTGTTTCAATTGTTACTAAAAATTAATCTTGGTTGGGGAATTTCTCATGTTGAGGGCTGATGTGGTCTAACCAGAATCATACTTTAAATTATCAGCAGTGGAGTACCCAGGATTTGGCTATTTCTTTTTTTTTGGGGGGGAGGGCTATTTTTTCCCTTCAAATTACTTTAGAAGATTGTTAAAAATAAATGACCAAAAAATTAAACAAACAAATTGACAAGCTGTATTCGTAGGCTAAGGTGAATATTCCAGGAATACAGTTTAATTTTGTGGACAAGAGTGAAGTGCAACAGTGCTGAGAATTCCTTAAGAGTAGTTTTTCATCAGCAGTGACTGTGTTCAAGGTACGCAACAGTTCCACGCTTTCTACCCGCACCCAGTTCAGCGGACTCACATCCAGGTGAAATTCATTTAAAAGGAACAAAATGCCAAGTCTGTGAGATTCATTAAATTTTAAGAAGCGCAGTGAAGAATGCGTAAGGTAACTTTGTTTGCGATTTTGAGTATTATCTTCAAGCAAACTTGAATCCTACATGTAGATCCTGATTAGTCTATCCATAGCAACAACAGTGTGATATTTATATAACAGGCCCGTAGGAAGCTCAATTACATTGGTCAGGCCCATTTGAGAAGCAGTGTTAGGAGTCAATGCGAGCGTGAAGCCATTACGGCGTGGGGTCCGGGGTCCGCTTAAGGGCCCCGGGAAATGTTTCATTCTAGATGCTCTTTGGTCAATATGACGTAACTCCTGGTCACTTTTCCCCCACTTTTTGCGCCAGTTATAAAATTCATTTTGATTGGTTTACTCTCTAATAATATTTCTTAGGTACTCATAGCGCGAAGCCATTACGGCTTGGAATCCGGGGCCCGCTTAAGGGCCCCGGGAAACTTTTCATTCTAGATGCTCTGTGGTGCAATATGATGTAATTCCTGGCCACTTTTCCCTCACTTGTTGAGCAAACTATACGATTCATTTTTTATTGGTTTACTCTCTAGATTTCTTAAGTACTCATATTTTCATCGTCAATCGCCTGTATAGCTAGCTAAGGTATACAATCCCCAGCGCAGAACGGAAAATGAACTTGTTACTAAATAAGTGTTATTTCCAAGATTTTGTTTTTTCGTTTTCTTTTTTTTCACTTGATTCCGGTGGGGAGGGGGAAAAAAGAAAAAAAGAAAACAATAAATATAAATACGTACAATATTGGTACGGCCATGGCTGTACCGGCCGTACCAATTCCTACGGCCCTGTATAATATTGCACAGCTGTATTGCACAGCTGTATTGTGTGCTTTTATTTCCTGCTGCATGCACACTATATGCATGTACACATCCTCACCACAAACGCATTCACTGTCAAGTTTGCTTGAAGATAAATTCGCTATCCCACTTGCGCTCGTGGAACACAGAATAATGTAGTGCGTCGGTGGCATATGGGTCACAGCAACATTGCATTATTTCGTATTCCAAACGTGCTCGTAGGATAACTAAATATCAGTGGCGCACCCGAGGGGGGGGGGGGGGCTTGAGCACACCCCCTCCAAGGTTGTCAATTTGTTTGTTTGATTTTTTGTCATTTATTTTTACAATCTTCTTAAGAAATTTAAGCGCCCCCCCCACCCCCAAATCCAAATCCTGGGTACGCCACTGCTGATAATTTAAAACATGATTCTAGTTAGACCACATCTGCCCCCCAACATTAGAATTCCCCAACCAAGAATAATTTTAGTAACAATTGAAACAGAACAGTAAGTTGTGTTAGTGGATTTCTAATGTAAAATCTATAAATTGACTAATTTATAACCGTACCAACTGTACAAAAATAGTCATAAAATTGTACATTTTCAAGAGCCCAAGTATTTCTTAGTGGATTCTGATTAGACATGCTCTCTCAAGTCATTTTAATTTCGTTGATTTTCGGAATGATACAATATTTGAAAAATTGGGTCAAAGGTCACAATAACATATTAACGATCACGATGACCTACTTTTCAAAAAAAATATTTTTGACAAAAGAATTGAATTAAGCATGCAATTCTCATTATTTTAATACCAAATTTGCATATATTCGATGAAAATTGACATGGTTTTGACATATTTGTAAAGGGTGGTATTTTACTCAAAAAATGTCAATTTTTTGTGGTTTCTGCCCTGACCATATGGTATAATAAATAGGTCGGATCGGGCTAAAAATTGGTGTGCATTCATTGCTCATTAGGACCTACAAGCACAGCAATTTTTATCAAAATCGGAAGACATAAGGTAAAAAAGTGCGTTGGTCTGACATGGAATGACCCAATAGTGGAAAGTCATTTCTGTTTTTTGTACATTTCAGGTGTCCATTTCTGCTTGATGTGCTTGTCAAAGCATCCAGCAATTTCTTAAGTTTCTTTGAAGATGGCGAAGTACCAGTCATATGCACAGTATATGGGACGCTTTTGTATCAGAGGAGTTGTCGTATTGGACGACTACAGCCGCTGTTCACTATACTCTTAAAGGAACGTTACAGAACTGGTAATTAACATTTTCTTCAAGATCACAGATTTACGCAAAACTTACAGTCTAATGATGATGATAGTAGAAAACATCCCTAGAAATATTTCTGTCTGAAATGCCATATTTGATGAGAAATAAATAAAACTATTTTCCGATTGGAGTTTATCGCTCATGAGCGTTTTATTCATGCATTGTATAACACATGCAAATGTGTAATCGGTTTTTCACTATTTTCTCGTGACCCACATGGCCGATCGATCTCAAACTTCTACATGTTTGTCAGTTTATGTATATGGTGGATTATATAAAGTGCTTACACTGTTTTGTTAGCAAAAACCAATTCTGTAATGTTCCTTTAAGTAGATCAGCAGCCAAGAAGGAGGTCAGTTTGTTGGGTTGTTTTTTGTTTGTTTTTCAGAAATAAATGCTGAATAAACAGAAACTGTATTTTGAAAGTCCCACTTTGCATGGAGTAGGCCCATTCTGTTGGTCTCAACTGCATGTAGCTGTCTAATTCTGTGCAGTAGGTGAAACCTGGAGAACATGGGGAAATACTTGTTTAATTGTGATTACTGTTACAATAGATCACTTTCACACAATACCAGGAGTATTTCAGCCAATTGCTTTGGGGGTTTAAAAAAAACATTTTTGTTGTATTATATTGACACCATTGATCCTAGTCTAGAGTGAACATATTTGTTCATGTACTGGTTGCAAGCTTTTCCATGACACTCCAGTGAAAATATTCAAGATAAAAATATTATAACTGAATCATGCATTGCTTTTTCAATACTGAACACAAATAAAATATGCCTTTGTGCCACAAAAGTGTGTGTTACTTTTTGGGGCACCCCTTTGAAATGCTAGTGCTTGTGTAAACGGTGTGAGGATATGTAAAAACCCTATATTATACAGTCCCTTAAAAAATCCCGCTCAAAACAGCTATGTGAATTTTGCATTATGGGAGCGTCACAAAAATATTGTAAAATAAAATAAAAGCAGAATCTATTACAGGCAGGAACACAAAAACAAATAAATAAATATTATATAACCTGAACTATGTTCAATTTGACAGAGTCTACATTATAACTAAATCTCTTTCTTCAATTTCCGCATTGTTGTCAAGTAAAATCATGGAATGCATGATTTTCATGTGGAAAGTATGTATGCATTTTCATTTTGGCCTCATTTTAAATTTCAATTTTTGAAACCCAAACTTTTTCTGAAATCAAGATTGAATTATGAGTTATACTAAAACAATAGCCTACCCTTTGTCAGCTTAGACATTAAAACAACCATCACCTATAAACATCAGATAGTAAAGAATTAACAATTAAATTAAAACTTGTGATACATGTATATTTATTGTTATTTCTTCGATGAAACTTAACTCATCTTCTTCAATCTCTTTGACTTGCTGTCTTTACAATGATGTAAACCAGTAAAGGTTTCACTCCCCTCCCTTTGAAAAAATTCTTTTTTTACAGATAATGCGAAATGTATTATTAAAGGGTCTGTATACGTTTGATAATGACTCTGAAAAACTTACTTGGTATGAAGTACAGCAGCTTCAGATAGTATAATGCATTGAGAAACGTTTCACTTCGAAGTACTGCGGTTATGGAAAAAGATATCACCTTTTATCCCCAAAATTTGAATCTGAGAAGCGTTACTGCAGTAACGTTTCTGAGATTGTGTATCCAATTGCAGATTATTCTTCCTGGTGCGTGGACATAGCCGCTCCAGATTGTTGGCAATATCTCAACAACGCTACCTCCTTTTGAAATGAAATTTTCACAGGTTATAGTTTTATAATCTACAACTATTTAGGATTGAAACAAACAGTGGGTTCCAGTTACCGAACGTATACAATCCCTTTAAAATAGGAAAATGGACCTCTGCCAATCAGCTTATCAACGAAAAACGTTGCATGACTGTATTTTGAAGACCCCAGAGCAATGGTCAAGCATCAGCAAATCAGTTTGTGAAATATGGATTGTCTCAAAAATATATAGGCCTATATATACATATTCAAACTTTTTTTCACAGTAGAAAACAACAATCATAATTTAATGCAACATTGCATCACAACAACAAGAACAGGTAATTAAACGGTGGATTGTGTGCAGCATAATGTTTATTTTTATGTCATGCTTTTCAACGGACCTAGTGTGTCTGACAAACCATTATGTAGAACCAATATGTCCGACGAACTGTGTCACCAGTACAGGTTAGACAGCGAAACACATGCCTGAACCCCGTAGTTTCCATAAAATGACTGATCAAATAAAATAGGGTAATCAGCAAAAAATGTGCGAAAAGTTTGTACATATTTATTTCACTCATGTACACTCATTTACACACTGGAGTAGTAAAGAAATATAATGGCACAACCTTAACATTACAGGGAAACGACGCTTTCGGATTGGGCGCCTTGGGCTATAAAAAGGGTGTATTATGAAATAAATATTGGTGGAAAGATACGGAAGTGCCATCCGACATGTTGAGATCCTGAGATAATTTACTGCAGGATGATGACATCATAAACGTAAGATGACGACTTCTTGAGATGATTTATCTCGAGATGAAGTCATCTTGAAAGTAGAATGTCGTCTTCCAGATATATTTAATTTCGGGATGAAGACATCGTTTACTTCCAGGATGTCTTCAAGTTAATTTTTGCCAACCATGTTCATTTCATAACACACGTCTTTACAGCCAAAAGCGCCCAACCCAATGTACATTGTCGATGTCAAACATGTAATTTAAAAAATTATATCTTTCATCTGAATCATTCTCTACCATTCGACATGCCTGAAAATAAACTATTGGCAATGAACCACGTCTACCATGCTTTTTTTACTTTTTACCTATTGCTACACACACACCACCACATATGATTATTCGCGATTATGTTCTGATAGTGTTCAGAGAGAGAGAGAGGTGACTGTCAGACTGTGTGATTGGATCTACTGGCCAATGGCCATCACTCCACCCATACCAAGGACCCAGACAGTGTTTCAACAGTGTTTTAGTTGCTGCATATATAATGAGCATTTCAAATACCGCGCGCCGCGCGTATAGGCCTACATATGCAATTTCTCTATTGTAAGGTCAAAGTGCATAAATAAAAAATATAATGTTTACTCATTTACTCAGTACGCGTCAGCGCCAGCCTGTTACAGCCCTGCACAAGTGTGGAAATATATATTATGTCTGTTCAACAATGCGTAATCACTATAAAGCATTTTGAGAAACATTTCACTTCGAAGTAATGTGTTTATCGAAAAGATATTAATTGTTATCCCCAAAAAAAAAAAAAAAAGAAAAGTTACTGCAAAAACGTTTCCCATTGCACCTTTGAAATAATTTTTTTCACAGGTTTTTTTTTTATTGTATATCTACATTTATATATATTTAAACAATCGACGGTTTCAAAAAAAAAAGTTTAAACTTTCCTTTTTGGAACCCTTGAACCCTATTACTGTGAAATTCCTGTAAACCTTCAACAAACAAAGAAGTAATTTCAGTCGAATAATCTATAAAATTGTTAAGTCCAAAACTTTAAGGTAAAATTAACCCATCGTCAGTTCTCTCTTCAATGCATTTTTTTTATTCATAATTAATCTGGCGAGAAGGTACTTTTCATACAATATCACACAACAACGTTACAACATTACTTTGTTTACAATAAGTGTGACCTTTACCAAATACCAATGCACTGGTATGTCATATGGGAAATTTTTTTTTTTTTTTTTTTCACATAATAAAATCCAATAAATAAAAGTAACTGCTGAAGACAAGCATAAAATATAAGTTTTTATGTTTTCTTCCATTGAGCTGTGTACAAACCGTGCCTGCAGGAAGTCCAGGCTTGGTGACTCTTTTTGTAACATGTGATGTCAGGTCACATCATCGTATTCAGATCGCATCGCAGCTTAGTCTACGCATACAACGTGAACTAAATCATGCTCATCGCACGCTCATCGGTTATACAAGCTACGTCATAATGTATGCATACGCACACTGAATTCTGCTCGGAATTTCCCGAGAATTCTTCTCACAAGATTTCCGTTCCTGTGATAGCGGTTTGGGTGATAGCGGGTTCGTGTAGTGATAGCGCCCTCTACTGGCGGCAATTCGTGATGGGCGGATCGCCGACTCTTATGGGTCGTGGCAATACAGAACAGGGACGTCTTGCACCAAGACTACCAACCCAAAGGCAACGTGTCCCTATAATGAACAACCAAAAGAACCGTAATGAAAATCATTCTTTACACTTTACCAACAAAACCAATCTCCCAACAAATTTATGCATCGATGTGCTACAAGACATGGCACAGCAGTAGTTTATTTATTATTTATTAACAACTATTTTGGCAAAAATAAATGGCAAATTTACTACCTGTAGGCCTATGCACAAAACTTCAATGGAAGTAGCAATCCTCCTTAAAGGGATTGTATACGTTTGGTAATTGGAACCCACTGTTTGTTTCAATCCTAGAGACATATACCATCAAACTAACATGTGAAAATTTCATTTCAAAATGTGGTAGCGTTTTTGAGATATTGCCGAAAATCTGGAACGGTTTAATGTCCACGCAGGAAAAAACAATCTGCAATTGGAATACACAATCTGAGAAAAAGTAATGTTGTAACGCTTCTCAGATTCAAAATTTTGGGGGATAAAAAGTGATATCTTTTCCTATAACCGCAGTACTTCGAATTGAAAAGTTTCTCAAAATGCACTACTATCCAAAGCTGCTGTACTTCTTACCAAATAAGTTTTTATTGCCATTATTTTTTAGAGTCATTACCAAACGTATATAGATCCTTTAAAAACTAACGATTGTCTGAAATGTTAAGCTTAAGAAAACAAAACAATTATCAAGTTTGAACTTTCAAGAGAGTGGATGTTTTCCTGTTCTAGAATTCCTTCTTGTGAACAACGGATCGATGTGCGCATGATGCTACAAATGGCTAAGGAGGGGAATGTTGGTCGAGTGTGTTGTGTTAAAGGCCCTATACACTATTGATAAGACCGAGAGAAAAACAAATGTTCACAGATTCACACATAACTTACTAAAAATCTAAGAAATCAGATAATTTTTGTTCACAATATGGTAGTTTAAAAGTATTGAACAAAATAACTAATTTTTTCAGATTTATTTTCACCACTAATGCTCAACAGTCACCACTTTCATGAAATACAAAAATAATTGTAAAAGCTTATAAGTAAGTAGGTGAAAATGGCTGTCAAAAGTGGGTACACTTTTTGTTGAACCACCCTGTAGAGGTAGTTTTGCCGGCTGAACAGATTTGGTAGCAACCTTGTTGACATTACCAATGCTTGGCCCTACATTAACCCTTCGCCAAAAAATAAATAAAAACAAAGCTGGCCACGAGTAAAGGCAAATTATAAACCTAATATCAGAATACTTTTACATCAGTTGATATATTCTTTGTAATAAACAAATCAATGATCAAATTCGGAATGTGAAGTCTACAAAAAATATTAAGTTGAATTTCTGATGTCATGTTTTGTTAACTGTGAAACAAAATGAAGAAAAAAACAAAAAATAAAAAACATCAACCAAAAACAAAAAACAAACAAATAAAAACCAAGAAAAAAAGGTAGGCCTATCGACTTTAAAAACTTGAGCAAAAATGACAAGAAATAAAATTTGCTTCCAGTATAGCAACACGTGACGTACAAGTACCAGTCTAGACCTACATCTAGTTGATACAGGTAAGTTCCATTAAAAAAAACCGAAAAACAACAACGTTTTAATCCTGTTAACGAAAATAATATTAACATACAATTATGTCATTTTGCTCCTTATGGTTCTGGGAGAAAAATGGAGGGGGGAAAAACTTAACCAAAACAAAAAGAGCTATGAAGTGTGAAGATTGTAACAAGTTCAAACTGAAAAAATAAACAATCCTAACTCACACACCTCAGGTGATTTAAAAGAAAAGTCAAGTCTGGCAACATTGTCAACTTGTTGTCTTACATGGCACCAATAAAAATCAGGCAACCTAAAACATTTGCCAAATCCAATATTTCAGGATGTTATGTTAAACAAAGTAGAACGCCCCGGAAAAAAAAATAATAATAAAGAAAGAAAATTAAAAATAAATAAATAAATAATTAAACAAATAACATCAACAAATAAATAATAATAAAAAAGAAAGATATTGACAAAATACGGAGACCGCCACAATTGTGGATAGATAGCTCAGTTGGTAGAGTGCCGGTGTCGCATGCAATTATGTCCTCTATGCAATACCATAGAGATAGGACCACGGAAGGAGTTACAACTCTCTTACTTCAGAGGAAACATGATCACCGCCACAAATACCTTGCAGTCATATTTTTTATGCTAATCATATTGTGACTGCTGACACAAACATCCACCTTGCGGTCAGCCAATTGTCCATAGCAGAGCTGCGCAGTGAATTTTGGGTAATCGGCGTGCGCAGAACCCCAAACCAGTAGTTCTGCTGAATGAAAGCGTTTCAGGAAAAGAATATTCACAGTCTTAAAATGTTTGGATTTGTGGTTTGGAGTTGGCTAAGGTTGGCCACAACATCAATTAACATGTTCAACAAAAAAAACTCACTCCCTTCCAGATGCACACTTTTTTGACTCAGAAAATCCATGAAAATTGTATATATGTCAGTTTTAACAAAATTCATAATTCTTGCATGAATTTTGAAGATTTTTGTGTATATTCTCTTAGCCTTGGTTGATTTTCAAAAACAAAACATTGACGGAAACTTGTCATTAAAATCTTCGCGATTGCGTGCGTCTTTATGAACCAGGGTGAACTGTACTCGACTGCGCATTCGATGAAGTCTTATTTGACGCGAAATATCTACTCCATTATTGTGGAATATCTTGCAGCGAAATGACGTCAGAAAATATGACACGGTATTCTTCAACGCAGGTCCCAAATGAGCTGTAGTTTACCAGTGTAAAATGCGGCGTTGCACATGCTACACAAAGGGTTCGTTTGGCTCATTGATCACTATTGTTACTGCCGGGGAGGTTCGAACTCCTTCCGTGGTCCTATCTCTATGGCAATACTATCCGGCGGACATTATTGCATAATGTCCGCCGGACGGTTTTGCATATGCAATCGTGTCCGCCCGGACGCTATTGCATAATGCAATTGTGTCCGCCCGGACACATTTGCATACGCAATCGTGTCCGCCCCCGTGCAAAACCGTCCTTGCAGTAATAAACGCCCTGATAGTTGTCAACCTCGGGCCCCTGATGGACAATGTACAATAATAATATCTCTCATGATAGCGCGGGGTCGACTCAATTATTGAGTCTTGGATACAAGGTAACGTTCATCCACTAAAAATGTAGTCAGGATGCCCTACGACACAAGAGAAAAATGCACGCGAAATGCCGTTACGAAATAGCTGACTTCTGGGTACCAATCGCTGCACACTATTAATACAAAAAGATCGATCTACTAGCGCATTGAAACGGTGGTTTGTGTTCGTCGTATTTATTTTTCGACATTTTTTGTCCGGGCGCACGACTACATGTCCGGGCGCTACATTTTTTGTCCGGGCGCATTATTTTGGTATTTTGAGAATTTTGGACGGGCGCAGTGCCCGGACAAAACCGCGTGTGGAGGGCAGCCATTGCTCCTATTGAAATGACCTTGTGGTGTCCTTTGTTCTATTGTTGTCAGGACCCCACAAATGCCCTTCCGTCAGCCCACGCTCGCTCACGCACGTACATGTACATGTCCGCCGGACGGTTTTGCATATCCGGAACGGACAGTATTGCATGGCGGACACATTTGCATCTGACACCGGTGTCCTGAGGAAATTTGTCCCCCCGGGCTGAAGAAGGTTGATTCAAAAGAGGGCGCTATCACAATAAATTTGTACACAATTCGCCGTATGGGTGGGCGGAATCCCCTGCCACACCGGCACGTTATTCTGGAGGTCACAGGTTCAACCCCTCTCTAGCCAATTTCTTCGTTTTCAACCCCCCAAAAACACACACATAGAAATACAATTAATGCATAACTATAGACTATACGTGCATGTCCTCACATGGTATGTATAACTTTACATAAGGCGCTGTCTGTGTGTCTGATTCCCTATTCCCGATGATGAAGAACACACTTAAAGCACTAAAGAGGGCCAGACTATAGTCTTGATGAACCACACTTTAGTAAAATGTACAGCATGATGGCAACACTATGATATTAAAGTTTGCTATTATTTACAAACTATAGGTAATTACTCGTTTGCAAATTAAATTTACATCGCCATTGGAGCGCACACCCAGCTACCACTACCACCACTGCCTTAAATCTATCCAAATTCAATGCCGCATAGTGCCTTTATTTCCACAAACTCAACACCACTCACTGATTTTGATAATGATTTCGAATTCGAATGGGTTTTAAGAAGATTCTATAAGTGAAAATGCCTGGGGTGCCAGTCAATCTGTAATTCGGTGCAAAATACATGTATGGCAAAATTTGTGTAACTTAAAGGCATTCTGTTTTGCCATTATTTCAATAAGTACATTGATATACACACTCTTTCAGTTTAAAATACAGATCAAAAACAGTTATGCACACACAATATGGTGTAAAAAAAATCAACAAACAAATTCTACAACAAATAGAAATTTAAATATATGGAACATTCTGTTTTGTAAAATATGAAAAAATATGAAAAGTACTTCCACAAAATGTATTTATTTATTGGTGGGATGTAGTAAGATCTTTTGGTTTCACATAATGTACCCGTGCACCAATTTGATTTTGGGTGAGGTTGCACCTGGAAACAAATAATCTTCTGTAAGAAAAAGAAGACAAAAAAACCTTTAAAAAAGCAACAGGCTGTCATGTTGATCATGAACTTTTCAAATTAAAGACACAGTAAAGTGTTTGGTAAAATCAGAAAAATATAACAATGTATAGTTTAAAGGTACGGTCATCGTTTGGTTTTTGTCAACGTAATGCTGATTTAAAGGCGAAATTATCAAGAAAGATAGAATAAAAGTCACATGTGAAAGTTTCAGCTGAATACAGTGTCTATTTGTTGAGAAAACAGCGAAAAACTGTCGCAGTATTCTCATGAACAGTATTTCATGAAGAAACCAAATCAATCCATGTTTAGTGATGTGACAACGGCGGGTACCAACCGCATCTCTGGCTACAGCATTTACAAACGGACACCATGGAAATTTAAATCAAAAAAAAAAATTGCCTTGAGGTGAGTTTTAGAGATTTAAATTTGTCAAAATACTTTTATTGATTTCTTTTTAATCAGTGGGGGCTCCTCAGACCAAACAATTTCGCAGGATGCTTACAACCACTAGCGGTGTGTCGTGGCCGAGCGGATAAGAGCACCGGACTCAAGCTCTGGTGTTTCTGATCAGCAGAGTGTGGGTTCGAGTCCCGGTCATGTCCGGTTGTGTCCTTAAGCAAGACACTTAACCATTAATGCTTCTCTTCAACCAGGAGTACAAGTTGGTGCCGGCGAGAGCGGGGAGTAACCTGCGATGGACTGGCAGCCTGTCCAGGTGGAATAGAAATATTCTCAGTTGTTTAATGCCGAGGAAACCTGATAGAAAAACATTGGCCTGATGTATCATATTGGCTCGGGACAGACTTTAATTCACAACCACTACATGAGGAGGCTTTCCGATAGAAATTACACAATTTCATTTTAGGGTCACTACCACAGTATGACCATTACTTTAAAAATGTTATCGTGTCTTAAATTGTTACTAGGGCTGATGCCCTTAAAAAAGAAAATTGTGTAATGTAATAATTTCGGAGTCAGTTTGCCTCAATGAAGAATGAAGTTTCACAAATATAAATATATGACATTTAAATTTTTATATATTTCCATGATTGTCAGACAGTATGCACTAATTACTGCATACATGAGATATTAAATCTTGTTCGATAAACTTCAATAAACAAATCACAAACAAAATAGTGCACACCTTAAAAAAATAAAATCATACAAAATAAACTGTTGTTCTCGCTTCTTTTTCTTCAAAAACCAGTGCTTCATTTTAAGAAACAAGGAGAGAAACATTGCATAAACTGCTCTCCAGCTGCAGTGCTTCTCACCAAGTAAGTTTTTTATGGTCATTTATTTTTGGAGTCATTACCAATCTAAGACCCTACCTTTAAGTACTGCAAAATCAAGCTTGGAATGAGGTCGGCTCAGCTATATCTTATCAAATCTAGAGGCTTGGATGTTCGATGGATTTGAATTCCAAACCAAACCATTTTGGTATTTAGTTTTAGTCTGTTCATACTTGTATAAAAATTGTCGTTCTCACACACAGTTGTTTCATAGTAAATTTGAACAGCGAAGTACTTTTTAATCATCTTTGGCTTGAGTCTGGTTTTTTTGGTACCATTTGCTCGGTTGTTAGTGGAACGAGTTGAAGTTGTGATCTCCGATGGGACTTTGTCTGAAAAAAAGAAAACGAAAACAAAAACCTCAATCAATATTAACCCGATTTTGTTTATTAAATCATTTATTTCCTTTGTCTAATCCCCATCCCCTCAGTCTCTGTTTGAAATGCCACTACCACATCATGTAAATGCACTCAAGTTGTTTGCTTTATTTACTTTCTGTTTTCAACTATCTTACTCTGGAGTCTGGAGTCATTGTGGTTGGGAAACATTTTTAATATAGCTCTTCAGGCGCGGATACAGGACATAAGCCCCCCAGTAAAATTTGAAGAAAAAAAAAAAAAAAAAAAAAATTACCAAAACATATATATATATATTTAAACAAAATAACCAGAGAAAGAGGGGGGGGGGGGGGGGAGAGAATTGAGAAGGAAGGTTAAAGCAACATTCTACAGTTAGAGAATAACAGTGAGTTGACCTGGGCTTAAGCTGGGCTCTCTTCTATTGTCTGGGTGCTGCAAGCTGGGCCTGCTCATGCTTGTCGCAGAGAAAACAACCTCACAATTCTCAGTGCAACAACCTCCTATGTGACATACATGATTTTGTTGCTCTGACCATATGAGCAAATTATGACATAAATTATTGTCAATGACCTCTAAGTTTTTAATTACATTTGGATCAAAGACAAACTTTTACAGTTAATTCAGACAAAAATAAAGCACAGTTTGTATATTTCAACTCAATTTCAGCAACAATTTGAAATACGACCATGGTGTACTGATGCCATATTATATAGTCCAAGTGCTGTAGGCTGGGCTGCTTGTGCTTGTCATAAAGAGAGCCTGGTTTTAGCTGGGCTCTCTTCTCTTGTCTGGGCTGGGACTGCACATGCTTGTCATAGAGAGTCTGGCTATGGCCCTCTTCTCCTGTCTGAGTGCTGCAGGCTCGGCCTGCAGGTGCCTGTCAAAGAGAGCCTGGCTTTAGCAGGGCTCTCTTCTCTTGTCTGGGCTGGACCTTCACATGCTTGTCATAGAGAGCCTTACTTCAGCTGGGCTCTTTTCTTTTGTCTGAGTGCTGCACTGCAGGCTGCGGGCTGGGCCTGCACGTGCTTGTCATAAAGAGACCGGCTTTAGCAGAGCTCTCTTCTCTTGTCTTAATGCTCCGGGCTGGGCCTGCACGTTCTTTTCATAGAGAGCCTGGCTTTAGCCTGGGCTCTCTTATCTTGTCCGAGTGCTGCAGGCTGGGCCTGGCAGTGGGCTTTCCACTTGGTTACATGATATACTTCCATTGTTGTATTTTCTTGATCATCCTCTGAGCGCTTTGCAACCCTAAGGAAAAAACACTATCTTAATGTTTACTATTATCAGTATTAAGAAAATGACTTACTTGCTGCCGTACTCAGTGAGTCGTTGCCTCATCTGCTTGTACTGATTATGTTTCTGCTCAAGTGCAATGATCTGAGACAGAAGAGAGCTAACCGTGGCAAAGCACGTCTTAGGATCTTCAATACTGATGGGAGACGGATTTGAAGGTATGCCTTGGTAGACAGCTTGAGTTGCACAGGCATCTGTAGGGTCGTACAATACCAAAGGTATACATATGGACAAGATTTTAAGAGCGAAACAATTTTTTAACGGGAATGCAACTTAAACTTGTTGATAATGTGTTTGTTTATCATTTAAATTTATATTTTTATGTGTGTGTAGCCAGAGGTATTGGAATTGAAGGCCTTCGGGCACTAAACACAAATGGTAATTGTCAAAGACCAGTGTTCTCACTTGGTGTATCCCAACATATGCATAACATAACAAGCCTGTGGAAATTTGGGCTCAATTGTTCATCGAAGTTGCAAGAAAATGATGAAAGAAAGAACACCCTTGTTGTACAAATTTGTGTGCTTTCAGATAGGAATAAACGGCTTCTTGCAAGAAGTATTTTATTATTTTAGTGAGAAATTACCTCTTTCTCAAAAACTACATTACTTCAGATGGAGTCGTTTCTCACAATGTTTTATACTATCAACAGCTCTTTGTTGCTCGTTACCAAGTCAGTTTTTATGCTAATATATGTTTTGATTAATTACTAAACGTGTCAGCCTCTGGCTTTTGTTTATTTGTTTTTTGTTCAAATATTTTGTGAATGTATGTTGTTTGTATGCGTTATAATGCCGAGTAAATAATAATAATAACAATAAAATATTACTAAATGAATATAAAGGAGTTATAAACCAGTTAGGGTTTGGGATTTATTGGATCCTCACCTTGTAATGAGTGAAGTCTCTGTATTTGTGCCATGAATAAACGCTGGATTCTTTCCACCTCTCTATCAGGGTCGATATCTAGTGTAATGGTTATAGGTAGACCACTGCAATGAATTCAAGACACACAAGTAATAAACCACAAGGGAACATGACTGGGTGAAGTTTTGAATATTTTTTGGGTTGAACAAAGAAAAAGTTACTAGAGCAGGACTTGAACCTGCGACCTCCAGATTAACGTGCCGGCGCTCTACCAACTGAGCTATCTAGCCCTATGTTGGCGGTCTCCCTATTTTGTCCGTATATTCATTTGGAGGTGCCAGTCAGAAGCCATTCAACCTGCAACTGCCGTATAGACAGGGATCACACCCAAAATTATGATACAACCTGGGAAGCCACATCTGGCACCCCGAACATAGATATTGACAAAACAGGTAGACCGCCAAACTACGGCTAAACAGCTCAGTTGGTAGAGCGCAGGCACATTAATCCAGAGGTTGCAGGTTCAAGTCCTGCTCTAGTTAATTTTTCTTTGTTTAACCCAAAATTAAAAACACACAGTTATCCACAATACTGCAGGTCTGAGTTTGTCTCTCGTCATGCTGTGAGCATGGAAACTGTCATTAATATTCTAATAAATTATGACGTAAAAGAAAACAACACTTACCCGGTAACTTGTTTACATCCCTGTGCAGTCTCCAATGTGGACTTACAACTGTCAACAACAAAATGAACAACAAAATAAAAAATAATACTTAATTTAGATTTAAAACGCTTCTTATGCTGGAACAACTTCAAAGCACTTTACTTAACCAGAGCTGCCAACATTTGCATCTTGCAATCAGGAAGATTTTGTACAACAATCAGGGAGATATTTAGAATTACATTCAACACAACAGGGAAAAGGTTTCCATAATCAGGGAGATTTTCAAATTTGTTCATCAAAACATGGAAAGATTGGTTTATTTTCAGGGAACTTCCTGCAGAATAAGGGAGATTTGGCAGCTCTTCCTAACCATTTCATGTCAGATGACATGTACACACCCCGAATTGTTTCTGAACTGGCTTACAGTGGATGTTTTTTAAACGGCCAGAACAACCCTTAATTTTTGCAGTCAGTCGGACGGCTGACTTATACATTCACCAGGACATTCACCAGCGCAACTCAATGCAGAGTCGAGGCGAGCTGATGCCAAACTGTAAGAATTGTTCTCAACTTTAAAAAATTCTTGGACGTTTTTAATGGAAAGGTATTAATGATTGGGAATAAAAGAGTTGTGACTCGGTCTTTACACAGCCGTTTAAAACCTTGCAGGGTTGTGGCCGTATGATGAAGGACCACGGTCCTTTAATGCACGGCCATGACCCTGCTGGTTCTTAAAGGCATCGTACACGTTTGGTAATTGTCACAGACCAGTGTTCTCACTTGGTATATCCCAACATATGCATAAAATAACAAGCCTGTGAAAATTTGGGCTCAATTGGTCATCGAAGTTGCAAGAAAATTATGAAAGAAAAAACACCCTTGTTGTACAAATTTGTGTGCTTTTCAGATTGGAAATGAAAACTTCTTGCAGGAAGTTTTTATTATTTTAGTGAGAAATTGCCTCTTTCTCAAAAACTACGTTACTTCAGGGGGAGTCGTTTCTCACAATGTTTTATACTATCAACAGCTCTCTGTTGCTCGTTACCAAGTCAGTTTTTATGCTAATATATATTTTGAGTAATTACCAAATGTGTAGACGAGTGTGTAGACTCTGAAGACCGATTTAGCTCAAACTTATACAGGTTTGTTATTTCTTGTATATGTTGGGTCACGTGTGGATACTGGTCTTTGACAATTACCAATGTTGTACACACCCTTTAAAGACCTCTTTGCTAACTCTTTCATTCCCTTATTACAAAAAAGATTAAGTTGATGTGGGATTATCTTACCATATCCATTGACTGTTTTTGAAGGCAGCGGGGTGATAGAAATGAAGTCTGTTCTTGTTTGTTTTACAAATATTGGACAAAATGTCTAACCTGAAATGAGGACAACAGAATGGATTTAATTTTTTATTATTATTATTATTATTATTTTTTTATGAGAGATTGCCTAGCATCACAAGGCCGGACGGCCACTTCAAGGTGAAGGCAACACTTAACCAATTTGGGCTGTCGGTTACCCCCTTCACAGTCCGCAAGGATGTAGGTATGGGTAACATCTACTAGGAGCCTGGCTGGTAGAGCAGATGCAATATTTCTTGTTATATGGAATTTGAGTAATATGTTACACATTCTAAAATAATGAAGCCATTAATTTAACGTTAGGGTCATAGATTGGTAAATACTCCAAACAATTATTACCCTAAAAAACTTTAATGAGAAGCACTGCAGAAGTTGATAGAAACTATTTTGAGACAGGATTCCCTTTGAAGTAATATGATCCGGAACTCCCCAAAAATTTGAATCTGAGAAATGATTCATGCATGAATTGTTTCCGAGATTTCTGAGGGATGGTGTCCATTTGTGAATGCTGCGGCCAGAGATGCGGTTGGTGCCCATTGTCAACTCGCTAAACGTGGATGGATATGACGTCTTGTGAAAATACTGTGACAAATTTTTGCTGCTTTCTACGCAAATAGAAACTGTATTCAGCTGAAACTTTCAAATGTGACTTTTATTGTATCTTTTTTTAATTTAATTTTGCTTATAAATCATCATTTTGTTCACAAAAAACAATCTATGACCCTACACATGTACCTTCAAGTGAAGGAGTCCCTCTTAAAGGGTCTGTATACGTTTGGTAATTGGAACTCACTGTTTGTTTCAATCCTATATAGTTGTAGATATATACCATTAAACTAACCTGTGAAAATTTTATTTCAAAATGTGATAGCGTTTTTGCGACATTGCTGAATATCTCAAGCGGTTATGTCCACGCAGGAAGAACAATCTGCAATTGGAATACACACTCTGAGAAACGTGACAGCAGTAACGCTTCTCAGATTCAAATTTTGGGGGACAAACAGTTACATCTTTTTCCATAACCACAGTACTTCGAGGTGAAAAGTTACCCAAAATGCATTATGCTATCCAAAGCTTCTGTACTTCTTACCAAGTAAGTTTTTGTTGCCATTAATTTTCAGAGACATTACCAAACATATACAGACCCTTTAAGTTGAAGAAAGCCAATATTTACCATTCTTTTTCTTCCACGCAGTTATTGGCTTGGATATAGAGCGCCCTCTCTGGCTGCACAACCTGGAACATCTGTAAAAAATTAAAAAACACAAACTCACTTGGCTTGGTTAAAGTAGGCACTAAAATAACGAAAAGGGAAATCAAGAATCAGACTTGCCTAGTATTGAATACATCTGTAAGAGTTACAATAAACTTTAAAGCAAGATGCCAACAAACCATGCCAGAGACAAATTTTTCTTTCACCACAAACGTACATCTTCTTTATGCATGCATATTCACACACATTATACTGAATATAGAGTTTAACATAATCCAAAGAATCAAGCGTTTATGATTGAAGTTTCTTGTTCAGTCATGGACACGGGCATCACGTCTAGCCACGGAGAAATTCATCATTTTGTCAAGACATGGCTGCAAATTAAAAGAGGGGCTGTAAGTTCAGATTCAGTTTTGTGATGGACCCATTTTCCAATAGAAAGAGTCAATGGGAATTTTTTTTCTTTATAAGTCCCAAACCTCATGTTAAAATGGTGTAAAATGCCACTGTGACCAGGGCACTAATGTAAAGCACATTGATACATTCTCTGGAATAAACTTTCAAATCACATCAGGAGCACAATATCCCTCAACATATTTAAGACACTTCTGAAAGCTCACTTGTTTCAGGAGGTCTACCATCAATGACTTATTTATTTCTTCTGTGCCTCGGCACCTTTGAGCAAACCTTTGGTTTAGGCGCTTTATAAATTTTGTATGATTGATTGATTGATTGATTGACTGATTGATTGATTGATTGATAGGTTAATGTAAAATGCGCTATATAAGAACTAGTTATTATTATTATTATTAGTATACCCTTCAAGTGCAATTTTTCAAAAATCCCATAACGCTCGATGACATCACCTTTCAATGGTCTGCACATTTTTGAAGAAACAATTTTTAATTCATTACTGAATTTGAATGATATTCAATCAAAACGGCATTGAGTTTGACCTTTCGACTGGTGCAAAAATTACTCTTTGGAATGTACAGACCTATTTGTTTTTATTGTCCGATGACATCATGTTTAAAATTTCGCCCTGAAAGAGTATCAACAAAATGACTGTTTACACCTTTTTAACATGAGGTTAGAGACTTGTAATTGTTTCCCTACTTTCATATAGACTCTATCTGATGGAAAATGAGTGCATCACAAAATTGACTTTGACCTTGGGGCCCCTCTTTAAACAATTAAAACCTGCAGGAAGGAGACAAACACAAAAATCTTACAAATTTCATTTGGAATGACTCCTCTTCTAATCTCTCTACGGCAAGAATGTTGTTGATTGCTATCCTACACAGAGGCTTGCTGTCTGTTTACACAACAAAAGAGAATATTTAATCAAGTCATAATCAAACAAAAGTCTACACATGCACCATCCAAGAAAGCATGCTTTTAAAGGGTCTATATACGTTTGGTAGTGACTCTGAAAATTACTGGCAATACAACCTTACTTGGTAAGAAGTACAGCAGCTTTGGATCGTGTAATGCATTTTGAGAAACTTTTCACTTCAAAGTACTGCGGTTATAGAAAAAGATATCACTTTTTATCCCCCACAAATTTGAATCTGAGAAGTGTTACTGTCTCAGATTGTGTATTCCAATTGCAGATTATTCTTCCTGTGTGGACATAACCGTTCCAGATTTTCGGCAATATCTCAAAAACGCTACCACCTTTTCAAATGAATTTTCATAGGTTAGTTTTATGGTATATATCTACAACTTTATAGGATTGAAAAACAGTGGGTTCCAATTACCAAACGTATACAACCCCTTTAACAAACCATAAGAAAACAAAGTAGAGTCAAATAAAACAAATTATACTAACATACAAATAAATAAAAGTAAAACTGAAGAAAATTCACATAAACAACAAACACTGTTGCAATTCAGGAAGGTTTCCTGAAGTGAGGACCACCAAATTGATCCTGTTGAGATCAGCTTAATTTGTGGTCACACCAATTAGGATCTGATTAAAGGAACATTACAGAATTGGTTTTTGCTAACAAAACAGTTAAGCACTTTATATAATCCACCATATACATAAACTGACAAACCTGTAGAAGTTTGAGATCGATAGGCCATCTGGGTCACGAGAAAATAGTGAAAACCGATTACACATTTGCATGTGTTATACAATGCATGAATAAAACCCTCATGAGCGATAAACTCCAATCGGAAATTAGTTTTATTTATTTCTCATCAAATATGGCATTTCAGACAGAAATATTTCTAGGGATGTTTTCTACAATCATCATCATTAGACCGTGTAAGTTTTATGCAAATCTGTGATCTTAAAGAAAATTTTAATTACCAGTTCTGTAACGTTCCTTTAAATGAGTAAGATCAATACCTGCAGAGATCAGCTTAAGTTTTGGTGACACCAATAAGAATATATCAGGCCTGGAATTACGGGGAGGCCACGGAGGCCATGGCCTCTGTTGCCCCTGGTCTTGGCCTTGGTGACCCATCAAAAGTTTCCCATAGAGTTTAAGATTTGTAAATGGAAGTGCCCTTTGCAAAAATGAAAATGGCCTTGCCCTCTCAAAGATGAAATTCCAGGCGTGATATATCTGATTCAAGTAGGATCAACCCCTGCAGAGATCAGCTTAATTTTTGTTCACAATATTTTGTAGTTCTAACACATGTTCTAAGTTCACATGGGGGGGGGGGTCAATGTTGGGGACAAATGTCTGTCTTCTAACTTTATAATAATAATAATAATAGTGGCTTCTTATATAGCGCTCATATCCGTTACTCAGTGATGCTCAAGGTGCTTTAACATTCAGTATTTTCCTGCAAGGTAATTGTAGAGCTACGTTTTCGAAGTATGAGACCAATTCCTTTACATAGCACCATGTAATGGTTTACAAGGTGCTGTGGAGCAATTTGCTGCCGACTAAACCTGGAACACCAGGGCGAACCCTTCTCTTTTTGATAAGTGCACCGGGTTCTTTTAAGTGCATTACACAACACATGGGAGTAACGGCTTTATGTCCCATCCGAAGGACGCAGCAATAGTGATTGACCCCCTGACAATGAACATTATCACAGTTGTCGTCACCTACCTTTTGTTTTGCTGTACGTCAGTTCATGGTTTGTCAGCTGGAACCACCTCCTTTTGAAGTTCTTCAGACCGAATCCAAGAAACTTTTTCCTACCCTGCGCTCGCTTGATCATTATCCTAAAAAGGACACCAATAAAGCCTTGATCGTATTAATATACCCTACAGGGATGCATCTAGTTTTGATTCAAGTCAAGCAAATCATATCAGAGCTGCCAACATTTGCATCTTGTAATCAAGGAGATTTTGTCCAACAATCAGGGAGACATCTAGAATTTCATTCCACATAATTGGGAAAAAGTGTCCATTATCAGGGAGATAAAAATAAAAAAAAATCCCCAGAACATAGAGAAACTGGTTTATTTTCAGGAAACTTTCTGAGAATCAAGGAGAATTGGCAGCTCTGTCATATACATGTAGAAGGAGGTTAACATTCTGTTCATATTTAGTACCTCTATGGCTAGCTTGGCCAACTCATTCTTCTTTTAATGTTATTGGTACCTCAATGGCTAACTCATTCTTCTTTTAATTTTATTGGTACCTCAATGGCTAACTCACTCTTCTTTTAATGTTATTGATACCTCAATGGCTAACTCACCCTTCTTTTAATGTTATTGGTACCTCAATGGCTAACTCACCCTTCTTTTAATGTTATTGGTACCTCAATGGCTTACTCATTCTTCTTGTAATGTTATTGGTACCTCAATGGCTAACTCATTCTTCTTTTAATGTTATTGATACCTCAATGGCTAACTCACTCTTCTTTTAATGTTATTGGTACCTCAATGGCTAACTCACCCTTCTTTTAATGTTATTGGTACCTCAATGGCTAACTAACCCTTCTTTTAATGTTATTAGTACCTTAGTGGCTTACTCATTCTTCTTTTAATGTTATTGGTACCTCAAGGGCTAAACCACTCTTCTTTTAATGTTATTGGTACCAATGGCTAACTCATTCTTCTTTTAATGTTATTGGTACCTCAAAGGCTAACTCATTCTTCTTTTAATGTTATTAGTACCTTAATGGCTAACTCATTCTTCTTTTAATGTTATTAGTACCTTAATGGCTTACTCATTCTTCTTTTAATGTTATTGGTACCTCAAGGGCTAAATCACCCTTCTTTTAATGTTATTGGTACCTCAATGGCTAACTCACCCTTCTTTTAATGTTATTGGTACCTCAATGGCTTACTTATTCTTCTTTTAATGTTATTAGTACCTTAATGGCTTACTCATTCTTCTTTTAATGTTATTGGTACCTCAAGGGCTAACTCACTCTTCTTTTAATGTTATTGGTACCTCAATGGCTAACTCATTCTTCTTTTAATGTTACTGGTACCTCAAGGGCTAAATCACCCTTCTTTTAATGTTATTGGTACCTCAATGGCTAACTCACTCCTCTTTTAATGTTATTGGTACCTCAATGGCTAACTCACCCTTCTTTTAATGTTATTGGTACCTCAAGGGCTAAATCACTCTTCTTTTAATGTTATTGGTACCTCAATGGCTAACTCATTCTTCTTTTAATGTTATTAGTACCTTAATGGCTAACTCACCCTTCTTTTAACGTTATTGGTACCTCAATGGCCTTGACTTGTGCTTGGCTTGATGAGGAGATCACCTCCAAAAACTAACAAAATTAAACAAAATGGTTTCTGTTTTTATTTATTTGATGTCTAAAGTAATTTGGCATGCGAATTCATCAATATTTAAGAACTAATGAATGCAAACTGAAAAACGTTCACATTTTGAGAATCATTTTCACATTTGACTGTGAAGTAAGATTTTAGATCTTAGATTTCAGTTCCGACTGTTAAAATCTAACTTTTAGCTCAATGTCGGACTGATCCTCTGTGTTATACACAGATACAGAGAACGGCTTACTCCTTAAAGGCACTGTTCACGTTTGGTAATTACTCAAAATATATATTAGCATAAAATCTTACTTGGTAACAAGCAACAGAGAGTTGTTGATAGTATAAAATATTGTAGGAAACGACTCCCTCTCAAGTGACGTAGTTTTTGAGAAAGAAGTAATTTCTCCAAAAAATAATAAAAACTTCTTGCAAGAAGTTTTTATTCCTATCTGAAAGCACACAAATTTGTACAACAAGGGTGTTTTTTCTTTCATCATTTTCTTGCAACTTCGATGACCAATTGAGCCCAAACTTTCACAGGCTCGTTATTTTATGCATATGTTGGGATACACCAAGTGAGAACACTGGTCTTTGACAATTACCAAACGTGTACGATGCCTTTAAGTAAGACACATTAATCATAAATCAGGTCAACAATCAGGCCGAGGGTTCACATCCCAACATGTTCGATCGGACCCAGCTGCAGAGAGTTTGCTGATAGCACAATAATAAGTAGTTTCATTGTTACCTACCTTCTTGATTCCATCCATATGGGCTTCATTTAGAATGTGCGTGTACAATGGGCTCATGTATTCCTCCTTCCAATTGACATTACTCTTTGAAGACGATACAAAACAAAACACTATGAATAATGAAATCTGTAAGCAGCCAAGCACGGAATTTTAGCTTTTACAGCTAGGTCCCCTTTTGGCCCGCAACTAAGAGGAATAAATGCTTTTATTTTTTGGTACATTATGGAGAACAAGGACCAAAAAAAAGTGAAAAAAGAAAAGAAAAAAAACCTCCATCCCTGAGGGGAATTCTTAAGACTTGGATGCTCCACAAGGAAATTGACATTACTCTTTGAAGACGATACAAACAAACACACTATGAATAATTAAATCTGTCACTGCCAAGGACGGAATTTTAGCTTTTACAGCTTTTAGAGGTCCCCTTTTAGCCCGCAACTAAGAGGAATAAATGCTGTTATTTTTCGGTACCTTTTGGAGACAAGGAAAACAAAAAAAAAGTCTCCATGGGGGAATTCTAAAGACTGGGATGCGCCACAAGGAAATTTGTGTACAAAGTCTATGGGAAACTGTAAAATGCACAGCAGGGAAAAGGAAAGAACAAAAGAATGCTCCACAGGGATGCATTTTTGAGAATGTGTGGATACGTGCATTTCTGTTTACATCTAAACACAATTGTCAGTCATTATCTAGGATACATGTATGTGCCTTCTTTTGAGCTGAATGAAGCAGTACTCACCCTTAAAGGTATTGTACACTTTTGGTAACAGCTCAAAATCAGTGTTCACATTTTGTGTGATTCAAGATATGCATGAACAAACAAACCAGTGAAAGTTTGAGCTCACTTGGTCATCGAGATCACGAGAAAATAGTGAAAAGAGACCTTATGTGTTTTCTGTTTTTTCAAAATATCGCACGTGATAAAAACTATTGTTTTACTCATTTCTTAGAATCGATAGCATTTTAGGCAGAAATATTTTAAGGAACCCTTTCTACCATTACTTACTTTAAATCATTTAAGTTGTGTGTGAATCTGTGAACATTTGTGTTTTTCGATCTTACCAATAGTGTACAGGGCCTTTAACACTAATCCTGGGTTATGGTGTCTAGTAATAACTGCCACTTCTCAACTTGCCCTGTGGGCTTCTAAAAACTGTGTAACCTACTTGTTTCAAATGCTCATAAACATGTATTTCTTCTTTTTTCAGATGTGAATAATAAATTTAAAAAATGTATTTTCAGGTTGGGTACACACATTCAAGCTGGGGATAATAACAAAAGAGGACAATAGGGTTCCCGGTTGGGTAAAGGTACCAGTTTAAAGTGTGTACAAAATCCAATGGGAGCTGCTACCAAAAAGTTAGTACAAACAAAAGAGGGACAATAGGAGGTCCCCGATTGCAGGTGTTTACACACTTGTGTGAGTGTGTGAATGTAACTTCATTTGGCTATAAAACTGGTTGTGATCGCTACCATTAATACATCAAAAAGATACATTTGTGACAATACATGTTTAAAATCTGGGCTACAAAAGCTTCCTGGGGGAAGTAAAACCCACAGCTCGATAGCCCGATAGCCCGTTACATTTTACAAAAAGATTGAGCACATTGTGAAGGCGCTGTTTGTGCTTGTAATGTCATAGAGGACAATTGTAAACTTGTTGTAATGGATAAGATCAGTTGATCAGTTAAAATGTCACTTCCTTAAAGGTACTATACAGGATTGGATAAAGGATAACAACCATCATTCTTAAACTTTCGTCTGAAAGCTTACTGATTATGAAGTTTCATACTAAAATTATTTTTATCTGTGAAAGATTTCCCTCTAAAATGAAGTCAGAAATCTGTATCTGCAAACCTAAAAAACCCCAGCTGATTTCAGTTTACATGCTGAAAACTGTGCATGGTTTTTCACTATTTTCTCCTGACTCACACAACGCCACTTTTTCACAGGTTTGTTATTTCATGTGGTTAGTCTGACAAAACATGAACATTGTCTGAGAATATTTTGTCAACTCTACCAACTCTGTATAATACCTTAAAGAAAGTAAAACTGTTGAGGATTTCTTGTGAACTTTGGCAATCTTGGTTCGAATGTAGGTCTGTGTTTCAACTCAATGCATTACTTACTAGTTTGTCAGGATTAACATGGTTACCAAGGGTCTGAATTGCCTTGGATACCATCTTAAGTGTTCTGGCAGTTTGTTCATCCTGTAAACAAGAGGGAGCGAGAAATCACTGATTATTTTATTTTGACAAAATTCCAGGCATGTGAGTGAGCAGTGAAAAAAACAAAATGCGGAAATCGTTGTGTGGAGCACGATGCCATAACAGCATGGTAGCTTGGCTGAACCCCATTTTTACCAGCCCAATTTGAGGTATAATGTCCACGAAATTGCAACCGCTGGTTGCTATACATAATAATAATAATAATAATAATCATTATTATTATTATAATAAAGAGAAATTTATAAAGCGCAAACAAGGCGCTGGATATAAACAAATGGATTTATTATAAAAATAAATCACCAGGGCAGACACGAGTATCATGTGATGGCTAATCGAACGCACCCTGTGCATACTGCAAGTTTTTTACCAGAAACCTTCTACACAGGCTCGTGGCCGAGCGGTTAAGAGCACCGGACTCGAGCTCTGGTGTTTCTGATCAGCAGATAGTGGGTTCGAGTCCTGGTCATGACATGTGTGTCCTTGACATGTGTGTCCTTGAGCAAGGCACTTTATCATAATTGCTTCTCTTCGCCCATGAGTACAAATGGGTACCATTCCATTTGTTTATATCCAGCGCCTTGTTTGCGCTTTATAAATTTCTCTTTATTATAATAATAATAATGATTATTACAGCCCCAGCTCGCGAGCGGGTCTCTGGTGGATGCCCGGTGTAATAACGTAGTTTCCGGCTGCACACGTATCATACCAAGATGGCGGGGGGCAAGTTGAATTCGACCCGAGTACAAAAACTACAAATTAATATACAGATTTATCGTCTATGAAATAATTTTGGCAAATGGAAAGGAAATGTATTTCCTGAAAAGCAAACAGTTGGTGAGTGTGTGCAAATTATGAATGATATAATTAAATGTGTTGTCATGGACAACGACATTTTCCAATTGAGCAGACGACGGAACAGATCTGCTGTTTACACTTTTTTAAGTCGCGCTGCTTATACGCAACAACCTTTGACCTTAATTTTCCCTGAGTGCCAAGTGAAACACCGCAGCGTTCGATTAGCCTCGTTTCGTGGCTACCACAAGTGTAAGTCCCCGGTACACATGAGGAAGCTACATGTAATCGAACGCACCCATATACATGTAAAGTAACCAGAAAAGTCGAACTTCCATAGACCAATTCAACTTGAGACAACTTGACCGTTGACAAACTCAACCATTCGCGTACTGATTGCAAAAATAAATCGTCTACTGAGACAAGTCACTTTCGAGACAAGTTGTCTGATGTCACATGCCAAGTTGCTATTACCCCAAAATACATACATACATTGCTTAGGGACCTTGTCAAAATTAGTCCAGAACAGCCAGCGGATAAATACAGTCAAGGAAAAAGGTTTTTTACCCACTGTTAATTCACCTCGTTAGAAATTGGGTGTCGGAGAAACCATGGGAGAAGTTCACAGTACCTGGGGTCAATTTTATTACAAAAAGCAGAGACTTAGATTGCTATCTACTGGAAAACAAGCAGGGGGTCTCTAAATGGCTCACAATAATCAACTCCTCTACACATCTTAGTTAAATACAATGACCTCCAAACCTTCCAGATCACTCCAAAACTGCAAGTTAGTTTAGACTACATTTAATCAGCCAGTCAAAACGCAGAGCGCTCAGCGGGGTGCATTGGCATGAGGGCATGTCTTTAGTGCATTGGAGAACCTTGTGCCTTTCAGCAAGTAAAACCATGTCTGTCATAGAAATACAGTCCGCAGAAATCCAACAAAAATTTGACATCAAAGAATTGTTATCTGACTACCTGTCCTGGTTTAATTTTTACAAGACCCCTTACCGCACGTACACATATCTGTGTAAGTCTAGCCCGAACATGACATCACTCTTCCAAGCTCCATGTTCGGACATGGCCAAGTTTTCCACTGTTTACCGGGTCTAGTCTCCGACTCAACGATGTGCATCTTAATGATTTAACGATATGCAGCCCCCATGCCCGGTTCCGTTTCTATGTATGCAAGAAGTGTGTTATGTACCGTTTGGACATAAAAAGTGGAGTCTAGTATTCACAGCGCAACCTGAAAAATGCAGAGCCACAAGAAAAATGCGGAACGAGGAAATAAAAAGTGTGAATGCGTCTGGAAATTTCACACGCATGAAATTCACAACAGACCATCTCTACGTGGCAAAAGTGGTGTCGAAATGATGAAGATTTATCAAAACAGACTGTAAAAAAAAAAAAAAAATCCTACATGTCTTAAAATTTGTTTCATTCTTTGTGTAGACAAAATGTTTATTTTACTTACGTAGTTATCTGTTCTGAGATGAAATAGAGTCGGTGAAAGAATGGCAGGAGCAAAGAATCTTAAGAACACAAAACCACTGACTGCCGAGTATTTCACATCACAGTCATCTGAAATGTTACAATAACAAAATGGTCTATGACATCATTTTACAGCATAGTACGATGAAGTAGAATGGTTGTTGGTACAGAAGCTCATGAACGTTTTTCTATTTAGTTAGTATCTAAAGCCTAATGCACGAATCAATTTTAGTCCCTGCCCTTGGGGGACCCAGTACTTCGGAAAAAATAGCCAGAACATAGATGGGAATGTGCAAACAAAACGTGCCCCGCCAGCCGGGACAAAAGCGGGGACTTGGCCGCAGGGTTGCAACAATGACGATAATGACGAAAACATATCATACATCAACAAAAATTGTCAATACAAACACAAACAATATGTCGATATTTGTATTGAAGTTAGCCAGAAATAAAGCGACAATCACAAGAGGGTGCAATTCGACAGTATTAGTCAAAAGAGGCCGCTATTTACGTGTTGTTTAACACATTTTCTGACAGAAACTGTAAGATCGTCATTAAACTGCACTGTTTTTGCAAACAAAGAAGATTCCAGGTGACCTTTAGGCGGATTACGTTTACAGCCAATGAATCCATTTAGTCATTTATCATCAAATTGAGGATCCAACCCATCCCCTTAGACTCATTATTTTGAAAGAGTAAGATCCCCCCCCCCCCCCCCCCCCCCCCGCCTCGTTCACAGGATTGTGTGCTTTCAGATGCATGACAAAAGGCTTCATGCCTGAAGCCTTTTAAATATTCAAATTTGGGGGTGAAAAAATTACCTCTTTGTCTAAAACTACATTACTTCAAAGGGGGGCCTTTTTCTAACAATGTTTTATAACATCAGCAGCTCTCCAGTGCTCTTCACCAAGTCACTTTTATGGTCATTAACTTGTGCAGTAATTACCAAAGTACACCCTGCCTGAAAACCACTCTGTAATGTATCTCCATATACATGTACATCATAAATGCACTGTTTCCCCACATGCTCTTCAAATTATTAACAATATATGTATGTATATAGCCATTAAAGATGCAGTTTTCAATCTGCTCACCGATTCCAACCATTGTTTCTGAAACTTTGTCTTAATGCTGAAATCATTCTCTAGTGTTTTACCTCAATAAAGATTACTCAAAATTATACTTTATGGCGTGTCGTAGCCGAGCGGTCTAGTACACCGAACTCAAGCTCTGGTGTTGTCAGCAGCAGAGTGTGGATTCGATACAACGGTCATGACACTTGTGCCCTTGAGCAAGGCACTTAACCCTTCATAATAAGTTGGGAAGGTAGTGCATTCTGCTCTACCAGCCAGGCTCCTAGTGGATGATACCCATGCCTACATGCTTCTGGAGCTGTGAAGGGGTAACCCTGTTTTAGCCCCAGGAGTAGGTGGCAAAGGCCCGTAGTGGCAGTTGATTTGAGTCGATAGCCAGAATCAGTTTAACGTACATGTACAGGTAGCTCTCACCGCCGTCCGCCCTTGTGATGTTAGGCGATCTCTCACAACAAAAATAAAAAGTACTTACCTTTTTTTCCTCAGGTTTATTTATGAGAAAAATTACCGCAGCATAAGAGGCCATTAACACTTTCGTTTGTTTCATACGTGTATCAAACAAAACGAAATTCATTTAAAGGGGGAGTTTTCTATGGTAATTACTCCAAAAATGAATGACCATAAACACTTACTTGGTAAGAAGCACTGCACATGTTGATAATGTATAACATTTTGAGAATCGATTCCCTTCAAAGGGATGTGGTTTTAGAGATAGGGATTCAAAGACATTTCAATCTGAGAACACTTCTGCATGAAACATTTCTCAGATTGTGTGTTCCAATTACGGATTATTCTTCCTGTGTGGACATAACCGCTCCAGATTTTCGGCAAAATCTCAAAAAACTACCACCTTTTGAAATGAAATTTTCACAGGTTAGTTTTATTGAATATATCTACATTTATGTAGAATTAAAACAATCGAACGGTTCCAAAAACCAAAGGTATACTTTGCCTTTAAAGGCCCTTTACACTATTGGTAAGATCGAAAAACACAAATGTTCACAGATTCACACACAACTTACATGATTTAAAGTAAGTAATAGTTGAAAGGGTTCCTTGAAATATTTCTGCCTAAAATGCTATCGTTTCTGAGAAAAACACATAAGGTCTCTTTTCACTATTTTCTCGTGATCTCGATGACCAATTGAGCTCAAACTTTCACAGGTTTGTTTGTTCATGCATATGTTGAATCACACAAAATGTGGACACTGATTTTGAGCTGTTTACCAAAAGTGTACAATACCTTTAACCGAAACTGATAGTAATCAAGTTGTACCTGTAGGAGCGTTATTTATTATTATTATTATTAGGAAATGATCTGGAACTCATCGGTTTCATTTCCTGAAGGACATTGTACAAACATTAGATGCATACAGGTATGATTGTATGTTCGGCTAGTTGTATTTCAAGAAGCAAGTTTATGTCTTTTTTTAAATCACTACTCACTAACTACAACACACTGTACATGTCGGTGTTTTAGTGCATTAAAGGGATTGTATAACTTTGGTAATTGGAACCCACTGTTTGTTTCAATCCTATATACATGTAGTTGTAGTACCATGAAACTAACCCGTGAAAATTTCATTTCAAAAGGTGGTAGCGTTTTTGAGATATTGCCGAAAATCTGGAGCAGTTATGTCCACGCAGGAAGAATAATCTGTAATTGAAATCCACAATCTGAGAAATGTATCTGACAGTAAAGTTTCTCAGATTCAAATTTTGTGGGATAAAAACTGATATCTTTTTCCATAACCACATTACTTCGCCCTGACATGATTCTCAAAATGCTTTATACTATTCGAAAGCTGCTGTACTTCTAACCAATTAAGTTTTTATTGCCATTAATTTTAAGAGCAATTACCAAACGTATACCTTCCCTTTAAAGGGAGTTTATACTTTTGGTAAATTTCAAAGACCAGTATCCTCACTTGGTGTAACCCAACATAAACATAAAACAACAAACCTGTGAAAGTTTGAGCTCAATCGGTCATTGCAATCACCAGAAAAAAAGTGGGGAAAAACCTTAAGTGTTTTCACTGTTTTCAAACATTGAGTTTTCAACTCATGAGATCAAAACTAATTGTTTTACTCATTTCTCAAAAACTACAGCACCTCAGCCAGTAATATTTCAAGGGAAGCTTTCTATCATCATTATCTTTAAACCATGTAAGTTTAATGTAAATCTGTGAGCTTTTCTGTTTTGTGTTTTACCAGAAGTATAGAGACCCTTTAAGTGCAGTGCGGTATATAAATATAAATAACTGTATTTACCTGGAAATCTCTTTTGTGCAGCTTCCTTGATTGCATAGAAGCATTCACACAGAGCACCAGGGCATCCCATAGCCGAGTCTATAATGGCTTGGTAGGCTTGTTCAACGTACTGCCGTAGATTTCCCTGTCAACAAAATCAGAGCCTCATAATCACAAAGTATGGGTCATGGTTACAAAACAGCCTCACAGGCGGAAATTGCAACTATTACAGGCAAAATTACAATTTGATCCTGGGGCCCGTTTATTCCCCAGGCTTAAAGATCATCGAGAGATCTAGAAGCTAAGGGGCAAGGTCCGTTTTGGAGGAAATATACCGCCGATTGCTCTAAGCTCCACCTACTTGCATTGCCAAGTCGTCACGCGGCACTACCTGCAATACACACACTAAAAATACAACAATCACATGTCAGTCGCATGCATTTCCGCAACAATATCCTCCCTACTTTTTTAGTCTAGTGTACGATGTTTTTTGCCTTTGGGAAAATCGGAAAAAGTGTAATTAAATAGTCTGACGAAAATCTGTTAACGCTTTAGAGACCATAGCGGCCAGAAACGGCTTGTACCAAAATGCCCATAGCGGCCGCAGACGGCTGCAAGATCTGACCTACTTCCACTCAAACAAAAAGGTCAAAGCAAAGGTCTCGTCCTGAATTGACATTTTCAAATGTTTCCCATGTTACAGAGTATCTACGTTTCCGAAACAAAACCGAAAGTCTGTTTCATTTTTTAAAATTTTTTTTCAGACCCTTTTACAAGAAAAAAATGTGTCCAAAACTTAACAATATTAGCCATTTCTGGTCGTATGGTGATGATTATATAGATATGAATGGTCTCTAAATGGTTAAAGCCTACACTGTGCGTACATGTAGGTGAGCCCTTGTATATGATAAAATGTCCCTACTTTTTTCCAAGGACCGAACATCATGCCTGGTGCTCTTCCTGGATAAACGATGAGTGCACAGCTCATTGGAGGAATTTTAGACATATATTTTACATCAAATTGTTATCAGTTTTTGATATAAAGAAAGGGAACAAATATTCCACGAGAAAACAGTGTATATGCTTTATTCAATCCACCATGGACTGTAACAAAGATCTCATATTGTGGCAGTGTGCTCAAACGTGTCTGCTATTACCATGGCACTACCATATAACATATTAATGTATTTATGAGGTTATTACTTCAGGCATGATATTCAGTCCTTGGAAAAAAGTATAATTTATCGAGTACAAGGGCTGACCTACCTGTACACACGGTGTAGGCTTTAATAGACTTTTCAGGCTATTTAATCACACTTTTTCTGGTTTTTCCAGGGCAAACAACAAATAAATTGGAAATCAGACCACAGTAGGAATAGGAAGAATATCATACCTGTTATTATTATTATTATTATCTTTTCACGCATTTTGTTATTTTTGTGATTGGCTGTGAACTTACGAGGTTAGTTTCTACACTTTCGTTATCTTTCAGTTTGGACGGATCGATCTCGCAGGGCTTCTTCTCCTCGTAGATATTCTCCAGTAGGTCCCGTAAGGTGTCGTAGAGATAATGGAGTCCGTCCATTCTCATGAACTCGTCGATGCACTTGGAGGCGAGGGAATTACCCCGGAAGATTGTGTTGGGGTCGCTGTAGATGTCATCCAAACAAGGGAGACGAGGGGACAAAGAAAAGGAAGAAAAAGGGGGTCAACATTATTTCCTGTCTCGATGGGTTTGTGTGTGGTGTTTATAAACACCGTCAGTTCAGAGTTTTGTTCAAACGAGGAAGACCTGTTTGTGTTTGGTACTATACATAAGATTTATTATTAATATTATTTAATATTTTTTAGGGGTGGGGGCTGTAATAACATGAGATTTAACATATTTGTCTTTATATTAATACCAACTGCATCTCAGGCCGCAGCATTCGTGAATGGACACCAACTCTCAGAGATCTGAGAGACGATTCATGCATGAATTGTTTCTCAGATTCATATCAAAGGGCATGGATTTTGATCTAAACCGTATTACTTTCGAAGGGAACCCTTTCTCAAAAAAGTTTATAACACCCCTTACAATAATTCTGCCTTTTCATTGGTTTAGAGCGCGTCACATGATATGTCTTTACTAGAAACCCGGTGGCCGTGTGATAGTCGTTTGCCATGCAATAGTCAAAAGACTATTACATGGCGCGCGCGGTACCCAGACGTCTTTTTTGCCCACCTCGAACCCAATCAGTTGTGCATCTGTGTATCTGAAATGCGCGTACGAACGTTACATGTACAAGGATGATAAATAGTCTGTTGGGGTGTTATAAAACAAATATTGACTGCTTTTACTCGTGCTATGGTTAAAACTCCGACTCCCTCGGTGATCCCCGGACCATTCCTTTTTCCCTCGGCTGCGTCTCGGGAAAATAGAACGCTCCGGGGATCACCTCGGGAGTCGTAGTTTAACCATAGCACTCGAAGCAGTCAATATTTGTATACTATCAACCGCTGCAGTGCTTCTCACCAAGTAAGTTATTTATTTTTGGCATATTTACCAATCTATAACCCTGTCTTTGTAAGAAGAAAAAACGAAAAGGAAAACAACAAAAAGACAAACACAGTATCTTTCATCCCAGAGGAACATGTACAGTGATGAATAACCTCAAACTACATGTATGTATTTTATTGGCCATGTACAGCTGCCAAAGAGACGGAAGTGTGTTACTACTCTCTACTTTTTTTCAGCTTGATAACAATGCAAAGGGCATGGATTTTGGTCCCACAAGGTTTAGCGGTGGGCGGAGAGGCTGGTAATTTGAATGTCATTTACAGTCAATTTATCACATCCCCTGCATCTAGAGATGGAGATCGGAGATGGACAGTAATATGAGACCTCCCACAATCCTGACAGGCTAGTTCCCAGAGGACAGCATGTAGAAAGTAAAAAGCAGGTCAATGTACCATCGGGAACCAGTCTACTTAACACTTCCTTTTTATTTCTGATGGTACGCACTCATATGTCTGGACACCTTAAATGGATAGTAACACTTTGGCTTTTCATGACAAAATTTCATTAGAACTAATCCCCACACACATGTATGAAAAATCACTTTGAAAAAGTGTTTTCTCGGCGCACTTATAATACTTTTTTAAGTGTTTGCTTGTCACGATGCCTTGGAGGAATCTCGAGGTTCAATTTGAATTTGCTGAGATGACACTTTCATTAAAGATGAGAGCACTTCAACGTGTCCAAATAAACAGTCGTGCTTCTCACTATTAAATTTTCCATGAAAGGACTGGAGTGTCGAGACTGCATTCATTCACAAAACTGCCTGCTTTTTAAACAGAAACTACAAGCAATCACATGTGACTATTTCATTAAAACAATCCTTTAGCAGTAAAAAGCTGCATGCTTAAATCATAACGAGAATCTCCAAGGTCGTGTTCAGTTTTGTGATGTACTCTTTTTTTAATAGATAGAAACCTCATGAAACAGGGGAAAAGAAAATTACAAGTCTCTAACCTCACATTAAAATGGTGTAAAATGTAATTTCATTTTATACACTTCCTGAGCAAAACATGATGTTATCAGACATAAGAAACAAATTAATAGTTAATACATGTAGGTCTGTACATTCAAATTTAGAGACATGTTTGTGCCAGTCAAAAAATTGAATTCAATGTTGTATTGATTGAATATCATAACAATTCAGTAATGAACTTAAAAATTATCTGTACAAAAGTGTAGATCACTTGAAATATGCCATCATCAATCCCTTTTGGATTTGGACAACAATTGCACTTGAAAGGTATCAAACACAGTTTCATTTTACACCGTTTCAACCTGAGGTTAGAGACTTGTAATTTGTCTTCCCCATTTTCATAAAAACTTTATCTATTGGAAAAATAGTGCATTGTGAATCACAAAACTGAAGTTGACCTTGGGGCCCATCTTTAACATTTATTTTGAAACCAATTGACCATTTTTTTGTCCGCATGAGGGCGCACTCATCAGGGAAAATGTCTTGCATCACAATAGACCGTGCAAGTGCGTATTCGAACATTTTTGGGACCACTTTGGTCCCACGTACGATGGTTTAACGCGTGAAGGAAACAAACTCACGCGCTTTAACGGGTCCCAATGTTCGAATACGCACGAGACTTGCACAGTCTATTACAGTTTCATCTTATTTTAGTTGCCTGTATGTAGTTTTCTTGCACCAATGACGAAATACATAAACATAATAATAACAATAAAAACCCCCAGTTTGTTTACTTGTTTTGCATCGCGTGAAATATGTTCACATACGCCCTCACATGGTCAAAAATACGGCGAAATGAAATGGAAGTACCATTTACTGCCATGTCAACATTCAGAAGAAATGAACTGATGTGTCTTTAGAAATATAAATTTGGGTTGTGATTCTTTCTCACCTTGTGTCTGAAACCTCATGTTGTGCTAGTGACTTTATGAGTGGAATGACCATATTGTGATGATGGAATAAGCGGATAAGTGGCTTAGCTGCCTCTACTTTATCTTTGACAAGATTTCCAAGGATCTGGATGGCACTGGCTGAGGTAGGCTGTACAAATTTACAAAATGGGATAAAACTTTTCTCCATAAACCAACAATACAATTTTTTTTAAAGTTACAATATTATCATGGAAGAAATGTAAACACACCACAAGAGACAAAAGCAAAATATACAGTCAACTCTCGTTATACTAAGATTGCTGGGACTGACCAATTTACCTCTTAACCCTGCGTGACACCATCAATTTTTTTTTACAATCGGACAGCATCACTGACTCATCGAGTAACAGTTAGATTTTAGCGTGTAATACATTTTTGTTGAGAACCAAATCACTTTTAAATCGCCCAAAGCATTATATATAGACCCTTTTGACTTAATAAAATCAATTCAAGCAAAGTTTATTTTAAGATGAGCCCACATGTGTCACTTTGTAGACTTTTATTACTTTACCTTATTATTACCAATGCTGAGTAATTGCTGTACAATTCCTGAGGGAATACCGGAAAAGCTGGTCATTGATGGATTTTTGTGTGTGAAAAAAAAACACCTAATGGTAACAACACAATTGGCATGCTATTTGGCTAGGTGTTAATGTGGAACTTGGAATTTTTTAGATTTAAAACAAAACAATTGGCAGAGTGCCGACTTTTTAATTAAAAACTGACACTCAATAAGTGAGCGATGGCATCATGCAGAGAGAGGAACGTTGTTATAAGAGAACAGCAAAACAAAGTAACACAAAGCAGAAATGAGATTCAGGACTCCAGAATGTACTCTTTATAAGCAGAACGGCATCATGCAGAGAGAGGAACGTTGTTAAAAGAGAACAGCAAAACAAAGTAACACAAAGCAGAAATGAGATTCAGGACTCCAAATGTACTCTTTATAAGCAGAACCCCTTTAAAACAGTGCTCTTTCAGTAATTAGTAGTTTCATGAGTGTTAATGGGATCAGGGAATTTGAGAAATCTTTTAAGGCTCCGTTTTTATTATTGTTCCAGTAATTTATGTTTTTGATTACAGTTGTTAAATTGTTAGTACGTTTTTATTGGCTTCTTGTTTCACATCTTTAATTCTGTACAGCGCCTTGAGGGTCTGTTTTAAGGGGGATTTTGACGCTGTATAAAATGTTAATTATTATTATAAACTATTTTTCCGACTGAATTTTGTGACCTGATGACATGTAGCAGCTTTTTATCCAGGGCCCAATTTCATAAAGCATGCAAGCACCAAATATTGCTAAGCACAAAAAACTCTTGCTTAGGAAAAATATGTTACCAGCCAAAATACCATACAGTTACCATTGTGTGACTGGTACCCCACTCATTACTTGCTTAGCAAAAAAAAATGCTTAGCAGAATTTCCTGCTAAACAGCTTTATGAAATTGGGCCCAGATTGCATTAGATACTTATTTGATAATCGTGTATTCTTTCGCCTTTTTAGAGCCTACCTCGATCTCCGGTGATTGAAGCAGAATATCCCGGACCGGTTCATAGTACTGTGACGGCAAGACATGATCCTGCTGGTAGTTAATACGGACTCTCAGCGAGCCCAGGTCCGTCCGACCCAGCTTACTGTTTTCTCTTGGCTTCAGAAAATACCTGATGTAATAAAAAAAGGCAACCCGATATGGTGAATCGTAAAACCATATGAATCACTAATGAGCAGTGTGACATTTGTAAAGTGCAAGCTGGGATTGGCAGCTAATAAGCCTGGTCTCAGACTCTTAAATCTGCTAAGCACATACAAATAGGTTACCAGCTAAGAACCCAAATATGTGTATGATATCTGCTAATTAACAAAAATACGTTTAGATTACCAGCTAAGAACTTGTATACATGTATAATATATGTTAAGCAACATTATAGGTTAGCAGCTAGAACCATTATGATATCTGCTAGGAACAAAAATAGATTATCAGCTAAGAACCAATATACATATCCAAGTACATCGTATGATTTAAGCAACAAAAACAGGTTACCAGCTAGAACTCATGCACGACTTCTGCTAAGCAACAAAAATTGGTTACCAGCTAAGAACCAATACATTATAACGAACATTGTATAATATCTGATAAGCAACAAAAATAGGTTACCAGCTGAGAACCCACAATAAAACTATTTACATCTTTCAAATGACATACTTATAAGTTGTATTTACCAAGCTTTATGTACACCAGACGACAGATCAATCGTTCCTAATATCAGTCTAACCTCTCCTATAAATACCCCTTCGCCAAGAGTTGCCGAGTTCCACATTGCAATTCTGTTGATGAAATCAAAAAAGAAAAAAAATCAGGGTTCGAGTTAAAACAATCTCAACTGAGATGACAAGTAGTTTCAATGCAGTTTCTGACTGGAGTAATGTACAATGTATGTTATTTCTTTATTGCCCTCACATCAATGTGTATTAAGCACTGTATACTCTGTACTTTCCCCCAAATCCTTTAAAAAAACATCCTCTGGCATATCACTCGGCTGGGGCTCGAACCCAAGACCTTTGTCACGCTAGAGCAGATGTCTTACCGCCGGACCATTAAGCTATGTAGCCCGGTGACTAGAAGCAGCTTGAATCCTATTGGCAGTGGGGACCGCAACGATTTAAAGGTATTGTACACTTTTGGTAACAGCTCAAAATCAGTGTCCACATTTTGTGTGATTCAACATATGCATGAACAAACGAACCTGTGAAAGTTTGAGCTCAATTGGTCATCGAGATCACGAGAAAATAGTGAAAAGAGACCTTGGCCCAATTTCATACAGCTGCTTAAGCAGAAAATATTGCTAACAGTTTTCTGCTTAGCAGAAGTCAGCAGGATACCAGTCACAAATTGTACACGTGAAATGATAGTTTGGCTGGTAAGCAAAATTTTGTTGCGCTTAGCTACTTTTTGTGCTTAAGCAGCTCTATGAAATTGGGCCCTTATGTGTTTTCTGTTCTTTCAAAATATCGCGCGTGATAAAAGCTATTGTTTTACTCATTTCTCAGAAACGATATCATTTTAGGTAGTAATATTTTAAGGAACCCTTTCAACCATTACTTACTTTAAATGATGTAAGTTGTGTGTGAATCTGTGAATATTTGTGTTTTTCGATCTTACCATAGTGTACAGGGCCTTTAGAAGTTAGTTTTGCATCAGGGATAAAGAATATTATTTGTTTTTTACCCATACACTGATGTGTATGAAGCACTGTATACTCAGTACTTTCAAAAAGAAAATTAAAATGTATGCATTCACACAAAAAATCTGGGGAAAAAAACAGTGGACAAAGCTTTGAGGAAATGAAACCAATGAGTTCCAGATCATTTCCTACAGATTACAGAACTAATGACAACATGATTATTATCAAGTTTTGGTTAAAGGCCCTGTACACTATTGGTAAGATCGAAAAACACAATTGTTCCAAGATTCAAACACAACTTACATGATTTAAAGTAAGTAATGGTTGAAAGGGTTCCTTAAAATATTTCTGCCTAAAATGCTATCGTTTCTGAGAAATGAGTTAAACAATAGTTTTTATCACGTGCGATATTGCGAAAAAACAGAAAACACATAAGGTCTCTTTTCACTATTTTCTTGTGATCTCGATGACCAATTGAGCTCAAACTTTCACAGGTTTGTTTGTTCATGCATATGTTGAATCACACAAAATGTGGACACTGATTTTGAGCTGTTACCAAAAAAGTACAATACCTTTAAAGGCAAAGTATACCTTTGGTTTTTGGAACATTTTGATTGTTTTAATTCTATATACAGATGTAAATATATACAATTAAACTAACCTGAGAAAACTTCATTTCAAAAGGTGGTAGCGTTTTTGAAAAATATCATCAACAATCTGGTTATGACCACACAGGTAGAATAATCCGTAATTGGAATACCGATCTGAGAAACGTTTCATATCTCAGATTGAAATGATTTTGAATCCCTTTCTCTGAAACCACATTCCTTATAGGGGAATCGTTTCTCAAAATGTTATCCATTATCAACAGCTGCAGTGCTTCTTACGAAGTAAATTTGTAAGGCCATTAATTTTTGGAGTAATTAACAAAGGCATACCCTCCCTTTAAGACAATGGCTAAATTCTTTTAACCCAAAAGCAAAAAGGTGAAATAAAATAATATTTACATGTATATTCATTGCTATTATCCCCTACATGTACATTGGAACTATCCAAAACCTGAGACAAGTCAAACACAAAGCTGATGAGTTAATGAGTTTAGAGTTTAAATTTTGTATTCTAACCAAACTATTTTGTTGTCTATATTCGTTTTTTATTTTGGATTTTTTCTTTGTTTGCTGGCAGTACTTTAAGGATATCCACTCGACTGTGATTTAGTTTGCATTTGGTAAACCAACGGGAGGTAATGTCAACAGGTTTTACCTTGTACAGTCTTGTGTAATCATTGTATCATTTAAGGGTATTTGTATTTTTAATCTGTGTTCTATAACTGCTTTTTCTTACCCTGTGAAATAATAAATGAAATGAATGAATGAACTACCCGTGGGTGGTATAGCACTTGCACTGTACATGTGGTCAATCCAAATCAGACGTGTCAGAGGATTTGATCAATATGAAATTTCTTAGAATATGGGGTATTTTGGGCCACTGAAGACAATTCTAACATACATGTAGTTTGAGAGTCATCACTAATACTATAAATGTCTTAAAGATATCCTACACGTTTAGTAATGACTCAAAACAAATATTAGCACAAAAACTGACTTGGTAACAAGCAACGGAGAGCTGTTGATAGTATAAAACATTGTAGGAAACGACTCCCTCTGAAGTAACGTAGTTTTTGAGAAAGAGGTAATTTCTCACTAAAATAATAAAAACTTCTTGCAAGAAGTTTTTATTCCTATCTGAAAGCACACAATTGTACAACAAGGGTGCTTTTTCTTTCATCATTTTCTTGCAACTTCGAAGACCAATTGAGCCCAAATTTTCACAGGCTTGTTATTTTATGCATTTGTTGGAATACACCAAATGAGAACACTGGTCTTTGACAATTTCCAAACGTGTTCAGTGCCTTTAAACCATGCTCCATATTTTAGGAGGATTGTTGAAACGATGATATTTACACTTTTTGGTACCCCCTGGAGTTATATAGATTTTCAATGAGCTTTTGGAAACAGTATCCTCCCCACAAAAGAAGCAGCTAAAAAGAGTAGTAATTTCTTTTTTAAACAAGGAGAAAATAACAGGTACATTTTGCACAAGGCAGACATAAAAAAAAATGGTCTGAATTAAGATAAAAGTCTGAAATTACTCATCCCCGACTTACTTCAATTCATATTTATTGATGTCGTCTTGTAAGCTGTAGTTATTCTTTGAATCCCCAGTCATACCCGTGCCATTTCCCCTTGGGAGCTGAGAGGGGAAACAAAAAATAATAAATATAAAGTACATCTTCTTTCAGCTTACTCACTTCTTCATCTTCTCTCATACATCCTCCTTCAAGCTCACTCTCCTCTTCATCTTCAAGCACTAATATCAACCTCTTTGAAAACGTGGGATTTTGCCACTTTGAGGACGGTTATAAGTTTCCCACTAAATTTTTAGAGCGTGCCTAGAAGCACGTTTTATTGAAGAGATGGTTCGGGTAAAAGATCCCTGTTGATTGTCACAGTATGAAGTGGAAACACTTTAGCCACATACATGTAGATTAATTCAGAGGAAAGGGCTACGGGGGGGGGGGGGGGGTTCATCAACGATGCTTCCAACATAATGTGATATTTTTATGCAGTTAGGGGACATCCATAACTCCTTTGCCAAATTATTGTTTAGCACAAGTAAACATCGAGTCATGTACTCCTGGAACGCGACACGAAAAAGTGACAAGATTTTCTACTGTACCTAGAAATCCTTAGATAACTTTCGTTGTGATTATTTTTGTGATGTACTACAAGTGTGATTTATTCTGTAGAGAATGAAACTAAATTTCAAATGATTTGCACATAAGACAGATCAATTAAAATTAGGAAACATTGTTTGTGTGACAAATGGAAAGTTGTGCAGTGAAGTTGGCTGAACTATACTGTCGGGATGAGACTTCTGACCTTTGAACCTTTGGAGGTGGAAAACAACATTTTTTTCCTACGGGACCATGTTATTTTTAGATCATCGTAACATTGAGATTGCACTCTATCTGTTTTAAGCGTTTCAATCTCATGTGTAAAAACTCATGAAACAACTTGCCAAACTTCTCGACCGGTTTGGGCCAAAATAAAATATATAAACAAATAAATAAATCCTGGAATGTAAAGTACACCAGTTAATGACAATTCATGACTTAACTATCAGTCATGACAGTTTGTAGTACCACAATAAAAACTAAAGTCAACATAGGAATTAGGACAAAACTTCCACTTTCATCCCACGCCTTTGTATACACATGTAATAAAAACAGACCAAGAATACCAGTACATGTACAGTACTCTACATGACCATGAATCAGTCTGACGACCACAGACAAGCCACAACAATGATCACATGACCCTGAAATCAGTTTACTTACCTCAAAGTGAAACGCTTCAGAATCAAAGCAAGGGTTCACCGTTTTCCTCCGTATTTTTGTTCTTTTTGTTTCGTTTCTGTTGAGTAAACAGCGAACACGGCAGAGAGTTTATCATTACTGAAGAAACCATAACAATGCCAAAATAAAACAGACAATCACACATACGTATGACACAACTGCCAGTAAAAATACAAGTTTCATTTGATGAAAAAATTGTTTGTTTTAAATATAAGTAATATTCTTGTTCAAGTGGATGGAAACAGAATTGCGTCTTTTAGGGCCAGTTTACACAAAACACATCTTAAAAATGGGACTTACATGTATGAACATCAACTAAGTTTCATAGGAAACTGAAACATTTACTTAAAATGTCGTACCACCCTTTTCAAGATAATATCTCAGATCTCAGGTATTTATATCACATATCAGAGTAACGATTATTATTTTAAGATTAATGTAAGAGATAAGATAATTCTATTTTATCTGTCCGCATCTTAAACAAATACTGAAATGTTGCTTCCATTAGCTTATGACTATCAATTACATTAAAAAGTAAAACTATGTTTTCAAGAATACATTAAATGTTTGCAGTTAATACAATTACAGTTACAATTTTTTTAAACTGGGTGAGGCGCCTCCAGACCATGCAACCCCATGGTCTGAACATCCCAAGAAGGAAATGACTAATAACCTTTTGTCATTGCCTTCTCCTTTTTACCACAGATATCCCCCTTTTTATTCTGCCTCACTAATTAATTCAACTTTTTTTTCTCTGTAATTAATTACTTTTCGTCTCCCTCTTCCCATTATTTACTTTTTTCTTTGTGTTCCCCACCTATTGTGGTCAAACCAGCCCCTTCCCTAACTGCCCCCCCCCTTGTCACCCTTTTCATTGTTCATCATCCCTTGCTTTTTCTGTGTGCTTTCATCTCTGTAATCTTTTTCCACTTGACTGCTTCTGTCACACCAGTATACCTGTCTGTGTGTGTTTTGTTGTTGTCATTTAGCCTTCGAGAAAAACTTTGATATGGTCGAAACGTCATTTCATTTATTAAATTTGGCTGTGAAGCCAAGGACTCTCAGAAAAGCGAACTTAATCACTATACTAGCCTAGAACCCCATGGAGAGAATACAAAGAAGGAAAATTCAGTTTTAGATGTGGGAAGAAAACCCCAGAGAAATAATCCAGGCAAAAACCTACGCAGTCAGGTAGGGACTGAAAACCCAATCCACGTAGTCCCCCGGTGGGATTCGAACCGGGGTCCTAGAGGTGGAAGGCGAGGAAAGATACCACTACACCAACCCAACCGCCGTCAGGCCACTAACTAATTTTTGCAATTAGAAAAAACCCCTGATACAACCATTACTATAAAAAAAAACCCAGTGTGGAGTAAGCATGCCAGGGGAAGTAAATTTGGGATCAACGCTAAGCTGAGGAATTTAGGAAGTGAATAGAAAACGGAACAGAGGATTGCCTAAACCTGGAGTGGTTTGTTCGTGGTACACCGAACCTACTGCCAGAACGGTTACAAATAAAGTTGAACAAAATACAAATTAACTAAGAGCGTTATTTGAAACTGATCAATTTTTTCTTTGTTCAACCCAAAATAAAAAAGCCAGTTTACAGAGTCAGTTTCCCTTGTGGTTTATTACTTGATGGTTGTAAATTTTGTCAGGTAATATAAAAAATTAAAAAAAATATAATAAAAAATCCGCACTGTAATCATACATCTCACTCAGAAACAGAAAAGAACACACCTTGTTTTGCAATAACAAAAAATGCAAGAGTGTTCGGATACATTACATGTGCATGTCAACAATACAGGCAAAGTTTGCGCAGGGACTATCAATGACACATGTAGTTCGACTAAGTTAGCCCGAACTCTGTCTAGTCGACGATAGTTGGACTACGCTAGTCGACTATTTGGAACCATCCTACCCGGCATGGTTGCATCGCTGGTTATCAATAGCCGTTTTCATAGCACAGTGCAAGAGTGGACCAGTTATCAGAAAAATGATAACGTACGTTGAGCCGCCGGTCGCGTTGACATGACATGACTAGAGTTGTTCGCACTTCAACTTCTGTGCGCATGTCCTACGTATGTTACTAAACAACCACTAGTTAACCATTGGTCCTTGCACAGTTCATTTTTCCGTACGTCTGAATTTTTGAATCATTCCCTGAGATAAACCCATTACTAGTATGTTAATCACTTAGAATGCAATCAGATCTTTACACCAGATAACAAACAAGGTTGAAGCCTAGTCAGCGGAAATGAAAAATAGCTATTGATACCTCGGCCATAGTATCAGGTTTTCAAGATCCTTGCACACTTAAAGGGAAGTGTAGACTGCTCTCTACCGTTTGTAGAACACACAAAAATGTACTCATTATTCTGTTGGTGACATTATTGCCAGAGAGAGCCTACAATTGTATTTGACACGAGACAAACATGTTTGTGACGTGTGAAATGTTTCAAAAGGTAGCGATACAACTTTGAGTTGAGAAAAGTCAATTGCAAAAAATAAAAAATAATTTTGTTTTTACAACAACAGAACAGCATCAATTGGTCAAACAAAATAACTAAAGTAAGTGAAACCAACTTGACAATCAAGTGGCAATGATGCAGTGGCATTGCCAGACATTTTATTTATTTATTTATTTATTTATTTTTAAATTTTTTATGGGGGGAGGGGGCAAGTGGGGCATCGACATATTTTTGGAGGGGGCTTTTTAGTGTATCGGACCATTCATTCTTGCATTTTTACGATATAATGTTGTTGGGTTTTTTTTGGGGGGGGGCAAGAGGGGGTGGGGCAAGGGTTTTACTTTGGGGGGAGGTGGCGCTCCAGCCTCCCACCCCCTCTGGTTACACCACTGCAATGATGATAAAGTTCACAAAATAAACTAGTCCCAAATCAAAAAGAAATCAAACAAGAAGAAGAAAAAAAGCAGATTGGATAAGGTTAGTCAACTCAAGAAGAAACTTCAATAAGATGCTTCCATAATATCACATGTCCAAAGACAGGTGCTTGTTGAAGCAGGGTTTTGATTTCTCCTCAGCCAGTGAGTGTTATTATAAACTTTCAACATTTAAGATAAACTGATATATTTACTTACCGGAAAGTAACTGTTGCATAAGGATCACACTGGTTGTGTATAATAGTAAGACCGTTTCCTTCTAGAACTCTGAAACAAGAAAAAAACAAATTAAAAATAAAATAAATAGCAGTATAGGCCTATTAATATAAAATAGTGATTTGACAAAGTTATTTCAGACCATTCTTTGACAAGTCTTTTTCATTGGGTGATTCCTTTTTAATTTCAAATCTTCTTGAAATGTGTCTTGTCAAAACAATCCAAGTATACTGTTGAATCAAGACTCTAGTAATGAAAACAAAAATAAAGTAACTTCACGCTTGTTTAACTCTGTATTTGTCAGCTCGTTGTTTGTTTTGTCTGTTTGTTTGTCGTGTCTTGTCTATAGGCCTCCCGTAAGTGCTTCTGGGACTTGCCTCTATTTCGCTCCCCCTTCACCCATGTGGATTATCATTTCTTTCGGTTTTTGCATTCATCTAAGTTTTTTCTTGTATTTTGTCTGTATTACTATACACTGGCATTTACTTGTACAACTATTTATTGGTTTTGCGCTATAGAAATGAATGTCATTTGAATTGAATTGAAATATAATCCAATCTCATGTAGAATGTAGTCAGGTCTACTTGGGTGAGCACTCTGCGCACCACTAAAACAACAAAGAGTAATAGCCATATTATATTAGAACGAATCTATAATATATTTTATATTCATCATACACAAGGTTGCTAAGATCGGCCCTTGATGTAAGTTGGAAAGATCACATCCAAAATACAGTTTTGTACGAACAATCACCTAAAATCACTACAAAAATCAGAAAAAGGAGGCTCAAATTTGCTGGACATTGCAAGAGAAGTAAAGACCAAGTGGTGTCAGATTTGTTGCTATGGCAACCAACACATGGAAAGAGGAGCAGAGGAAGGCCTGTCAAGACATACATCAACCAACTATGTGAAGACTCCAACCTGACCTATAACATATGAGGACATAGGCAACTGCATGCTGGAACATTTGGAAAGCCATCACAAGTGTCCGGAAGAAGCCGTTGAAATGAATGAATGAATAACATACTTTATATTCCGGAGGCTTATAATAGTGGCTTCAAATCCAAGTTTATAACTTCCCACTGTTTGCACTACAAATATTATCACAAGAACATCAGCCCAACCTGATACATGTTTAATGCTAAATCACTGTTCAGTATAACTGCCACATGTCACCGTACACTTCTCAGTCTTAATCATTCCTGCATCTACCCCCCCCCCCCTTCAACATCAACCTCCCTGGGGGGCGGTTGAAACCTAGCACCCAAATCCCCGCCATCGTCAATGACTGAGGTACCAGTGAAGCTGTATGCCCGGTTGGCATCAGCTATCTAAACACTTGAGAACCAATTTCGGCTGGGGCAAGTAAAAAAAAAAAAAAAATCTTTTTCCTGCTTCTTTTTTTCTGAGGGGTGTATCAGATGACGGGCTTGGGGGAATGACACTGGAGAGAGGATTCCCGGATTGTCAATATCTCCACTGAGAACTCTTATTGAGTTTGAAACAAAACTGCCTCATAAACGGACCTGTCAAAGAACCATTGAAAATAAAGACATGGTCTCATCTTTTTCTGGTTGTTTGATGGACAAAAATTCTTTTTGAAAGATCAAACAAAATATTAACAATTAGGCCTACTTGGTAAGTTGCTAACTGAGTAAATTACATGTAGCTTTACTTTTCCTCAGAAACATACCAGGGCTCCAATTTGGGGAGAAAATCCACAAGACTGCAGGGCTTGCAGCTCAAATTTTTTGCTGGACCAGAATTTATTTTACATGACCAAACATACAGAATACAAATGAATGAATAAATAAATGAATGAAGGGATGGATATGGGGATGCTTTGAAATGTCTTGCTTCAGCACAAATGGGCTACCGTGGTTACCAACAATGTATAATTAGTGATTGTATTTTAAAGAAACTGGGCCCAATTTCATGGCTCTGCTTACCGGCGAATTCTGCGCTTGCGATCACCATTCTTTGCTTAATACAGGGCAAGCGCCAAATTCCGGCACAAGCTGTATAAGTGAAGATTGCCTAGTAACTAGGAGTATGCACGCACTCAAGCAAAAAGTCCCTGCTAACCCGTAAATAAGCTTAACGTAAGGCCAAATAAAATAAAAAACATGTTTAGCGTCCTGCCTTTTTGAAAAAAGGAAGGAGGAGGGCCTTTTTTTTTTTTTTTTTAAAAATTGCCGCCCGACAAGTTTTTCGAGACAACCGGCCGGGCTATTTTTCAAGATGGTGGCCAGCTTTTTTTGTTGAACTTTTTTCGCTGTGCTAAAGTCGAAAATATGATCTTATTTATTAAAACAAAATTAAAAAATCGTCAGGGATAATAAAAACTTATCATTTTTTTCTTAAAAGAAAAAAAAAAAAAAAGGAGGCGGCCTCTAAAAAGGAAGCGGGCCGGGACGCTGAACATGTTTTTAATTTTATTTGGCCTAAACGCGGAATTCCCTGCTTCCGTAAGCGCCGATTCTTTGCTTACGGTAAGCAGAGCCATGACATTGGGCCCTGGTCTCTTGGGCATAACGGAACATAGCGCTCATTGCATTTGGCGTTTTTATGTGACCCGGATCTGCCAAAAAATATTTTTTTTAAAATAATTAATTTCAAAAAATTCAATAACTTCGAGATTGCAACAAGCGATTTTATGGATCACTAGTTATTTGAAAGAGGACTTTTTTCATTTCAATTCGTTTCAGTTCTATATATAGGTTACAACTTGTGTTATTTTTTTAACTAAACATTTTGACTTTCTTTCTCAGCTTATTGGAGGATAGAAAATGGCGCGAAAAATTGCATCTTCGTTTTATAACCTGCCATAACTTCGTGAACTCAGGTGCGCGCGGCTTGCCTGGATACAACGGCTTCTTGAAGCTGAACAGTTTATATGTTCATTCATGTAAATTCATTGATGATTTGAACTGTGTACTGTTGCCCTGTAGAAATTTGCGGAACGCTGTCCATAGTTTAGTTTGCCATATGTGCTCAGTGTTGTGTGTGTGGCGTTAACGTTTAGTAAACATAAGGTAAGCCACTTAGTACAGAAGTGCACTCATTTTGGGGAGTAGGGGATAGAGGGTATATAATACTGTTTAATGCAGTAAAGGCAAAAAAATAGCTAATCTCCAAGCTTTGTCTAGCTATATCAGCTTTTATATTGTCTTTTACCACTGAGGCTGGTCGAAACTTCGAGTACTTATGATTATTCATATTATTTGTTCTTACCCCGTGTCAAAGTGGTTAAGCCCGTTAAAAGTACATCCGTCCGTGCGCATACATCCGTGCGCTCTCGCACATAGTCGCTGGTGTATAGAATGTAGTTAAAGTGACCTCTGGCCGGGCATGATATTTGGCCCTTGGAAAACAGTCTGACAAAGTATTACTATGTATTAGGGCTGGCTTACACGGTAAAGGCTTTGAATATAGTTTCCATGCTATTTAAATCGGAAACCAGACTAAAGTAGGAAGAATATCATCCCTGCTCTGGCCCTGAAGACTCAGGCACACTGTACACGGTCTTGATTTCTAATCTCAACTTGGACAATTAAACGACACGCAATCAATTTTATTATCATTATTATTAATATTATTATATTTTCTGGCAATGAAACCAAGGATGCCTCATAAAGTGAACTTAATCACTGATAGCTCGCAAGCCTGAGGAAACCTGTAAATTGCTTGCTACGTGAACCAGAAACACGGCAGTTAACCCCCACTCTTCCCAGATAAGTGTTCTGGGTTGTTTAACGTGTGCAACCAACCCATAGTACACGGGACCTACGGCTTGATGTCCAATACAAAGGACATTGAGCTAACTGACATTATTAGACACTACATGTATGTAAGACATCAGATCAATGCAAAATGCAAAATGCTTCATTCAGTGGTGAGATGGCAGAGTTTTGATCAGTCAGTACAAGAAGGCACTTGTGCATTAATTTGTATGACTCAAGGTGAAACTTATTTTGAAAACATAGCTACTCAATAAAGAGTTCCCATTCACAAACATTGGTCATACATGTAGAGCAAGGTAGTTTTATTGTTTGTGTTCTATTGTGTGTTTGTGTGTTGGGGGGGGGGGGGGTGTACAAAAGCATGGACTCCTACATTGTACATGTATTCGGTCAAGCATAACTACATGTACTTCATTGTCATGATTGTGTACTGCATATTGTGTATAAATGCTGTCACTCAGTGAACGATTTCCCCTTGTATGGCAAAGCAAAATGCTACACAAAATGTATCAGTTGCTATTCATAAGTCACCATTTGCTTCTCAATATTAGCACTCAGTTTGCACAAAGCATGATTGAGTCTGATTATCCTGCTATGCAAAATTGCTGGACGAAATCGTTCCCACACTGTACATGTGTCTGCAAATCAAAGGACAAAATCAATAACAAGAAAGACAGCATCAATTTTTACATCTTTTAGACATTCTAGTGTATTAAATTTTAATAATAACAAGAAAGACAGCATCAATTTTTACATCTTTTAGACATTCTAGTGTATTAAATTTTTAAAAACTTTGGGTTGAACAAAGAAAAATCAACTCGAGTGGGACTTAAACCTGCAACCTTCGGATTAACGTGCCGGCGCTCTACCAACTGAGCTATCTACATATACATGTAAGCCCTAATGTCAGCGGTCTCCCTACATGTATTGTGTCAAGATCTTTGTTCCGGGGTACCAGTCAGCAGCCATTCAACCTGTACCTGCCATATAGCCAGGGATCACACCCAAGTTTAAGATACAACCTTGGAAGCGACAAAATTATTCAAAATTTACCCAGTCAGTTTCCCCTGTGGTTTATTACTAGGTTATATAAAATCAAATATTGAAAGGATTGAAACATAATCCATGTAACCGTAGATCTCTCCATGGAATATACAATGTAGGACAACAAAGGATGCAGTATGGATACCAGAATAATTCTTTTTGAAAATCGTTTAATCATTTATACAATTTTTGCTTGAATCAGCTTTACACAAATTTACCAATTCCAAGAAGCAGTTTGTCAACAAATGTGTGCACCCCCCCTTACATGCTCATCGACATCAGCCTACGTGACACCTGCGGTCTTCATCCCTCAATCTTCTGCATCAACCTTCCCCTCCTCCACAGACTTGTTCGTATGGTGGTAGAGCAATCAGCGTTGTAGCTCCTTCACTTTGGAACAGCCTGCCACCGATCATCAGGGAGTCGTCGACCACCGAGTTGTTCAAGTCTCGCCTTAAGACTCATCTTTTCAAACAGTATTTTTGTAACATTGCAACTTGTTGAAAGGTTTGTATCTATTATTCATTTTCTACGACTATTTTTTAACTAGGTCATCTTTTTAGCTTACTGTGTACGTATTTGGCTGGTCAAGACGTAATTTTTTTTGCAAAATTGTTTAACTATCGTTGTATTATGTTGTTTAATCCATTTTTTGCTTGTATTCAGCGCCTTGAGGCGGAACCGATCTGCAACTGTTTGCGCTTTATAAATATCTCTTTATTATTATCATTATTATTATTATTATTATTATGTAGAATACGTGCACAAAGTCAACTGGGGGAGTGTAAGTACATGTACATGTAAACCATGCAAACAACCCCCCCAAAAAACAGTCCTACAAAAGCTGACATATATTGACAGTACATTTATAAGCAATTACACAAAGCTATCCGTCAACTGCGTGTACAAAGACACACACACACACACACACCGTCTAACAAATTCAGATGTAAATTGTCTGCCTCTACAACGAGATACAACCCGTGGCATTTTACAAATTGGACGTTGACAGGAAGGACTCGGTAACTGAAGATGCCTCCGGTATCCCCGGTATCCCGTCAGGGAACGGTCCCACAGGAAGAGGAGCCTGGATTATAAGCCACTAACCGGCAGCGCAAGTGGTTTAGATTTCATCTTCCAATATCTGCCCGGGTTCTTTTCACCGGCTTTATTTGTAACAAATGATACCTGTATACATACGTCTGCAAACACGTACTGAAGGTACATATATGCACATTACATTAAAAAGCGGGGAAGGCAGGTATGAGATTTGACTAAATGTTGAAATTCCTGAAAAAATATAAAATGACATAAAAATGGCTAGCAGCCTGAGTCCCCCCTGTTATTCTCAGCCCAGAACCTCTCAGATGTTACAAGTCAGGAGGTTTGCAGACTCTGTGCATCACCAGAAATACAAAACTACAGGTTTGGACACAATATGGACAATTTCTTCCTCCCTTTGGAGACTGCTTTATCTCTCTCAAGAAAATGTGAAGGCTTAAGGAGACTTTGAGAAAATATCCTGAAATCAGGAAAAAGCCTGACAAATCACAAGCCAGAACTGTGCATGGAAAATATCTGTAAATGCATGCAATTTAGATTTTCTTTTTTTGTAATATTTGTCTGGAATAAATAATTGATGTGTTGTTTCAAACAAAAATGGAAAGTTGTTTCAAGACAGTAATGTGATCTCATTTTTGATTCATGAAATATTTACACACTTCATTTCTGACACAGGGGCAAGTGATGATATTTATTTACTTGATCCCCAAAAGTATAATAATAAAGCACTCATGGGCATCACACACGTAACCGACCAATGACACACACGAAACTCAACATAATCACAGAAATTTGTTAATCAAAAGGTTTAGATGCGCTTGTGCTTGTTATAAAAGGAACATTACAGAATTGGTTTTAGCTAACTGGCAGTGTAAGCACTTCATATAATCCACCATATACATAAACTGACAAACCTGTAGAAGTTTGAGATCGATCGGCCATCTGGGTCACGAGAAAATAGTGAAAAACCGATTACACATTTGCATGTGTTATACAATGCATGAATAAAACGCTCATGAGCGATAAACTCCAATCGGAAAATAGTTTTATTTATTTCTCATCAAATATGGCATTTCAGACAGAAATATTTCTAGGGATGTTTTCTACTATCATCATCATTAGACCGTGTAAGTTTTATGTAAATCTGTGATCATAAAGAAAATTTTAATTACCAGTTCTGTAACGTTCCTTTAACCTTTACTCTGAATGAAAGTTGTGCAACAAGAAGTACAACATGTATGATCCTTCCAGCAATTTTAAACTCACCACGATTTAAGAAAGAAACTTTTGGTGCAAAAACTGTCCCTGTCTGATGTCACACAGGTAACCGACCTTTATTTGACCTCTGACCCAAAGTGAAAAAGTTGGTTTTTTTAAATGCCAAATAATTTTTTTTAAATTGGGGTCAATAGAATAAGTACTATTTACAAAGATGTTAAATTTGCATTGGGGATAAAGAATATTATATTTGGTTTTACTCTTACACCGATGAGTGTAATGCACTGTATACTCGGTACTTTCCAAGTCCTGTGAAAAAAAAATCCACAGTCATATTACTCAGGTGGGATTCAAACCTGCGACCTTTGCCTTTCTAGAGCAGATGTCTTACCAACTAATGTAGACCACCGAGATTGCCCGGTAGCTTAGCTAGAGGCAGTTCGAATCCTATATTTTAGCAGCGGGTATCGCGACAATTTACATGCAAGCAAAAATACACAGAGGTCATTTCAGAGGCACCTGGGCACAGGACAAATGATATCAATCAGAGAATTTCCAACTTTGTTGTCACGCACGTAACCGAGAATGGCTCTGTTACTGTCCAAAGATACAAAATTACATTAGTTGAAAGGGATGCCAGATTACCTGAGAATTACCCTCCTCCGTTACTGTCACAACATACATTTAAACACACCTGGCTGAAGATAATTGATTTATAGTAAAGTATCTTGCTCTTGAGACATAAGACACTACTCAAGCTAACTCCATGAAGGCAAGATGTCTTCAGTTCAGATAAGGAGTTTGTTGACAAGCAAGAGAGTTCATACTGTATCTTTCAATCTCTAATACTTTATCAACTGTCTAAGAAAGCATAAAGCCATGCCATTAGTTTGCTACATGGTTGGAGTGTCGTGGCCGAGCGGTCAAGCGCACTGGACTCTCAAGCTCTGGTGTTTCTGATCAGCAGAGTGTGGGTTCGAGGCCTGTGGTCTTGACACTTGTGTCCTTTAAAGCGAGACACTTAAAACCATTGTTGCTTCGTCCTTTGGATGGGATGTTTCGAAACGCTCATTACTTTTCTACAAGGTATGATAGGCCTACATTTCAATGTGGAGACAAAGTTTGAAAACTGGATGCTGTCCCTTCAACATGTCCAAAGCCACTTATATGTAGGCTATCTATGTAGCTACACAATGTATATAGGATTGGTAGAGCTGACAAAATAGTCACAGACAGTGTTCCTGTTTTGTGTGATCAACCATATACATGTTTAACAAACCTGTGAAAATTTGGGCTCAATCCATTGTGTGAGTCAGGAGAAAATTGTGAAAAACCATGCACCATTTTTGGCATGGAAATATAATGTCCTATAATTGTGGTCGTAACAACCGAAATCAGCTGTTGCATTTCTTTAACTGTAGATAAAGTTTTTTTTCTTTGAATATGACTTCATTTCACAGGGAAATATTTCACAGAAAAAAAATGGTTCTGGTATGAACTTTATAGTCAGTATTAAGCTTTCAGACTAAAATTAAACATTGATATTTTTTATCCTTACCAATCCTGTCATACCTTTAAAATCTGTCAACAGTTTTGTAACCTTTATTTCCTTTGATCATTCGTCTCATTTTGCAATATGACTTCCATTACAGAGGTGAACATACTGCTATGTGTACATTTACTGTTAGCCATTTGACAAAGACTCAGGAAATGTTTCCTAGTAATTATGAATCATCGGGGTTTTTGTGGCCAGTGGTTCCAGCCAGGTTTACTGACCTGACAATGAGTTTTTTCGTCATGGTTTCGTCTCCTCCTAGAACTTCTCTCGTCCTTACTTCCACTTGTACCTGCCCCTATAATGTGTCAAACAATCAAGACAACGTATTAGTAATTAATGTGTGGACGCAGCTGTCTTCGTCTCCGTGGCAACACACAGCGTGTATACGCATTTAACGGTTTGTTACCTTAGCGATGTGCGACCACACTGGGATATGCAGCTGAGCGTAAAATTTGATCCTTGTGAGTTTTGACAAAATATTGCATTGCCTAAAGCTTTTAGTACGACCTTGTTTCCTATGCTTAGTGTGACCTTGTTAAATCATTCCAGTGAAATATGAAAAGATATACTGTGCAGATTGTCAATAATACACACTATGTACAAAAATACATGTCAGGGATTGATTTTGTCCCGCAATTTTCATAGTAAAAAAAACCTGTTTTATGCAAAAAAAACATGCTAATATTGAGTAGCAAATCGTGATTTTTGAGTAGAAACTGACACATTTTGTGTGGACATAACCACTCCAGATTTTCGGCAATATCTAAAAAAAAATGCTGCCACCTTTTGAAATGAAATTTTCACAGGTAAGTTTTATTATATATACCTGTATCTACATTTATATAGGATTAAAACAACTAAACGGTTCAAAAAACCAAAGGTATACTTTCCCTAAAAAAGAGGTTCTCAGTTTTTAATGCGGCAGTCAAAAGGTCAAATTCAATGCCATATTGATTGAATATCATCAAAATTCACGAATAAACTGAAAATTATCCACTACAAAACCACTACAGACCATGTATTTAAAAATGTAACAACATCAAACGTTTTTGGATTTTGACAAAAATTGCACTTGTAGGGTATCAAACACAGTGGCATTTTACACCGTTTTAATGTAAGGTTAGAGACTTGTAATTTCTTTTACATCTTCAAAGGACTCTGTATTGGAAAACGAGTCCATTAGAAAACTGAATTTTACCTTGGAGCCCTTTTAAGTAACTCTTTTTAATGTAAAAGTTCCCTTCATAAAGAGCACTCTGTATTGTGCATACATGTTCAAATATATTACACACCGGTCCGAATGCATCATTAAAGGCATCTTACACGTTTGGTAATTGGAGCCTATTGTTAGTTTCAAACCTATATATAGTTGTAGTTTAAACCATAAAACTAACCTGTTAAAATTTCATTTCAAAAGGTGGTAGTGTTTTTGAGATATTGCCAAAAATCTGGAGCGGTTATGTCCACGCAGGAAGAATAATCTGCATTGGAATACACACTCTGAATAAGCGGTACACATAAAGCTAGATTCAAATGTTTTTGGGGATAAAAAGAGATATATTTTTCCATAACAGCAGTACTTCGAAGTGAAAAGTTTCTCAAAATGCATTATACTATCCAAAGCTGCTGTACTTCTTACCAAGAAAGTTTTTATTGCCATTAATTATCTGAGTCATTACCAAACGTGTACGATGCCTTTAAAGTTCAATGAACACAATGTCTGTATTCAACCAAAAGATGGATTGAAACTAAAGTGCAAGCAAGCAAGCAGACCCCTACATGTGTACAGTATTTCATTTCATTCATCATGTTTCATCATATGATAATATCAACGGTCTTGATTTACTTAAGTGAAACGATGTGAAAATAAAATAACCTGAGTGCAGATTCCATATCCCTGATTCCCCAGCAGCACTAGACCAAATTTTGATCAGGGAAAAATAAAATAAAAATCATGTTTAGCATCCCCGCCCGCTTCCTTTTTTAGAGGCCGCCTGCTCTTTTTTTTGCTTTTTTTTTTCCCGGAAATGTTTTTTTTTTTTAACGATCCCCAACGAAAAAAAAAAAAAAAAAAAAAAAAAGGGCCCTCCTCCTTCCTTTTTTCAAAAAGGCAGGACGATACACATGTTTTTATTTTTATTTGGCCGAATATCCCCTCACCAAATTGCAAACCGTGTCTGGAATCATTTACGAGTAAATGATTTGACTGATTGGGTTGACAGCGCGGCAGAGAGAAATGATTACATTTACTCAGGCGGCCAGTGATTTTCAAGATACTTGAGTTTGCCATTTCTAGTACACACAAAAAAAGGCAGATTACGGTTTCTGTAATCACAGCATGACGCTCAGTCATATGCAACTAAAGTGTGTGTTCATTCTCCGAAAGCATTCAAGGGATAAAAGGACAGTGTACACGCATTCAAGATATTTTATTCATTTTTTTAAATGACAATCTGAATGAGATTCATGTACCATGTAATAATAATAGGTTCTTACAAATGTATACAGTGCACAAATCCTAGGTGCTAACATGTAGATCAAGGCGCTGTGAAGATGGAACCTGAGTTAGAATTGATACAGTTCTGTTTTGTTCTTAAATGTAGCAGCTGAGGTAGATGAGCGGATTGTAGGGAAGATCGTTCCAAAGGTGGGGGCCAATATAACCAAAAGCACCTCGGCCAACAGATTTGGAGCAAGTAGGAGTACATGTATTCAAGGTGAGTGGATAGAAGAGCGGATGTTGTACTAGGGAAGATCGTTCCAAAGGTGGGGGCCAATATAACCAAAAGCACCTCGGCCAACAGATTTGGAGCAAGTAGGAGTACATGTATTCAAGGTGAGTGGATAGAAGAGCGGATGTTGTACTAGGGAAGATCGTTCCAAAGGTGGGGGCCAATATAACCAAAAGCACCTCGGCCAACAGATTTGGAGCAAGTAGGAGTACATGTATTCAAGGTGAGTGGATAGAAGAGCGGATGTTGTACTAGGGAAGATCGTTCCAAAGGTGGGGGCCAATATAACCAAAAGCACCTCGGCCAACAGATTTGGAGCAAGTAGGAGTACATGTATTCAAGGTGAGTGGATCACAAATAAAGTGAAATGAGCCTCTGAAGGCAAGATGGAGCCTTGGAGTTGATGGATTTCAAGATGAGATCAGTCTGAGGATTTTGAATTTGATTTGTTATTGCATTTACATGTACATAGTACGCATGTTAAAAGCATAAAGGCTGCTCCATGGGTTCAAAAATAAAGAAAGGCCAAACAGTGCAACCGTGGAACTAAAAAATGTGACCATCTTCGCAGACATCGTTACACTATGAGCAACTTGTTGACAAAAATGAAACGATTTTAGGTTAAACAAAGACAAATTGACTGGAGCAGGATTTGAACCGGTGACCTTCAGTTTAACGCGCCAGTGTGTAAGGAGATTCTGTCCTCCGGAGATTCTGTCCCCTGTACGGCAACCGTGTACTAACTTGGGGTGTCGTGGCCGAGCGGTTAAGAGCGCCGGATTCAAGCTCTGGTGTTTGATCAGCAGAGTGTGGGTTCGAATCCCGGTCGTGACACTTGTGTCCTTGAGCAAGACACTTAACCATAAGCTTCTCTCCACCCAGGGGTAAATGGGTACCTGTGAGGGCAGAGATGGTACTTGTGATTGATTTAGCCGAGTAGCGCATTTGTTGCACAAGGCTGTATACTCCCCAGGGAGCTGAGATGGTTTAAGGAATGATTTAAGGCCCAGTGACCAGGGGTAATAATGTGAAGCGCTTTGGGACGCCCTTCGGGCGTGAAAAGCGCTATATAAAAACTAACTATTATTATTATTATTAACTTCTTCTGATAGCGCCCTCTTTTGAATCGACCTCCTTCAGCCCATGTTAATTTCCCATTATGGGAGACAGAATCTTCGGGGGAAAGATTTCCCTATGACACCGGTGCTCTACTAACTGAGCTACATGTATCTACTAGCCCTCATGTTGGCAGTCTCCTTATTTTGTCAATATCTTTGTTCGGGGGGGTCGGGGGGGGGGGGTGCCATTCAGAAGCTATTCAACAGTTAACAGCCTTACAGCCAAGGATCACACCCAAGTATACGACGATACAACCCGGGAAGAGGGATCACCTTAAGGGGAAACGACTTCTTATTCCAAATATCAAGTAATAAACCACAAGGGAAACTGAAGGGAAAAAGAAAAATTATCTGTATTGGGATATGAACCGATGACCTTTGGATTAACATGCCAGCGCTCAAACAGCTGAGCTATCCATCCCTAAATATTAAATGAGGCAACAATTCCCTTCGAAGCATGAGCAGTTTTTGGAGTCTACCATTGTTGATGTTAGTTAACTATTCAACAGTTATCATTTCTGTTAAAAAAATACATGAGGTACTACCACACTACACACGTTATATATTCGGATAGGACGTAAAATCATACATGTAGGTCCCATGTGTTGTGTAATGCACGTAAAGAACCCAAAGCACTTATCATAAAGAGAAGGGGTTCGCCCCTGTGTTTCTGGTTTGATTGGCAGCATATTATGCCATAGCACTCTGTAAACCATTAGGCCTACATGGTGATATAAAGGAATAAGTCTCATACTTCAAAACGTAGCTCCGCATACCTTGGAGGCAAAAAATACTGAGCGCTTGGTGTGATAAAGCACTATAAGAAATCAGTGTTATTATTATTTTGAGAAGCAACTGACACATTTTGTGAAGTGTTTTGCTCAAAGGAAATCATTCCCGACATGTACAGCTCTTCCTATTTGTTTGTTTGTTTTTTATATGATTTTCCCATCAAGGGAACTCAGCACAGCTCCCACAAGGGGATACAAACCCAAGCTGGCAACAGCCTATCTCTCTCTGGTATATTCTGTATTTTTCTTTGTAGTTTGTAGTTAAATTGAACTGACATAAAGTAGCAACTGGCTCACACAAAGATTTAAAGGTATCATACACGTTTGGTAATGACACAAAACAAATATTAGCATAAAAACTTACTTGGTAACAAGCAACAAAGAGCTGTTGATAGTATAAAACATTGTAGGACACGACTCCCTCTGAAGTAACGTAGTTTTTGAGAAAGTGGCAATTTCTCACTAAAATAATAAAAAACTTCTTGCAAGAACTTTTTATTATTATCTGAAAGCACACAAATTTGTACAACAAGGGTGTTTTTTCTTTTATCATTTTCTTGCAACTTCGATGACCAATTGAGCCCAAATTTTCACAGGCTTGTTATTTTATGCATATGTTGGGATACACCAAGTGAGAACACTGGTCTTTGACAATTACCAACCGTGTACGATGCCTTTAAATTGAACTGACATTAGCAACTGTCTCACACAAAGATTTAACTACATGTACACACAATATGCATTTAGTAAACCCAGTGTTGTAGTATTTGTACTCGGTACTCGTGTTGCAGTACATGTACAACTCGAGTGCCTTGGCTAGCAAAGTACTTGTACCCGAAGTCAATACTCGATACTTGACTGAAAATTTAACCTGTATTCGAGGTCATGTACTCGATACTTAAATGAAAATGTCAAAATACGGTTTTCTGAAGTATGTTGCGCATTGTAAATGTAAATTCATGCCACTGCTATCCGAGGGATAGAGGAATAAACACTGGAAAAAGTAAAACTGAAGTTGTCTTTCATCGTCCTTTTTTGAAGGGATGTGGGGGTGGGAGGGCATTTTTTTTCTTTTTTTCTTTTCTTTTTGACACAAAATATGAAATAAATAAATAAAGAAATCATCACAATCACTATAAAACAGAGGGTTTGTGTGATTTTAATGTTTCTAATTGATTTGTTAAACCCATTTAACTCCTAGATGACAGTTTGAGCTGTAAACATTACTTTTTTACTAAAACGCAGTGTAGCCTTAGTAAATAATTGAAGAATTGTTCTTGTTTTTGCCAACATTAATAAATTTTCTTCAAACATCTATTTCAACCCTATGGATTTTGAAAAAATATCAGGTGAAAAATCTTTGACTAAAAAGATCATTGAAAACAATCGTTTTTATGATTAAACATAACAAAAAACAGTTACACCTACGTGGACTTCTGAATCTGAGTCGACGGCTTGTAATGGAAACCACTGATCCTTTCCGTGATACCTGGGTAATTCATCTCGTCTTAGTGCCACCTTCTTGACAACGCTGTCTGATCGTTTCAACCAGTCTTTCTCGTGGATGTAGAACGAAAGCTGGTGAAACTCACGGGGAACATCGAAAGTGGTTTCCTCGGCCCAGAAGGGACTGAAAAGAGAGCAACAAGAAAAGAAAAAAAAGTGTTGATTTACAAAGGTATTGTGGAAACAGGTTGAAAATAATGAACATTAATCATGTTTGTACATTCGCACTAGGGCGTATAGTCGTACATTGTATGTATTGTAAGCCTGTGGATTTTGGTCAGTCAAATTGACTCCCAAAAAGGCGCAACCAAGATTATTGTGATGATGGCGTCAGGTGAATTGGGTCAGTACTTAAAGGGATTGTATACGTTCTGGAACCCACTGTTTGTTTCAATCTATGACCCTACACATGTACCTGCAAGTGAAGCAGTCCCTCTTAAAGGCATCGTACACGTTTGGTAATTGGAACCCATGTTTATTTCAATCCTATATAGTTGTAGATATATATCATAAATCTAACGTGTGAAATTTTCATTTCAAACAGTGGTAGCATTTTTGAGATATTTTCTGAAAATCTGGAGCGGTTATGTCCACGCAGGAAGATAATCTGCAATTGGAATAAACAATCTGAGAAACGTTACTGTAGTAACACTTCTCAGATTCAAATTTGTTGGGATATCTTTTTCCATAACCGCAATAATTCGAAGTGAAAAGTTTCACAAAATGCATTATACTAGTCCTCAGCTGCTGTACTTCTTACCAAGTAAGTTTTTATTGCCATCAATTTTCAGAGTCATCACCAAACGTATACAGACCCAAAAAAGGAGAATGTACGAAGTACACCACATTTGTGTACTATATGCTCCCTTTACAGGTAAGTATTGTCCCAATTCACCTGACGCCATCATCACAATAATCTTGGTTGAGCCATTTTAAGTGTCAATTTGACTGACACAAAATCCATCAGGCTTAAAAATGTTAAAGGCACTGAACAGGTTTCGTTTGGTATTTGTCAAACACCAGTGTTCTCACTTGGTGTATCTCAACATGCATAAAATAACAAGCCTGTGAAAATTTGGGCTCAATTGGTCATTGAAGTTGCAAGAAAATGATGAATGAAAAAACACCCTTGTTGTACAAATTGGTGTGCTTTTAGATAGGAATAAAAGGCGTCTTGCAAGTCTTTCATTATTTTAGTGAGAAATTACCTCTTTCTCAAAAACTACGTTACTTCAGAGGGAGTTGTTTCTCACAATGTTTTATACTATCAACAGCTCTCCGCTGCTCGTTACAAAGTAAATATTTATGCTAATATATTTTGAGTAATTACCAAACGTGTACAGTGCCTTTAAAGGGAGGGTAAACCTTTGGTAATTACTCCAAAAAATTAATGACCATAAAAATTGCAGCAGAAATTGTTATGCTAATTTATATTTTGAGTAATTGCCAAACGTGTACAGTGCCTTTAAAGGGAGGGTAAACCTTTGGTAATTACTCCAAAAAATTAATGACCATAAAAATTGCAGCTGTTCATAATGTATAACATTTTGAGAAACAATTTCCTTCTAAGGAATGTGGTTTTAGAGAGAGAGGGATTCAAAAACATTTTGAAATACACAATCTGAGAAATCTTTCATGCAGAAACGTTTCTCAATTACGGATTTTTCTTCCTGCGTGGACATTTAACTCAAAAATGCTACCACCTTTTGAAATGAAATTTTTGAAGGGTAGTTTTTTGTATATAATGTAGATCTACATTTATATAGGATTAAAACAATCAAACCAAAGGTATCCCCTTTGGCTTTAAATTACAAAATGTACATGTACTTGATCTCTGAACAAATGTCAAACAAAGTTTGGCCTGCGAAAACTTGCCCCTATGGATTATGTGCGTAGGCTAATTTTCTCTAAATTTATTAAAACAACAAAATACTTGTACTCAGTAAGGTCATTTTGATCAACTGTCACTAGTACAAAAATATAGGGAAAAAAAGAGAAGAAAAAAAAGAGACCCAGACCTGGTATTATTTGGAGGCCAGGGAGGCTGTTAGCCTTTTTGAGATATGGTGGACACTATAGGAGTGCACTGTTTGGTTTGGGTGTATACAGCGAAATTTACCCAAACCTAATGATGCCATAGCATTGTGTTCACCATATCTCAAAATGGCTTATATGGCCTCTGTTGCCCCTGGTCTTGGCCTTGGTGCCCAATCAAAAATTCTCCCATAGCTTTAACATTTTCCAATGGAAGTTCCCTTTGCAAAATTACAATGGCCTTGCCCTCTCAAAGATGGAATTCCAGGCCTGAAGATTGATAACAATCAAGGTACAATGTGTTTGAAGTTGTTCCCAATAAATAAATTGTATGAATTTACCTTATCTCACACCATTTTATTAGTTTAGTTTATTTGTTAATTCTAATTGTGAAGCTACAGAAAAGAAAACTTATTTACTTAAATGCTAGCCAAGAACTCCATTGAGAGAAGACAATGAAGAAAGTTTTGGTTTTAGATGCGAGAGGAAAACCCAAGACAATTATTACAAGGAAAACCCACACAATCAGTTTGGGACTGAAAACCCAATCCATGTAGTGCCCCCCGCCGGATGAACCGGGTTCCTGAAGTTTGAAGGCGAGGAAAGATACCACGACACCATGCACCAACCCAACCGCCCTAACAAACAAGGATTACCTTTTCAAAGACTACAGCATACATGTTTTTGATAAGGTACACATTGGATCTTGGTAGAATTACATGTATTAGAGCACACATGCCTACATGTATAACCATGGAGCAATAAACTTTACTAGTTTATTGCTCCATCCATGGTATAACCATGGAGGTAGAATAACATACATTGTAAATTCTCCACTTTGTATGACTACCACGAATGACTCAATGAACAACAAAACTGTAATGTCTTTATATTTAAAGCAAATGTACAACATTGGTAATTGTCAAAGACCAGTAGGGCCTATCCACACTTATTGTGATCCAACATTATACACGAAATAACAAACCTGTGAAAGTTTCAGCTAAATCGGTCTTCAGAGTCAAGAGAAAACAGTGAAAAACCCCATTATATATTTTCACTGTTTTCAAACATCGGATTTTATCACCAGTGATAAAGACTATTTGTTCTACTCATTTCCTAAAAACTATAGCATTTCAAGCAAAACTATTTCAAGGGAAGTTTCCCACCATGACCATCTTTATACCATGAAAGTTACATGTTATGTGCAAATCTGTGAACATTTATACTTTCAACCTTACCAATGTTGTACACACCCTTTAAAGAAACATTCAAAGAGATAAAACCCAACTCAGTCTGAAACCATCACTTTAACCATAGAGCAAGGACCAGTCCTTTCTCTATGCTCTAACAAACCTGAGCATACAGACTCTAATAAGTGAACACAAAATCAGACGTTTCTGATTGCAGTATACAAAAAAACTTGAATTACTGTCATCCATGCTGCCTTACTTCCCTGGCTCCAAACCTAATAATGGAGATAGCCGTCAACAGGAGGCCTTTTATTTGTTCACAGGCCTTGTGAGATTGATGTAGTCACTGGTTGTTTGTCTACTGGGGGTACATGTTTTAAAGTGCTTCCTCTCCTTCCCTCAACTCTATTTGAACAGGGCTTGGAGTGGACAAACATCAAAACAGTACAACAAGGCCCTCCTCGTGTAAAATACACCTCAAATATTTTTCTGAAAGTTTACATACATAATGTATATGTACAGTTGTACAACCACGGAGGTACATGTGTACTGCACAATGATGTTTTGTTGGTCAGATGGATTCTTGCATTTTCATCAGACTTTACATGTACACACGACGTACATGTACATGCGTACATGTACATAAACACATGTACGTACATGTACGTACATGTACGTACATGTATGTACTTTTACAACACATTATGTACCCTGTACATGATTGGAAGATGTATGAACTAGGTACATGTACATGTACATGTAGGCCTATACAAGAGATTATATACCGCACTTATTCCTTGTCATTTGATTGGTGGAACACGTGTCCTGTGTCATACTTTATTTAGCCTTCGAGAAAGACTCTGCTTAGGTCGAAACATCAGGGCACTAACCATTTTTTGCACTCCAAAATTTCATTAGGAGTCCTACATGTATATAAATATGATTAGTTATCACACAAGCGCGAGTGGAATATGGAAAAATATAGCGCTTCTGTGTCCCATATCCAACAAGGCAGAAGGCTGAGTTGGATATGGGACACATGCCCCCCCCCCCCCCACAGTGTGTGATAACGTTTTTATCTTGAAGCAAACTTTTTGACGCGCAGATTAACACATAGGCCTACACGACGTTGGAACAACTGTTTATTTGCAAACTTAGCTTAAAATACGAGGAGTTAGAACAACGCAATACGCAGAGTGTGATATATGGGCCATGTGATATAGGTTTATGGCACACCACTTATTGCTATGGGCCGACCAATCAGAATCGAGGATTCAAGTTTGCTTGAAGATAATGATAAATATAGGTAGCAGTTTTGAATAAAAATCTACAACATGGTACAATGATACACTTTATATGTGCTGCGGCTTGGAAATACAGTACATGGTGTACATTGATCAAATCACAAGTATTGATGTCAGAAGACAGGATTTGTATGGTACCATGAATGACACACTATATCATTGCTTTTCCCGCCACAAGTTGGATGTCAGAGGCCACCTTGCAAACAGCTTGATGGTAAAGCAAAGAGTCAATATCCGGTTTTGTTTTCACAATCAACTCAGTTACAGGCGATATGAATATTATGGGCTTGCACATTGTACATTATAACAGCCTAAGGGTACATACACATGGAATCATGGGTCCTGTGTTGGAGTTAGGCCTAAAAAAAAAAATTATGTTGGCGTAACCCGACCGACCCTAAAAATACGGTCGACCCTGGACAGCTTAATTTTTTTTTCAACTTTTTTTCCCCTAGCTGAAGTTTTGTCAATGATTAAAAAAACAAGTTTCCTACCACAAACGAAGCCGAAAGTGAAAAAAAAGATGTGCGCTATGTCTTTGTGGTTTTATGACCTGGTTCTCTGAAGCTTATGAGTGTGTATCTGTGTTTTATTTAACCTGGAAAGAGTGTTGACATCCGCTGGCTTAAAGTTTTGATTTGAACAGTAGAAACAGGTAAATAGTTAACTGGAATTCACAAGTTTCGTTGAACTGTTATGGAGGAAAAAAAGAAGAAAAAAAATCCCGACCTACCTACCCTGTTTTTTCTGGCCTGTTACGCCAACATAACATTTTTTTTTTAGGCCTTAACACCGAAACAAAATAATCGCTGAAAAGGGGCAGCATAATGGGATAACAAACAATAAGTACAAATTTGACAACGTGGACTTATTTATAACCCTTTATTCATCTGGTTACCAGGAAGAAAGTCATGACTTTTTTTCAGCAGTTTTCTGTTATAGATCTACTCAATCCATTTTCTTTTTTATTAATATCAGTACGTGACGTTAATATTACAGATCAATGTATACATCATCCATACAGTGTTCTCCAACTTTGAAAATTAAAGGTTGGTGCTTGGTGTGGTGAAAACTGCGAGGGGGTACGTACAATGCGAGCGCGAAGCGCGAAGCCCCTACGGCGTGGGGTCCGGGGCCCGCTCAAGGGCCCGAGAAAAATTTTGAGCCTAGATGCTCTGTGGTGCATTCTGAGGTGAATCCTGGCCACTTTCCTCAGACTTTTTTGAGGAAACTAGTGTGCTAAAAAGCTTAAAAGCTTGGCGGCGATTATAAAAGCGTGGCGCACGCCGCAGAAAGCATGGCGGTGCGCCACGTCTTTTCTATAGGTTGGAGAACACTGCCATACAAATGTACACACTTTCAAGTGCTTTTATATTAACAAAATAAGCAGATTTCAGATTAAATGTCAGAAGAGTACATTAGAAGACAGGATTTGATCAGATGGTCAGATTTCTCAGAGATGACGTACATAGGTTTCCAGATTGAAGTTTTTTCTGTCATGGTTATCAACCATTAACTTCCTTACACCAAACACCAGGTACCGGTATGTTTCTCCCGAGTACTTGAGATAAAAAAGCGGTGACTACACACTTCATACACATGTAATTATCTGAACTTGTTTTATTTATAAAGACCATGGTTGTAGGTCTTCACACGTATATGTTGTAGTGTCGTGGCCGAGCGGATAAGAACATCGAACTCAAGCTCTGGTGTTTCTGATCAGCAGAGTGTGGGTTTGAATCCCAGTCGTGACACTTGTGTCCTTAAGCAAGACACTTAACCACATGCTTCGTCCTTCGGATGGGACGTAAAGCCGTTGGTCCCGTGTGTTGTGTAATGCACGCAAAAGAACCCAGTGCACTTATCGTAAAGAGAAGGAGTTCGCCCCGGTGTTCCTGGTTTGATCGGCAGCATATTGCGCCACAGCACCCTGTAAACCATTACATGGTGCTATGTAAAGGAGTAGGCCTAGGTCTCATAGTTTAGGAACGTAGCTCAACAATACCTTGCAGGAAAAATACTGAATGTTGAAGCACCTTGAGCGTCACTGAGTGACGGATATGTGCGCTATATAAGAAGCCACTATTATTATTATTATTATTAGTGTTCATGGTGTACATGATGTACATTGTTAGTAGACATTAAAGGTGGGGTCATATATTGGTTTTTGTCAACGTAATGCTGACTTACATGCCAAATTATCAAGAAAGATACACTAAAAGTCACCTGTAAAAGTTTCAGCTGAATACATTGTCTACTTGTTGAGAAAACAGCATAAAACTGTCATAGTGTTTTCATCAAGAACGTCTAATTCGTCCACGTTTAGCAGGTACCAACCGCAGCAGTAGCAAACAGACACCACACAAATTTGAAGTTTCAGTCAACCCTCAAATAATTAGAGAAACGATTCATGCATGAATCGTTTCTCAGACTCAAATGTTTTTGGGTGAAAAATTATCCGAACCATATAACTTCGAAGGGAGTCCTTTCTCAAAATAGTTTATACTGTACTATCAACAGCTGTGGCTTCCTACATTAGGAACCATTCAGAAAATGTTAAAAAATTTCGACTTTTAAATATTGAATGGCTTCATAATATGATCTATACACCATGTACACTGAACAAAGTAATGCCTCAAACATTTTATATCAAAGGTATCCAACATCAGTAGTTTTCACTGGCTTTTCTTGGCTTAAACCAAAAACTTTGTAGTTTAATCAGGAATGAAATTGACGATCTTGGCCAGCTGGGTATTTTTTCTTCTTCTTTTTCATTTGTTTGTGTTTAAACAAAAACCGAATTTAGATTTTCAATTTTTTGTACATTGACTTTTCTGAATGGTCCCTTACCAAGTGAGTTTTTAACGGTCATTAATTTTCGAAGTATGTATTTACCAACCTTTGACCCACCCTTTACATGTACAGTGTAAGTACTGAGTTGCATTATCTGTGCACACACCGTAATGACTGCTAGGAAATCTCATCAGGAAAGTAATGAAATGGGGTTTATGTAGTGGATTGAATTAACGCATCATTTCTCCACTTTAAAAAGTGACACACTGCATTAATATTGCAAGGTCTTTATCTGGCTCAGATCTAAAGCATCCCAGGAGACCAACGCATCTAGACTAACACCTCATCAGTCCGATTGCTCGCTGAGATTGAAAATAATGTTTACAGAGGATAATGAAAATAATTACCGATAGCTCACAGATACCCCCAACCACGCAGTGCGGGAGATTGCGTTGGCGACTGTAAAGTGCACCCGTGCACCTACTGTCACAATGTGTTGCCCTGGGCTTATCTAGAGCTTATTCTCCCTACAACGGATGCTCCATGCTCCCGTTACTTGACGCTGTTGGAGGCTGTCAACAGCTTGCTGCTATTGACTTGACATCCTGAGCCTCCCGGCTAGGATAAAGTGCTGCAAGGCATGCAGCGTTGTTGTCTTTTTCAGACGACAAAGTGCAGATAAATAAGCAAAATGTGATTACAATAGCTAATATTATTGTATTCCTTTCACACTTGGGGATTAATGTTTAAGGCGATGACTTCCTATTTAACTTTCATTCCAGTCATCCTAGTTCAACGCGACATTAAAGGGATGTGATTTCATTTTTTCAAAGTGCTGCAATAAATTTTACAAAACTGTCTTACAGACGGAACATCTTCTCACACTGTATTGTAAACAAGAGGAGTTTTAAATTGAGGCTGAAAGCAAGGACTTTCTTTCTTAAAGGAAGTGAGACCAATTTTAACTTAAATTTATTGTTATGGTTCAGGGTTTTCTGGCCAGCGGTACCAATGATCTTGTCATTTCACTACATGTGTTCGTAAGCTTTTTCACTAGTCCATATTTCATATTAAATTGGGATGCTTTTCCACACTTTTCCTTCCTTGTCTTCTCTCCATGGGGTTCTTGGCTAGTATAGTCAGATAGTGATTGAGTCCGCTTCCCTGAGAGTCCTTGGCTTCACAACCAGAATTAATAAATGAACTGAAAAACACTGAACTAGCCAGCAGGACCACTTGGAGAGACTTTGATCCGGTCCTGTAATGGTTTAAATGGCAATTGGCCAGCAGTAAAGTGTTACGTATGTAACAAAAACTGATGTATGGCCTGGACAGTGAATGAAGAATATTGTGCCAGTAACCATTTCTGGTAACATTCCTAACTCTTTAAGGTATACAAGATCTTGGTAGAGCTGGCAAAACAGTCGCAAACAAAGTTCATGTTTTGTGTGATTAACCATACATGAAATAACAAACCTGTGAAAATTTGAGCTCAATTGGTCATCGAGGTCACGAGAAAATAGTGAAAAGAGACCTTATATGTTTTCTGTTTTTCAAACATCGAGTTTATTATCACGCGCGATAAAAACTATTGTTTTACTCATTTCTCAGAAACGATAGCATTTTAGGCAGAAATATTTTAAGGAACCCTTTCTACCATTACTTACTTTAAATCATGTAAGTTATGAGTGAATCTGTGAACATTTGTGTTTTTCGATCTTACCAACAGTGTACAGGGCCTTTAAAGATTACATCTCAGTAAAACTGAGATAGGAAAAAACAATGGGAAATAAGTCACGTACGAACATTGTTTTGTTAACTTATAATTCCCTAAATAACAAGGGAAGGGGCTTTCTTATTTTTGGCTGGTAACCATGGAAACTATCCCTAAGGGTGTGTAGAATTGGTATTGGACAACATTGGGCCAAATAATTTATTTGAGTGTAACTTCTACCAAATGATACCTACATGTATAAGTCTTGAAGATTTATCTCCTCCAGTTTCTTAAATACTCGGACATTTAACTATTTTTCTTTTAACCACAATCATCATACATGCCTTTGACATGTTTGAAGTACACAGAAAAAAAACCCGACAACATACTTCATACTCCCATGTCCCATGTCACACTTCAGTGGAATTGCCCAAATAAATGCTGGCTCACGACTTACACGTATATATTGAAGTTGTCGAGATGCACTTAAATGTAAAACCTGAAACTTCAAAACATCCCACTTTAAATAATCCATACTGTAGATAGTCAACATGACAAGCATGAAAGATTGTAAACATATCAGCGGTTCAGGATGTGGAAAGATTCAAATAAAGAACAGGTTCTTCATCGTGTTTCCCTTTATTTTAAATAATTTGGTGATGTCATTAATTAGTTTATAAATCTAGATCCTAGTACATATCGGACCATGGATGAAGGCATGACTACATTGTAAATGTTGAGAAACACTCGTCTGATTTCTTGCATTTTCAACATTGTACAGCTGGTTTGAAGTTTGCATGTTTGGAATTGACACAGAGTACCTGTACATATCATGTACAGCCTACATTGTACGTACACGATATGTCATGTAGTCTTTTATGTACAGAGGGGGATGTGAGTTAGCAGAATGAAAACAGTACTGACTAAAGACGCGTTCACATTGGACTTTTTGAGGCCAAAGTAACTAAGCTAATGGGTAACTTGACCCTTTTAAGTCCAGTGTGAACAGCCCAGGAAAAAATTCACTCAGGTAACTTAACCGAGTCCAATTAGTTTAACCGGACACCTTCTGCCCAGGTAAACTAACCTCAGGGCCAAACTACATGTAACTGTGCCAAAAAGTCCAGTGCGGACGCATCGTCCCAGTAAAACCGGCCAGTAAAGTAATGTACAATGTACAATGTACATTGTACCAAGTACGGTTCGCTGCACAGCCATGATCACATGACACAAGGAAGTGAACTGCGACATGCATCCTGGCATGGCCGGTGATGTTCACACTCATGTTGTTGTTGCGGCAGTATAGACCCCTTGCACAATGCGGAACGTACCTCTGAACAATGCGCATCTACCATTTCCGCCTTTTTGGGAGTTGACTCCTTTGTACACATTTTGACTCCCAAAATGGCAGACAGGATGGGCGCGTGTAGATGCGTTGTGCGTTGTGCAAGTTAGGGGTATATACCAGCAGAACTCTTACTTTTATTTGCTGTGCTTCTCTTCAACCATTGTGTACATTTTTTTTGTCACATCCGGTTAAAGGTCAATGGTGTAGCGCCCTCATGTGTTTATACTTAGTCAGGGTTTATTTCATCATCATCTCAGTTAGTTTACCTACGTCAAATAATCAAAGTGCGGACATCGGTAAGACTTAATACAGTGGAACGATACCTACTGTACATGTACATTTGTACCCGTTATGTCTCGGTTAAATATCAACCAAATGCGAATCTTTAAATTAAAAGCCTACTGTATACACATTTTGTTAAAGTGTAGGTTTACTAAATCTTTCCAATACATTATTTCCTCAAGTGGTGGGGAAATAAAAATATTAAAAAAACAAAACACAAAAAACAAAGGAAAAAAAGATGTATAATTATGTTGTGGAACAATTTCCTGTTCACTTTCTCAAGAAAGTAACAAATTGAGCAGTCGTCCGTAAGTGAAGAGCACAATTGATTAGACAACGACAACCCAAAACTAACCAGCCTATAATTTAATTTAACAATACAGGACGTCAGTGAACTATTAAATTATGGTACACCTGGAAAGCTTTCTACATGTACTTTTTTTTCACAAAATACAAAATTGATGCAGTTCATACTGTACAATGTGAGCAAACTTAAGCGAAACACACAGTGTGTAGAGTATTGACTACTGATCATACTTTTGACAATGTTTTTAGTGTGTAAATTGTACATGCACCAGGTCCCAACTTTGGGGGGAAAATGACCCTGGGGATTGTAGGTTACAACATTTACTGGACCAGCATTTATTTTACAAGACCAGAAGGTAATGAGAAAGAACTTCCTACATGTAATTTTTTTATTTTATTTGAACAAGCACTGAGACATTATCTCATTAATGTTGTCTTAATGGTATTGAAGTACATTATGCATCAATACTCAACACAATTGAAAATTACATACCTTACCAGACTCAAAGTCAACATTGAACACCATTTTCCTTCTCTATATTACACATTGAGGTACTTTTAGTCAATTGAAAAACACAAGGCCACAGGACTTGTCGTCCAGTCCCAAGTTAATTGGCCCGAGGCTAAAATCACTGGCCTGAAGCATGCCGTCCAGGGTTACATTGAAGCCCCGAGTACACACACTTCTTTTAAAGGCACTGAACACATTTGGTAATATTGTTAAAGACCAGTGTTCTCACTTGGTGTATCCCAACATATGCATAAAATAACAAGCCTGTGAAAATTTGGGCTCAATTGGTCATCGAAGTTGCAAGAAAATGTTAAAAGAAAAAACACCCTTGTTGTACAAATTTGTGTGCTTTCTGATAGGAGTAAAAGGCTTCTTGCAAGAAGTCTTTTATTATTTTAGTGAGAAATTAGCTCTTTCTCAAAAACTACGTTACTTCAGAGGGAGTCATTTCTCACAATGTTTTATACTATCAACAGCTCTCTGTTGCTCGTTACCAATTCAGTTTTTATGCTAATATATATTTTGAGTAATTACCAAACGTGTACAGTGCCTTTCAGTTCTTTCTTTATTTTAAAGAGGCTCCAAAGTCAACTTCAGTTTTGTGATGCACTTACGTGTATTTTCCAAAAGATAGATTCCTTTAAAAATGAAAATGGGGAAACAAATTACAGGTCTCTAACCTCACGATAAAATGTTTCAAGCCTAAAATGCCACTATGTTTGATATCCTTTACCCTAAAGAACCCAAGTCCTACAATATTCTCATTGCCAAAGTGCAGGATTTCGAAGGATTTGGGCTATTAGGGATCTGCAACACAGGAGGATTTTGAAAGGTTTGGGCTAAAATGAGTTTTCGTTAGGGTAGGATTTCGCACGACTTGGGCTATCAGGCTGTTTTTACATAGGAGGATTTTGAAAGTTTTAGGTATTATGCAGCTTAGCCAAAATATGATTCTGAAGGTTTTGGGCTTTTAGGGGTGGAGATTGTAATAAAGCCGAGCACCTATAGTAAATCACAAAGTTGACTCCCTAACTTCTGTCTCAAAAGGATTTTGAAGGATTTTTGCTAATATGTATACTTACAATAAGTTGAAGGATATCGAAGGATTTGGGCACTTTAGGGTTATGACAACTTTAATCTGAAGGATATCAAAGGATTTGGGCAGTATGTCTACCCAAGGGCCTAGTCTGTTTAGTTAATAAAGTGCATTTTTTGTCAAAATCCCAAATTGTTCAATAATGTCACATTTCAAATAATGGTCTGTACACATTTTTGCACAGAGAATTGTTAACTTCATTCCTGAATTTTGATGATATTCAATCAAAACGGCATTGAATTTGACCTTTTGACTGGCGCAAAAAATTTCCGTTGGAATGTGTACAGACCCATTAATGTTTTCGATGTCTGATGACGTGATGTTTCAAATTTTGCTCTAAAAGAGTATTAAATAAAATGGACTATAGGAAAATGAATGCATCACAAAACTGATTTTGGCCTTCATGCCCCCCTTTAGTTTACTAAAAAAACAAAAACCAAAGAGTTCTAAAATATTCACCATAGCCTGAAAACACATTGTATGTACAGTGTCTGACAATTGTTTGAAGTACATTGTACACTTCAAATGTGATCACAAAAGGCATGAAATGTAACCAACAACATGAACAAGTGCAAACATGTAACTTTCACCTGGGACAAAGCTATTGGCTACTGGGACAAAGCTATTGGCTTCTGTCATGTCTGTCCTCATTTTATTTTAGAGAGAAATGGCAAACCCATAAGAAAGAAATGTATCCTCTCCTACGTACAGAAGTACAAATAGTGGTTGAGGTTGCTCACGGGACATTCTATCCTGCCGTGAAACTACCATTACATATATTTGTACAGATTGAACAGCAAACTCTCGCCTTCTCACGTTTGATCCCAGGTGGTGTGCACTCTAAGTTTCTCACCTTTTTTTTTAGAGATGCAAGTTGATCAGTGTTGAGTAGAGGGAGCACTGGACAACTGGGTATACATACATGTACATACCCTCCAAATTCAATGCAAATGAGTCGGTAGCAATGCACTGTAAACTACGACGCACTTTACCTAGTAGTGCTTGTAGTGTAATCATTTTTTTTAATACAGTGTTTATCACATGGATGTATCTTGTAGCGGAGCTGCCAACAATTGCGCCTTGCAATCAGGGAGATTTTGTACAATTCGGGAGATATTTAGAATTACATTCAGAGCTGCCAACATTTGTATCTTGCAATCAGGGAGATTTTGTGCAGCAATTTACAGGGAGATGTTTATAATTACATTCCACAGTAATAGGGACAAAGTTTCCATGATCAGGGAGATTTTCAAATTTGTACATCAGAACATGGACAAATTTGTTTATTTTCAGGGAACTTTCTGCAGAATCAGGCAGAGTTGGCAGCTCTGATGTATAGTGTACAGATACATGAAAGTGAAAGTCAAAAAGTCAAAAATTTACATTTTATATATCTTGACAAGTTCATCCTGCCAACCAAACATTATACTGATATGGTTGTTTTTATTAGCATCCTTCCCTTTGTAATTTCTGCAGGTTGGGAGTGAGATTTGTGTGTGCTTTTTCCCTCTCCAATCAGTCAATACAATAAACCACAGAGCAAGGACCATCAACCAGATTGCCAGACGCCACAACAAACAGACTGGCACCCAGACTATCACAGGAGAAAGAAAAGGGCTGTCCAGCATCCAGTGCAGACCAACTGGCAGCGCGGAATCGGCCAAACTTCAGAAATTTGGGTCCAGAATGCCCCACAGTTTTGGAAAAATACCTGGGGAGAACCCTGACATCAAATAATGGGAACAAAGGCAATGTAAATGAAATTAAATGAAAAAGACACTGTGCATTATGTTCTTACCATTGTGTTTTTTCTTGCACCCCAGTGCGATATACTTCTTCCTGATCCAAATGGACTGTGCAGTAACAATCTTTAGCGGATGGTAGATTCTTTGCTTCCCCTGAAATATTACAAGTAGCAACAGAGAATTTAAAAACAAAATTCATACAGCAATGACATGGTACATGACCACAATATTACTTGAAGTTATTTGTTATAACAATAATAATAAAACTGAATAACATCAAGATTTAGAAAGTGCACAAGCACACATGTAGCAAGGATAATCCATACAAAAATACAATTTGCAACATCAACAGAAAGCAATTTTAAAATGATTATAGGAGTACTGTGTGCATATATATATATGTAATGCTTTGTCCATCAAAGTTTTTAAGATTTTGTTTATTAATATTGATTACATGTAAGGTAATTTGCCAGAGATGAAATTTACTTGGTATTATTATTTTTATATGTTTCTCGTAATAAAACCAAGGATGCTTCACAGGTGAACATACATACATAATGACTGTAGCTCACATTTACAAGTCTGAGGAAAGTAAACAAGGATGCTTGCTACACATGTGAACCAGAAACCCTTACTCTTCCATGATACATGTACGTACTATGTAAGTGTTCTGGGTTCTTTTATTTTACGTGCACCACCAATCCTAGTACCTGGGACCTAAGGTTTAATGTCCCATCTAAAAGGACAAAGCAATTAAGTATCTTGCTCAGAGACACAAGTGCAACGACCGGGACTTAAATACACACTCTGTTGATCAGAAACACCAGAGCTTGAGTCCGCGCTCTTAACTACTGTAGGCCTGGTCCACCAGTGAAACTCACTATCCGACTAGTCGCGTTTCAATATAATTAGTCGCGACATCGACACCAGTTGTGATTATTTTTGTCAGAAGTTGCGGCGGCACGGTTAGCCTGGTACAGTAGTTGAAAAGCAGAAATCATGACTGGACATACATGTAGCCATCAATAGTCGCGCCTTCGACACTAGTTGCACTAGTCACCTAGGCCTACGACACGCCGCAATGATGATATTGGGAAGGGGGTAAGAAAATAACTGAAAATCGAATATCAGTTTAGAATTAAAATTGAAGAGAAATACACGTAAACAATTTTTTAAATGGAAAAATACCCAGCGGTCTCTTCAAGATCGTCTGTCATGTCACGCCTACATGTATGCTATCTAATTGTTACTGGTTAACCTTGTTTCGATAGCTGAACCTCGTGCCTGATGCCAAATAGCACAAATTTCCTCTAATTAAAGTTGCATGCTGTAAGCCAGGAAAAAACCATTGAAAACTCCTTCGGAACTGGGAGCGCAATTGATCAACATCTACGTGTACATGTACAAAAATCTGCTTCATTTCAGGCATTACTCTGTTCTTCAGTGTACATGTATAGGGTATGTATAGTCTGTCAGTGTCATTATTTAAAAATATATATTCAGGGTTGGTGGGTGGGTCAAAACAATTTTTTTTTTTTTTTTTTAACATTCCTTACTCTGAAATCTGAATGGCCTCTAACCTTAACACATCAACAACTTATTTTAGTACACCATGCACACATTTATAATGTTCACTGAAGGCATTGTAAGGTGCAGAATTTAACAGCTTGTTCATTCATAATACACTGCACACATGTACAGTAGGCTAGATACCTTCTGCATTTATATGCATTATAGTGCATACCACATAGAAACAGGCCTGGAATTACACAGAGGCCAAACTGTTGCCCCTAGTCTTGTCATTGGTGCCCTTCAAGTATTCCCATCTATACACCAATCCGGGCGCACAAGTGTTGGGCACCGCGCGCCACTGCTGCGGTGTCGTCAGTGCCCAGATTATGCACAAAGACATGAGGAAATCGTGTTCCTTTTCACTCTCTATGGAAATTAGATGTTTTCCTCAACGACTTACACAATTTCCTTGACAGGACATCATGATATACCAATGTAGATCACTGACCACATACTTGCAACTAAATAGAAACCGAATCATCCTGAAAACGGTGCATGTCTTAGGTGAGTTTAAGGGTCATAGACGCGGAAACTGCATAGTCGCATAGTTTAATGCGTTGCATCAGCAAGGTATTTTGTCAGAATTTCAGTATTTTACTTTCTGATTAATTTTAATAATTTATCAAGAATGTAGTACATCGTTATATCATGCAGCCATGTCAGGGAAATTGCATAGATTGTCGAGGAAGACATTCAATTCCCATAAAAAGAGAAAAGGGAAACGATTTTCTCGTGTCTTTGTGCACAAAAATAGGCACATGTACACCGCAGCATGGCGCCCAGCACTTGCGCGCCCGGATTGGTGTATAGACTTTACCCCTTTAGATGGCATTTGTTTACATAATCTAGTATCATAACCATATGCCCCTATAATAATACCACTGCAACTTATTGAAAGGTTTGTATCTACTATTTTTTTTCTAAAACTATTTTTAACTGGTTCATATTTTTTAGCTTACTGTGTATTTGGCTGGTCCAGACAGATTTTGTTTGTAAAATTGTTCAGTTATCGTTGTTTTTAATTTAATTTATTTTGTTTAATCCATTTTGCTTGTATTCAGCGCCTTGAGGCGGAACCGATCTGCAACTGTGTTTGCGCTTTATTATGTAAATCTCTCTATATTTTATTATTATGACATTCAACTTGGCATTTGAGTTGCTAAGAGAATGACAACAAGAATTGATTAGCTAATGATGCAGTGCATGTTAAAGCTGTCATGGCCATGGCAGGCGTGGGAATTCTTGCTTCCTGTCCCTGCACTAAAATTACACTGTCCCTGCTTTATTGAAATTTATCACCAGCAGGGCTCAAATTTGAGGGGAAAAATCCACAAGACCAAAGGGCTTGTTGCTCAAAATGTTAACTGACCCAGAATTCTACTCTGCGGCAGTAGAATAATAAGCAAGACAAGTTCTCAAAGAACGAAATCTATCTAGCAAGTAGATACACATAGTGTTACCGCAAACCAAACATATATTGATACCTCACCATGCAATGCCTCACATGCAAGACATACGGTATAAGGGAAGATCTCATTTGTCTTTTTTGGGCATACATGTACGTCATTACTCAATAAAATTGAAAGGTGTTTATCAGACTCAAAGTCAACATTTGAACATAACTTGTATTTGTTTAAGATATTACAGAGTGAGGTTCTGTTATTCATTTGAAAAACACAAGACTGCTGGACCTTTCCAGTCACGAGTTTACTGGCCCGGTGCTAAAGCTACTGGCCTCGGGCCTGTAAGTCCAGTGTAAAATTTGAGACCTGACCAGAAAGATTTGATGTTGTTACGATCCAAAACTCTCCAAACTATCCATGAATATAAATCACTCAAAAAGCCTGAATTTTCTCAGATGCAACAAAGAAATCAAACAAGGTGACACGGATGTAAAGAACACAGAATCAAAGTGATTTAATAATGAAACTATCGGCCACTTCAAATACCTATTGGGTTTAACAAACGTACAATGATTGAGTAAAACAAGTGTACATTAAAATAGATCGTATACAAAATAAGTAATCTCACAGGCTAATACGTCAACCGGGATGAAATACAGGCGAGGATCACGGCAACAGAAGATACAGCGAGGATCACATACACTGGCTCTAAAACGATCAACTCCAGGGGCGGTAAAACAGTTCTTTGCCGATGTGACTATGAGCTATCACGGGGCGAACTCACTCCGAAAAATGTCCAGAAGAAGACGAAGCAACAACGGGTACACAATCTGACACCCGCCACAAAATATGGGGAAAAGACCCCAAAATACCGAACTGTAGATTAAGTTCGAAACTGTCCTTTCCGGATTTAAATTAAGCTCTTTAACTGCACTCGGTCAAAAGCGAACTCTACCAAAAGCTCCTCCAACGAGTTGAATCACAATCACAGAAGTCATAGCTTCCACCAGTCTTGAGTATTTGTGTCCCCTCGAAGATTGATCCCCAGCCTGTATATAAAGGATTTGTGTCGTTTTCTAGAAAGTACTACTCTAGATCATTCTATTAGCACCGCCCACTAGGGTTAACGGCCTTACACACAAAGAATGATTGACAGCGTGCGTTGAACACACGTAACTAATGTACATGTATTAGGGTCTCATAACAATGTTGAGAGAGAAATCACATCGAAAAGTGATTTTGTGATATTTTAAAGTACAAAATGTAGATTTACAGATATAGTACTCCATTAGAGCATTTTTTGGCAGGGTTTACTCTTGGTAATTGTTAAAGACCAGTATCCTCACTTGGTGTACCCTAACAAACCTGTGAAAATTTGGGCTCAATTGGTTACATCAAAGTTGCAAGAAAATTTGGGGGGAAAAAAACACCCTTTTTGTTGCATCTTGTGTAATTTCAGATGCATGAGTTAGGCTTCATGCCTGAAGCCTTTCTCAAATCCAAATTTGTGGGTGAAAAATTACCTCTTTCTCGAAAACTACATTTCAAGGGGGGTCGTTTCTAACAATGTTTTAGATAATATCAACAGTTCTCCAGTGATCTTTACCAAGAAAGTTTTTATGGTCATTAACTTGTGGAGTAATAAGCAAAAGTACACCCTGCCTTTAACAGCCCCTGGTCATGTGGTTTGTACATTTATACGCATCTAAAATAACATGAATAAATTGACAGTTTATGTGCATGCACACTGCATCCTTTTTACCACGCTGTACAATTCATTTCAATTTGTGGCGCTACATTGGGTGCTGTTCACACTTGAAACTTTACATGAAATGTTTTATTCAGTTGCGAGTATTTTACAGGTGACATTCTTTGAGGTAGTTTCAGGTTCTTGTTTCAGTAATGCTCTTGTCTACATGTATATGTAACAGAAAATGATCAGGATGATAGAAGAGCCGGGGAAAAACAAAAATTAGAATAAAATTGATTCTACATTTTCTTCTAAAATGAGTTCAACTCTGTTGAGAAACTTTGCATCTCGAGTTAAAGAATGTGGTTCTACATGCTTGTAGTACTAATTAGATCCTGTATCCATGCAGTCATGTATTGAAGCAGGCCTCGAAAATTTACACTGGACCGCAGGTCCGAGGACAGTTATTTTAGCATCGGGCTAGTAAACTCACGACTGGACAAGTCCAGCGGTCTTGTGTTTTTGTTCAAATATATTGACTTTTAGTGTGATAAATCTCTTTCAATTCTGTATAAATACAATATATTGACTTTTAGTGTGATAAATCTCTTTCAATTCTGTATAAATATATAATGTTCAAAATTCAACAGTTCAAATGTTAAATTGTGTCAGGTCTTTCTCATTTCAATTCTGGTCTTGTAACAAATATTCTGGCCCACAGTCAACATTTTGAGCATCAATGTACAAGCCCTGTGGTCTTGTGGATGTCCCCCACCCCCAAATTTGGGCCCTATGAAAAAAAGTCCTCAATCATTGAGTGAGATCCCAAGAGTCCTCAGTGTTGAGTCTGAGTATGAGACACAAATCACTTAAAGGCACTGTACACCTTTGGTAATTACTCAAAATATATATTAGCATAAAAACTTACTTGGTAACGGGCAACGGAGAGCTGTTGATAGTATAAAACATTGTGAGAAACGACTCCCTCTGAAGTAACATAATTTTTGAGAAAGAGGTACTCACTAAAATATTAAATAACTTCAGGCCTGAAGCCTTTTTTAGGCATCTGAAAGCCCACAAATTTGTACAACAAGGGTGTTTTTTCTTTCATCAGTTTCTCGCAACTTCGATGACCAATTGAGCCCAAATTTTCACAGGCTTGTTATTTTATGCATACATGTATGTTGGGATAAGTGAGAATACTTGTCTTAGACAATTACCAAATGTGTCCAGTGCCTTTAAGTTTATAAATATTTTGAACATATTGTACACAAGTATGCATATATCAATGTCCAAAACTATTTGCCCTGAAGCTCACAACTTGTTGAACAGTATTAGCCACTCAAAGGGAAATTTCGCTGTTCACTTAATTTCGCTGTCGAGTCCCGAGTCACAAACATTGATTCGGGTTTGTCGAGTTGGAGTCAATGACCATCGTGACTAGAATCCCGGTCAAACATGTGACTTTTTATGAATTGGACACAGTCAAAAGGAGTGATTGAAATTTTACAAGTGTACATGTGTACAATGTACATGTACATGTTACACTGTGCTTACAATACAATGCCAATGGCCTAAAACTACAAATCTGCAATATATATAAGCAACGGTTTGCAGTTTAAGACCTCTCATATGATTCCGTAAAAGATTTTTGACAATTTCCAAACGTGTTCAGTGCCTTTAAATAGAGAAAGATGAGCATTTCTTTGTGAAACCTCAAAAGTGAAATGAGAATTATACGCCCATTAATTTGAATTTAATACATTTTTACATTACAAAAGAGACATTATTATTCTGGTTTATTTTAAAACATTCAAATCTCGAGGCCCCCAGAACTGGATTACATCTGAATTCACAAAGAAGTAAAAACATGCTATAAATTTCATTGAACAAAGAATAAAAGATACACAATAAACACACACTTAAAGGAACATTACAGAATTGGTTTTTGCTAACTGGCAGTGTAAGCACTTTATATAATCCACCATATACATAAACTGACAAACCTGTAGAAGTTTGAGATCGATCGGCCATCCGGGTCATGAGAAAATAGTGAAAAACCGATTACACATTTGCATGTGTTATACAATGCATGAATAAAACGCTCATGAGCGATAAACTCCAATCGGAAATTAGTTTTATTTATTTCTCATCAAATATGGCATTTCAGACAGAAATATTTCTAGGGATGTTTTCTACTATCATCATCATTAGACCGTTTAAGTTTTATGTAAATCTGTGATCTTAAAGAACATTTTAATTACCAGTTCTGTAACGTTCCTTTAACAATCATTATTGAGGGATGGGGCTGCCCAGCTCTTTTTAAAAATCATTTGGTTCGGCAAAGAGGGATGGCAAGTTGGTTGAAGTTCCGAAGACTGTTGGACCTCAAGGAAGGGAGCCATTCTCTGTAATTGTGTAAATCTAGAAGTTTTTCACAAAATTTATTAAGGGAGAGCCGCTGAGCACGTCTCACTTTAAGTGTTTCGATTTTTCAACATGTGACTCGTGAAACCGTAATCAAAAACGATTTGACCTACATCTAGATGCTCTTCTGTTGCATTGCTTTTTGGGGGATGTGTGGCTCTTCGTGAAAATGCAAAATGCAATTACATGTATTGCGATATATGCCCTGGTCCTTCCTGTATTGATCAATAATTTGTCATTTTTTGGTAAAATGTGGCTCTTTGTGAAAACGGTGACGAAATGTACGGAGTATGTTCTCACTTTGATCAATGTCCATTTGACTGCCAATAATTTTCATTATTTCATTATTTTCGAACTGACTACATGTACTGTGTACGTACAAGTATGTACAGTATTATTACACAATGTACATGTCAAACTTATTGTACTCTCCACACTGCAAAAACTGGGGTGTTAAAATTGACACCATGGGTGTTGTCACATATGTATAGATACCGAAGAGAGAATCAAAATTTACACCGTAGGATGTTAAAATAACACAAATTTCTGCCAAAACAATTACATTTGTGTTATTTTAACACCCTATATGATGTTAATTTTGACTCTCTCTTCGATATCTATATGTGACAACACCCATGGTGTCAAATTTAACACCCCAGTTTCTGCAGCAGGGCTCGAAAATTACACTGGACCGCAGGCCTGAGGCCAGAGACTTTAGCATAGGGCCAGTTAACTCATGACCAGACAAGTCCGGCGATCTTGTGTTTTTCAATTGAATAAATATCTTTAAAAACAAAAATGGTGTTCAAATGTTGACTTTAACTTTAAGTCTGATAAATCTTTCAATTCTGTTGAGTGAAATGTTTACCTATAATAAGAATGAGATAAATCTTCTCTAGTGCTTGTTCAAACAGTTTAAAATTGAAACTGTGTAGCTTTTTCCCTGGTCTTGCTGGCCCAGTAAAAATGTTGAGCAACAAGCCCTGCTGTCATGTGGATTTTCCTCCAAAATTTGAGCCATGTGCAGTGCAGCAAAACAAGAAGACTGAATTGTCCAATGCTTCCAAAACTACCCACTTTAATGTAAAATGTACTCCCCTTTAAAGGCACTGAACACGATTGGTAATTGTCAAAGACCAGTGTTCTCACTTGGTGTATCCCAACATATGCATAAAATAACAAGCCTGTAAAAATTTGGGCTCAATTGGTCATTGAAGTTGCAAGAAAATGATGAAAGAAAAAACACCCTTGTTGTACAATTGTGTGCTCTCAGATAGGAATAAAAACTTCTTGCAAGAAGTTTTTATTATTTTAGTGAGAAATTACCTCTTTCTCAAAAACTACGTTACTTCAGAGGGAGTCGTTTCCTACAATGTTTTATACTATCAACAGCTCTCCGTTGCTTGTTACCAAGTAAGTTTTTATGCTAATATTTGTTTTGAGTCATTACCAAACGTGTACTCCCCTTTAAAGTTATATTTAAATGTAAACGCATTCAGGCACTAGGGGGAATACAATATGGCGGCGGTTGGGGTGAAAGCCAATTGCCAATTTAACACTCATATTTTCTGGCACAGTTTGCAGGTTCCAAACAGTAACTCAAGTCAGTATTCAATTAGGAAACTTGTAGCAGTCCCTTCGCCTCTAGCTACTCATGGATTTTAAGCTGCCGCTGTCAACATTTTCTGATGATTCCGACACTGTAGGAAAGGTTGTAGGTGTAGAAGAGCGAATGTAGGTGTAGAAGAGTGAATGTACTTTTGGTTAAAAGTGGAAAGGCAGTTGAAACATGCACAAAAGTACAGAGTGTTTTATATGGTGTGGGTGTTTCAAGGAGCTTTTATAAATACATTTTACCAGGCCTGATGCTTCGTTTTTGAAAGAGCAAGGGCACCTTGAAAAAAGGAAACCTCTACTGGAAATTGTAAGTTTCTATTAGAGCACTTCAAGGGGGCATCGAGGCAATGACCAGGGGCAACGGAGGAAATTGCCTCCGATGCTTTGTTTTTGAAAGAGCAAGGGCACCAAGGCGTTTTCTCCTTGAAAAAGGAACACCTTTACATGTATCAGGAAATTGTAAGTTTCTAGTGGAACATTTCAAGGGCATCGAGGCAATGACCAGGGGCAACAAAGGAAATTGCCTCTGTTGCCTCTGTGAAGTATCAGGTCGGTTTTACATACAGTGAACAAAAGTTTGTCAGACATTTTATATAATAGTGTATGTCATTTAAAGCTCTTAATGTCGTTGTCAGGTCCACACTTGGTACTGTATCCCCATCCCTATTTTTAGCTGATTGGCCAACTTTCTCATTTTCACACAAAGTACATTTATAAGGAAATTTTGTATATTTTAGCATAAATACATCTAAGTACAATCCTTTCCAAAAATTTCCAATCTGGTAAAACTCATGTTGTAAAGCAGTAAAACAGTGAAATTACAAATTTGTACATTAAAACCCTTACTCCTAAGGCCCACTTACTTGCCTACAGGTGACTCAATCCTCCAATACCCTCCTCTCCAAGGGCACTGTGCTATTGCCAAGTGGCATGTCATGGCCGAGTGGTTAAGAGCACTGGACTCGAGCTCTGGTGTTTCTGATCAGCAGAGTGTGGGTTCGAGTCTCGGACATGACACTTACATCCTTTACCATAATTGCTTTATTTGTCCTTCGGATGGGACATTAAGCCGTAGGTCCCCTGTACTAGGATTGGTAGTCCACGTAAAAGAATCCAGAACACTTATCGTGGAAGAGTAGCGATTAACCCCGGTGTTTCTGGTTCACGAAGCAAGCACCCTTGTTTACAGTTTTCCTCAGGCTTGCGAGCTACAGTGATTAAGTTCACTTATGAGGCATCCTTGGATTCATTACCTGAAATATATATTAATAATCAGGGTTCTCCCCATGCACGTAAGCTAGTGTATCGGCCGGCCGATATGCAAGAATTGCGTGCCGATATGCAAGAATTTGGGCCTATACGCAAAACAAAATCAGCCGATATGCAAAAAACATGAAAAGAAAACCACTTAAGAATGCTCCAAATTGCACAGTAGGGCTTTGAAAACCTAGAAAAACACCAAGTAGAAAACATTCCGAGGACCTTGTTTCAATTCAGTGCGCTTCGGCCAAACATCCCAAAATTCTGGCCCAGAATGCCCCAGTTTTGAAAAAACCTGGGGAGAACCCTGATAATAATAAGATGCCCTTAAAATCACTGACTTCTCACGGCAATAAATTGTAGTGCTCTTTCTACTTAATTTCTGTCTGTTCTCTCCATTATATCTTGCAGTAGGCCTGTAATGTCAAAGTACTTGCTTCAGGTGATCAAATTAGATAAGCAAAACAATCTTCTCACTGTTTGTCATGAATGCAAATAAACGATAAAAGCCACTCCAGGTTGACGAGATAAATAAATTAGCTTGAACTGCTGAATGCCACGAGCAAATTCGAGAAAAGGCATTAGGGCAATTACTTGTATTGCCGTGCCCTTTCGAACCTGAAGTTCGAGGCCAGTGTGATAACACACGATGAAGTCAATTAAAATTAACTACGTAAGTAAGAGGAGTGATTTAAAGGGTCTGTATCTAGGCCTACAGGTCTTTTTCTTCTTTTTCTCGCTTACAAACTAGTGAAAGTCATGTTTGAAGCTTGCATGGTGTGAATCATCAGAGAAACTAGTAAACTTGCGGGTATAACCATGTATGAAACTCTTTTGGAAAGTGTTGGTTCTAAGAAGATCCAGTGTGGTCTCAGAACCAACACTTCTCCCAAAAGAGTTTTTTACACATGGTTGTACACCGCAAGTTTACTACTACATGTACATGTATGTACATGCAGACATGTACATGTATAGTTTTTGGGGTTGGACAAAGACAAATTTACTAGAGCGGGATTTGAACCAACGACCTCCGGATTAACAAGCCAGCGCTCCACCAATTGAGCCATCTAGTGGCAGTCTCCCTATTTTGTTGGCGGTCTCCCTAGTTTGTCAATATCTTTATTTGGGGGTGCCAGTCAGAAGCCATACAACCGTTAACTGCTGTGTAGCCAGGGATCACACCCAAATACAACCTGGGAAGCTGCAACCAGGGGATCACCTTAAGGGGATTCGACTTTCTTAATTCAAATACATGTATCAAGTAATACATCATAAAGAAAACTGACTGGGTAAGTTTTAAATAATTTGGGGTTGAACAAAGTCAATTTTTCTTTGTTCAACCCAAAATTATTTAAAACTTACCCAGTCAGTTTCCCTGGTGGTTTATTACTTGATAGTGGGTATGTAGTTTTTCTTTTCACAGTACATACAATGTACGTACATGTTGTGTAAGCCTACATTTACAAGTGCAGTACATCACCTTGAAATTGTTAATACTTTCACAAAAACCTTAACCCCAAGGATTATTTACTCGGATCCTTCCTCACTCTACCAAAATCAAACACCATGGTCTAATGGTGTAACTCAACACCCAAACTATTGGACTTTGATTATGGTGGTACAGGTATGCGTGATTCCATGTAAAGCATTGTGATCAGTGTACTTGATGCAGTCCCCAGTCCAGCTAAAATCAAACAAAACGTGCTGTTTTAAAACATGTTGGCCTACATTTACTGTGGGGATGCTTTACCATTGATTTGTCTTGAAACTCTCATGCACTATACTGTACCAGGGCTCGAATTTTACACTGGACCACATGCCCGAGGCCAGTGATTTAAGCATCGGGCCAGTAAACTCACGACCGAACAAGTCCGGTGGTCTTGTAATTGTGTTTGTGTTCAAATGTTGAGTTTCAGTACGATAAATGTTGATTATTGAAGAGTACTAGTTCCCATTTGCGATCTTCTCTTAGTGCTTTTTCAAATTCAAACGGTTCAATTGTTAAACTTTGTAGGAATTTTTTCTTTTTCATTTCAATTCTGGTCTTGTGTACACAATTCTGGTCCGGTAAATATTTTGAGCTACAAGCCCGAGATTTTGAAATTTGTTCATCAGAACATGGAAAGGTTGGTTTACATGTATTTTCAGGGAACTTTTTTGCAGAATCAGGAAGAGTTGGCACCTCATGTAATGTAAGAGAACCATTTCAGGTGTCTGATAACTAGTTATCACCCCAAAGTTTTTATGGACGCGCAAATGGAAGTCTGATAAACCCTTTCTTTAAATTGTTTATATCCAGGGATGCCTGTTGTATTTAAACATGCCCGGAAATTCCAATGTATAGCATGCACAGTGCACGCACTCATCGTGTTATGCTTCGTTTTAAAAAATAACGCTCAAAAAGTCCCTTTTTTCCCAGGAATTATTGTGTAATCCCCAGTTCCACTTGAACAGCCTTTTGTTGGACGAAATGAGGATAAAGTTAGATCGATAGGGCACCACCATTGCATTCAGCATTAGAGGTACATTGTACAGGTACAATGTAAGTTTGTGGTTCCAGCATGCCACGGCTATCAATTCACGGTGAACAAAAGGTCACATTCTCTCGAGTGAGAACAAAATGTATCCCGGAACACCTTGAGAATGTTTGTTGTCTTTACCTGGCTAAGTTTTGGTTTTGTTGTGACACTGACAATGATATTTAAAAAAATAATAATAATAATAATAATAATTCCGGAAGTTCAAAAAAATTGGGCGAGCATGGATTTTTGTTTTGAATTAACGGAGGTAAGTCAGGGTGGCCCGAGGCCGGTGAATATACATTGTAGCGTTGAGCCAATAAAGTTATGACTGGAAAAGTACAGTGGTCTTGTGTTTTTGTTCAAATGTTGCCTTTCAGTCTGATAAATCTCTTTCAGTTTCAGTTCAGTTTTACCCTTCCATTACCAAATTGTTTGGACATAAACAACCACTGGTGACCGCATTGTTTGACCACACATTCTTACACAACAGAAAGCTTTTGTTCAAAGGCCATTTCTACCAACTCCCCTTCAAGATACTGTTTTACAGCAATAAGTAATAAAACAATTCTTACTTATCGTTACTCCCTTACTTTTAAGTGAGAACACTGCTTCATGAAAACACAAAAGTCGAACCGCGCAATTTTGGTACCGTGCCATCGCTATGTATAGCATGGGTAAAGTGGCCTCATGATACGTCACATGAACTCACCAACAACAAATGCCTACGTTCAAGCTAATTAGTGCAATTACAAACCCATTACTTGTACATGTATTAGGTACTGAAACTTGCTGAAAATGTTAACAACAGTAATGAATATTAATAATTTGTTCAAAACAAATTTGCACAATTTTGTGATTTTTGACAATAGGTCACTTCGTGGGACCAGCTTCGTTTTCAGATTAACTTTATATTAAGGTTTGCTCTGAACAATGCCTGCCCTGTTTTTTATCCATTGCACTTAATAAAACCAGATACTTTGCAGTTTGTAATGGGCAAGGAAGTTCTTCCGTAGTAAACACGGTGAAGGGTACCACTACGAAGGAAAGGTTATTTTCTATTTGTGAACATTGAATTGAGAGTGGAGGCGATTGTCTCTATGAAGTACTCTACCAATAACCATCAATCATACTAATAACCAGAGTGCACAAACACGAGAAATATAGTTTTCTTTATTTTTAAGTTCATCGTAATTCTTTTATGTTGATCTTCTCTTCAAATTAATGCAAAGATAAAAATTGCATCAAATGATCTTAAACTTTTATGTTATAGACGTATGATTGGCAAAATCTGTGTGGTCCTGATTATGTCAAAACGTCTGTTTGTTTGTTTGTTTTTATTCCTCAATTCTACTCGAAGTTTAGCCATCAATTCTCATCAAATAAGTTTTAAAAGCGTATTTTTCAGATATCTTAAGAATTTCAGGTACTCTTGTTTTCGACACTGACTGAAATGTCCTTTAAATGTTTATTTTAAATGTAATTTATCTACAATGTACAATTGTACACTGTCATGACTGATACACATTTGTACACTATGCATACAGTATATACAGCATGCCGTTTATAAACGTAAAGTATACACTCCCAAAACATTTTTTTTCTTTCTATCGGAACTTAAAGGTAAGGTCAAAGATTGAGTAAATTACTCAAAAAATGTATGACCATAAAAACTCACTTGGTTAGAAGCACTGCAGCTGTTGATATTTAGAGAAAGCACCCATTCAAAGTAATATGGTTTGGATAATTTTTCGCCCAAAAAACATTTTAATATCACTGAGATGAATCGTTTCTCAGTTTTCTGAAGGTTGGTGTCCGTTTGGAATACTGCCATGGCTGCAGCCAGAGATGCAGTTGGTACCCGCTGTCACCTCGTGGATGGAATCGACATTCAAGTGGAAATACAATGACAGTAGACACTGAACTTTTCACATGTGACTTTTATTTTATAATGCTGCCTATACATGTAAATCAGCATTATGTTGACAAAAACAATCTTCGACCCTACCTTTAAATACATTGGAATCGAATCTCAGGGGGGAAAAAATTACAGAACAACTCTTTAATCTCCTGCAATCCCTCAGGCTCTGATCGGAAATGGCCTTAGACTAGAATAGGATACACAACATCAAAACCTGTCCAGCATCAACATCGTAAGCCATTCAAAATATGGCAACTCCATACCCACAAGGACTGTTTAAAAAAAAAAGAGTTTGTCCGAATCTCTGATGACAGTTAGGGAAGGACAGAATTGAGATGGCTCAGATTGGAAACCTAATTCCCTGGCATCTATATCTGCTTGCGATCACTTCCGATGTGGGTAGAAAAGAACACACTTGACATCAGATAACAGACCGGATATCGCACTACCCAAAGCTGCTTCAGTTAAGTAATTTGAACATGGATTAGAAAATTAATTTGTTGAATTAGTTCAAAACCAATTAAGAAATTAATAGCTCAACATAATGTTCTCAAAATAAAACCTCTCTTAAAGGGGGTGTACAACATTGGTAAGAATGAAAATATATATGCTCACAGATTTGCACATAACTTACATGGTATAAAGATGGTCATGGTAGAAAACTTCCCTTGAAATAGTTTTGCTTGAAATGCCTTAGTTTTTAAGAAATGAGTAAAAAAATAATAGTATTTATCCTGCAGGATAATTCCGATGATTGAAAAAAGTTAAAACACATCAAGGTTTTTTTTCACTGTTTTCTCATGACTCCGAAGACCGATTTAGCTTAAACTTTCACAGGTTTGTTATTTCATGTATTTGTTGGGTCGAATCAAGACAAGTGTGGATAAAGGTCTTTGGCAATTACCAATGTTGTACGTACATGTACACCCTTTAAAGGTACATTGCAGGGTCATAGAGTGGTTTTTGTCAACACAATGCAGATTAATTGGCAAAATTATCAAGAACAAAACACTAAAAGTCACCTGAAAAAGTTTCAGCTGAATAAGTGTCTACTTTTCAATTTTGTTCTGTTTTATCATGTGATGTGATTTGGGAGGCTAAGCATCCTTACTGGCAGCTGAGAAGCTGAATTGCGAAGGATGCGGCTACAACATGTTCAAGCCGCAGGCATGCAAGGGCCTCTTTGGCAGCCAGCCACATCGACCCATATGACCACAGAGCACAGCCAGAGATCGAAAGTGTTTGATTTTTACCGAGGGAAGAAAACCAGAGAGCCCGGAGAAAACCCCTCGCGGCAAAGAAGAAAACCAACACACAGCTCTTCTCAAACATGGTCCTTGCAGGGAATCGTACCAGGGCCACATTGGTGAGAGGCGAGCGCTTTTCTCACAAGCCGCCCAAATTTACTCGTTTTGGCACGCTAAAATCGCGCTCATCGACCTGATACGCTAGCTTGTGCATGGGGAGAATCCTGCGCTGTATGAAGAAATAAGGTTTAGCACCATACTAATAACCTCTTTTGAACAGCGTTTGCTTTGACAGCCAGTTGTCATGATTGTGTTACTTCAAGTCGACCAGTGTGCTCTGATCGTTTACTGGAAAATGCTAATACATACTCAGTCCATACATGTAGTGTATGTTTATTGTCTTGGTAAAAGTAAACACGTAGCATTCAATGGGATCCTGGAATAAATGATGAGTGGATTAATTTGTGATTGAAGTGATAACCTGATTAATAAAAACTTAGAAGAACTTCAAATTCTTGCCGAGATCTTCCATTTGTTTTCCCTTCCAGCCTGACGTGATTTTTTTTAGGGGAATTGCTGGAATAATTTTTCTTTGATAGTACCACTGGCACAAAGAAACCATGACTAACAAAGCTCCCTGTTCAACTTTCAGTTTAAAATTCTCCTCCTTACTTTTCATTGTTTACAAGCCCCAGCTTATCTCCAGTACCTAGTTCACAAATATATTCCTTCTAGAAATTTACGTTCCAAATCAAAGTCTCTTCTTGTCACTTCTACCCCTGATACAAAATCATACGGAGCTCGGTCATTCCAAGTAGCTGCAGCTGAACTGTGGAATGGCATACCTGAGTTTGTTAAGGAAGCAGTCACGGTTAAGCAATCCAAAACTCGCTTTAAGACACATCTATTCACCGTCTATCAGTAATTTTGTTCTTCCAATGGTATTTTATTTGTCTCTTGTTGTTTTCTTTTTTCCTGTAAAGCGCATAGGGACTTTGCAGTGATATTGTGCTATACAAATACTGTTTATTATTACTATTGTTAAGAGAACAAAGATTCTGCTCGACGCGCTGGGATTTTCTGTTGTCTTTCGAGAAGATACCATATTCACGCACCGTGAACAGCAAATCCTCGGCTGTAAGACAAGGCCATCAATTGGGTCCATGACCAGAACCAAGGCTGGAATCTCAATTCACTCCGACTTACCTCCATTGAACCAAAATACAATGAAATACAACAGTGGAAGCCTCTCATTGACACGCAATCCTCTTCTTGCAATAAAAGGACAAAGGCCTCGAATCAAGGATTAGTACAACAATCCCAGCACACAGGTAGAATTTAACCTTTTTTTTGTGCGGGTGAAACAAAGCATTGCATGGGAAGTGCATAGTGTTAGCCAGAGGGCTGTCTTTTGGACACCCTGTTTTAAATTTGGACACCCAGTGTTGTATCACTCATTTACAAATTTGGACACCCTTTTACCAAATCCTGGCTAAAACCTTGGGGGAGTGCATGCTCTGACCACACTCTGTAGTACAGGCGCACGGCCTAATGTAGGTTCAGTTCATCTTATGTGGCAGAAAAAGTACAAAATGCACGCAACCGAATTCTAGCAGAACAAAATATTGGCGTGTTAACACGACACCCGGCATCAACTGGTAATGAACACACTGATTTGGATAACTGACTTTGTTTGTATTTTTGACTTAAATAAATCGTTAGGACTATTACAAACTGTATACAAACTCTGTACTGTGATATGTTTTTTGTAGAATTTCAATTAATTTCACAAGAGACACTTCAAAAATTGTTCAAGCCCTAAGAATAGCATGACCAAGTATAAGAAAGCCACGAGATGGCATTATAACCCTCAGTGAGCAAAGAGCTGAAGGGTTTAATGGATTTATTCCCCTGGCCTGAGAGAGCGTGTTTAATACTGCTCGCCTCATTGTCACGACAAGATTGATTTTTGACAGATTCACCAACGCCTGAAGCAAGGTATTGGAATCGTGCTTCAAGACCTGTCAACACAATGAGCTGTACGTGTACACAGTGACGATACCTCGCAAAATCAAACACAATTATTTTCGGTCAAGTCTTAAGTTACCTCTAACAGAAACAGAGCGGATACACAAAAACTTTTGAGGTATAATTCAATTTTGTTTTTGTGTGTAAATATAAGTTAACTATTGGCACAAAGAACTGTCAACAAGGATCCTCTTAAAAGGAAACGCTTGTTGTGTTTCATTAAAAAAAACCTGGATAAACGTTTCCACCTTGGAATATTTTGCACACAAACTTGCAATAATTGTGCATTTAACTTTCTAATCAATGTACAATGTACATGTACATACATAAAAATAGTAACTTTGACTAAATTTCTATTTCAATCTGCTAATGTATTGGATGCCACATCAAATTCATGCAGCTTGAATGGGCATTTTTATTTTATTTTAGTGCCTGTTCTATATTAAGCCTCTTCAATTGAAAAAGGGCTGTTCACATTTTTTCCTAGGTCACGTAGGGGAAGTCAAAATCTTGCCCCCAAAATAACTAAACAGAAAACAGAAAAAACAATCTACCCATTTTGTTTAAAACGTTAAGGCCAAGTAAAATAAATAACATTTCGCTCGTCCGGACTTTTTGAAAAAGGTGGTGAGGGAGGTCCTTGTTATTTGTTATTTTCAATATTTTGTTATTTTTTTCAAGATGGCCACCATGTCTAAGATGGCCGCCATATCGTATTTGAAGATTGTTTTATGGTTTTATGAGTATGTTCTGTATGTCCTCAAATTCTGTGTGTGTTTCTGTGTCCATTTTAATACATTGTAATTATTTCTAAAGAGTCATTCTTGATTTTGCTCCAAAGTTATTCTGTGTGCGTGGCATCGCGTCCTTGTGCAAAGAACTGTTGCATGCAAACCTGAAGGGCAAAACTTTTCAAAGTAAAGAGTTTCTCATTATGCGTTGCAATAGCTATTCTTGTAGGCCTACATGTAAGACAGATGATGAAACTGCTCAATAAAAATAAAGGGTACATTGGAAATAGCTATAAATAATATGTAAATTGATTTTAATTTTTTTTTTTTATTTTTTTTATTAACAAATAACAAAAAAAAATTGGTGCGGCCGCCAAAACCGAGGCGGGCGGGGACGAGCAACATGTTATTTATTTTACTTGGCCTAATATCGGCAGGCCCTTACCATGCTTACTGTCATGCCTGTAGAATATTTCAAGCAAATTGATCAAGCCCCCAAAACTTTGCACACAGGCAAGTTAATAATTTATCCTTGTGTGTGTAAGTGTGTGTGTTTTCTCAATTTGTTCTAATGGTGGCAAACCGAGTTTTCCAACTATTTTTGATCAATCTGGCTGGGCTAGTTCAGTTGGCTGTCAAATCATTCAAAAATCCCGTTGAACATTCATTTAAAGGGCAACTCGGAGTTATGCTTGCTTGCACGTCCTTTTTAGGCACTAAAGACCTGTTATGTGGCCCCAAGGTTTGATTTTCAGATGCAGGACTATTCAAGGCACACACAGTGTACAAATTTTGTCTCTCTAGCATGGTACCTAGTTCATGAGTTATATTCAAACTTACGAGTTGAATTGTTTTCAAACCAATGTGTACAGTACATGATTGTACGTGTAGCACTTGTTAGTACACCGTCAGTCTCCTGACAATGACTAGAGCAAGCTAGTCGAAACCTTGAGACCTATTTAGACTCACTCCGCGGCAGTGTAGTTATTAACGAGAAGTCCCCCCGATCCACATAGCGAAAGTAGTAGTCCTGCCCGATTTCCTACCTCCCGCCCAGGTAGTAGTTAATAAGGACAGTTCTTTTTAGAACTGAGAAGTCTCCCGAATTCCAAATATTCTACTCTGCGGCAGTAGAATAATAAGCACGAGACAAGTTCTCATAGATCAAAATCTACCTAGCAAGTAGATTTAAGAACTGAGAAGTCTCCCGAATTCCGAATATTCTACTCTGCGGCAGTAGAATAGTAAGCAAGACAAGTTCTCAAAGAACAAAATCTACCTAGCAATATACACATATGGTGTTACCGCAAACCAAATATATATTGATACCTAACCAAGCAATGCCTCAAATCCTATATACCATGTACAGGTACGTTACGTGATATTTTGACCAATGAAATTACTGTCTAAAAGCTTACATTTACAGCTATTTGTACATGTAATGCCTTGTTTAAATGTGTTGAATCCCCTTCAAAAGTTCCCATACAATGTACTCGAATACAACAAAGTAACAAAGCAATTTAACCTCACTGACAATCTCGAGATACATGTACATTATGTACACAGGTCAATAATATCCCTACAATACAAACGCACACTGGGTGTTGATGACCTGACCCATCACTCAGTATAAAACAGCAATGCACTATACAGTGTACACAATACAAAGCATTCGTCATTTTTTACTTCAATATTGACATCAAACTCTAAGGCAAAGCAAACCTTTGGAAATGTTTGATTGTTTGAATCCTACATAAAAGGCCCTAGATACAATAAAACTAATCTGTGAAAATTTTATTTCAACAGGTGGTAGAATTTTTAAGATATCGCCGAAAAAACTGTCCAACATGTGGTTATGGCCACGCAGGAAGAATAATCCGTAACACAATCTGAGAAACGTTTCATTCTCAGATTGGAATTTGTTTGAATCTCTAAAACCACATTCCTAAGAAGGGAATAATTTCTCAAAATGTTATACAATATCAACAGTTGCAGTGCCTCTTAGCAATTTTTATGGTCATTAATTTTGGGAGTAATTACCAAAGGCATACCCTCCCTGTTAAGGAAACATGAGTCTTGTTGGCATACAGTACCGTAAGTTCCTGCGGATAAGGCGCTCGGCGGATAAGGCGCAGATCGCCCTAAAATCACCCCAAAATAATTGAAGTTCAACAGATAAGGCGCACCGACGCATAAGACACAAAATGACTTTCACACAGAGGCTTGACAGATACCATTCACTGTTGGTACATCACCACATACGGGGGTCATTTTAGTGATGGTACAGTATAATGACACTTGGGATCGTATTATAGATAAGGCGCACCTGTAGATAAGACACAGCGATGTTTTGTGCTGTTGAGAGTCAGATAAGACGCGTCTTATCCACAGGAAATTTACGGTAGTTGCCCAGTGTGTTTCAGAATTCAGGATGATTGTGTTTTAAAACCTCACTTCTGAGGACACACAGAACTTGCAGCGGTGGTCTTATGACCTGACATTCAAGTTTTAAGCGTGTTTGGTGGTGAGGCACTGTCCACTGTGGCGTTTTGCGCGTACCGGGCAATTGTTTCACAGAGTTCCAGTGGTCATGGTGCGGTGACTCCGTTCAGAAGGCACTGCAAACAATGAACAGCTCTTTGGATGGATTTGTGCCTAATACCTTTGTCGAAGACCCGATTCCTTTCACATACCTTCAAAGATTTTGTAAAGAGGGATAATAGACCTTTATCATGTTGCGGACATCTTGATTTTTCTCCCATTCAAATCAATGTAACCAAACCGAGGCTGGAAGGGAAAATAGTCTGGTTCCTTTATGTATGATGAATATCAGCATCCATTAGTGTCATGGGATACATGGAACATGACCAAGATGGCGGCAGCGTGATAAAGGTCTATACTGCATTGTCAAGAGGCCTTTACATCTCTCTCCGGGATGCGGTCTGTTTGACCAGGCATGGGTGGATAATCAGCCATTACATAACGTCTTTCCAACGATCTGATTGTGCTTCAGAAACACCGCCGTAAAAGAATTTCAGCCAATTAAAAATGTGAATTTTAATGTCAATGAGGAAACGTCTTTATATGGGACCCATGTATAAACGGAGTTTCATTTCCAAACAAAAGTTGCTTTTGACTGAAAATAATTCCGCACTGGTAACGGGAAAAAGATTGTTAATTCCCAGAGTGGACTGGTTAGCATACGTACAATGTACAGTACAATACATGTATTGAGGTTCATACTACATTGTCTCTGGAAGGTACAGTATCACGTCATCACGATCAGAACATTCAAAATATTAAGTGCATAAAACATTGATCATTCTTCCAAGCATGAAAAAAGAGACTGCACAAGAGCTGCCTAGTACAATGTACATGTACGTAGCTGTATGTGTACTGTCCACACACAAAGCTCTGTAACATTGGACAGCTGTCTCAAGTCAAATTATTTTAGCATTGAACCATTTATAACATCAAAATGAAACAGATCTGATTGTCTCCTTGAAATACCTACAGTACTCTCAACATATTTTTTACAGCTTACACACTACACAATGTAAAGTGTAAGTTTTACATTATTGTGCTAGTGTGAATAATTTACTTTAAAACTAGACATGCTGGAGAAGCCCCGAGGTCAAATTCAGTTTTGTGATCCACTCTAATTCCAATAGATAGTCCTTTATGAGAATGGAAAAGAAAATTACAATTCTCTAACCTCAGGTTAAAGGGACATGTTGGCTTTAGATAAGGCGCTTTGGGCCATAAAATGCTAAAAATTGTTATAAAATGAATACGGTTGGAAAGTTGTTTTAAAAGTATAATATATTTATTAATGATCCACAAAAATATCCTCAAATTGTGTGGTTTTCCTTTTACTTTGTAAAGACGGGTAACATGTTCTGCCATTTTGTGGAACCAAATCTTTGACTCAACAAAATGGTGGACCGTGTTAGTTCACAAAGAAAAAGGAAAACTGTTCTGTAGGTGAATTTGTTCTTCCAAAATGTTGTACAACTGTTATTTTGTACACAGTGATCAGAATTCATTCAGATCCATATAAATAAATAATTTATTCACTATGAAACATAAAAATTATATTATGAAGTGCTTCATCAAACCAGAAGGAAGATTCATGAAGTAAATTATTGTTTACAACAAGTTGTACGCAGAGCTATGTGTACAATGTACTTACTATTCAATGTTAGTGCATTATAAGGCTTAAATACAAAAACAAACTTGTTGATCGTCCTGTTTGGGGGGGAAGTGGGGGTGGGAGTGCGTTTTGTTTTATTTCGGTTTTTGTTTTGTTTTATTGACAAGGCAAAATATGAAATAAAGAATAAAGAAATCATCACAATCATTAGTATAATTTTAACAGAGGGTTTGTGTGATTTTGATGTTTTTAATTGTTTTGTTTTCAACCCATTTAACTCCTAGATAACAGGACATTTTCTGTTTGTGTAAGCATTTTCAAAAAACTAAACAAGCTTTGCGAACATGATTTAAATAACCTTTCTTCAAACATCTTTTTCGACCAATAGATTTTGAAAAAATATCAGCTGAAAAATCTGGGAGGCAAATTTGACTGAGAAGTTCATTGAAAAGGCCATTTTTATTAAGAAAAAAAAAATGGGGTCGGGGGGGGGGGGGTTTGTAGGGTCGGGCGGGGACGACCAACAATTTTTTTGTTTATGTGGCCTAGTGTTAAAATTTGAAATACTGATGAGAAAGAGTAACACCACATCATGGTGAACCCCTTCTCTTAACAAGTTGTATCTTGCTCAAGGGCACAAGTGCCATTAACCAGAGCTGCACTCTGACAACAACAGAATTTTGAATCCACATGTATTGAGTCTATTGTGCACTACCTACTGGTGTGTACTAGACCGTTTGGCCACAACTACTCAGTGTATAGTGAGAGTACAATGTCACATGTACAATGCAAGTCTAACCATTTTGTATTTTAAATTGTTAAATCAATTATGTTTAACACAAATTTCTCAGCCTCTCCAGTGTGTCAAGTGTTATTGTTGTGAAATATTACAAATCTTGATCACTGATAGTGTGTACACAAGTAGGCCTAAAGCATAAGTATACAAAATGAACCAGCTTAAACACAGTTACAGTATAGTACAGTTATTTAACAAAGTTTTGCAAACTCGGCCATTTTTTGTAATTTATCTGCCATTGATGATAATGATGGAGCACAGCTGGACTCGAATTTTGTGTAAATTTCCACAAGACCGCAGGGCTTCTAGCTCAATTAAAATTACTGGACCAGAATAAATTTTACAAGACCAAACTTATAACGAGAAAGAACTTTGCTGCAGAGTTTTACATGTAAACTGTTTTCATTTGAACAAGCACTATGTAGAGAAGATTTTTCTCATTTGTCGTATATAGGTACTTCGATATTCAACAGAATTGAAAAGTAATCACCAGACTCAACTCAAAGTCAACAGTTGAACATCATTTCTTTCTGTTAAAGATATTACACAATGGAGTATTATAAATTCAATTGAAAAACACAAGACCACCAGGCTTGTCCGGTCTTAAGTTTGCTGGTCCGGGGCTAAAATCACTGGCCTCGGGCCTTTGGTCCAGTGTTAACTTCGAGCCCTGTAGAGGCCGACACTTTGGTTGAATGGCAGTGTAACTTTGTCAATTTAGGATGTTTTGCTTCTTATTCTTTCTAAATGTACGGCCAAGGAAAACAAAAACTCCAGTTGATTGTCCCTGCTCTCATCCTTTTTTGAAGCCACACCTCTTCCCCCCCCCCAAAAAAAGACTAAATTTTTCATGTATTTTCACTTTATCTCAGCACCATTCTTTCAACGATTGATTTAATTAAATTTACCCAGAGTTCTAAGTTCAACAAAGCCAGCAAATTTTTGTCTGGCTCTTTCTTCCTTGAAACAGAATAATATAAAATAAAAAATTAAAAATAAAAAGACCCTCATCCTCCTCTTTCTGAACCCCCCTCCCCCCCACCGAAAACCCCCCAAAACAAAACAATCAACTGAGTGTATTTTTTCACTTGGCCTATGTACATATAGGCCTACTGATGTTTGTACAGTATGTGTACATGTTTTTTAAGCAATGTAAACACTAAATAACAAATATAAACAAGATATTAATACATTTCTTTTGTGGACTTTTACACTGGCCTACTACAATCACATTTTATTAGAAGTTCAAAGTTCCATTTTGGTAAACTTGTATTGTAAAGAGCAACAAAGGCAAACAAACGAAAAAGATAACAGACACGGTTTTTCTGAATAAAATTAATTTTATAGTCTACAAGTGCATGTATGTAAATTGTAAAGGTAGGGTCATTGCTTGGTTTTTGCAATTATAATGCTGATTTATAGGCAAAATTTGCAAGAAAAATACAATAAAAGTCACCAGTGAAAGTTTCAGATGAATATATAGTGCGTAGGCCCTACTTGTTGAGAAATAGGTCACAGTATTTTAATAAAGAACACTTCAAAAGACCGCCGAATCCATCCACGCTTAGCGAGTTGACGCACCAACCTTATCTCTGGCTGCAGCATTTACAAATGGACGTCACAGAAATTTGAATCTCCTTTGAAGATTCAAATTTTTCGACTGACTCTTATTGATTTATAATCAACTGGGGTACTCTAGACGAAATAATTTCGCAGGATGCTTACTATCATTTAACCATATTGCCATTACCATCTTTAATAATAAAAAAAACTACATAGGCTTTCGGATAAAAAATACACACATTTTTTGGCGGGTTCATTACCAAAGTACGACACTTGGCTACATCTTAAACATCAATTTACAATGGGATGTTCTGGTTTGGATGTAGGCCTTGAAACTGTACAGTGTATCTACTTTTCTATTTTGAGTCTGATTTAATTTCATACGACATTGAAGTTCAAAATAAACAACCAGTCTTGATTGAAACTTGGCTTTTAATTGTTTTTCATCAACTGGGAGGGAGTAATGTCAAACGGTCCCAACGTAGTGTGTACACATCACTGTACACAGGCAGTGATTGGCAATGGCATTGTGGAGAATGACTAAGAATTTCAGAAAGATCTTAATTGAAATTTTGACTTTTTTTAATGTTTTTCATCACCTGGGAGGGAATGGATTAATATGTCCAAAGGTCCCAACGTACACGGTTTATGTATTCTGTACACCGGCAGTGATTGGCAATAGAAAATAATGGATAAGTCTTTACAACCTACGCCAATATCATTTGCATCATTAATGACATTGTCAGAATGAAATGTTTGTAGAGAAGTACAGTTCAAATCTAATAACATAGAGAAGACCACCGGACTTTTGCATCATTAATAACATTGCCAGAATGAAATGTTTGTAGAGAAGTACAGTTCAAATCTAACAACATAGGAGTGGCATAGGAGTGGCTTGGCTGATTTATTTATAAACTAACTACAGAAATTGTTTAAAGTGTGGTTAATACAAGTAGGGCCAACCTGTAGGCTTTATTGAATTGCTGACTACAAACACACTTCTATTGAACAGTATAGAACTTAAAACAAGTACTAAAATAAAGACCATGAATTTGGAGTCCTACAAATTCACAAATTTGGAGTCCTCCACATTCACAAATTTTGAGTCCTCCAAATTCACGATATTACATGGGGGGGAGGTAGCAGTTTTTTCCAACAGAGAAAAATTCCAGGAAAAAAAGTTGCAGAGGAAATTCCTAACCCACCTGTCACCCACAAGTGACCTTTCATTAATAATATTCAGGGCTCCAAATTAACACTGGCCTGCAGTCCCGAGGCCAGTGATTTTAGCGTTGGGCCATTAAACTCACGACCGCACAAGTCCGGTGGTCTTCTTGTGGGAGTAACTATAGAATGCAGGGCCACTTGGTGTGTGGACTATATTTCCCTTTGTTAAACAATCCCTCTTCACCAGTGTGTTCTTATATACAGCTCTGAAGTGGCCCTGCATTCTATAGTTGAGCTAAAAAGAATTCTAGTCCAGTAAAAATGTTGACGCTGCAGTCTTGTGGAAATTCCCTCCAAATTTAAACCATGCTAGTGCTAGCACTGCTACTCTTAGTTAGTATTATAGTATGTTCATGTACATGTACGTAGCTAGTGGACCTCCCCTATAGTATAAAGCACTTATTTTTATGTAGCATATTCAAAAATGAGCAGACATCAATTTGCATTCCTGTTGACTGATTGTGTAGTTAAAAAAGGCACTCCTACTAGTACTACAGTACCTTCTACTGTACTAGCAGCACTGAACCACCAGGCTTCAAGTTCAATAGGCCCCCTACCCCCCTAAACAAATGCAATAAGTAATAACGAAATAGGTAATATAAGATAGGCATAGTTTATAACAAAACAATTAACGTCAATATATAATACATACATCATATTCTATAGCCCCCCCCCCATGCACTCCATCCTCATCACATAACTGTACATGACATAGACATAGTTTGACACAAGTCGGCAAAAGTGGCAGTAACTATTTATCACCACTGACATTGACTGCAGAGTGAAAACCAGAATGCTCACTCACCGATGTTGATACGTAAACTCTCTAGGGTACGAACTTTGGATATCTCTCCTTCGTCAACTTCGTCCTCCATCTCACTGGCTAAGCCTTATCTTCCAAGAATTGTTTAGGATATCGAGGTACTCTCATCAGGTGGCACAGGTACGCAGAAGAGTTCAATTTGAGCTCGCCTTGTCTGCAGTAATATGTCGGAAATGGATGCTTGCATGCGATATGCGGAAATCGCACGCATGCATGCTACACACACACACACACTACACGCAGTTTCTAAGAATGTGGATGAAATTATTGTAATGTACCTTTGGTAGCAAAATGCATGTACAGTGAACTAATTGTACGGAACAGGTCCGACGGCCATTGCATGCTATAATGCAGCTGCATGCCGTCGGACAATTTTAATAACACTTATGTTTGTTAACGAAAAGGAACAAATGCAATTTTGTTTTATCGGGCCACACATAAATCACTACAGTTTGTATTTAGTTTGTATTCAAATTAAAAACTATTCAAAACTGAACGTTTTTGCTATACGACATGAAATATTAAAACACCCCTCAATCAAAGTTGCAAATTCCAAACAGGTGTTTAGTGATTGGCGGAAACTTGGGCATACTTCTTGGACGATGCGCAGATTTCTGTACGCGGAAACACTTTACCTGTTGACACCTTATAATAATAATCATACAAAAACTAGTGGAGATGGATCCGGAGGTAGGCAGGTGTCATTGGGGATTTTGTCCCGGTGTGTGTGTGTGTCCCACCATGGAGGCTACCTCCATGGTCCCACAAACGGTAAACTAACACGGGCTGAAGGAATTCAAAAGAGGGCGCTATCAGACGAAATTTCTACACAATTCGCCGTGGGAGACAGAATTTCCTGCAACACCGGACCTGTGCGACAAATTCTCGTCGTCAACTCAAACCATGGAGGAAGGGTCAAACTGTTTAACAACAATATTGTTTGAGTAGATCAAATGTTGTGATCGTCAAGTGTAGGTCAGACAGCTGGTTGCAGATAGTATGTTTTAGTCACATTCAACTATGCGCTAACAATTGTTAGATAATGTTTGACCCAAAAAACAGTGATTGCGGCTCTCAATTTAATTTTGGACAACATCGGTACACAAACAAAAATAGCTTTTTGAGGAGCGGTCCCATCACGTGGGCATATTAAAGAAGATAGTCCGTGGGCGGCTAATAAAGTGCCTCTGAGGAAAAAGAATGGGTACAAACGATTGTGCATTGACTTTAACAACCACTAGGGGTGCATCTCCCTAAAACAACTCACATAGAATACAGTGCAAAATGCTCAATAATCAAAAATACACGAAAATTACTTAGAAGTCTCACAGCTTTTTACAGTAAATAGAAAATTATTAATTGACTCTTCAACTTTTATTTTCTGCTCAATTTGGGGAGTCCCTGGGCCCGTCGAGTTATTTCCCCTCCAAATAAAAACACCCCGACACCAGTGTAATTTTCCAAACGTCCGAGCATCAATCTTGAAAAATGTCCCTACACCTCTTAGCAAATAGGACCATTTTTTTTAGGGCCTATGTCATCCAATACATCCAGTTGGAAGTCAACAACCCCCAGGTCACAATTGGGCATCATTTTTATACTGAAACCCTTTTTGGGACTCTCAAATCTGTCTAATATAGAATATTTTGAGGGCATACAAAAAATTAATGAGCTCGACGCTCTGTTTTCTCCTTATAGTGGGGGGCACCCGTAGTTAATGTTGGTCCTTGCGCGAACTTGGCCACAGTAATGCCTGAAAAAGCGCCCTCTTTTGGATTACCCCTGACATAAAAATTGTGAGTTAGAGCGTCACTGTCATAGCCAATCTGCGGGGAGAGTTTTGCGTGGCTGGAACCGCGATTTCAGACTTCAAACCAAGTCTGGGTCCCCAGGATTGGCGAGACACTGGACGCTCTAGAGTGCGCTCAATGGTTTTCGACCCTTGACCTTATTGGGCCATTCGTGGTGCGTACGTGTTAGCAGGTGTAAATGGGATACAATTATTGATCACGTCATCGTTTTCGGTGAGGAGGCGCCTAAGTTGACACAATATCGAAAGGCGAACAGGGTATTATTTATGCATACATGAGTAGCATGGTTAGCACAATTGGATAACTGATGGAATTACATATTGCAATACCCTGGTTCGAATCCTAGTTGGCTCAGACAAAAAATACATTTCTTTTTACCAGAGTGTCAAAAGAAATTGTCAACATTTTATTGACGGATATTGTCGAATTGACGGTTGACGGGTCGACGGAATGACGAATTTACAGTTGGCTCAGACCAAAAATATATTTCTTTTTACCGGAGTGTCAACATAAAAGTTGACACATTAAAGAAGAACAGGGTATCTTTTATATCTACAAAAAAGCACAATTCTTATTGAGTAGAACGGTTAGCCCAATTGGATAACTGGTGGTATTGGATATACACCAATCCTTCACCGATCTTGAACTCTTGGTGGCAGCAGAAACGCCTCAATTACTGCGGTGGTACCTGGGTGCATATATTTTTTTTACACCGCAGCGAGGGGTTTTGTACTGTAACACTGTCAATTCCGTCTTGAGATAGGAGACTAGGTCTAACCCTAAAGCCTAACCCTAACCCTAACCCTAACCCTGACCCTAACCCTGACCCTAACCCTGACCCTAACCCTAACCCTAACCCTAACCCTAACCCTAAACCCAAACCTTTATAGGCATAAATGTTTGTAGTCTCATCTCAAGACAGGAATTGGCAGTATTACAGTACAAAACCCCTCGCTGCGGTTAAAAAAAAATGCTACCTGCGTGGTACTGCGCTGCCTATCGATGGGCTTAAGGGCTGGGCTACATTTATAAATTTACATTTATAATTTATAAATGGTTATATGTAAATAACGGTTGTTTATAAATAATAGTTACATAAGTGGCAAGGTCGTACCACCGCAGTACCACCGCAGTTTGTCTGCTGCCACCAAGAGTTCAAGATCGGTGAAGGATTGGTGTATAGCAAGACCCTGTATTCAGCCCTGTAATAGACGATGTGACCTGTGACATAACATGTTTACAAAAGAGCCACCAAGCCTGGACTTCCTGCAGGCACGATTTGTACACAGCTCAATGGGAAGAAACCATAAAAACTTAATTTTATGGAGATTGCACTGTCTAATTTTTGTCAACCTTTGATATGATGAAAGTGGGCACATCTCAAAACTTGTTCAGCTGTTACTTTTATAACTCTTGGATTTATGTGGAAATTATGACACAAAATGTAAACTTTCCCATATGACTAGTGCAGTATCTTGCCTGCCAGAAAGGCCCAAGAATGTACAAGGTCACACTTATTGTAAACAAAGGTCACAAGGTCTATTCACGGTAAAAAGAAATACATTTTTTTGTCTGAGCCAACTGGGATTCGAACCAGGGTCTTGCAATATGCAATACCTTCAGTTATCCATGTCGGGCTAACCGTTCTACTCATGAGAAGTGTGCTTTGTTGTAGATATATAGAATACTATGTTCTTCTTTCAATATAATGTGTCAACTTCTTTTGAAAACTTCGGTAAAAAGAAATATATTTTTTGTCTGAGCCAACTGGGATTCGAACCAGGGTCTTATATGCAATACCTTCAGTTGTCCAATTGGGCTAACCGTCCTACTCATTCTAATTTTGTAGATATAAAGAATACTCTGTTCTTCTTTCAATATAATGTGTCAACTTCTTTTGACACTCACTGTAAAAAGAAATATTCTTTTGTCTGAGCCAACTGGGATTCGAACCAGGGTGTTGCAATATGCAATACCATCAGTTATCCAATTGGGCTAACCGTTCTACTCATTATACTATTGTAGATATACATAATACTGTGTTCTTCTTTCAATTTAATGTGTCAACTTCTTTTGACACTCACGGTAAAAAGGAATACATTTTTCGTTTGAGCAAATTGGGATTCGAACCAGGGTCTTGCAATATGCAATACCATCAGTTATCCAATCGGGCTAAGCGTTCTACTCATCAGAAGTGTGCTTTGTTGTAGATTATAGAATACTCTGTTCTTCTTTCAATATAATGTGTCAACTTATTTTGAAAACTTCGGTAAAAAGAAATATTTTTTTTTGTCTGAGCCAACTGGATTCGATCCAGGGTCTTGCAATATGCAATACCATCAGTCATCCATTTGGGCATTCAGGGATAATAGGGCACTTTAGGGGCTCTTGGTTCAAATTCTTCCAAAAGCACCAAATTTGGCCCAGATGCTCCTTATAGCATACCTTTTCGATTTTTGCCGAGAGCCAAGACGGGCGACCCGCGGGGCGGCAATATGGCCGCCATCCGGGTCAGAGGTCAATCGGAGAAATTAAAAGAGCCAGAGTCATAAATAAAACAACGACCTTTTAGGAGTTTTCGGGGTCAGGGAATCTGATTTTGATGTTATTTTAATGATTTGAGGTCAAGTTTAACCCACAAAGTCATAGTAAAGGTCACTATGAGGTCAAACCTGTTGTTTCTGGTGCGCGTCATCCCAGACCCCTAAAAAAACATTTCCCTACGCTGTATGTTGGATGATGCAGAGCCCCTCCCAGTACAAAGCTTTTGAGAATTTGCCACACCCCCTTAAAAATGGTATTGGCCATTATTTAGGTAGTTCCAATCATTTGTTTCATTGTTCACTATATCATTTACATGTACCTAGTAAAAATGAATGAATGGCATGAAGTGGATTGATCTATTTGTGAAAGGTAAATTATCATTTGAAGATGTCACTTTGATTGTTGGACTATAGTTATAAAATGACAATGACAAGATAAACTTTTTTTCCAAATTGCTGGCTGCCGTAATGATGCACAAGTTTTGTCTACTGTTATGAGACCCTAATACATGTACATTAGTTACGTGTGTTCAACGCACGCTGTCAATCATTCTTTGTGTGTAAGGTCGTTAACCCTAGTGGGCGGTGCTAATAGAATGATCTAGAGTAGTACTTTCTAGAAAACGACACAAATCCTTTATATACGGGCTGGGGGTAAATCTAGGACGGGACACAAATACTCAAGACTGGTGGAAGCTACGACTTCTGTGATTGTGATTCAACTCGTTGGAGGAGCTTTTGGTAGAGTTCGCTTTTGACCGAGTGCAGTTAAAGAGCTTAATTTAAATCCGGAAAGGACAGTTTCGAACTTAATCTACAGTTCGGTATTTTGGGGTCTTTTCCCCATATTTTGTGGCGGGTGTCAGATTGTGTGCCCGTCGTTGTTTCGTCTTCTTCTGGACATTTTATCGGAGTGAGTTTACCCCGTGATAGCTCAAAGTCACATCGGCAAAGAACTGATTTACCGCCCCTGGAGTTGATCGTTTTAGAGCCAGTGTATGTGATCCTCGCTGTATCTTCTGTTGCTGTGATCCTCGCCTGTATTTCATCCAGGTTGACGTATTAGCCCGTAAGATACTTATGTTGTATAAGATCCATTTTAATGTACACTAATTTTTTATGCAATCAGTGTATGTTTGTTAAACCAAATCGGTAACTGAAATGGTTGATAGTTTTATCATTAAATCACTTGGATTCTGTGTTCTTATACATCCGTGTCACCTTGTTTGATTTCTTTGTTGCATCTGAGAAAATTCAGGCTTTTTGAGTGATTTATATTCACGGATAGTTTGGAGATTTTTGGATCGTAACACTACATAGTCAACAACCTTTCGATGGCTCCTTCCCCCTAACTGCCTCATTGCTCCAGTAAATGAGGAGATAAGGAGGTTTTTTTTTAGTGTAGTGCTCCGAGGCCCATCATTAGCTCTTCATGGACGTGAGAAGATTGGTGAAGACGGTAGTTTGGTTGCGAGGGAGAAGATTGCATGTTACATCTCACAGCTGCTTATCTACAATTCACTGTAGCAAGGTTACCACCATGCAGTCAAGACTGCCGCAGTAAGCCATGACAAGGAAACCCCCTTCACTCTATATCAGGGTCTCAAGCTGCATGGACATGCGCGGGACAAAAAACAGATTGGGATTGACCATGAACATGGTATATCATTATCATACAATCGCATCATGGAAGTTAAGCAAGGTATGCACGTGCGATGTGTGATCGCCATGCTCAAGATGGAATGGTGCTTCCAAACAACAGCCGTCTCAATATCTTCACCACCCACGGTGTGGATATAGACAGCAAGGCTCAGGGCAACTTCTCACTTGATGAGTTCCATGGTACACCCCTTATTCCCAGACAAAGCCGCATCCACATATTCAATGAAGCACGCGATGGAGCTAACGATCCAGGGCACTCAGTTCCTCCACCCAGGCCAGACGAGCATCCTCGGTGCAGATCTACGCAATCATCAAACTGCTTCAGTGGCACTATTCCGACACTTTGGGAGAAGACAAACTGGATGCTATGATAGGCGCGCTGCACATCGAAGACAAGATGCATCTTATGATCGGGAAGCTGCTGCTCCACTCTGGGTGGGCCACCGTCCTTTCTAAAGCTGAGGTCCTGACATCCGGTCTTGCACAGTCTGCACTCAATGAGCATCACATCAAGCGCACAAGGTCTCTCTCATATGTCACTTTCCTGCTCAAGCAGCACACCTACTCAGAGTATGGTGAGAATGGTGGGCCTACCTGAGTCATTTCATATGTAGGATCAACGTTCCCAAACTGTTTCCCAGTTGGTTCTGGTCAACCGTAATTTAGCTGGAGCTGCTGCTGCTCCCTTTGTGCAGTCGCGTAGGGAGGGGAACTTTCCACTATCCGCAAGCATCGTGACGAACCTGCGGCTGGTTTCACGCCTTAAAGCACACAAACTGTTGGCTGCCAGTCCATGTGCATGACATGGACGAGATAGCTGATAAACACCCTCATGTATACATGACTAATTCATAGAGGGAAATTTTTGTGTGCAGAAATCAGCTAGAAAATTCAGCCTCATGGCCATGGACCAAGCCTATGAACAGTCAAATAATAGCCTCCAGGCGCATGGCGGCGCGGTTGGACTGTACGAGAATCCTGAAGCCCTTACACACTTTACGCTGGCTGGACCTGACTGCACTCGGATAGTTGAGGAGTTTGAGGCCATCAATGAACCAACAACGTCATCCACCGCTCACCACGAGGAAGGATATAGCCTTGCAAGTAAAGTTTCGAAAGGATGTACCATCGTACCTCGAGGTGGTAGAGCAGCTGGGCAACCCTTTCCTTGCTATAAGTCAGGAGCTTGTAGTACCCGATCCATAGAATGTCATGGAACAGGCAGTTGCTACTTTTTATCTAAAATCCATGAAACTGGTCAAGCCCTTCATGCAACATACGTCATGAAAAGATTGGAAAAGGCTTAATCAGTACCAGTATCTGATACCATCAAGCGGAACAACATGCTAACCTGGCCCCAGGAAAAAAGGGTACGAAGGACAGTGGCATACAGAGGCAGAATATGATTTTAATCACGCAACGTTTCCTCTCACTCCAGACCCGTCCCAATGCCGACATGAAAGACTTCTTTTGGTTCGAAAATCAGAGACACTAGTCACCAAGCCTGGCGAATCAAGGATCTCTGCGATCTGGGACGAAGTTTGACATTCTTCAATGCCTCAAGGCACCCACTGGCCTGGCAGCTTCTGCCAAACGAGCCACGGTGGTGGTGTTGGATACGGCAGCAGTTATTCACATGGTGCGCTCCACAACAGCAAGTACATTAATAGCGAGTAAGTCAGGCTCAATATTGTACCATTTCTGGAGGCACAAATGACGGAGAGTACCCAACGCCTTGGCGCTATGTATGGGATAATTACTCCGAGGATAATAACCTCAAAGCTCTTGCGCAACAATGACGTGGGAATGGCCCCAATGACAAAAGTTGGCGATGGCAGTTTTCCAATCCCGAAGCATGAATGGAAAAGCGGCTTCCTAAAAAACAGAACAAAACTTAAAGGGAGCTATTCTCATTGATCAGCACACAGATCTCCAGGACTGACATGGGCGGAAAGCTCCTTCTCGGTACCCGGTTCGAGACCATGCTTTCCAACAACCAATGTGACCTCACAACTCTTATAGGGTCTCACTTCTGGTAAAACACAAAACAGAAAAGCTCACAGATTTACATTTAACTTACATGGTTTAAAGATAATGATTTATTATTATTATTATTATTCTGGTTTATTAAAACACTGCACTTGTAGCCAAAGGCTAAATTGAGACAATGCATACAGGATAAAATAGAAAAAAATACAACTAGACTTACAACACATTAAAAAAAAACCCATACACGAAGGTTTAAAACACATACAGGCACAACAATACAAACAGTTTAAAAAGCAGACTTATCGGCATTTAAAATGTTAACAAAGTAGGAAATCGGACTATTTTTAAAACGGTTAGTCTTACACATAACTTGAGATAGTCTGTTGGCCTGCCTAAGTTGGTATTGCACATTGGAATTTCTTGGTTGTGGTAACCAGTCCCTAAATGAATGAGAGTCTTTTATCGACGTGGCAAAATTTTTAAGCATAATTTCTTTCTGCGATCTTGTAAAGATAGTAAATTACATTTGATTAGAGATGTTTTATAACCAAGGTAGTCGGAGCCCAGTATAATTTTAAGAGCACGTTTCTGAATTGACTCCAGTTTATCAATCTGAGCTTTAGTTAACCCTGCGTTCCAAGCTTGAGTGGCATATTCTGTAAGTGGCCAGATATAACCTTTGTATATTGTCAACAAGTCAGAAAGGGATAAATTAAATTTTTTCAAAAGTTTAAGCATAAATATTTTACTACGGGCCTTACTATAAATGTGATTAACATGTTTATCCCATTTAAGATCCGAACTTATGAAAAGGCCAAGGATTTTAATACAATCAACTACCTGAAGATCAGTACCCAAAATCTGGAGGGGTTGCCACTGGGGGATGTTTTTCATAAAACAAACATTCATATTAGCACATTTAGAAGGGTTGATTTTCATATTGTTTTGTACAGCCCAGTCACCAAATTCATCTAAAGTAGACTGAATAATTTGTCTTTCATCACTAGAATGGTTTTCTACAATGGACATATCATCTACATATTTTAAACAGAGAACATTGTTACTATTAACTATGTCGGAACCACGACCTAAGGCGTCATTAAATTTGGCAAGAAACCCCAATGGACCAAATTTTGTGCCTTGGGGTAGGCCACCTTTAAGGATTCTGAAATTAGATAACACATTTTTGTATCTGACACATTGAGATCGCTCAGTTAAAAAACTGCAAATCCAAGGAATAACTGATGGGCGTGTGCCCAACCGAAGCAGGTCTCTGACAAGAATGTTGTGATCAATCCGATCAAAGGCCTTAGTAAAGTCTGTTACTACTAAGCTACTTTGACTCCTTGGAGTATCAGCATGAGAACATAAGTTATCAATCAATTTGACAAGGTAATGAGCTGTTGAAACTTTATTCCTATTACCAAACTGGTTTGGATCCAAATTTGAGCCAATATCGGAGGTAATCCATTTCACAAAACGGAAAATGTCAATTTTCGTTAATTTTCGACGTCACGAAATAGCACGCAGTTTTCTTACTGTATTGCTCATTAATTTAGGACGAAAAGCATTAAAAAGCACCGTATACATATGAAGTTCAATGCATCAAATCTCCACTGTAAGGAAACTAGTTGAAAATACCCTGAAATTTTGTAGGAAAGCTTGATTTTAAAAAGCGTTCAAATTTAAACGCCGTTTTCTCCGATTGTTACTTTTAACTGGTATCTAGCCTACATCTGTGCTACTTCGTGGCGTCGGTGACGACGTTTAAAGTGTTTTTATAGGGTGGGTGTATACTTGTGAGCTTACGGACTGGCCATTGGGGGCTTTGTAGACAGTTGTATACAACAATTTTGTTGTTTTTGCTTTTTCAGCATGCGCGCAGACAAGTGCAAACTTACCCAGTCATGGCTATGTGCATCGTATGGTGTCCCTGAAGGGACATCACACATCGCAAATCTTTACAATAATTTCGAAAATATTTGCGATGTCGCAAATATCTTTGCAAATATCTATGCAAATATTTCCGTTGTCGCAAATATCTTTGCAAATATTTGCGATGCTTTTAATATTCTTTATCGACATTATTTGCAAAGTTTTGTGTGGTAATATTTGCGAAGAGACATTTGTGATAATTATTTACGGCATCGCAAATATTTGCAAAGGTATTCACAAAGACTTTTGCGCATATATTTTCGACATCGCAAGTATTTGCAAAGATATTTGCGATGTGTGATGTTCCTCCTTTACGGTCACCACAGCATCGTTATAAAGACTGGGCTGAGGAAAAAACAATAAACAAATTACTTGAACTGTCTGGATAATGGTTATTTAAAAAAATACCTAGGCCTATCACAACATTCTTAATATTTAGGAAGCTTTTGTTTGTCCAGCTTTTCTTACACATTGACAAGTTGTGTATTGTTATTACCAACGTGTCACCACGCCAAATAAAGTGGAGTCTCCCGATTGAACAATAAAGATAAATTCACTTTGACAAACACATTGAGCATTGAAGACCAACGCTAGGCGCATGCCCTGTCAGCAGATCACGTACACTGTCTCTTAACGCTTCACTATCTTGACGCATTTACCATAATGCAGAACGTGTATGAGCCGAGTACAGTTTGTCTCGTAGGCATATCGTGACACTCGTGGCAGTGACAGGCACAGGATAACGTTTGAAGGCTGTACATTTCGTTGACTCATTTTTTAGCTGAAAGGATCATTGGTCATGTCGGCAACATTTCTGTTTGTGATCAACACGGTAGCTGGTGTGACGGGTGTTCTTGGTAACGGCCTGGTTTGTCTCGTTATCATCTTTGAGAAATCAATGCACACCAACACTAATGCACTGATCCTTCACCAGGGGTGCGTTTTGGCGGTGGTAACCAAAAACTGTTTCGGTTGTTGGTTGTTGGTTCTGCTGTTCAGACTGAACGATAACCGAGTTGTGAGCTCGGTTACCGTTTTGGTTATGACGTCAGAAACAATTATTGGTTACAGCCGCCAAAACGCACCCCAGGCCGTTATTGACTTCATGGGTTCGGTCTTCATTCTTCTTCATGCCTACATCCCTCAAGTTTACCCAATCCCGCATGACGCTGCGGGCGTGTTTGTGTGCCTGTTTTGGAACTCGCGGTTTTTCCCGTTCACATTCTTCATATCATCATCATACAGCCTCTTAGGTATAACTTTTGAGAGGTTTCTGGCCATTGTGTATCCATATCGATACGAACGACTGTTCAGCGATAAGAAAGCCGTCGGCTTGACCATCTCATGTGTATGGGGGATGGTTTTGATCATAAGGGGATATGTATTCCTCCAGTGGTCGGTGGATGAAGAGTTCTTATGTTTACTGAAAGGGACTGGTAGCGGACTGGGAGTGGTCATCTTCATAGTGCAGTACGTCCTCCCTCTCGCCCTGATGTCCGTCATGTACAGCAGGATTGCTGTCGAGTTGTCAAGAATTGCCAGGCGAGTTGTCCCAACAGTTTCCGACCCAAACCAACACAACCGTAATGCAGGAGACAACTCACTGCACAGAGCGAGGCGTAACACATTCAAAGCTCTACTCATCGTATTTGTGACTTTTGTAATCTGTTGGTCATTCAATCAGGTCATATTTGTGCTGCATAATGTGGGGTGGTATACAATGGACACCAAGAGCGCCATCTACGTCACTTCTGTCGCATTAGTAGCAATGAATGCATGTGTGAATCCCTTCATTTATGCCATTAAATACAATAACTTTCGGAGGGCAATGCGTCGACTGTACTACCGTGGAACAGGAAGAAGTGCTGATCTGAACTTCTCTGATGAAAACTTAGTAACCTACCAGGGGTCAACTTCATGAAGCTCATTGTATTAGCAGATGTTTTTTGTCTTACGAAGCAGCTCAGCGCCGTTTTTACTTTCACAACCACTGCTTATTTTCACAACTACTGCTTATATACCGTATATGCTAAGCAAAAGGCACGCCAACCTGCCCACGTTCCATGCGGGCAGACAAGTGACGCAATATTGTTTTGAACACATACACAATTTTCTTGATTGTTTACATTTTTTACACTTTTGCTTTACGCGCATGCATCTTCTATGCTTAGCACGAAAAAAGCCGTATGGTCATAGATTGGTAAGTACTCCTTCAATTAATGACCATAAAACTTGCTCGGTGAGGAGCATTACAGCTGTTGATAGTATAAACAATTTTTGGAAAGTATTCCTTTCCAAGTAATATGGTTTGGAAAAAATTTCACCCCAAAACATTTGAAAATGAGAAACGATTCATGCATGAATCATGTAACTTTTATAGACCTTGTGACCTTTGTTTACAATAAGTGTGACCTTGTACATTCTTGGGCCTTTCTGGCAGGCAAGATACTGCACAAGGCATATGGGAAAGTTTACATTTTGTGTCATAATTTCCACATCAATCCAAGAGTTATAAAAGTAACAGCTGAACAAGTTTTGAGATGTGCCCACTTTCATCATATCAAAAGTTGAAAAAATTAGACAGTGCAATCTCCATAAAATTAAGTTTTTATGGTTTCTTCCCATTGAGCTGTGTACAAATCGTGCCTGCAGGAAGTCCAGGCTTGGTGGCTCTTTTGTAAACATGTGATGTCACAGGTCACATCGTCTATAGTATCTTTCTTGATAATTTTGCCTTTAAATAACGTTGACAAAACCCAATCTATGGCCATACCATTAAGATGGACAATAGCTCCATAGCTCCATAGCTCCTTCAGTTTAAGAGTGCATTGGTAAATTATACCAAGGTAATCTTTAAACAGCTCCTTGAGCGAAAAATTGTTAACGGGAATGCTATTTAAACTTGTTTTTAATGTGTTTGTTTATCATTTAATTGTAATTTTGTTATTTTTACACTTCTGAATCTTGCGTTATTATCGATCATTAAGGCCCCAACCTCAAGGTTTTGAAAAACTAGCTACACTTCTGCCGTTGACGGCGTTCGTCCAAATGGCAAAACTTTGACGTCATTTGTGGGAGGTTGCTTTGTTGTACTTCCATGCGGCAACAAAGTGGCTATACAAAACGGAGCTCCCGCAAATGACGTAACATGGGTGATGACGTAACGTGTCTTTTCGCTTTTCTGAAAAGCACCGGAGAATGGTATTCAAAATTAACGGGTTTTTTTACAATTAAAATCTGTTTACTCTCATGTGAGCTCAATTTTCTTATTGATTGAAAACATTTTCAAATGACATTCAGCAAAGATCACTTGTTGCCGTTTTCGTTCAAGCCGGTCGTTAATACCCCGAAATGGTTCAAGTAAAGACCTATTCGGTTGATTGTTTTTAGGCTCGCACGCTATTATGATGTTGGTACTTTTAATACTAAGTGATAAATTGAAAAATTATTTGTATTATACAAAAAATGTAAATTTATTTATAACAACTTGCTATGGGTGTTCTTATTTTCAAAACTTTTGTATAAATATAATTTCATAGAAAAACATAGTCTTCGTTCAAGATTTTTTCTCATTTTCGATATGAGCGAGACTTGCACAGTCTATTGGTCAATGAATAACCTCATTTAGACCTCTTGGCGAGGGTGCCCCCACTCAAATGACGTTATGTGCATCATCGCAAATATCGCGTGTCTTGATATATTTTTGGTTCCCCGTTGGAGTGTGCGATACTGCTTCTGTAAGAAGTTAAAAGCAATGTACGTGGGATATTAAGAAGTTAAAAGCAAATACGTGGAAAAACCAAGGTTTCCTGGGCCCAAGAAATGTTTGATTACACGCGGGGCTTGCTAGGTCTGTTAAAAATGTACAAAGCAGGCACAACTACAAATAATGGTTTAGAGTTAAAAATCCAAACTGTACCGGTACAAAATAACAATACAAACCTGCCGTCGATTTCACCAAACTCTTCCTAACTTAGGATTAATCCTAGGCAATGGACTAGTCTTAAGTACTGGTCCTAACTTAAGACTAGTCCTATCTCTTAGCATTGCCTAGGATTAATCCTAAGTTAGGAAGAGTTTGGTGAAATCGACGGCTGGACATTATGTTAAATTATTAAGGAATCAATGCAGATTACGCAGACGTGGTATGGTCGTCTTGCAAAGTGCCTGGCTATTATTTTTTGTTTCTATCTCGAATTCCTTGAATAAAATTTGACAGTTGCCAATAACAGTGTGACGTTGTTTACCCGGTTGCGTGAATGAAAAGAACCTCGACCTGGCCAATTGCGTCAATAACCCTTGATATTAATTGCTTGGAATTAGTATTATAGGATTTGATGCATTGCATGGTGAGGTATCAATGTATAGTTGGCTTGCGGTAACAACATGTGTAAATTCTTTGCTGTGTAGATTGTTGTTCTTTGAGAACTTGTCTTGCTATATTTTAATGCCGCTGAGTAGATTTCGGAATTCGGGAGACTATTCTACTGCCGCAGAGTAAATTTTTCGGAATTCGGGAGACACCAAGTTCTGAAAAGAACTGTCCTGCTTCTTAACTACTGCCTAGGCGGAAGGTATCAAATCGGTCGGGACTACTACTTACTAATTGGTATCTTTTAAGAACACACTCCGCGGCAGGAGAATATAGCAAGACAAGTTCTCAAAGATCAAAAATCTACACAGCAAAGTAGATATACACATATATTTAATGAAAGCAAAAGTATCGCTGTGGGTATCAACCTTCAGAACTATGCCTACCGGATAAAATAACAATTAAATCTGTCTTGTAACCTTTGGGTCGCAAAGAGGAGCCCCAAGGTCAAATTCAGTTTCTTGATGAACTCATTTACAAATAGAAAGAGCCTTCGTGAAAGTGGAGACAAAAATTCAAGTCTTTAATCTCATTTCAAAATAATGGTGTAACATGCCATTTTATTGATGTATACTTTTTCAGAGTGAAATTTGAAATAAGACGTTATCGGACATAAAAACAAATGGGTCTGTACATTCAAAGAGGAATTTTTGCGCCAATCAAAAGGTCAAGTTTAATTGCTGTTTTGATTAAATATCATCAACATTTAGGATATTCTCTGTACCAAAATGTACAAACCATAATTATATTGTTGGAATTATGACATATCGAACACTTTACAAACAAAAATTGCATTTCAATTGTATCAAACATAGTGGCATTTTATGCCATTTTAACCCGAAGGTTAAGACTTGCATATTTTTCCCCAGTGTCATAAAGAAACTATCGGAAATTGGGTGGATCGCAAAACTGAATTTGACCTTGGATCCCCCCATATAGTCTCTGAAGTAAAGGCGGGTGATCAACAATCATTTAATCATCACCCGGGGCGTGCTTCTTGTCTGGTTAAATTGAGCCTTCTTTGTCAGCGCCATAACGTTGCATTCTGCTGACAATTTATTTTAAATTGAAGAACGACTCCCGTAAATGGCTTTTCAAGGCTGACCTCGGTTTACATTTTATCATGAATCCGAGTAACCTGTATTTAAAGGGCACGTTTCCTTCAAATTTCTCAGTATTTAGCTGTTTGGGATTTCTCTTTAGCAGTGCTGCAGCTGAGTCCCTGTTGTCCGAGTCTGAGGGGGAGTCCGAGTCCGGACTCGTGTCCTCCAGCATTGCTCGCTTATCTTTTTCGGGAGTTGTTCATGCACAAAAACAAGTTCAGTGTTTTGTAATTACTGAGTATTTATTACAACGGCATAAATTTGCTTATTGAAATACAACCAGCGCAGAACATACGGTCCGCCATTTTGTAGAGTAACAAATTTGGTTCTACGTAAAAGCGGACCGTGTTCGGTCTTGAAATTACACAAACAACACACAATTTCAAGGCATATTTATGTGAATTAGTATTATTCTACTTTTAAAATATCTTTCCAATGTATTCATTTCATAACAAACGCTTGTTATAGCCCGAAGCGCCCGAATCCGAAGGCAACTTGCCCATTTAAACAGCTTCATAGACTGGGCAAACCCTGACGAAAAGACAGTATGCTTTGACGTCATCCAGCAGACATCTTAGAGATAAACATAATTATGATTTGTACGCGCGGCGCACAGGATTGGCCAATGAACAACCTCCTTGTGACCTCTACAAGGCGAGGGCGCCCTACTCAAATGACGTCATGTGCATAAGGTCTGTTTGGGGTGAGTGCTTGACATGGTCCTGTTTCCTAAATGTCCCGTGTCCTAAAGGACACGTAGTCTATTTTTTAGTAACTTTCGGTAGAGCAGCTCTTAAAAAAAGGAAAAAGGAAAAAAAAAATAGTTGCTCTTAAAAAATTAAATGCTCTCGAAATTATAAATTACTGCCTTAGCTATAAAAAAGTGACTAAAAATAGACTTCTGTGGATAAAGGCGGTAAAAGCTTACATTTTTTATTTAGTTTTTCTTAGCCACAAACATGAGCATATTTATGGGTATTTATCATAGGAAGTCCAATGGACGTTCAGTCTAAAATTACTGACAAGCCGATCACGTTGTTTCCATCGTATTACCTATTAAAAAAGTGACTAAAAATAGACTTCTGGGGATAAAGGCGGTAAAGCTTACATTTTTTATTTGGTTGTTCTTAGCCACAAACATGAGCATATTTATGGGTATTTATCATAGGAAGTCCAATGGACGTTCAGTCTAAAATTACTGACAAGCCGATCACGTTGTTTCCATCGTATTACCGAACCCCCCCCCCCATACCACCACCACCACCACCACTACTGCGAACACTTATTACGAAGTTTTGTTGCCTCTGTATCTGTAAGATGGAGTAGGGGGAGTTGGGCTTCTGGTGTCAAACATCATTTTAACGGCAGTTATGCTCGCTCCGCCACCTGCATTATTCATCTGTGATAGTCTGTTTTTGATGACTACGGCTTACAAACTAATTAGGCCTTAAGTATTTTCCTTTAAAGAAATGGTTCAGAGGGGTGGACATTTCAATCATTTTTTGGGGGTAAGCATGTAAACACCGAACTATTTATCATTGCCATGTTTATAGTACTGGACCTCACTCACTCGTACCGTTTGCATACTTAATTTTGTCTTTAGTCACCTTGTTTTCCGAGGTTGTTGGCAAAGAACCTGCTCGCTATAGTACTTTTCTTTCCTAAGTGGACGACTACATTGTTGTTTATGATGCTAGCCCCAAAAAATGATTGAATTGTGAATCTCACTCAACCATTCTTTTAAAGGAAAATACTTTAGGCCTAATTAGTTCGTAAATCGTAGTCACTAAGTATAAAATTATACAGATTACCATAATTTCAGGGAATGAATAATGCAGGTGGGCAACGAGAACACTGCCTAATAACACAATACCTTACAGACATTTTCCATCAACTCGTGTCACTACCACTAAAAGTCCATAATATGCAAACATGATGACGGGATTTGGTAATGTGAAAGGGTGGCAAACAAATCCCACTAAAAGCACTTTCAATAAACTCGTCAGAGTGATAACATGGAAAACAAAATAATGTGAAACGAACCCTATAAACTGCAATCCACGCTGGTGTAATATATTAGTATTTTACATTGGTTTACTTATTTATTTATTTCTGATTGAGTGGGTGATCTCTAAACAAGAAAGAAAGAAATAAACAAGCAAAAACAACAACAACACCACAACAGCACTGACCCGGACCCCTGATCCGGACCCGTTAGAACTGACCCGGATCCTGGGTCCGAGGGGCCAGACTTAGATTTCGGGTAACACTGGCCAAGAAATGGGTCTGGCCCCCTGCAACCCTCAATCCGGGTCTTTTCGGACCCGGGGATAATTTGTTGTTGCAGTAGACCGGGAAAATCTATTTTAGTATACTGCATTCTGCACAACATTATTCTAAGTACGTGTGTTTGGATCAATGAATCACTGTTCACAATGTTGAACCATCAATAATAATAATACAACAATAGTAAAGCGTCATCTATCTATGACAAAACACATTCCGAGGCGCTGGAAGAAAGAAAGTTAAATCTCGGAAAAACATATATATTACTAGATACTAAGATATTCAAAGTTATACATGGAATTTAAATAAGAGCATTTATGCAAGAGAGATTTGCACACTAACACCAAACAAGTGGATACACACAATATATATAGTTAGTCTTGAAGGAACATTACAGAATTGGTTTTTGCTAACTGGCAGTGTAAGCACTTTATATAGTCCACCATATACATAAACTGACAAACCTGTAGAAGTTTGAGATTGATCGGCCATCTGGGTCACGAGAAAATGGTGAAAAACCGATTACACATTTGCATGTGTTATACAATGCATACACTGTTAAAAATGTCCGTAAATTTACGGACTCCGTAAAGTGAAATATTCCGTATTTTCGCCGTAATTCTACGGACTTTCCGTAAATGTAAATATTAATTATGCTAATAAGCGTAATTACAATCAACCACATTTGCCCAAACACCTACACATAATATAGTACATGTAAGTACATATTGTTATTTCACCCACAACCGTGTACACATGTACAAACTCATGTTAAGGGTTTTTTATTTTACGGAATTAAACAACTTTTCCGGTAATAGAGCTGCCAGTAAAGAAATATAGTTCCGTATTCCTGCAGCTCTATTACCGGAAAAGTTTTTTAATTCCGTAAAATAAAAAACCCTTAACATGAGTTTGTACATGTGTACACGGTTGTGTGGGAATAATAATAATGTACTACATGTACTATATTATGTGTAGGTGTTTGGGGGCAATGGTTGATTTGTTATTACGCTATTATTTACTAATTAATTTTTTTATTTACGGTCCGTAAAATTACGGCGAAAATACGGAACATTTCACTTTACGGAGTCCGTAAATTTACGGACATTTTTAACAGTGTAAATAAAACGCTCATGAGCGATGAACTCCAATCGGAAATTAGTTTTATTTATTTGTCATCAAATATGGCATTTCAGACAGAAATATTTCTAGGGATGTTTTCTACTATCATCATCATTAGACCGTGTAAGTTTTATGTAAATCTGTGATCATAAAGAAAATTTTAATTACCAGTTCTGTAACGTTCCTTTTAACAATGTCAAAAAATGTGTTTTAAGCATGCTTTTTGAAAATGTTAAAAGATTTTGTACATATTTGATGGCAAAGAGTTCCAGATTTTGGAAGCGGATACTGAAAAAGGCACGATCGCCATAGGATTTGGTTCTTTTAGGGACAGTTAGAAGAAGTTGGTTTGCAGATCGAAGATTGCGACCTGGAGTATCAGCCTGAGAGAAGTTCCTTGAGATACGGTGGTGCCTTGTCTTTCATAGCTTTCCATGCGAGCATTATAGTTTTGCGAAATGAAGAGGTGTGGAGGAAAGTGTCAGCTGGTGGTAACCCACCTGAGTTGATCACTTTACGCATCTACAAGATCCAACTTTCCTGGTTTGGCCACATAGTGAGAATGAAAAACAAAAGACTCCCAAAATGCATCCTACTTGAAAGAGTAACTGGAAAAAATAGACGGGGTAGGCCTCGGAAAAGATGAAAAAATGACATCATTGCTAACAGCAACTTCTACCTGGAACACCAAAGAGCGCAAGATAGGCAAGAGTGGAGAGTGAAAGTTCGTGGAGCCAACGTCCTGCGGGATATGGTGCAAGATTGATTGATTGTAGTTTTTAAGTTAATTCTTGGTTCACTATGATGCAAACAGCATTCTGTCGCTTAGTTGCTTTGTCAACGTTCCATTTCCATGTTTGAGAAAGAAAAAGCAACGCTATGTTGCTTTGGGATTGATGCAAGAGGGTTAATTCAACCAATGATATTGGCTATAGTTGATGATAAATGGTTTACATCTCATGATTATCAATGGAATCAAAGAAACTGATAGCACGACACCAATGAAGATAAATGCGCCATCGTAGCTGCCGCTCAAGTCGTATATCAATCCTAGAAGAGAAACCCAAATTAATCAAGTTAAATACAAGAGTTTTTGTGTCCATTTTGTGTTATTGTGAACAAATTTGTTACGGCAAGGATCTTTGTGTAAGTTATAGACAAAAATATTGAGTACATTTCTTTTGTGCATTGTCGCTGAATATTATCACTCGTTGAAATCTGGCTTTTCCATTTACACTCGGTTTTACTCGTGAAATGGAATAGTCCAGAAATAACCTCGTGATTATATTCTCCGACAGTGCACTCTTATGCATCCAATATTTGTATATTATGTCACAATATGTTAAGATTATCCTTTAAACTATTCATACCAGCCTTACATGGCACTCCACCTGTTCAAATTATTCAATGATGGTTATATATAAATTCTTTTCAAAAAAACAAATAAAATTAAAATAAAATAAACATTATTCGACCCGTGGATTCAAAAGTTACGGAAGCCGGTTAGACAATGCTATTTAATATATATATGTATATATATTTTTTTTGAGATTATAGTTATTTTTATTTTCAAGAGCGGTTATTTTTTATTTTCAAGAGCAGTTACTTATTTTCAAGAGCAGTTACTTATTTCCAAGGGCATTTATTCTTTATTTATTTTCAAGAGCAGTTATCTTTATTTTCAAGGGCAGTTATCTTTATTTTAAAGGGCAATTAATTTTATTTTCGAGAGCAGTTCTTTATATTTTCAAAAGGTTTTTTTTTTATTCTAAGAGCAGTATTTTTTTATTTTCAAGAGCGGCTCGTTTTAGTTTCTGGAGCAGCTCAGGGGGTGCGAGTACTTGACATGGTAAAGTTTCCTCAAGGTCATAGGACGCGCAGTCTGTTTTTTAGTAACTTTCGGTAGAGCAGTTCTTGTAAAGAAATAACTGCTCTTGACAAAATAAAATGCTCTCGATTATAATAAATAACTGCCCTACCGAAAGTGACAAACAAAAAATGACTGCGCGTCTAGGTTTAGCTTGTGTTTTATAGACCTACCTGGTAGAAAATCAATGCTGAAGTATACAAGTGCCACATTAAGCCCAAGCCATCCATATAAATCAACCAGCAAATCTGCTCCCAGGATTTGTTTGAACAAAAGTTCTTGCAGACACGAGCTTAGTCCGTGGCAAAAGAACAACACAAAAGTTGACAACGCCAATAGCCAAAAAGAATTTAACCATGGAGTTGCGAATAATATCGTAGATGATATGCATATCATTATAAACATCGGACCCCTGTAAGACGAGATTAATCGGTCCACACAAAAACCATGAGTTACTTTGGAAAACAAATTGCCAACACCTGCAATGGTGACAATAATGGCGGCATCTTCGGGAGAGAATCCTTTGAACTGAGCCATCGACACAAAGAAAATTGTCCACATGTCGAAACATGCGTAACTGCAACAGCAGATAACTGCAGCAGCCCAGTAACGCAAATTGCCGAGCAGTCCAAAATCTAAATTTCGGAAAACAAACTTCCAACATGAGCAACAGTGGTCGATACTTTCAGCCTCGGTTTGAATTTCATCCTGTTGCACCACGTGATATTCATTGGTATGACGTGTATTTTTATCGGTAGTGATCATCAGTGTGCCACATACGGCAAGGTGAAACGAGACTCCTCCTATCAGCAGCATAGTTCCCCTCCACCCATATGTTTCCAGCAATAGTTGTGTCAGGGGCGCAAATGCCAGAAGTGCGATTGACGAGCTCGTCTTCGAAATACCGACGGCTGTTCCTAAGTTTTTAGTAAACTTTCTCCCAATAGCCGCCGATGCCAGACACTGTGATATTCCCAGTCCTGGACCTGTATCATTGAACGAAAATTAATTTGTTATTTTAATGATTATATAAAATTTCCTGTTTCTGAGCTAAGGCTAATCATCAGATAATAACTGTTTTCAAATGTTTAAAATGGGTTTCCTAGACATATATGACGTCACAACGTCAACCCAGAGAATTACTTCCGATACCTCTCTGTCCCAAATCATGGCAATGTAACCTACAATCCCGGCCAAAATGCTTGGGCCGCTCCCCCGCTCAATATTGTTATCATTTGAAAAAAATTGTTTGGGAAGTTTTTCCCATTTTATTTCGTGGCAAAAACGCCACACTCTTAAAACTCCGGGTCAGAATTAACCCGGTTCCTGGTCCCATGGAGCCTGACCCGAAAATTGGTTAAAAGATGGGATTTCAACTCGGATACTGCGTAATTTTAACTCATTTCTGGGACATTTTTACACAGATTCTGGGTCATTCTGGCCCATTATTAGTCAGGCCCCACGGGACCCGGAGTGCACTTCGCGTATAAAAAGAGAAACAGTTGTAACTTGGCAATACTTAGTCTTTGTTTATCGGTGCGTGAGTAACCCCAGGAATTACACAAATGCAGGAAGGTTCCACTAGTTACTGGCTCCCCAGTAGACCAACAAGTTTGATTAGCAGGGGGGGGGGGTGTTGGAAACCAGCACAGACCATCAGCAAATCATCTGGAAGCCTGCTGCAAAGAACAGATGCCTCAACTTAAACAGAGAGCTAGATCTGGGTATGGTCTGTATGTCTGTACAATTTTGTGCACAATGTACCTGGTTGGAAATACTGTTCAGCCGCTAAAAAACAAAAAACAAAAACAAACACTACACAATTCTCGGACCTGATCCCTCTCTTAGATATGTGGAATGGTACAGTCTGAAATCTCGAGGACTTTGACTCCCCAAGGCATTGCACTTCGGAGAAAACAGTGAAGTTAACAAAACGTGCCATGACTTAGTTTTACCATCGCCCACTTTTAATGATGTTTACCTGCAAAGAGTAGCAAAAGAACGGCTAGCTGACCGACACTCGATACCGAGGCTCCAGCAACGCCTGCAATACCGACCATAACTCCAGATATCATGATGGTTACACCTGTCCCAAGACGCCTGGCAACCAACCCTGCAAATGGGGCTATATCATAAATGAGTTGTTAACAGGTTGTCGCCATTGTCACAAAGACACAATAAGTCCCGCATTAGGTTTTCCTTGGAGATGTTTTGAAATCATTGTTTCAAATATTAAGGTTATTTCAATATAATTTACAACACAGACAGCCATGGAGGGAAACTGGTACATTTAAAAATACGGGATAAAGTTAACAATAACAAAATACGAGAGAAAACAAAAGTAAAGGACATCATTGAAAAAGATAAAGGAGATCAAATGGAGATGGGCAGGTCATCTGTCAAGGGTCCAAGACAACAGGTGGACTAGACGAATTGCAGAATGGCAGCCTAGAACAGGCAAGAGAAAGAGAGGACGGCACAAGAGAAGATAGAGAGATGACATAACAACACACATGGGCACGGCTATACATGGACCAGAGTGGTTAAATAGAGAGAGAGAGAGGGGGGGGGGAGACTTTGGCGGTAGGGGACATTTTGCCCGACTCCCTACCGAGACAGATAATGTAAAATGCATTTTACATGTAAAACATGTGAATGGGTAATATTATAATTTTTATTGATTGTTTTTAAATGTATTTTATAGATTTGGTCATGATAAAAACATCTTAAAGCTTACTGATTATGAAGTTCATACCAGAAACAGTTTTTCTGTGAAATATTTCCCTCTAAAAATGAAGTTATAAAATTAGAGAGAAATGTATCTAAAAACCTAAACAAGACAGGATAACAAAAACACGCAAAAGCTGATTTCGGTTATTAGAATGGAAATTAAAGAAAGTATGTTGACATGCTGAAAATTGTGCATGGATTCTCACTATTTTCTCCTGACTTACACAAGGGATTAAGCAAACATTTTCACAGGTTTGATATTTCATGTCCTTTCTCTATGGTCTGACAGACATGGCGCGTTATAAATATTCGCTATTACTATTATGATTAATTATCAGGGTCAGTACCGTGCTCGGTGGATAATTCCACTATTCACCAGGCATCAGTGCACTCTAACAGTGCCTGCAAAATACTGTTATGCAGCACCAGGCATCAGTGCACTCCAACACTAACAGTGCCTGCAAAATACTGTTATGCAGTCGGTATAGTTTGCTAGCTATTGAAAACTATTTCCACACAGATGCAATGCGTGTGTACCACCATCGTTCCTCGGTTATGGGGACGTGTCAAATATAAATTGACCATTTTCTTTTGGTCGGTAGGCTACGCACATTTTGGTACGCGCTACCGACCAAAATAACAAAAAAGGGTAGGGGAGTTCGAATGTGGCACCATCTTGATTTTAATATAATCATTACATCTGATTCCCACACTGTTGTCATACAAACAAACCAAACAAAAATACCACAAGGTCAATCCACATGTGTTTCCATACTTGTTTACTGTTAGTTGGTGTGACTTTTGGAAACGAAACAAAATCCTAATTTGAATCTGGGCACCATTTGAAAACGTGAAAGGGTTCACACTATGATACCGTTCGAAAAGTACGTACTTGCCAATCCACTCGCAGTGCCCGTGAGGGTAATAATCCAACCCAATAGCGTTGTAGTTGTTGCAAACTGTTGTTGCAACGAAGGTAGCATTATCCCTAGTCCTTTCATAAAAACAGTCCAAATGAAAAACGACATCCACCTTGATAACACTACGATCCAGCCTGAAAGACCTCCATCATTGGCCAAATCTTCAGCTGTTTTCTCTGCTGCCATGCCTTTAGACGCGTTCGCATTGGATTAATTTATAACTGAGACCGTAGGTAACATTCCAATGGTACATCAATACCGGTGTCTACGCTTGGATTATTTCACATTTTATACGTAAACTAACCGAAACGATGGTGAAACAAACTGAGTGACTAAATAAAAAAAAACATGAGGGCGCTACGCAAGTGACCTTTAACCGGATGTGACAAAATACATGACAATCTGGGCTAAATCGGGAGCGGAGTCGTAGGCACGTCTTGCGCCCTCAACGCCTTTTATTTAGTAATTGTATTTTTTTCTTCTTTTGAGTGGAGCTCTTTGACCCCGTTTAATCAACTCCACTTAATTACAAAATACACCGATCTTCTATAAAACATTAATACAAATACTGAATTATACCAGTACATTAAGTACATCGTAATTTACTAGAAACAAAAGGACAAAAACCAAAAAGGTGATATTACCGGTGGGGACAGCAGACTTTGTATGTGTCCAGCCTTTACATGCGCTGCAACACACCCGCTAACTATACGTCCCTGTACGCAGCAACATCATCCAAGGTCACATGCAATTCGTACCACTCACTTATTTAATATGATGCCATCGGCCACTTAGTGTCCGTTTTAATTAAACAGTCGGTACTACACCATTTTGAGTGTCCGTGTTTAATTAAACAGTCGGTATTTTCTTCAAAAATCTAAAAAACATCCCAAGTTCCCTAACTACACCTAGCCAAATAACATGCCAATTGTCTCGTTACCATCGTTTTTTGTCTTCTTCATACACACAAAATCCATCAATGACCAGCTCTCCCGGACTTCCCACAGAAATTGTACATCAGTTACTTGACTTTGGGGTCAATAGCCACTACTGGGTGAAATGAACCATAATGGTTTCCAGATAGCTTCTTCTGTATACTTGCACAATGGCTGTAAGTAGTGACCTGAATTTGTTTTATTCAGTCAAAAGGGTCCATATCTAATGGTTTAGGCCATTTGAAAATGATTTTGTTTTCTTCATAAAAATGTATTACACGCTATTATCAAAACGGTCACTCAAAAAGTGACCGATGCTGTCCGACTTTGAATTTTTGTTTATGGTGTCACGCAGGGTTAATCTAGGCTCTGCTACGTCATAGAGGGCGTCGAAGATCAGAATGGGAGACTTTGGAACGCTAGGTGGCAGCAGACTTACCAGGTAAATTTCCATTGTTAACGTAGTTCTGAGCATGCGCACATCACAGAGAACAATGGATTTACCTGGCAAGTCTGCTGCCACCTAGCGTCCCAAAAGTGTCCCATTGGATAGAAGGTGAAGATTCTTAGTTCGGTTTTATAGGCGCGGTGTAAACAGCTCTGTTTTTTGCAAACAGACCTTTCTCCTCGGAGGGGATTATTATATAGAATAAAAACCATTATGAATTTCACTCCAAATCGACTATTTCTTGAAACGTGACGATCATCCGGTTGGTGTATGTATTCTGATAATATTGATAGATTTATGCTCTATACTGTGTGGTCAGACACTACGAGCGAGTAAACAAACCCATATGTCGTTTTAAACGTTTTTATATGCACCTCCTTCAATTTTGAGTCATTGTTTCATTTTATATTTCAATCAATATCTTGCAGCTAGCTAAACATTTGCTTTTCGAAACTCCATACGCAAAGATTCGTAGACTTGTATGTATAAAAAATGCTTTTGGTTTTGTTTTGTATGGTTTTTTTTAACGGACCCTGAAGATGACGAGCCGTAGTAAACAATGCTCAGTTTACAGCAATAAAACCAAATAAATATTGAGGGTTTAAACCAAAGGCATCCTACATGTCATTATTTGATGCTTGCGGTGGTGTAGATCCTAATCTGTAGACAGCATTTCGTCCGAAGCTGAATACTTAGCGATTATATTCGCATGATGATTTTACTACCGTCAGAGTAAACGATTCAAAACGTTTTTCGTCCAAACGTAAGCGTCACTTTGTTTTTTTTACATTTAGAAGATTTTAAAGGTAGTGTCATTGATTGTTTTTTTTTGTCAACGTATACACTGCAAAAACCGGGGTGTTAAATTGACCCTTCCTTTAAGTAACAGTAGTATTAAAAAGTTCTGAACTATGTGCAGGCGATTGGGAAATGCACCTGCATGCTTTATATGCAGCGACAGACGTACATTTAGTTTCATGTTTTTCATGTATTTTTAGCAACCGAATTCAGTCCTGAAAGGTGCTGTAGGCCTATATATGCCAGATTTCCCTAAGACTACGCTGTTTGTTGCACCTAACTTATTAGTTGACTATTTATTTGGCGTTGTAACTCTCAATAACTCTCAAAACTTTGAGGGTAACTCTAAAGTCTTTGAGTAACTCTCAAGTCTTTGAGGGTAACTTTCAAGTCTTTGAGGGTAATTCTCAAGTCTTCGAGTGTAACTCTCAAGTCTTTGAGGGTAACTCTAAAAACTCTGAGGGTAACTCTCAAGTCTTTGAGGGATATAAGAGCAATCCAAGCGCAGCGCAAGTGGCATGATGAGCCTTGACCTTTACAGAAATTTTGTCTAATGCTTAGGTTTTCAAACTGCCAAGAACGGGCCTTTGTACAAAATGTGTTCAATTATATCTTGCACTCTAAAAACTTCCCGAACCCGTGCACTGCAAAAATTGGGGTGTTAAAATTGACACCATGGGTCTTGTCACATTATAGATATTAAAGAGAGAATCAAAATTAATATCTTAGCGTGGCAAAATAAAAAAAATGTAATTGTTTTTGCATAAGTTACTTTAACACCCTATGGTGTAAATGGTTATTCTTTTTTGGTATCTATATGTTACAACACCCATGGTGTCAATTTTAACACCCCAGTGTTTGCAGTGTGGGACGTGAATCATTTCTGGATCAGTATGACCGGAATCACTGTCAAAATGACCCAGAAATGGGCCAAACTGACGCAAACAAACTAAAACAAAAACAAATTAAACAATTTTCTGCGGGTCAGCCTGACCCCAAAATTAGTCAAGCCCCATTGAATCTGGAGTCCAGGTCAATTCTGCGTTTGTAGAGTGTAGTGATGCTGTAAAAAGCTCAATAAATACTTGCTAATTAGCCGATAATATAATCCAATAGTGCAGGCTGCATCGAACCTAACGATCACCGGAACACCGGTAAATTTACCAGCTTTTTTTGTAATCAACTTGATTTAGACAGCAGTGCATTCGTGAAAGCCATCATGGGAGACCCCGCAGTGGATTTAGAAAAGGAGTTCGCCAACAGCACCAGTCTACATGGAATCGCCCGAGTCGCAAATAATACTAAAGTAGTCTTCAAGCTGATATGGCTCGCCATTATGTTGGTATGTCTGGGTGTCTGCGTTGTGCAGATTGAAGACAGGTTGACGCGGTTTTTCTTGTTTACTGCAAATACTGCGCTGTCCGTGGAGTTTGTTGGCACTATGAACTTTCCGGCCGTTACCATATGTAATTTCAATAGGTTAGTAAACTACACTTTACAGGTGTACTCATAGATAGGTTTTTTGTTAACGTAAAGCTGATTATCAGGCAAACTTAAAACAAAAATGCAACAAAAGTCATATGTTAAAGTTTCAGCTGATTACAGTGTCTGCTTGCTGAGAAAAAGGCAAAGAGCTGCCCGGTATTTTCACAAGAAATTGTCGAATCCATCCACGTTTAGAGAGGTGACAGCGGGTACCAACAGCATCTCTGGCCGCAGCATTCGGGAACAGACACCAAGCCTCAGAAATCTGAGAAACGATTCATGCATGAATCGTGTCTAACATTAAAATGTTTTGGGGTGAAAAATTATCCAAACCATATTACGTGGAGGGATATCCTTTTTTAAAAATAGTTTATTCTATCAACAGCTGCAGTGCTCCTCACGCAAGTAATTTTATTTTTTATTTTTTAATGGTAATATTAATTATTAGAGTATTTACCAATCTATGACCCTACTGTTAGAGATCAGATCAAGAAAAGACAGAAACAGCACCAATTTTCGAAAAGTTGGTAAAACGATCATTATAGATGTTATTAAAATTAGTAGTGAGTCCAGTAATTATCTACTTAGTTTACGAACTCAGAGCCTTAAATAAAAATAAAAATTAAAAAAGTAAATAATTGAATAAATAAATTACCCGGAAAGTTGTTAAAATGGGATTTTAACACGGATTCTGCGACATTTTGTTCCGTTTTGGGGTCCATCTTGGCAGAGATTCCATGCCTGGTCATACTGACCATGAGGTAGTGCAGGCCGCCACGGGACCCAGATCCAGGTCAATTCTGACCCGGAAGTTTTTAAAGTCAAGTCGCGTTTGAGGATTTCTCGGTTTAACCAGAAAAGACAGATTTGAAAAAAAAAAATGAATTGAACAGCTCAAAAAATATAAATACATGTCAAGACAAAGTACAGTGCCGTTGAAATCATTTCAGATATCGCAAGAGTCAAGTGTCAGAGGAGGAGCTAGCTAATCTTCAATACATCGTTACAGCTACCGATTACGATTACGACATATACTATGACTATGGGGGTTTCTTTTGGGGAGAGGAAAGCTCATTTTGGAGAGAGAAAGGCTCATTTTGGGGAGAGGACTTTCCAGACGTAGACATACCAGAAAGCACCCCCTTCGAATTTAACTACACCGAATTTACCAAGAGGGCGGGCTTCATCCTGGATTCAGCCACACTCATCGAATGTGAGTGGCGTGGGAAGACAAATAGCTGCTCAGCCGCGGTAAGTCTTTATTCTTGCAAAGTTTGTGATGATGATTTCATAAGTTGCGTTCTTTTATGTTCTTCAATCTCTGCGTTTAACACCGCCGAAGTGGCGTGTCGTGATCGGGCGGTTTAGTGCATCGGACTCAAGTTCTGGTGACTGAGCCTTCAGAGTGAGGGTTCGATTCCCGGTCCATGAGTAAAACTCTTAACTGTAATTTCTTCTCTTCACTAAGGGGGTAAATGTGTACCTGTGAGGGCAGAGATGGTTCTTGTAATTGATTTAGCTTGGTGTGCTACATATTTGGCAGCACAGGCTGTATGCTCCCAATGGAGCGGAGTTGTAAGGGATGAACTAAATGGCGGAGTGACCAGGGGTCGATTTCACAAAGGTAGTCCTAACTTAGGACTAGTCTAAGGCAATGCTAAGAGATAGGACTAGTCGTAAGTTAGGACCAGTACTTAAGACCAGTCCTATCTCTTAGCATTGCCTAGGACTAGTCCTAAGTTAGGACTACCTTTGTGAAATCGACCCCTGGGCCCAATTTCATAGAGCTGCTTATAGCAGCAATTATTGCCTAACAAATCTCTGCTTAGCAGAAATGAGCAGGATACAAATTGTACAAGTGTCACGGTAGTTTGGCTGGTAACCGTATTACGGTTAGCCTAATTTTGTTGTGCTAAGCTACTTTCTATGAAATTGGGCACTGGGGGTAATAAAGTTGCAGCACCATGAACGTAATTGAGTGACAGATTTGAGCACTATTTAATAAGAAGCCATTATCGTCATTATTAGGTAAAACATTCATGGTCTTTTCGTTGATCGACTCAGAATTTTACGCACGTGTTTACGTCGTTCGGCAACTGTTGGACGTTCAACTTGGGTGTGAATCAGCCAATTTTAAAACAGCTACAGGCGGGATCTGGAAATGGCCTGAAGGTTCTGATCGATATTCAGCAGGTATCGTGTATTTAACTTCTCATTTTCCTTGAGTAAACTGGTGTTGGACAATATTGATTTAAGTTTGTTGTATCGATATATTACGGTCACATGCATCCCATGATCGTAACGTTTTTAATAGCAGCAGCAGCAACAACAACAGAAACAGAAACAGAAACAGCAACAGCAACAGCAACAGCAACAGCAACAGCAACAGCAACAGCAACAGCAACAGCAACAGCAACAGCAACAGCAACAGCAACAGCAACAGCAACAGCAACAGCAACAGCAGCAGCATCAACAGCAGCAGCAGCACAGCAACAGCAGCAACAGCAGCAGCAGCAACATCAGCAATAGCAGCAGCAGCAGCAGCAACATCATCATCAGCAACAGCAACAGCAACAGCAGCAACAGCAGCAGCAACAACAGCAACAGCAGCAACAGCAGCAGCAACAACAGCAACAGCAGCAGTAACAGCAGCAGCAGCAACAGCAACAGCAACAGCAGCAGTAACACCGAATACAGTTTACCTACTAAGAGATTGAAGCATTTCGATTAATGTTTCGAGCTCAGCCAGAAACCATGTGTTTATTCCAACGAGTTTTTTTTCTGCAGAATAAACTCATCAGAATAAACACAGAATCGAAACCAAAATTAACAGTATACATTATATGCACCTGGTGCCCTTTCATTTCACGTTGGCCTTTGTAATTTATTTTATTTATTTTCTTGTTTTTCTGACCGCCTGACCTTCCTTCAAATGGAAAACTAAATGGGAAATATAGAATTAAAACGGGACTCCCTTGTTCTTATCGGTGTTATTTTTCATATTATTTGTTTTGTTGTACACATTGCTCGCTTCTGAGCATCTGGAAAAACCTTGGAACATTCTCATTCCAAACACCATTATCAAGATAACAAACGGTCTGAAATGAACTCTTATACCTTCAAAATGAACTCGATTACCTTAATATTATTATTCTGCGTGGTTAACTCACATGGTTTCTTTTACATCAGCGCCGTGTTGACAACCCCCTCGTTGTCTAGAGGGCGTTATATCATTTCACAATGAAAGCATGAAGCTACTCCAGGGCCCAATTTCATAGAGCTGCTTAAGCAGAGAATTATGCTCAGCAACTTCTTCTGCTCAGCACAAATAAGCAGGATACCACTCAGAGATTGTACACTAGCTGGTAACCTTATTCTGGTAAGCATAATTTTGTTGTGCTAAGCAAATTGCATTAAGGCACTGTACACGTTTGGTAATTACTCAAAACAAATATTAACATAAAAACTGACTTGGTAACGACCAACAGAGAGCTGTTGATAGTATAAAACATTGTGATAAACGACTCCTTTTGAAGTAACGTAGTTTTTGAGAAAGAGGTAATTTCTCACTAAAATAATAAAAGACTTCTTGCAAGAAGTTATTCCTATCTGAAAGCACACAACTTTGTACAACAAGGGTGTTTTTTCTTTCATCATTTTCTTGCAACTTCGATGACCAATTGAGCCCAAATTTTCACAGGCTTGTTATTGTACGCGTATGTTGGGATACACCAAGTGAGAACACTGGTCTTTGACAATTACCAAACGTGCTCAGTGCCTTTAAGCAGCTCTATGAAATATGGGCCCGGGTTTTTTACACAGGGGACGCTCTAGCGTCGCTTTCGTATTCAATACCAAAAGTGTACAAAAACGATACATTGGAAAGAGGTGAGCGGGTTTCTGCTCTAATACTAAAACCGCATGACTTATCAGGATTGCATTATTCGATTTAGTCATAAGAAACAGTTCACGATGAACATTTTTTTTTTTTTTCATTGTTTTATTTTATTCATTAGCTATTCCGACCTACTGTCGGAACAGGTATTGTTTTCGTCGAGATTTGTATTATTTTCATTATTATTATTATTATTATTAGCTGTTCCGACGTAGTGGTCGGAACAGCTATTGAAATCGTCAAGATTTTTATTTGTTTTTATTATTATTATTATTCTTTCTTTCTCCCAAAAGCCCATAGGTTTAACCAGGGCATTTGTTTTGAGCAAAAGTCATACTTGGCTTAGTATAAAAGAGTTAGATCATATATCATATTGAAGCTTAGGTCTTGAAGTACTGGCGAAATGTTATAAGCTTAAATTAATTAATTAATTAACTAAGTTATAATGACATGAATATTTAATTAGCCAATCTTTAGACCATCATATCTGAAAAATTATACCCCCGATCGTCAAACTTTTTTCAGTTTTGGACTTCTGGGATAATGTAGATGAGTTTGCCGGCTTAAAATGCAGAACGACGTCATCATGACGTCATTTATTAGGCGTTATCACCCGTGTACAAAACACATAGGAGAAAGTGAAAAACAAATCCATCTTCCAGAAACATAATTTTTCAAATAAGTTAAATTTTAGTGACCTAAAAGAAAGAAATCTTTTTTTAGAACACGAATGCTTTCATTAAGAGTTAATTCCAGACCAATAAAACTAATCAAGGTACAATGTATTTTCAAGATAATAAACGACGAAGTGACAAATCGGACCCCATGGCTAGCTGGCAAATTGTGCCGTGATTGCGCAATCACTGCTAGGCGTCAAAGACAGATATTGGAATCCTAACCGAGAGAGGATAATTATACGTACGTTCTAATAGGGTTTTCGTTAAAAGGCATTGGATTGGGATAAGTTACATACCATCGTGTATCTTATCAAATTTATTAGTATGAAAAACACATTTTTGTTACTGTAACGTCATCAGGTGTCAAATTACAGTAATTCAAAGCTTTAATTAGTTAATCTTTGCAACACCATATCTCAAGAAGTACACAGCCGATTTTCAAACTTTTTTCAGTTATAGACTCCTTGGGCATTGGAGATTAGCCTTGGGTTACCGTGGCACCATGTTGACCTTCAGTTCCGGTTCAACCGGAAGTGGGACCATATCTCAAGAACTACACAATCGATTTTCAATTTCTTTTTAGTTATAGATCCTTTTTAGCATTAAAGATTCAACTTCGTTTACCGTGACCCCGGGTTGACCTTTACTTCTGGGTCAACCGGAAGTGGGACCATATCTGAAGAAGTACACACCCGATTTTGAATTTCTTTTCAGTTATAGACCCTTTGAGCATTGAATGTTGAACGTGGGTTACCGTGACCCCATGTTGACCTTTACTCCCGGGTCAACCGGAAGTGGGACCAAATCTCAAGAACTACACAACCGATTTTTAATTTCTTTTCAGTTATAGATCCTTTGAGCATTAAAGATTGAACTTCGTTTACCGTGACCCAATGATGACCTTTACTTCCGGGTCAACCGGAAGTTCGACCATATCTCAAGAAGTACACAACCGATTTTCAATTTTTTTTCAGTCATACACTCCTTGGGCATTGGAGATTAGCCTTGGGTAACTGTGACCCCATGTTGACCTTTACTTCCGGTTCAACCGGAAGTGGGACCATAAATCAAGAACTACAGAACCGATTTTCAAACTTGTTTCAGTTATAGACTCCTTGGGCATTGGAGATTAGCCTTGGGTAACCGTGACCCCATGATGACCTTTTCTTCCGGGTCAACCGGAAGTGGGACCATATCTCAAGAACTACACAGCCAATTTTCGAAACCTTTTCAGTTTTAAACCCTTAGAGCATGTGAAAAAACACGGAACAGCTCTGTGTTTGTCCACAAACACTTAACCTCTAATTATTATTATTATCATTATAAGTATTTTTGCCACAATAGGGCGACACTTCATACCAAAAAATGCTATAATAGGGCGACAGTGAATAATAGGGTGACACCTAACTGTCGCCCTGTTATTCATGAGGCCAATCAATCAGAATTAGTTGTTAAATGTGGTCAACTGACCAAATAAAAGATCAAGGGCCAGCTTCTTTCTGGAAAATAAAATTGATATGTGATTTTGATGTGTCAAGTAGATAGCTATGGGAATGCAAAAGTCGCCCTGTTATTATCTGATATGATAACAAATGCTGCAATATGGCGACACATTGTTTTCTGGGATAACTTAGAAAAAATACCTTATCATTTCAAGATCTCTTCTGATTTAAAAAATGTAAACCTTTTGGAAGTACGTGGACTTAAATATGATAGTCTATAAACTAGGTTTTAGTGATTTACATAACAAATAGTAACTGTCGCCATATTGTGGTGCTTTACATAACAAATAATAACTGTCGCCATATTGTGGTGCTTTACATAACAAATAATAACTATCGCCATAATGTTTCTTAAACGAATCATGAATGAATTATATCAGAAATTAAAAAAGGTACACCCTTTGCAAGAAGATGAGGTAAAGTATGGAACTGATGTCCCATTATATCTCGCCCTATTGTATCATTTTATATAACGTATGTGAAAATGCCACAATAGGGCGACAGATAATGTGTCGCCCTATTGTAGCACAAGTTGTATAAAAAATAATAGGGCGACACCGAAAAAAGTTAGTTTCTAAATAAATGATTTATTCCATGACATTAATCATAAAAACAAGTTTGTCAAACAAATAAATCATTAATTTCATTAAAAAATGTTTAAAAAGCACGTGTTTTTTTAGATACACAACTGTCGCCCTATTGAAGCATATTTTACACTGTCGCCCTATTATAGCAATTAGCGTTATTATTATTATTATTATTATTCTTTGTTTCTCCCCAAAATCCCATAGCATTTGTTCACGTGTTTTCTTTAAGCCTTATATCCTAGAGCGCAAATACGAAAGAGTCATATCATATATCAAATTGAAGCTTAGAACATAAACTTAACTCCTAATCTTAACTTAATTAATTATTTTACTTAGTTATAATGACATGAATATTCTAAAATTCTTAACTTGATCAAGTCCTTGTCCCGTATACGAGCGATGTTATTGCGTATTTCGTACAATATACATAGACTCCTAACGATGAGAGACTTAAACATAGTTTAGTTTCCAATGTATTTCGGATCTGAATTTTGCCGTTGTTGTTGCGAAACGAAACTCTCTGCTGGGCAGCAAAGGGCTAGCTAGCGCTCAAGTCACATCGTTATTCAGGTTTCAGCGTGGACGTTAAAAATAGACCGCCGTGTTCTGAGACGATGTGCCGGCGTGGCAGACTTGTCTGCGCTTGGGTCCCGTTCGCTGGAAAACGATATGTTTAAGAAATTCCAAAAATTCAAAACAGTTTTTTTTGTGGGTTGTTTTAAGGCGTCGATTGAAGGTGTTTGAAAAGTGTTTTGAGGTAGTTAAAGGGTGTTTAGAGGTTGATTAAAGATGTTTTAAAGATTTTTTTAGAAATTCAAACAAGTTAAAAAATAAAAAAAGCAAAAAAAGTTCAAAAATTCCAAAAAAGTAAAAAAATAAGTTTGAAAGGTGTTTTGAAGTAGTTTAAGGTGTTTTGAAAAATAAACACCAACACCTAACACCTAATGTCTAGTTTGTTATTATAATTGTTTTTTACCAGGCAGAGTATACAGAATCAATCAACGGTAATCTAGAGGCAGGTCTTAAGGTGCTCGTCCATGATCAGGACACGCCGCCGATGATCGAGTCTACAGGTCTCGCTATCACACCGGGAGTGCACGCCTTCATAGGTGTGAAAAAACAACTAGTAAGTTCATCAATGATAAGATACGTTACGGTCACAAACACAAGACATCATTTGTACGTATGAATTAGTATACCACCCTTTGTACACACGACACCGTGAAATATTGAAAGCATTTTGTGAATCCGAAGTACACAGTAGGCCTATATACTATGTGGTTGGTTTTGATCCGATAAACCATTACATACACTGCAAAAACTATGGTGTTAAAATTGACACCATGGGTGTTGTCACATATAAATACCGAAGAGAGAATCAAAATTAACATCTTAGGGTGTTAGAATAACACCAATGTAATTGTGTGACAGCACCCATGGTGTAAACTTTAACACCCCCGTTTTGCAGTGTTATCCATGATGGAAGGACAAACAGCGACGGTTTGGCTGCACTCTGTTGAGAGTGTAGCGGTTTTGCTCAAAATGTCTCTAAATCTCACAGTTTACTTAAATTTTGAAATAAAAAAGACACAATTATGTAATCACTTATTCATCTATTAACACCAGCGTTATATTTTAAGCTTACTTGTTGATGCCTAAGTTTCGATGACTGTCAAGATTTTCGATGACGGATTTCGCCCTTGTTTGTTACACAGTCGGGTGCCATCTACCCTGAAGTTGATTTGCATTGGTGCTGTCCGTCTATGTACTGTTTGTGGTAAATTGTAATTTTGTGTTCTTGCCATTTTTCTAAACAAATCATTAATCTTCATCGAGTTGCAACGCTCATCCCCTGCGTGACACCATCAAAAACAAATCACACCGTGCGGCCATCGGTCAGTAGGCTACAGTCCGTTTTTAATTAGCATGTAATTAATTTTTGTGGAGAACCCAATCAATTTCAAATGGCCCAAACCATTAGATATGGACCCTACTCAATTCGTCCAAACAAAAAACCAGGTCACTGCTTACAGCCATTGTACAAGTATACAGAAAAAGCCATCTGGAAACCATGGTTCATTTCACCCAGTAGTGGCTATTGACCCCAAGGTCAAGCAACTGCTGTGCAATTCCTATGGGAATTCCGGGAGAGCTGGTCATTGATGGATTTGTTGTGTGTGAAAAAGACCCCGGATGGTAACAAGACATTACCATGCTATTTGGCTAGGTGTAGATGGGAATGCTGATTTTTTAAGAATAAAATGGCGGAGTACTGATTATTTAATTAAAATCGGACAGTGGACTCCGATGGCATCATCGAGTGTTTTAAGCAGCAAAAGTAAGCAATTGTTGTTTCGTAATCAAGTACACGCATTGCCCTTGACGATAAGAACTTGTCAGAGTCAGTTGTCTGTATTTTTAGTTCGTAAATATAGAGAAGCCTTATGGAAAATGCGACCGATCCAGAACGTTAGAGAGATTCAAAACGTACACATTAGAGGGTTGCAATATTGAGTGCGCAGCCGAGAAGATCTCACAAAGGTGCAACTGTCGACTTGTAAGGTAAGTGAACCGATGGCACGTCCAGAAAGTCTATCTGTAGTGGATATGATGGCATATTAATACCCCCACCCACTACTCTTTGGTGGGCCACTCAATTAAATAGACTGCGCAAGTCTTGCTCGTATTTAACTTTAAACCCATCAGGACTTGGAATTTGTTTTATTTCAACGGACAAACCTGGGGTGGCCCTATTCAAATGTATTTCTCATGACGCACTCTGACTTTTTTGCCAAACTTCATGCTTTCATTTCATTTCATTTCATTTCAATTCATTTAATTTAATTTAATTTAATTTAATTTAATTTAATTTAATTTAATTTAATTTAATTTAATTTAATTTAATTCAATTCAATTCAATTCAATTCAATTCAATTCAATTCAATTCAATTCAATTCAATTCAATTCAATTCAATTTAATTTAATTTAATTTAATTTAATTTAATTTAATTTCATTTCATTTAATTTAATTTCATTTCATTTAATTTCATTCCATTTCATTTCATTTCATTTCATTCCATTTCATTTCATTTCATTTCATTGCATTTCATTTCATTTCATTTCACTTCATTTCGTTTCTTCTGGTTGTGAAGCCAAGGACTCTCAGAAAAGCGAACTTAATCACTGTACTAGCCAAGAACCCCATGGAGAGAAAACAAAGAAGGCCGTTTAAGCTTTAGATTTGGGAGGAAATCCCCAGAGAACAATTTCAGGGAAAACCTACGCAGTCAGGTAGGGACTGAAAACCCAATCCACATAGTGCCCCAGGCGTGATTCGAACCGGGGTCCTAGAGGTGGAAGGTGAGGAAAGATACCACTAGGCCAACCTCACCAATCTGCTTTTATCAACAGATCCCGCCACCCACCTGCCGTACTATACACGCGTAAACACGTACTTGTGTTACATATATTTAAAGGCCCTGTACACGTTTGGTAATTGTTCAAGACTTCTCACTTGGTGTATCCCAACATATGCATAAAATAACAAGCCTGTGAAGATATGGGCTCAATTGGTCATCGAAGTTGCAAGCAAATTATGAAAGAAAAAACACCCTTGTTGTACAAAGTTGTGTACTTTCAGATAGGAATAACTTCTTGCAAGATGTTTTTATTATTTGAGTGAGAAATTACCTCTTTCTCAAAAACTACGTTACTTCAGAGGGAGTCGTTTCCTACAATGTTTTATACTGCCAACAGCTCTCCGTTGCTTGTTACCAAGTAAGTTTTTATGCTAATATTTGTTTTGAGTCATTACCAAACGTGTACGATACCTTTACTTAAAGTGAGGTGCAGTGTGCATAAACTTTATTATTGATGAACACAGTGATTTTAGGTTTGTCGCTTTTTTTTAATGATGCAGGCACCCGGGCCCGGAGGATGAATGCTCACCCACTTTGGCAAATACATGCGCAAAGGAGGTTCTATGTAAGTCCAGCATTACGTGAATCAACCATTATTAACAGCAGCCTCGAGTTATAGGCAAACTCGGGTCGGTACTCACCGGTTGGGGAATAAGCACATTTCAGTACGATCTTTCTTATCTGATCAAAAGTTCATGAGGCGTAAACATGTGGTTTAGGACGTCACTGCCTGTGAGTTTACTGACACAAATATCGACACAATTTCACAGGTTCCCGTTTATAATGTGAAGTATTGGGAAACAGTGTAATTATCATGAAAGCAACCTTGAATCATAAAAATCGACCAAATATATCTTGAAAAATCGAATAAGAAACAGTAGGACATTCTCTCTGCTCTTCAGCATTTCTCACCTGGTTATTTATCACCAGCAGTAGGCTTGTAGGTCTTGGGGATAAGAGTCACAGAATAAGAGTCACAGATTTTGGTCAATGGGAAATTCACGTAATGAAAATTTCCTATTAAGTTTGGGTATGAAAGATTAAAACTGGTCACATATTGTGCACTACATTTTATTTATTTATAATTTTATCTTAATCAACTGTTGATATTTTGTTGATACTAGGTAAACATTACAAAAAATAATCAAAATAAAAACGAGTATTAAATGTAGGTCTACTGTAAATATTCCCTCAGTCTTTAACCTGATGCAAATATACCCATTTGATTGTATTATTGGACCGCTAATGTTTTGTTTGTTTTGCATGGACTGCCAAACTCTGAAATCCACCTCTACTTTAATTAATTCATTATATTTGTTTTGTTTTGTTTTAAATAAACACAATGGTTATAATTCATTCCAAGAAGTGACCTCTAAACAACCTCCATAAAAAATGCCAACAAATGTATAGATGTGATTTTCTATACTCTGGAAAACAATTGGATTTATTGTGTTCGTTTTTTATATTCGTTCTCTTTTGAAAAGCAGAAATATATTCCTTGGGTTTTTTTCAAAGGTTTTTCCCCCATCTTTTTATAAGTTATATATTTTTATCCCGCGTCTTTGACAACTAGCTCAACTTAAGACCGGTGAAATGGAGGGATGTGACTGCACCGTTCCATGTAACTACACAACTTTCAGTGCCAGCTTATCAACAGCAGCATTACCTAACAAGAACGTCGAACGAGAGTTGCTGAACAAATACAAGCCTAGCTCAGATTCCCCTTGGATTGAAGCTGGGCTTTTCTCAGTAGAAGACGAGTGGTTTGAAGGTGAGGGAGAGGAGTATTTCCGGTAAGTGTTTTGGCACTTTTAAACCAGACTATTGTTTTTTTTAAAGAGGGGCTTCAAGGTCAAATTGGGTTTTCTGATAACCCATTTTCCAATAGATAGAGTCCTCATGAAAGTTGGGAAATAATTACAAGTCTCTATTACCTCACGTTGAAATGATGTAATCTATCTTGTTCTTTGATACTCTTTTATCGCAAATAATGGTGAAACATGACGTCATCGGAAGGCAAAATTGAATGGGTCTGTACATTCCAAAGAGGAAACTCATGAGCTCAAAACCAATGCCGCTTGATTGAATATCACAAGAATTCAGATTTTTTTATTTTATTCTCTGTACAAAAATTTGAACCGCTTTATTTGAAACGTGACTTCATCGTTTTGGGATTTTGACAAAAATTGCACTTATAAAATTGCACTTATAGGGTATAAAACATAGTGGCTGGTATTTTACACCATTGTAACGCGAGGTTAGAGATAATTATGTAACTTTTCCCCCATTTTTATAAAGGACTCTGTCTATTGGGATATTAGTGGATCACAAAACTGAATTTGACCTTGAAGCTCTCTTAAAAACTGCGGGAAAAATATTGTGATTTATCGTGGCATTTCTGTTAATGTATATTTCAAATAATATATTATTTATTTTTTTCTGCTTAGAAACAACATCATTTTACTGGACATATACTACGAGGATATCAACTTCCAGTTATATGAGCAAACGGTGGCAATTTCTCCTTCTGCTTTAATAAGTAAGTGTTGTTTGTACCAGGCATTTTGTTTTCACTCTTATGGAAATGAAACTTATTCTGAAAACGAACTATCGAAAGAAGATAATTTTTTTTGGTTCTGTCTATATGAGTCATTGAAGACCACTGAATGATTAGGGAATACATATTGTAAAAATCAAATATCTAAATATACAAAACGTTGTGTTACGCCCATCAGTTTATTCTTTCTCTTTTTGTTAAAAATATTATTTTATTTTATTATAAGAACACAACAATAGCTAAATAGTGGACCAACAACAGGGGGTTATTTCCGGGCTACTATGTATAAATGGTCATTGATTAACGTTTCACTTTGTTTTTCTCCTAGGTGACATCGGTGGTCAACTTGGATTATTTCTGGGGGCAAGTTTCATAACTTTAGCTGAGATTATTTCCTACATTGGACACAGGATGATGAAATGCATCAGAATAAAGTTGAACAATAAGACAACACCAAGTGAGGCCAAAGAGTAACCCACAAGGATATACAATCTGACAATATGTGCATATATGTGTATACATGCTATATATATATACATGTATATAATTGTTGGGTTTTACTACTAGAGGTTAATGGTACACACCGGCTTTGTTTGGGGTTATTTTTGCTACAATATAGACCCAAAACAATACTCGTAAAGGTAGCGTCAGAAATTGGTGTTTGTTTTGTCAACGTAATGCTGACATGTATACAAAAATGTCAAAGAAAGAAACACAAATTAATGTGAAAGTTTCAGCTGAATACATTGTCTACTTGCTGAGAAAACAGCAACAAACTTCCACGGTATTTTCATCAAGAACGTCGAATCCATTCACTTTTAGCGAGGTGACTGCGGGTACCAACCGCATCTCTGGCCGCAGCATTCGCGAACGGACACTACGGAAATTTGAATTTTCAGCCAACCCCTAGAAATCTGAGAAACGATTAATGCATGAATCGTTTCTGAGATTCAAATGTTTTTGGGTGAAAAATATTATCAAAACCATACTTCGAAGGGGGAATCCTTTTTCAAAATAGTTTATACCATCAAACAGCTGCAGTGCTTCTTACCAAGTAATTTTTTGTGGAAATTAATTTTTTTGAGTATTTACCAATATATGACCCTACCTTTAAGGTCTTGGGATTGGTTTGTTGTTAGTTTTTGTTCAGCACACATGTTTGTTTTTATGAGTATTTTCTGCTAAAAATTTAGTTTATTTAATTGGGTAATGGTCACGTATCTTTTTAAGCCGGAATCTCGTGTTTTAAAAGCATTTTGAAGAAGAACGCGAGCAGAACATACTGTTCAAACATCTAGGCTAATCTCTCCTCTGCTTTTTTTTTCTCTGAAATCAACATTTCCCGTGAAGAGATCCCATAATCTTACAAATGGAGTTAAAGAAAAGAATACTAGAGGGCGTGTTCGCTGTGCCGTGTACGCAATAGACTACTTCGCAAATACTCAGTGCGCATGCGTTAGCTGTGGAATGAGGTGCATGCTGGTCTAGTTAGTGACCAAATGTTGTCACTAACTAGACCAGCATGCACCTCATTCCACGGATAAGGCGTGCGTACCGAGTATTTGCGAAAACGTCTATGGTGTGATATTGCTCCAATGAGTAATTTTGGAAGTGGGCAACATCCGATGTGCTACACCCATGAAGTGTTACCATGCAATATAGTGTATTACTATTAATCTTAACTTCATCGGTGATGGGAAAGATGTGTAGTTGTTAAAGAAGAAGGGAAATGTCAAATTTTATTTTGTGATATACTCATGTGAGTGGGGCAAAATTTGTCAACATCCAAGACATCCGATGACATTACTCTGAGAAAAATGGGTCTGTATATTTTTTTGTACGGGGATGGTTTGGTTCATTCTTGACTTTCAATGATATTCAATCAAATCGGCCTTGCTTTTAACATTTTGACTGATGAAAAATTCCTCCTTGGAATGTAAAGACCCATTAGTTGTTGAAATCCAATGACGTCATATTTCAAATTTCGCTCTGAAAAAGTCAGAAATGAGCCAGAACATCCCCGTACAAAAATGCACAGGCCCATTTTTCTCAGAATTATGTCATCGGATGTTTTGGATGTTGACAAATTTTGCCCCGGATGGGTATCGAATACAATGGCAATTTACACCATTTTAACGTGAGGTTAGGGGCCATTCATAATTGTCGATGTTTTTTAAATTTCGACTTTTTTTTCGAATTAGTGGGTGGGTGGGTCAAGGTAAATAATTGAAAATCTAAATTCACTTTTCATTAAAAAACAACCCCAAAACCGGAAAAAAGCTAGACCGTTTGACTTGCCTGCGTACCAGCGTTCCTATGCGCGTGATGACCCGAGGTACAATGTGTACACATACATTATAATTTGTACAGTATGCATGTGCCTGACTCACCACTATGCAAAAAAACACCATGTGCTTGGCCCATTATGTGAAACACCATTGGGAGGACGGCCCACGTGTGATTCGGCACAACGGACGAGTTGACTTTTCTATTTTACTTGCAGCGGTCGAGTTGGACATCGAACGTGTTGGTAAACGGTCGAGTTGGTCTGAATCGAGTTGGCAAGCGGTGGTCGAGCAGGCATGTGAGACCTCCGCGTCCAACATCGATCATCAAGCAGTGAGTAATTTTACTGCACAACACTCTCACACTCTCACACAGAGGGGGAACCTGGCATCGGGAAGCACTTTAAGTTTGCCTGTATAATCATATATCGCGGAACCACAAGGCGTACATGAAAAAAACGGCACGTTAACAATAAATTGCGGCCCGGCAGCTGGCCCGATATGCGGCTTGCGGTCTTCCATGAATACTTCGGCGGGAAACACGCAACTCGAATTTCCAGGGTCAGAAGACGTGCGGTGGAGTCTAATTTCAACCTTGTTCCTGTATTTTTTTATGCAACATTATAACCTCGTAGTCATAAACACATCGCTCTCGCGCAATTTTTTTTCCCAATGTGCGTCGTCGACCGATCGTTAAATCACGAAGATTTCATTGCAAAAGAAGTTCTGTAAAACAGATCCTCAAATTACGAATCCATGAAAGTTGCTGTTGATAAAAACATATGCAAGTACATGCACAATGCAAACAACAAGTAGTTTTATTTTTAATACTGCATAACAAATCAATTTTTTTATAATCGAAATTAGGGGTGGGTGGGTGGGTCAAAAAACTTTGGAAAAAAAAAATCGAAATTTAAAAAACATCGACAATTATGAATGGCCCCTTAGAGACTTGTTAATTTTTCCCCACTCACATGAGGACTGTATCTATTGGAAAATGAGTATATCACAAAATTGAATTCGACATTTCCCTTCCTCTTTAAAAAAAGTGTATTCTAGGAAAATTATAATCCATGCAGTTCAAGGCGGTGAAATGGCTGTCTCCCCTTCTTCCTATTTTGAACGATTTCTTTTAGTATATTTAATTATCAGCACAATTGTTTTCAAAAGTCTTATAAAACATATCACTGAGCATAATTGAAGGCAGAGTTAGATTATTTTGATTATCATTTAATGAGTATTAGCCGCCACATTTAAGATCTCATTATCCAGTAGGTACAGAACACAACTTTTAAAAAGCTTGTATACTAGCTCCAAAGTAAATGTAGGCCTACATTACACAAAAGAGGACATTTTATTCCTTAATCTCATAAACCTTACCACGGAGCACACTTAATTTTGGAAGTAGCTAATTCGGCTCACTAAGTTCTTTGCAATCATCCCAAATAAGCTTTAATATATTTTATTTGTATTTCGTTGAGACTACAGCTTTCTTTTCTTCTTTTGATACTTGAACTCTGATATAAATGAGCAAGAATTTGAGTTGATTGTAAATTTATTGTCTTATTGTTTTTTGTTTTTTTTACACTGCAAAAAACTGGGGTGTTAAAATTTACATTATGTGTGTTGCCACAAATAGATACCGAAGAGAGAATCGAAATTAACATCATTTGATGCTAAAACACACCAATATAATTTGTGTTGGCAGAAATTAGTGTTATTTCAACATGGTGTAAATTTTGATTTTTTCTTCTTCAGTATATCTTTATGTGCCAACAGCCATGGTGTTAATTTTAACACTCCAGTTTTTGCAGTTGGAAATGCCTACATTAAGAGTTGATGTTATGCAGATACATAGGAATGTTTAAATATTAATTTAGCTGGGATAGTTAATACTCCTAAATCAAACGGTAATCATCAAAGGGTCTGTATACGTTTGGTAATGACTATGACAATTAATGACAATACAAACTTACTCGGTAAGAAGTATACAGCAGCTATGGATAGTATAATGCATTTTGAGAAACTATTCACTTCGAAGTACTGCGGTTATGGAAAAATATATCACTTTTTATCCCCCACAATTTGAATCTGAGAAGTGTTACTGCAGTAACGTTTCCTCAGGTTGTGTGTTCCAATTGCAGGTCATTCTTCCTGCGTGGACATAAGACAGGGGGGACCAGTCAAGTACATATGTTGCACTGCATGGTTGACAGTTTCCGGAAATTTTGTGTATTTCATGGTCTGCTATCAAGTTTGAGGTGAATGTTCAATAAATATATCCTGGTTAATCTCAAAGAAATAAGCATAGGCCTAGAGGCAGGATTTTTTGTATAAACAACTGTAGCAGATATGCACATTATGGCCACTGTGTGCACGTATGTTGTAGATGCATTACGCAATACATGTACATGATACATGTATGAACCATTGTAGCACATCTGCTACTATGTATTTTTACATGCGCGTTAACAAAAAACATTACATAGTTTTACCCCAACGGATAATTTCCTTTTCCTCAACTGTTTATTAGTAAGGGAAATTTTTACTGGTTTACCCTCTAATAATATTTCTTAAGTACTCATAGCGCGAAGCCATTACGGCTTGGAATCCATGGCCCGCTTAAGGGCCCCGGGAAACTTTTAATTCTAGATGCTCTGTGGTGCAATATGATGTAATTCCTGGCCACTTTTCACTCACTTTTTGAGCAAACTATACGATTCATTTTTTATTGGTTTACTTTCTAGATTTCTTAAGTACTCATATTTCCATCTTCAATCGCCTATAGCTAGCTAAGGTATACAATCGCCAGCGCAGAATGGAAAATGAACTTGTTACTAAATAAGTTTTATTTCCAAGATTTGTTTTTTTGTTTTCTTTTTTTCACTTGATTCCGGTGGGAAGGGGGAAAAAATAAAAAAGGAAAACACTAAATATACATAAATACCTAAAATATTGGTACGGCCAGGGAGTACGGGGAGGGGGGGGGGGGGTCAGAGGGGCTTGAGCACACCCCCTCCAAGGTTGTCAATTTGTTTGTTTGATTTTTTGTCATTTATTTTTACAATCTTCTTAAGAAATTTGAAGAAAAAAAGCCCCCCCCCAAAAAACAAAAAAGCCAAATCCTGGGTATGCCACTGCTGATAATTTAAAGTATGATTCTAGTTAGACCACATCAGCCCCCAACATGAGAAATTCCCCAACCAAGATTAATTTGAGTAACAATTGAAACAGAACAGTAAGATGTGTTAGTGGATTTCTAATGTAAAATCTATAAATTGACTAATTTATAACCTACCAACTGTACAAAAATAGTCATAAAGTTGTAAATTTCAAAGAGCCCAAGTATTTCTTAGTGGATTCTGATAGAGGGAGAGATCCTCTATCAAGTCATTTTAATTTCGTTGATTTTCGGAATGATACATTATTTGATAAATTGGGTCAGAGGTCACAATAACATATTAAAGGTCACGGTGACCTACTTTTCACAAAATTAATTTTTGACAAAAGAATTGAACTGAGCATGCAATTCTCATTATTTTAATACCAAATTTGCATATATTCGATGAAAATTGACATGGTTTTGACATATTTGTACCAAAAGGGTTGTATTTTACTCAAAAAATGTCCATTTTTTTTGGTTTTTGCCCCGACCATATGGTAGGTCGGATCGGGCTAAAAATTGGTGTGCATTCATTGCTCATTAGGACCTACAAGCACAGCAATTTTTATCAAAATCAGAAGACATAAGGTAAAAAAGTGCGTTGGTCTGACATGGAATGACCCGTATACAACGACTTAACTAGATCGACGAAGGATGGCACATAGGCGTGTCTGGACTATCCCCACCTCCCTGCTCCGCCGTGGCCCGGCGCAATAAAACGGCCCATCACAGCCCGTCAATTCAACCGATACATTTATGTGCTACCCTCATCCCTCTCATCAAGTTTGAAAGTTGACTCGTCGTTTCATGTTCATTTCAGAACCTAGATAACTGAACTCTAGCCACACAACCAGCCAGATATTCAATATTTGTATGGTTAATGTTTGGTATAAGACTGAAAACATCAAGTTCCACAAGCACATTGGAATTGAGGAATCATCATGCAGCGCGCACTATCGCGATGGTTTCAACAGGCCACCGTAGAATGCAGTTCCAGCCCTTTTAACATTGCACACTATACGTATGTTTTTTGTTTTTCCAGTTGTGCGAAACGACTACCACTGCGCTTGCGCAGGGGGTTTTAGCCCCTCATTATAATATTGTACTGTACATTCACAAGCGGAAGTATTCAATTCATTTCAATTCAGTAGGGTTGGTGAATAGGTGCACTGTAGTGTACGTTTTTAACGTTGTTTGTCGTACAGAATCCATTACTGTTGCCGGCCATCTTCCACGTCCTATTCATCAAAGGGGTTCAAGTGTACGCAGTGAGCATTTAGTCAAAGCACATCTACAGCTTCAGGTAGGACTTAACTAGGTCTGTGTTGTCTTAATGCACAAGACCAATTAGACGTGTAATAACTGACAGATGGGACACTGTGTAAATATGATAATTAATCGGTTCACACAAACGAGTATTTTGTAATGAACAGTACACGCTGTTGTAATGAAACCCGATCTGAAAATGAAAGCTACGGGAAACAAGATAATTTGCGAAAACGGGTTGCATTGGTAATGATCCCATATACGTGGGGAAAGAACTCTTCCCGAATCATTTAAAACCGAGGCGTGAAGTGGGTGGGATAGGGTCTCGCCCAATGGAGTGGAATTTTTATCAAAATATCAATTTCAATTACTGGTTAAATTGTTAACATCCCTGTTTATTATTTAAGTCTCGATGTGGGCAAAAGCCGCCATTCGAGACGGTCAGTGGGACGAATTTTCGAGTCAACATCCCAAAATTGAACTCAGACCCACAACTACATATAGCTGGTCAGTTTGACCCGGAAAACAAACCACGCCGACTCGGGTCTGTGTAGAGTATGGATGCCAAACGTTGTGATTTCCCATTGGTGTTAGTCTTGGTAGGGGCACAAAACGAAGAGAATCATTTTCAACATACATTTATAAACATAACTATGGCATACATTTGACAAAATTCCTTTAAATGTAAGTGGTACTGTGTAAATTGTAACTCCATTGTTTACTCAATCCTCGGGCATGCGCACTTTTTTTCGAGTGCAAATTAACGAATGTCCATTTTGCACTCTCTAATTGTATGCGTTAACAAAAAAAATGACATTTTGTTTTACTTCAGGTAACTGGACAGCCCATTCTCACCAAGATGGCCGAAGCTGCACTACCCACTGAGACCACTTGCAAGATTAGACAAATACACATCGAATGCACAAATCTGCCTGAGTCGGTTCACCGATCCGAAAATCCTGGACTGTCTGCACAGCTTCTGTTTAAAATGTCTTCAGGACCTTGTAGACAAACAGGATCAGAAGACGGATATTATTATTTGCCCAGTGTGTAGAGAGAAAACTTCAATCCCAGATAAGGGACCGTCGGCTCTTCTCAACTGCTTTTTCTTGAGCTCGCTTATTGATGACGTCATCAATCTGGAAGGTCCGAAGGAGGACACCAACCCTCCTGTCTCGACTTGCGAAGGATGCGATGAAGGTCTTGAAGCCGTTTCACGGTGTGTTGAATGTGAAGCAAAATTTTGCAAGACATGTCTAAAATACCACGCGAAATTAAAAATTAACAAGCATCATCAAATCGTTAATGCTGTCAACTCGTCAAATGAGCTACCCAAAGACAAGGACAAAACTGAATCTCCAAAGTGCCGGAAACACACTGAACAGGAACTGTGTTGTTATCACGACACGAGTGATCTGCTTGCCTGTTCTAAATGTGCGGTGCTCGATCACCGAGCGTCAGACCACAATCTCTCTAAAGTCAATTATTTTATTCGATCCTATCGTCGAGATGTTGACGAAGCCTTGCAGAAGTTTGATGAGTTTCGCAAGCGATTCTAAAAAGTCGATGGCTCAAGCCAAGCACTCACAGAACATATTACAGCTCATGGTCGACCGGGAGGAAGAGGAATTCACTAAAATAAGAAATGCATCTCGCCTCCTTCAAGAAAGAGTCACTTAAATCGGTCAAGAAAGAGGAGGGGAATTGCAGATCGTTGCTTCTGTCGATGACTTGATACAACATGCTGATAACTGTGAGCTGCTTGACCCCAAGCCAAAGGTTACAACTTATAATTCCACAGAGAACCGAAATGGCGTAACCAAGACTTTTGTGACATTGACCTTAGGCATGGGGTCAATTTATGAACTTTTGCGTTTACAAGAGCCGGTGTCATAGGGCATTTTGTCTCCCAGTGTGTGTTCTTACACATGCCGACTTACGGGGTACTTGTAACAATGGAACAATGGACCCCACAAGGTAATAACAATGGAGCAATTGGGCCCCCACGAGGGGATTCTTTAGAAAAGGGAATAATAGAACAACAATAGCAGTACCCCACAAACCGGATTTGTAAGGTTGTGTGCGTGTGTGTGTGTGTCTCCGTGCAAATATGGGCTATAGGAAGTTGAGTCGAAAGAGGGCGCTATCAGACGAAATTTTTACACAATTCGCCGTATGTGGGTAAGAATCTCCGGGGGACAGAATTTCCTGCCACACCGGCTGCATCATTTGTGGACTATGAATAATGCACCGTGCATGTCATCAAACTCTAGCGTTTGGTGCAGTTTTCCATTATTGTTACAGCAACTCTAAAACGATTGATTGAAGAAAAAACTATACCTTAAATTGTGCGTCTTTTTGGTAATTCAAATAAATGTAAAGCAATGAGTAAAACAGTTGCGACTTGATCGTCTTCCGAGTGTCCTCTTTCTCCAGCCCCTCGTAACCTCCGTGTTCATCCCAGGGGCCCAAACTATCGTTTCCAAGGAGCCCTTGAGTAGGGATTTCCAACAGGGTCACACTTGTCCCGATCCCACCAAAATTGAAAGAACTTAAGTCATGGATGTGTGTTGCTTTTCACCATTCACCTTCATTTGAGAGACCAAGTCTGGTCGTAGTGCGTACTGAATTTTTTTGGATTCATTTTAGGAATAGATGGTGGTGATATTTAAAAAACTTTCTTTGAGTAATGTGAGCGCCACACTGCACAAAACTTGGGTGTTAAATTAACACCATGGGTGTTGTCAAATGCAGATACCAAAGAGAGAATAAAAAGTTACACCATAGGTGTTAAAATAACACACATTTCTGCAAAAACAATTACATTTGGTGTTATTTTAACACCCTGAGATGTTAACTTTGATTACCACTTCGGTATCTATATGTGACAACACCCATGGTGTCAATTTTAACACCTCAGGTTTTGCAGTGGACAACAACATTACAAGTCAAACGAAACGTCAATAAAACAAAAACATATAAAATACAAAGTCAGATACTGCAACTTAAAGGCCCTGTACACTATTGGTAAGATCGAAAAACACAAATATTCACAGATCCACACACAACTTACATGATTTAAAGTAAGTAATGGTAGAAATGGTGCCTTAAAATATTTCTGCCTGAAATGCTTTTGTTTCTGAGAAATGAGTAAAACAACAGTTATTTATCACGCGCGATATGTTGAAAAAACAGAAAACACATAAGGTCTCTTTTCACTATTTTCTCGTGATATCCATGACCAATTGAGCTCAAACTTTCACAGGTTTGTTTGTTCATGCATATGATGAATCACACAGAATGTGGACACTGATTTCGAGCTGTTACCAAAAGTGTACAATACCTTTAAATCAACTTGTATAGGTAAACACATTTATTTTTCTGGCTTATTGGCTCATTTAAAGCATGTTTGAATCAACAGCAAAACGGATTTTTTAAAAGAACTTTCTTTCGAAAGTTGCCATGTAACTTGTCTAATAGGAATTATTAACCAAGGCACGTGTCGAAAAACTATCCCATAGCAGGACTTTACGCCCTTTTGAGATTGGGTTACTATACTATACAAGCACATGTATCGTAACAAGCAAGCACAACTGGATTATGCTTGAATTATCATCAGTCAAAGTTCACATTGTCGGCTTTATTTGCATAACAACAATGTTAGGCCTACCACAAACATGACCTTAGGGTACGTCATGCTATCGTGCATACAGTTCGTGACGTTGTGATGTGGGTACGGAGACTACAGTCGTTGAGTACGGTGCTCAACATTATACCGCGTGCACAAGTATAATTAACAGTTATTGTAAAATGATTTTTATAAGAACTCGTTATCATTAACATTTGTTATTTTTTCCACCAATTATTTTCTATGAGCTCTCCCCCCCCCGTTTTTTTCTATATGAGTGATTGAGAGTCACGTTCTTCAAGTCTTAGTATTTTGTTAGCTTTTATTTCACGATCCGTTTGATGCTATCTTATCTTGATTAAATTTTCATTCAATGTTTGTGTACTTGTTTACCCAATAATGATAAAAAGTAAAATTTAAAAAATACAAAATAAAAATGAATGTAGTTATCTGACTTTGAGACCAGTCCACGGCACTTAACATTTGAACTGCGATCGGTTCTACGTAAGGATGGCGAACAGCATGACTAAATTGATATTGTACAAAGTATTGTACAGGGCAATGTGGGATCGTTTGATCTCCGTCCAGTGTGCACTATCGCAACTGTAAAGCACACAATTCTGTATGCTGTAAAGCGCAGAATTCCACGGATAAGCAGAACACTGTTGGGCTCAACTTCATGAGCTGCTTAAGCACAACAAGTAGCTTAGAATGCGTGTTGTTTATGGCAGTACCAACCTTTGTAAAATTGAACTATATGATTTTTGAACCATGAACACATGCTTGTGGGTTTTTCCAGTTGTGAGAAACTACTACCATTGCGCATGCGCATTGGGTTTTAGCCGATCATAACTTGTAGGCGGAAGTACAATGGTACATTGTAGTTTGGCGAAGAGGGGCACTATTTGTGTACGTTTTTAACGTTGTTTATCGTACAGTATCCATTCCACTGTCGGCCATATTCCACTTCATATTCATCAAAGAGGTTCAAGTGTACGCAGTGAGCATTAGTCAAAGTACATCTTCAGCTTCAGGTAAGACTTTACTTGCACTAGGTTCTATGTTGTCGTAATACACATGACCAATTAGACGTGTAATGACTGACAGGTGGGACATTGTGAAAATTATCACGATTCGGTTCACACAAACCATTATTTTGTATATGAACAGTACACGCTCTTGTTATGAAACCTGATCTGACAAGTTATGTTAAAGCTACGGGAAACGAACATCATCGATGTAAGAAGTTGTGTATTTTTAGGAAACCCAACTATTAACATTGACAGATTATCTAAGAAGTCAGTCTTTTATTCATTCATGTATTGGTCACATTGATTTAAAAACAACATGAAATTCCATGAAAAATCTGAAAAATACATACAATTAGATCAATACTTGTACATTGAATTGTAGTTGATAATTCTGCAGCATTCGACACAGTTGATCACCTTGTGTTATTGCAGCGTGTACGGCATTCTCTGCTCCGCTCTAGACTGGTTCACTTCGTACTTCGCTAATCGTCAACAATCTGTCGTCATCAATTAAGCTATTTCTCCCCTTCGTCGTGTCAGCACTGGAGTCCCCCAGGGGTCTGTTTTGGGTCCCTTGTGCTTTGCACATTACACTGCCCCTCTCGGAGACATCGTTTCTTCACATGGCATCAAATGCATGTATATGCTGATGATGTCCAGCTCTATGTCATCATGAATGAAAACCAACGCCCAACTGTCATACCCAATATTGAATCCTGCATCAGTCACATCAAATCATTGTCTTCTGCAAACATGCTACGGTTACAATGACAAAACAGAGGCTCTTCAAATCACTGTCAAACAACGGCACCGAAATAAAATCCGTAGCAATTCATGTTGGCAATTTACAGATCACAACCGTCAAAAGTGCACGTATAACCTCGGAACAAGTATCACTTAGGACCTAAGCATGCAAAAACAAATCAACAACAGTTGCCGTTCTTCTTCACTAGCCCTACATAACATCGGAAAGTTGAGGAAACATCTTGATCAACAGACTACTGAAAGACTGGTTCATGCTTTTATCTCATGCCGACTGGACTTCTGCAACAGCCTTCTTTATTGTCTGCCAGCCTCACAAATTTCAAAGCTCCAACGTATTCAAAACTCTGCTGCTAGACTTGTCACCCGCTCATCATCCCGCCAACATATCACCCCAATACTCCGTACACTTCATTGGTTACCTGTCTCCAAACGCATGGAATTAAAACTCCTCCTATACTGACATACAAATCCTTCAACCAATTTGCACCCCAGTACCTCCAATAACTCATTCACCCATACCAACCTCGTCGTACCCTCCGTTCCAGCTCTACTTCTCAACTCGTCCCATACAAACTCGTACCAAAATCATTCGACCATTGCCCATTCTCACATTCTTCAGCAACAACGTAGAACGATTTGCCAAACTTCATCAAAACTGCTCCATATGAAGACATTTTCTAATCTATGCTAAAAGGGTACCTCTTTAGTCAATCATTTTTGTAATTTCCTTTGTAAGGCGCTTTGGGGCTTTTGTGTGAGGCGCTACATACGTATGGTTTGTTAATATTACTATTATTATTATTAATACAATCTTGAACATTTAGAAGGTTTTAAAATGCACTCATGGAAATTAAAATAAGTCACATCATAAATAATAAAAATACTAAAACTAGATGCAATCATAATTAAAAACGGCAGTGGACCAGCCAGTAAAAGACCTAAGCAAAAAAAACTTAAATTTTTCGCTTTCAAACATAGCTTTAAAAATCATGCAATACGCATATTACCTTCTGTACTTGGTATTAAAATGATGACTATTATTAGGGAAAAAGGATAATTTGCGAAGTGGGTGGGTACGGTCCCGCACAATGGAGTAGAATTTGACCTATGTATCAATTTCCAAATTACTGGTTAACTGTTAACATCCCTGTTTATTATTTAAGTCTCCTTTCCGTGTGGCCCAATGCAAGCCATTTGAGGGTCTGTTGGACGAATTTTCGAGTCAACATCAAACAAATTGAACTCAGACACACAGTTACATAATAGCTGGTCAGTTTGAACCGAAAAACAAACAACGCTGGCCAGGGTCTGGATGTTAAACGTTCTGTTTTCCCCCAGGGGCGGATACAGGGGGGGGCGTACGCCCCCTTTTCGTAAGCCCCAAAAAAAAAAAAAAAAAAAAAAAACCACACACACAAAAAAAACACACAAAATAAAAAACCCCAAAAACCTGCCTGATTAAAAATTAGCCACACGTGTGTGTGGTGTAGTTCCCCCAGAGGCAGAATGGATTACTTTTTCATCCTATGCCTCTCACATTTTTTCTTTCTGCAAAAATTAAACTTTTATGATATGTCACTTGTAATTGCTGATGTGCCAATTTGTGATGTGCTGATGTGCCAATTTGTCCGGGATAATACGACAGTAAGCTTGAATTTGAGAAACAATCTTACCCACTATGTTTTTAATGAATATGCATGAAACCAGATAATGCAGCGACCAGATCCAATGGTGAGATTTGTGGTATAACAATTTTCTTTGAGTAAAATTAGAAGATTGATATGGACAAAAGTGCTCAAAAAGTGTTTCTATTTCTCTGTTTTAGGCACAGGGCTTGATTTTTCACCCCTCATAAGGCCAAAAGCTCAGAGCTTCCGGGGGCTTCGCCCCCTGGACCGCCATCGGGGGGGGGGGGCACCCCTGGACCCCATCATCGACGTTACAGGAACATTTTCCAGTAAATTTTAGAAGAGTGAAATGGATCAGAAGTGCTTGAAAAGTGTGTCTATTTCTCTGTTTAGGCATTCAGAGGCTTCATTTTTCACCCCTCAAAAGGCCGAGAGCTCAGAGCTTCCGGGAGCTGCGCCCCCTGGACCCTCATCGGGGCTTCACCCCTGGACCCCATCATTGATGTTACAGAAAAATTTCCAGTAAATTTAAAAGATTTATATGGATCTGAATTAAAGTTTGTCTATTACTCTATCATATCTTTTGTCTCACCATGGAGGAAGGATCCTCCTCACCCAACACTTTTTTGTCCCTGATTAAATATTAATTGCAGCCTGCATTTGATTTTATTACTCAGGGTGGCTTATTCAATAATTCCCCACTCGATAATGATTCCCCACCCGTAACCGTGCTGCCCCCTAGAGTCTAAAAGTCCCCATCTATTGTTGCACTCACTGATTGTGTAAACTAACGAAAATGACATTCATTTCACTTCAGGTGACAGAACAGCCCATTCTCATCAAGATGGCCGAAGCTGCACAACCTACTGAGACCACTTGCAAGATTAGACATGTACACATCGAATGCCCAATCTGTCTGACTCGGTTCATCAATCCGAAAATCCTGGACTGTTTGCACAGCTTCTGCTTAAAATGTCTTCAGGAACTTATAGACAGGCAGGATCCGAAGAGGGATATTATTATTTGCCCAATGTGTAAAAAGAAAACTTCAATCCCAGATGAGGGATTGTCAGATCTTCTTACCTGCTTTTTCTTGAGCTCGCTTATCGATGACGTCATCAATCTGGAAGGTCCGAAAGAGGACATTAACCCGCCTGTTTCGACTTGCGTATGGTGCGACGAGGGTTTTGAAGATGTCTCACGGTGTATTGACTGTGATGCGAATTTTTGCAAAACATGTCTGAAAAACCACGCAAAATTAAAAATCAGTAAACACCATCGAGTCGTTAATGCTGTCGGCTCGTCAAACGAGCGACCCAAAGACAAGGACAAAACTGAATCTCCAAAATGCCGGAAACACACTGACCAGGAACTTTGTTTTTATTGTGACACTTGTGATTTAATTGTGTGTCCTAAATGTGCGGTGTCCGATCATCGAGCGTCAAACCACAATCTCTCTGAAATTTATGATTCCATTCGATCTTATCGTCAAGCCGTTGAAGAGGCACTGATGAAGTTTGATGAGTGTCGCAAGCAATTCCAAAAAGTGGATGACTCTATCAAACACTCACAGCAAAGATTACAGCTCATGGTCGACCGGGCTCTTCGAGATATTGTGGCTAAGGAGGAAGGGGAAATCACAAAAATAAGAAATGAATCTCGCCTCCTTCAAGAAAGAGTCACTCAAATCAGTCAAGAAAGAGGCGAGGAATTTGACAGCATACAGAGCAGCAATCTCAATAAGATGAGCCGTGCAGAGCAGATCGTAGCTTCAGTCAATGACTTGATGCAACATGCTGATGACTTTGAGCTGCTGGACCTCAAGCCAAAGGTTATGAACAACTTAGAATTCCACAAAGAGCTCCAGTTTCAAACAGTGCAGCATAGCAAGTCGTTCATCGGGTTCAAAAGTCGTGATGTCGTCAATGATGCAGATCTCGGTGAAATACTAGAGGAAGAGAAGTGGGAGGTGAAAACAGAGTTTGGTGAAGAAGGGGAAGGTGAGGGGGAGTTCAAGGGGGCAGTGGACGTTGCTTGTTTTAGCAATGGTGACATTGTCCTTACTGATATAAGAAGGCGGCTATTATCCACGTTAACATCAAAGGGTGTTTACAAATCTACAGGTGTTCAAAGTGGAACAGAGGACGGTAAACTAAAAAACCCGTATGGTGTTGCTGTGACCTCTGATGACCTGCTTCTGGTTACTGAAGGACAGGATGTAAAGGTTTATGATAGAAAAATGCGATATATTCGTCAGTTCAGACCCTCACATAATGAAGTCGAAGGGCAGTCAGAGAGTCTACTTCATGGAATCGCTGTGGACAAGAAAGATCGGATTGCAGTGCCTGACTTTAAAAGAAAGGTAATATCTCTCTATAATATGGAAGGATCCATTATTTCCACAATATATCATGACGATATTAGTAATCCATGGTTTATATCAATAAGCAGCAAGGAGCGTGTGATCTTCACAAACTACAGCAAGATGAAACTAGTTTGTGTGGATTTCATGGGAAACGAGGTGGTCAACATCAGCACCTCCATTGACGGCAAACCTGTCAAACCTAATGGTGTGTGCTGCGACGATGCTGGAGACATCTATGTGTCTGTTCATTACGGTGAACGGGGAACCTGTGAGATACATCATTACGATGCATCAGGTGAGCACATCGGGTGTGTAGCTCGTTGCTTGTTTAATCCTGCAGGCATGACGTTTACTCCTACCGGTGACCTCATCATTGCTGATCTGCACTCGGTCAAGGTCTTGCGCCGTTTTTGAGTGTCGATGACGTTTTGGTCAAAAATGATACAATATCCTAGATGACAAGGCAATTTACAACTTGCAAAAAAGTAAAACAATAATAATCAACTGATAGACTCTAACCCAGTTATTCTCAAGAATGTGAATAATCTGCCATTCGGACAAATTCACGTACAAAACGTTAATCAAAAAATACAAAACACTTTATGCAAATCATAATGTTCGACTTTCACGTTTCATTGAATCACTTATGAATTCATTCCCGCTGGGCAGATTATTGACCAAACAAAAGGGTTGTGGGACGTGAAATCATGACAATTTTTGTGATGTACATCACAACCAGAGACTGCTTGTCCAAGCTCCGTATTCAGTTTGTACGAACACGTGGTTTTTAGACTAAAGGTTCTTCTTGTATAAGCATTGCAAAGTAAAGAGCTATGCATGGTTGTTGACGTATTATAGCAGCTCTCTTGTAACATGTAGGCCTAAGTATCGTACTATGAGAAGACAACGCCTCCCGTAAGATAACCGTAACCAATAAGTCTGATACCGAAGCAAACCGAAGCATTGATACGAGATACTAGCAAGGCGGTAGGGATCCCAGATGCAAAAATTGGCCGATGGTGTCAGGTTGGTGTGGAATTTCTCAAAAGTAAACTGCGGGAAGGGAGAAATGTTATCAACATGATCTTAACATGATTGCTATACCCGCAAACTATTAACTTACTTTTGAATCATTCAAAGCTTTTAAAACTTACTAGTGCCCTTCGATTACTTTTATGGTTCACGACGGATGGCCTTTTTATTTTCATCATGCCACGTTTTTGATTAAAATAAAAATCGTCACGTAAGAAATGAGCATTTTGATAATTGAAGTTATTACTGCTGGTATCATTCTTCAAAAGATCGATATAATTTTGAATAATGTACAGTTTTACTTCAGACATGCCATGGAAAACAGGGGAAATGCTAGGGCGCTACCTACAGACATGACAGTGAATAATGTTTAGTAGATAACATAATGATACCTATTATCAGCTATAGTTTGTAAACGGAAAACTTGTAGGCTATTGTAAACTATGCATGCTTGGTAATTTTATTCAAATATTAAGAGCTTGTACAATGCATTTTCATGGCGCTACTTTTATGGATTTATTATTCAAACTAAATCCCCAAATCGATAATCAAAGGAATTTTCTTACAAATATTTGGTTTGACTTTTGAAATATATATAACAATAACTGCATACTCTGTATTGGGTAGTTGGTAGATTATGGTATTTTCCCTTGCTTTCTACCGTCAAATTATTAAGCATAATATGGAAGACATTTATAAGATTCAACTGCAACTGCATTTTGATTCCCTAAAGCTGTATTCACATTGGACCTAATTTTAAGAATAAACCATAAATTAACTCTCCACAGGAAAAAAGTTTCTTCTTAAACTAAATCTTAATACGGGAGGGTATATAGGTTTTTCTTGGTTTTCATATTGGGCGAAATAATCAACATTATCAATCAATCAATATTTTTCATCCACACTTGAATGGGCTGAATCTTGTCATGGCCAGTCTCTTAAGAAAAGAAGATGTTCTGGCGGTTCTGCCAACTGGTGCTGGAAAAAGCACAATGTTTGCTCTGATGCCATTAATTCATGACAGGGTAAGAATGCAAAAACTATTGTTATAAATGTTTTTTTTTTTACCTTTTTAGACAAACCTTTGTCTTTGTTATGTTAAATACCTTTATGAAGGAGTGTTAATGAGGGCATCAAGTGACCCCACATAAAATAGCGACGTTTCCGATTGTTGCCGCCGCGCAGGGACGTAAAATGACTGCACAAAACAGCCGCCGTAACTTTATCGCACTCTCGGTGCACTCCGAGTATTAGTCTGGTACCAGCTGAATTGTAGTAATCGATCGTATCGTTGTTGTCAGGGAACTCGACAAAACCTAGTTTTCGAACCCAAACGTTAGTACTGGTGCTCGATCCCGTTATATAATAAGGTTAAAATAAAATTTGGGAGCGTAGTTTTGAAAACGTGTGTACGCCTTCGCAAAGAGCAAGATGTCAACGATCGTTGAGATTTTTGCAAAAGGTCACACTCGAAATCATTTGATTTTCCCCCAAAACTGATAATGTTTTTTAAACTAAAACCAACATGCCGGTTATCGGCAATTACAGCAGCATCCGATTGGTAAGTTTTTATGAGGCCGTTTGAAACTTTAAGAATCCACAAACATTTAATTGCAATGGTGCTGGGGCCAAGGATACGAAGTGATTGGCCCAATTTATGGGGCTACCTCTGGAGTAACGTAGTTTTTGAGAAAGAGGTAATTTCTCACTAAAATAATGAAAACTTCTTGCAAGAATGTTTTATTCCTATCCGAAAGCACACAGATTTGTACAACAAGGGTGTTTTTTCTCTCATCATTTTCTTGCAACTTCGATGACCAAATTGAGCCCAAATTTTCACAGGTTTGTTATTTTATGCATATGTTGGGATAAACCAAGTGAGAACACTGGTTTTTGACAATTTCGGAACGTGTTCAGTGCCTTTAACTTGTGCGTCTTTTTGGTAATTCAAATAATTGTAGAGCAATGAGTAAAACAGTGATCGTCTTCGGGGTGTCCTTCTTCTCCAGCCCCTTTACCTCCGTGTTTATCCCAGGGACCCAAACTATATATTTACAGTGAGCCCTCGAGTGGGGCTTTCCAACAGGGCCACACTTGTCCCGATCCCACCAATTTATATATTAGTGATTCATAGTCACGTTGTTTAAGTCTCAGTATTATTTTTGTTAGCTTTTCTTTCACGATCCGTTTGATGCTATCTTATCTTATTTAAATTTTCATTCGATTTTTGTTTACTTGTTTACTTAATAATAATAAAATGTAAAACAAATAAAATAAAAAATAAACTAGAAATTAATGTTTGTTGGAACAAACACTAGGTGTTCGGCTATCTTTGGGGTCAGTGCTTTGTTAATGTGTGAGCTATATCATTGAATCGGTGAACACTTTGCTGATAGCTTTGGGAATATCAAAAAAAGCAAAGTGTTAAACTTTTATGATTATGCGTTAGTTTAAACAGGAAATAAATGCAACTCACAATATGAGTTTTTTAAAATAATAATAATCTTTTGTTAAGCAAATGTGAAAACTGATGACGTCATTATGACGTTAGATAAGTTCTTATCGAGACATTCGTATTTAAGTATGTGCTTAAAATGTTAAGTGAAAAAACAAAGTTGAACTTTAAAAGTGTTTTCAGCAAAAGAGTACATTATTTAATTTATTAGAAAGGGCAGAGGGTAAATTGTCCTTTTCATACAGAGCAACATTTTTTAAATTCCCTTTTATCTTGGTTGCATATCTTCAAACGAGCCGTTGAATTACTCACAAGTACATCTATCATGTATGCCATTTACATAAGTTTATTTATGTTTTGTTGACATTATTAATTTACAATTATTAGAAGTTTTTAACAGGGTTTCAAGTACAGTGAGTTGGATACTCATTAAGTATCGGTGCATGAAACATTGATTGTTAAAAACATATGCACTGATGATGATGTAATTAAAAGAAGTCAAGCATGGTGTTACGGCCAAACATGGGGAACTTCGTTACATCTATTGAGGGCGCTGTTGCGGTAACTAAGCGATCGCTAGCGACGTGATTTCGACTACAGTATAGATATTTTGCAAAGTTAGTGCCAATTTCTTCGCCCAAATTAATCAGTTCCCGCCAAGGTTTATTAAACGGTTAGTGCATTAGTTTTCTTTAACTAAATTATAGAATTGATTGAGTGATTAATGTTCTTTTTAAATACGGTTTGTCTGCCTAAAAGTTGTATTTTTGGCAACGCGTTTTGGTTGCACTTGTAATTGTAATGTGTTTCTCGGGTAAAATACATGCATATTTACAGTTGCTGTTGGTTAATATAACAGGGTGTAGTATAAGCCCTTCCTGTATTTAGACATAAAATATGCTTCAGTTGTTAAGAGTGGTTTTGCCGTATTTACACAAGGTTTAGATGTCAGAGATAGTAGACTTGCCTCAGTCCATTCACGTATATTGCACTTAGGTTAAATGTAAACATTGCTTTAATCATTTCTGCATTTGCATATTATTGAGCAAATTCTGGTTAATTCTACAAAGTGTCTCACAAATACTAGGTACTTTCTTGTGACATATATATTTTGTTTCTACTTTCATTGTAGTTAATCTGTGCTCTGTGCCTAATCACCATACGTACAATTACATGTGACAGAAGTTTGTACTGAGAAATAAAGCTCCTGAATGCAGCACAGCATTATCGTTACCTTTTGGCTGATTCAGCAAGCCAACCGACAAATAAATTAACTTGACTAACTCAGACGCGTACATTCTGCTGCTAGACTGTAGCAAACTGGCTTTGCGAAAGTGATGTGTGATGAGCGATTCTGTGCAGCTGCTAATTGATGTTGTAATGGAGCCTATGCTTACGGACCCCAGCCAATAGGAGCGAGGTATGCAAATTTTTGGTTTTACCAAGCTGGAAAAAAAACAAACTCGCAGGCTGGTGTGGCAGCATCCAGAGATTATGTCCCCCGGAGATTCGTCCCCCACCACACTGCGAATTGTGTACAAACTTCTTCTGATAGCGCCCTCTTTCTACCCCTACCAGTCCGGCACTGGTCCATTACAGGTTGTGTTCGGTCATATCATTTTGGTTTTTCTTTACCAGGTTGGCACTGGACCGATTCAGGAGTTGCAAAGTATGAAACCCGAACTGGCCCAGTTCCGGTTAGAAACAAACTGCACGGGATAACCAGAAAAACAGTCACTAACCCAGTACCGTCATGTTTGCTGGTTAGGAGACCGACCCAAGGATAGCAATCACCTTGCAGTCGTATTTTCGAACTTGTCCATGACAACGGTATCATTGCATGCTGTCGACTGTGAGGACATGGATTGACTTGTCTATGCGCGTTCTGTTAAGCCACAAAACACAATGCAATTACGGTTAACAGGCATTCTGCAAAACGTAAAACCCCTTTTAGTGTGACCTTAGGTCATGGACAGATGGAGGTAAACAAAATGATGACGTACTTAGTGAAGTTTTGCTATTCAAAACTGTTCACAATCCAACGCCCCCCCACCCCCCACACACATACAGACACACGCTCACACACCCACAAAAAGTATGAAACATTATATATCATACCAATACCCCAGTATAAAACAGTAAATGTATAAAGATGCATTTGAAGGTTTGTTATCAGTAACCTATAAGGAAAATAAGTTATATGCAAACCACTCATGTACTGCAAATTGTGCTCCACTGCTCTATTCTGCATAATATAAACTGCAGTACGCAGATGCATTTACTTTTTAATTTGGTTTAATAGACACGGGTAAGAAGTATGTGATGGCGGCATACTCTGTTTAGAGTGTTTGTTTCTACTATAATTTGTTGTTTTAATTATTCAGCGATAAGAATAGAAAGTGTCTTTAAATCAAATAATGCAATCACTGTGCATGTATATCGAATTTATTTTTTCGTAAGTTTATTCCGGTCTGCTGCTCATACTTGACTTTTTGCGACCGTTTGTGCTCTCATTGTTCAGTTCAATTTAATCCGCGTTCTACAAAACCAAAAACCACAATGCATTTTTATGGGTTGCAGAGATTTTGGCAAATTGTATAACCCTGCAAGTTTGACCTTAGACCATAGACATGATGGAGGTAAACAATATCATGACGCACTTAGTGAAGTACTGTACCGTCCACGATTGTAAGCCCACTCATTGTTTGCAACCCCGAGCGCAAAAATACTCTCAATGATTGTGATCCACACTAACTGTTAAAATATTCATACCCTGTGACAGCGGGAACAATATTTGTTTTTCGTCGAAAATGGCGTCCTCACGCTTTGCACTCGACGCCATCTTGAGAACAATGTTAATGCACTTTATCCTGCTACGTATTGGGGTTGATTCTCGCGGCGATGGTAAGTGAATAGGCAACTATATTATTCTTTTCTAGAACCGACTCAAAATAATTACAATTAGGCCGATACGGTATACCTTTCAATACGAGATGATTAATAGTAATAAATGAACCCTTCACCGTTGATTGTACACTCAAAAAAATGTTTTGTTCAACTTACTTAATTTTTATTAAGGCAAGTTTGTTGCCTCAATTTTATTAAGTAGATTGAACGGGATAAGAATATAAGTTCTTGGTACTTTTATTCCTCAAGTTATTTAAACTTAAAATGTCAAAGTCCAGTTTACTTAAATATTATGAGTTCCTCGCTTTTTCAAGTTAGCTTTACCGATTTGAAATGAGTTGGGATGACATATTACGATTCATTTACTATTACTCAAATCTAAGGCAAGTTAAAATAACTTGAGGATAGAAGTAGGCGCTACATTTAATTGCAAGTAAAATAAACTCCATGTCTTTTTATGCCATGTCTTTTTATCAGGAATTGGAGTTCTTATCCTGTCAGCATTGTAGATAGATTTACATGTGCCCCATTGTCTAGTTTTTTTACTGAACTTAAAAATCACATTTATAACTTAAACTAAATTTGCTTTGTTCTTGTTTCCATCGTGTCTGTCTGCTTCTAGTGCTTGTCTGTTCGCTGTTCTTTGTTTGTGTGTCTGCGTGTGTTTTTGTTGTGGTTGTCGTTGTCGTCGCTGTTTTGTTTTTGTTTTGGGTCGGAGTAACACACCCCTGTGGTGATAGTGTTTTATTTCACTTTTGTTTTCCTCCTAGGCAGCCCATCTTTTGTTTTGTCTGTTGCTCCTTGGTTTGTTTGGCCTGTTGTGTGTTTCTGTCTTTGCCATGTTTATTTTTAAACGTCGCTGTATATTTCAATCCATGCTGAAAATCGGGATGGGGCAGTTTTTATATTTTTATAGTACCTCTATTCTTGATGTATATTTAGATGGGGTAGTTTTTCATATTTTATATTTTTATATGTTATGTCTTTTACTTCCTGTGTTTTTTCTGTTTGTATTGTGACTTGCCTGAATAAAGTATTATTATTATTATAACTCAAAACGCGTTTTCTTCAAATTACTTAATTGTATTAAGGCAAGTTTGTTGCCTCGATATAATTGAGTAAATTGAACGAGGAAAGAATACAAGTTGGCGGTACTTTTATTCCCAAAGTCCTTTAAACTTAAAGTCTCAAAGCCCAGTTTACTAATTTTGATGCAATTTTTATTACTCAACTATACGGCAAGTTGAATTAACTTAACATGAGAAGTGAGCACTACTTTTCATTAGAAGTAAAATAAACTAAATACCGAGAGTTCTTCTGATCCCAATTGATTAATTCAAGTTGATTCTACTCAGTATGGGTTCGTTCATTTTAATTGAATTTTGATTAATTTGGTTCAACACAATTATATTAATGTGTCTAACTTGATTTTGCACTGTAAATAAACGCAAATAATTTAAGTTTGTACTACTCACATTTCATTCACACATTCACATAAATAAAATGATCTGGGCAAGGTTGGTTGATTGAGGTAAATTTTTCTCGGTAGAAATTTATTCATTGCACTTGAAATTAAACTTAATTAATAATACAAAAATAATATCAGTATATTAAACTTAATTTGAAGTGTGATTTTGTACTTAATTTTAATATGATACCGGAATTAACACAACTCAATTAGGCATGAAAATGTATGCTTAGACATAAATAAAGTTGACTGAAACAAACTGATTTTAGGGGAAAATGATTAGGCCCTATAGGGTAATTTTACCGTACAAAATCGTGCAAGTTATTTCTATTTCGTGCAAGTTATTTTGTTTCTAACTAAAATTATTGATACTCTAGGAAAAATCCGGTAAGATTGGACATTACGATTTGCGCAAATCTCTATAATTTCAATCAAATTGGGTAAATATTACGAATTTGGTAAACGCATTTTATGTAAACAATTTAACAATAACAAGATTTGTTCACAATAACATGCGGAAACTCAAGTTTTAACATTTTCAACTTTCATAAAATGATAACGTTATAACACCTCGCTATGTCGTATATCGCTTGTTTTTACGATACAACTTTCATTTTACACCAGACCCCCCCCCCCGAAAACTTACAAAATAACATTGCCGAATGATTTCAAAGACCAGGGCCCAATTTCACTGAGCTGCTTATTAAGGACAAACAGCAGCTCAACAGAAAGAGATTTGCTTACCAGAATAAAATTACAAGCCAGAATACCACGTCAACGGTATCCTGCTCATTTTTACTGTAAGCTTAAACATTTTAAGCATTATTTTTTGCTTAATTAAGCAACTCTATGAAATTGGACTCGATTCTAAGCAGTTAAAACATGTAAACTATCATTAACCACACAATTCCCACACATGGCTCTGCCTTGTACTTCTTGATTTTAAAGATAATGTACTGCATGTTGGGGTCTCTATTGCCAAAAAACATAATAATAGGTTAAAAATAACTGTTTTAAACAATCGTTTCAAGGTGAGAACCCGTTTAGTTGGCTTTTTGTTTAAACCCTCATCATTATATCACAATGACATTATCAGTTGTCAGAATTTGTTTTTAAATTTCCATGACAACTGATGTCGTTTTGAGGTGGAATAGCTAAACAATTGAGCAAAGCTACATGGCTCAACGTATAATGGAGGAATGATTGAACTCACTCTATACCCAGCATGTTGTCAGTATTGTTTGTGCACATTTCATATTATTGTAATGGCATTTTCTGAATGGCTGTCAAGTAAAGGGGGCTGTTGCCTCAAAACAAATTAAGGAACTACCTCTAAGGATTTGAAAACTAGTTTCAGATTTGTTAAAAGTCTTAGCAATTATCTGACATGAGGATCACATTATTATGACAAAGTAAAGCTGTACAGACATGTAGGGTATTACTTTGGCAAGTGGTCAGCTGATTTCAAACTGAAACAATAAGAAATTAAAAGCAAAGTTTGTTCTTAAGGGTTTCTACTTTAGGTGACAAGTGGTCACCATCAAGCACCATGAAAATCTTCTGGATGACTTCGAACAAATACTTGTACTCTTTGGGGTAATAGGTTTAAAACATGAATCAAACCAAATAGAAGGCAACATGCCTTTGCTAAGTTTTCACCTCCGGCAATACTTCTTCTCCTTCCAGCACAATAACTGTCTTCTGCTCTTCAACAGCCTCTGCTGATGGGCATGTCATGGTTATGCTGAAAACACCAATGGTACAAGTCTCCTCTTCGGATTCCATATCTATTTCCTGTGTGGAATTTGAAAAAAATTGTAAAAGGCTTGATTGGAAACAAAATTGTTTTATTCTACATTAGAATGGATTATTTTTGCACAGTTTTCACAGGGGGGGGGGGTAACCTTCAACAATTTTTGTTTACAAGAATCGGGTCACCCTTTGAAGAGTTTAGTAATATCTTACGAACACGTGCTGCTAAAAATGATATGAGTAAAATTTAAATCCATATGCGAAGTCCTGTTTCCCTTAAGCCTTGCATTTGGAAAATAGAATGCTCAACGGTTCACCGTCATCACATTCAATATTGGTACATCATCAAATAATTTTACACTTACCAAAACATGTTGAAACAGGGCAGCACTGTCGTCTCCAAGATATTCACAAAGAGCCTTGATGAATGCGGCTCGCTTGCTGAGCACACTCTAGAAAACAGGTACAGCATCCAGAGTTTTTCAATACATGATTCAGATATTAAAACAAACATACATAATAATAAATAAGATCAGGCTAAATTCAGCCAGAAATGAATTGTCAGCGCAGGCTATGTGTGTCTACTTGCTTAAGGCACATTTTCCAATTTTTTTCCATATATTTTGCAAAGTTTTTGTTCAGCAGGACATTTAAATTTGTCAGTGGTAGTTCCAAAATCTGCAAACCAATGAAAATGTCATTGTTTTGAGATCACTGTAAAACTAACTTTATTTATAAATGAGTAACTATTACTTTGTGTTTGTGTTGTTTGGACTTAATTTATTTAGGTGCAAAACACAACTCTTCAGTAAAACTAACTTAACTTACAAATAAGTAACTATACTTTCTTTTTTTTTGACTTAATTTATTTAGGTGCAAAACACAACTCTTCAGTAAAACTAACTTAACTTATGAATGAGTAACTACTACTTTGTGTTTGTGTTGATTGAACTTAATTTATTTGGGTGCAAAATACAAATTCTTCTGTAAAACTAACTTTATTTATAAATGAGTAACTATTACTTTGTGTTTGTGTTGTTTGGACTTAATTTATTTGGGTGCAAAACACAAACTCTTCAGGAAAACTAACTTAATTTATAAATGAGTAACTATACTTTGTGTTTGTGTTGTTTGGACTTACTTAATTTGGATGCAAAACACAAATCTTCAGTAAAACCAACTTAACTTATGAATGAGTCTTTGTGTTTGTATTGTTTGGACTTAATTTATTTGGGTGCAAAATACAAACTCTTCAGTAAAACTAACTTTATTTATATATGAGTAGCTACTACTTTCATTCAGTGTTGTTTGGACTTAATTTATTTGGGTGCAAAACACATACCCTTCAGTAAAACTAACTTAACTTATGAATGAGTTACTATTACTTTGTGTTTGTATTGTTTGGACTTAATTTATTTAGGTGCAAAACACAATTCTTCAGTAAAACTAACTTAACTTATATATGAGTAACTATTACTTTGTGTTTGTATTGTTTGGACTTAATTTATTTGGGTGCAAAACACAAATCTTCAGTAAAACTAACTTAACTTATATATGAGTAACTATTACTTTGTGTTTGTATTGTTTGGACTTAATTTATTTGGGTGCGAACACATACTCTTAGATAAAACTAACTTAACTTATAAATGAGTAGCTACTACTTTGTGTTTGTATTGTTTTGACTTAATTTATTTGGGTGCAAAACACAAATCTTCAGTAAAACTAACTTAACTTATATATGAGTAACTACTACTTTGTGTTTGTATTGTTTGGACTTAATTTATTTGGGTGCAAACCACATACCCTTCAGTAAAACCAACTTAACTTATATATGAGTAACTACTACTTTGTGTTTGTGTTGTTTGGACTTACTTAATTTGGGTGCAAACCACATGCCCTATAGTAAAACTAACTTAACTTATATATGAGTAACTACTACTTTGTGTTTGTGTTAATTGGACTTAATTTATTTGGGTGCAAACCACATACCCTTCAGTAAACCGAACTTAACTTATAGATGAGTAACTACTACTTTGTGTTTGTGTTATTTTGACCTAATTTATTTGGGTGCAAAACACATACCCTTCAGTAAAACTAGAAATCGGTAAGTATTACTCTATGTTTGTGTTGTTTGCCAAAACGTATTCTAAGTTTGTGCACATACCAAACACAATTGTCTAGCTACTTTATAAATGTAGACCTATCACCGTCATAGAGGAAGAACATGTATTTATTCATATGCACGTGTTATATAGTTAGAGAACGACAACAAGCTTGACAAGTACAACTACAACTTGAGGAACTGGGTCACCTTTTAGCTGAGCATGTATCACAAATACAACAGTGTGTGAAATAAAAAATGAAAAATTTCGAATTCTATTCTTACCTGTCAATGCATTCAATCATGGAGGTAGGAAATGCACGCCTTCAAAGTTCAATGCACAGATGTTTTCTCTCTCTCTGGCTCTCTGTACTGTTTTGTCGTCGATCGTGTTTGCTGCGAAGTCGTGAGACCGGAGCGCGCCGCATGGTATGAAAGCGTTGGTCCCATACAAGCAGAACTTGAAACCACTAATTGTACGCAGGGGAACAGGCTAATCAGTTGCAAGACGCGCGCATTGTTAAATGTAACTTGTTAAAATGAAGTAAAACTAGACGCGTAATAATCGGATGGTTTAAGTAGGATGAACCTACCTTACAAACGGTTATCTTTACATAAACAACTACCACCAACAACAATAACAACAACACAACAACAGCAACAACAACATAAAATTAGCAGCAACAACATCAACAAAATAAAAACAACAACGCAAAAGGAAGGGGGAAAAGGAAAACGAAAAATGGGGGAGAGAAAAGGATTAACTTTATTTTTTAAAATAAATGTTATTGGTGAGTGACAGACAAACTTAGAAATGTATTCGTTCGGTTTGGGCTTGAAATGCGTACCGAACGGTCCCTCCCTCATACTTGTTCGTTCTACTCATGTTTGTGTTGCGAAAAAAGGGCATACTAACAAGTTATGCTCTCTCAGCATCAACTAAAAGCTATTGAGTATTTAGCACTCAATATTCGCAGTAAAAGGGGCAAAGTTTTGTATTTAAGTATCACTAAATAATTAAGGATAAGTTGTTATTACTTGATTGTAACACTTGTTGATTTGACTTATTATTTATGGAAAAACAACTTACATATTTTAAGTTACTCTGACTTTTCAAGCTTTAAGTGTTAATCACTTAAATGAGCAAAAAAACAGTATTAAGTATTGCTAAATTATAAAATTCGAGTTAAATTTACTGAACACAAGTTTCATTTTTTGGAGTCTATGGTACTGAATTGACTTTGCTACGTTACCAAATAATCACAAGTTTGATACATGATTTCAAATGACTCAAAAACTGTTGAATTACGGTTTTCTATGGAAGCGTTAAAGGTAAATTGTGAGAAAGAATTGTCATAATTATAACTTATAGCTCATAGAAATTAATGACTCATATCTCATAATTGTGACTTATTTATTATAATGATATATCTTATAAACATGACTTGTATTTGTCATAAACATAACTTCGTTGGCACAAGTCACAATTACGATTTATGCCAATTCATAATTATGAGACTAAATTCTAGGTATGACATATGCTAATTTATGATTATGAGAGTATAAATCGTAATTATGACTTATGCTAATTCATAATTATGAAATGTATATTTCATAGCTATGAATTATATTTATGATTTTCTTTCCTTTGCCAATCTTCCTTTAACGCCCCCTCCCATTAGTATTTTGAAACCTTATGCTTTTACACCGTAACACACTGACGCCATGAATGTAAATATAAACGACTTTGGCACAAATTGGCATATTTCCTATCCATATTTGACGTGAATTGTCCCGACCTCCTTGAACCAATGAGGTTAATATTAATATATTATATTGCTCAAAAAATTCATTTTTGTATCCACCTGTACGCATTCAAAAAACCTTACTCTTTACAGCCCACGAATGCTACCGAACATGCGAGTGGCCACCGAATCCAATGATTTGCCGCTATGAGTTTACTGTGGAGTGGTATTACAGCATGTCAACGGCTTGTTTTGACTGTCCGTACAACCTGACAGACTGCAGTCGACCGCACTGCATACCCATTAATGGTGTGCCTCGTGGCATTGTTACAATCAACAGGCAGTTTCCTGGACCGAGTATCCAAGTATTAAATTATTATAAATACACGAACAATTATACAGTGTTGTTATTAAATAATTTGGGGGTGAACAAAGAAAACCCCAAAATATTTAAAAATGCAGTCAGTTTCCCTTTATATGTGTTATTAAGTAATGGGGAAAACACAGATATTGCCCCATAAAGCATTAAACAATTAATCACGAACAACTCGTTCAATGTTTTGTTGTTGATTTGAACTTTATCTGGCAGACTGTGATGCTTTGTGTTTGTAGACGTGTTACTTTTTTTAAATGTACTTAAATTAAAAGCCAAGTTTACCTTTGGTTTTTGAAACTGTTCGATTGTGTTAATCTTATGTAAATGTAGATTACACAATAAAACTACCCTGTGAAAATTTAATTTCAAAAGGTGGAAGCGTTTTTGAAATATCGCCACAAAAACTGGAGCAGTTATGTCCACGCAGGAAGAATACTCCGTAATTAAAATACACAATCTGAGAACCGTTTTATGCATGAAACGTTTCTCAGATTGACATTAAAAGTTTGAATGTCTTTCTCTGAAACCACATCCCTTAGAAGGGAATCGTTTCTGAAAATAATATACACTAAAGATTACCAACGATATACCCTCCCTTTTAAAATAAAATAAATCATTGCAGTTGATATTCAACAGGTCAATCAGCTCTGTCATTAGAGCCACGACATGTCACAAATTAAAGCCTCTTTCAAACGAAAGCAATATACTGCAGGGTTCCCTTTCTAAATGCTAGCATGGTTGCGAAATTTTCCTGACACTCGACGGTACCAATATTTATATTCAAACCATCCAAGATATTTAAACAAATGTCTGTGTGCATTTCCCAATGTTTTATTGTACACCTAAGTAAGTCGATACAGTTTGATTGGCGGAGGAGGGGGGGGGGTGGTTAACTGTTAGCTGCCAGCAAGACATCAGAAGCCTGTTATATACTTACAAAGGACAGACTGTTCCACTTATCAGAGGGTTAGATCTTGGTAGGCATGTATTTGCATGGGATGTTTGTGTGCTTTGTACATGATTGGAAATAGTGTTCCGAAGCCTAAAACACAAATTTTAAATACAAATCTGGGACCTGCCTCCCCCCACCCCTCTTAGATTTTTTGGGAAAACTAGGATATCAATGAATTTGACTCCCCGGGTCATTACACTTCGGAGGAGAGACTTAATTAGTCATTCGAGGATTGATTTATCGGTTCATTCACGAGGTTAAAGGTTTTAACAAAATTGACTTTGTTTGTGATTACAGGTTTGTGAGTTTGACACTATCGAGGTCAAAGCGAAGAATGAATTGAATAATGAAGAAACTGTCACTATTCACTGGCACGGCATTCACCAACGAGGAACACAGTACATGGACGGTGTGCCGTTAGTCACACAGTGTCCCATACTCCATCGATCAAGCTTCACTTACCGTTTCCAAGCTGAAACAGTCGGCACCCATTTCTGGCATGCACATGGGATAAACAGGGCCAATGGTGCCGTAGGATCTCTAGTCATACGGCAATCTGCTCCCGACGACATCCATAGCCAGCTGTATGATTATGATTTGCACGAACATGTCATAATAATGCAAGATTGGGTCAATCAGCTGATGGTGAACAGATTTCCAAGGATTGTCTATGATGACCAAGAGTTTTCGCCGGATTCTCTGTTGATCAACGGAAAGGGCAGATACAGCGAGTTCATCGACGCGTCTTCAAACCAGAGCATCTACACACCCCGAGAAGTATTCCACGTCAAGAAAGGCAAGAAATACAGATTTCGCACCATTAGTAATAACTTGATGGAATGCTTGGTGGAGGTGTCAATCGACCATCACAATCTAACAATCATTGCCAGTGATGGATCCCCCCTTCAACCAGTTGAAGCTGGGGCTTATGGTATGTCAAGCGGAGAACGATTTGACTTTATCTTAGACGCCAGTGCCGACCTCGGAAAGTACTGGATGCGGATTAAGGGACGTGGCTGTGAAGGATTCGAGGAGCTGGCTCTTGTCGTCTATGAGGGAACATCAGACCAACCCGACCCCTCACAAACGGAACAGCCTTATCCATCAAAAGTCCTCGTGAATCCTTTCAACATGAAGAGCTCTGAGTATGTGAAAAATATCAACGACTTAAGCGCAGCAGGTAAGCATCTACAATGGTGTACATATCAGTCTCTTAAACTGCACAATGGCGGTTTCATCTTCACAGAACGTCTTTAAACAAGGTGTATTGAAGTTTACAGTGCAAACACCGGAGTGTTACAATTTACACCATGTGTGTTGTCACATACATGGGCGTCAATCCTTGGGGGGGGGGGGGGACACACACACACAGGGGGTCACGTGTCCCCCCCCCCACTTTTTGAAGGGTGGGGCATAATATCAAATGTCCCCCAGGGTTTTTTTTAAACTCGTGTATCTCATAGGACACTATGATTTGCCAACTCCAGACTAATACTAGTTCTAAACTCTTGTAGTTTCTCACGTTGCAAGCGAGGACTTAAAAAGATATTGTATGTTTACTAACGGGGACGCCGTTGTTTTTAAAAACCTAACCCAGGCCAAAACAGCTCTGAAAATTTACGCACTGGGCCGCTAGAGAGAGGCCCCCTATGTTCCATTGCTTTTTGCATTATTAACAGCGACGATGTTTCTTTGTGTGGTGCAGGCGGTAATGTACATTCATGTACATGTACAATGTACAATGCTTTACGCACCCAATGTGTATTACATCAGCACGACGATGTATGCTTTCGCTGGGCATTCGCACGTTATCATTAACATCAACATTTTCCAAAGTTTCAAGTTTTATAACGTTATGGTTTCCTGTTACCGTATCACCAACTTTTCAGTTTTGAGTTTTCACTCTCTAAATTCCCAAGATTGAAAATTCAGTCTAATAGAGTGGATTTCCAATCTAACATCCACTGAAAGCAGTGACAAATCTATTAGACTGAAAATCAATCGAGCAGAAGACTGATTATTTCAGTCTTTATTTGGGATTGAAACTTAATCTAAAAGGAGTGAAATACACTCAATCTAATAGACTGGACATTTTTCACTCTAAAACAAGACTGATACACAAATTTCCAGTCGTAGGTTAGACTGAATTGTTTTCAATCTAACCACTGATTGACTTTCAGTCGCTTAGGATTGAAATAATTTGTCACTGAGCTCAGTAGGGCATAGACTGAAATCCCAGATTGAAATTTCATTTTCAATCTGTCGCTGATTGAAAATTAAGCATCTAGGCCTACACAAAACAACATCAAAATATACAATTTTCTGACAAATGCTTTTTTATTTCAACAAAGGGTTTTAAAAACATTCAATCCAAATAGAATTGTACAGTGAACAGTTGTTTAAAACAGTACTCATATCTAAACAGAGCTTGAGAGTACTGGTAGTAGGTTATTAAATATAATAAGCACAAGTAATATTAACGACCGAAAAAAGGCTGCATTTAGGAGACATTTTCATTGACCTTTGTACAAATGTTGTTGACCCTTAACATTATTCTGAGTTCACCATACCCCACGCAACTCCAGAATTGTTGATTTCTCATCCTGGATAGTAATTTAAGATATTTCACACACACAACAAATCAATTGTTTAGAAATAAAAGAAGCAACAATCAATGAGACAGTTAAATGCTTCCTTAAGTACACCGTCACCTGAATTTGAAATGTAACAACCATGTAATTGCTGGAATTATTCACAGAAGGTGCATTATTTGATATTGAGATTTGAGATAACTTCAGAAATTCAATCCTTTTAGTAAAGAGAATTACAAAATTTCGAATTAAATAGCTCACAAGCTTACAACGTTAAAGACAATTTTAAGAAGTGATGTGAAAAGTAGCAGTTTGGATGGGTAGGGAATCTTATTTAAGAAAACTGACACAAAGCTTGTCCGATTTAGTTCTTACAGTTAGTTTTCACCTGAGAGTCCTACAGAATATGTAGTTATGGGGTTTTCTTTGGACACCCTGTATCAACAGGCACTGCAAGGTACTCATTCGGTCCAATTTCTATGATTACAGCCCAAAAACCTCTCCACTTGGTGATGAAATTGTCGTGTGCACTCTTGTACATCAGTCCAAACTCCAAACTGACCTTTTGGACAACAACATAATAATAATAATAATAATAATAATAAAATCGTAAGCCACTTTGCAACTTTTAATTAAATAAAAAAGATTGAAGGATTCAGAATATTTATTTTTCATCCAGAACATAAAATTATGAAAGAGATTCTACTTTCACAGGAGTGCACTAATCACACTGCATGATTTCATGTGAAGAGACAAAACAAGATTAACAAGAAAGTCACGAATGGCCCGAGCCGATGGCCTTTGGCTGGGGCCATTATCCCCAACCAAACCATTATTTTGAAGATTTTGCGGGCACTGTTGCTTTACACCACGCGAACTATTTTCCAAAAGTGATGGATAAGGACGGTACTTACAAAAACCTTGCAACCGTTCCATGGTGTATCTTGTGTTGAGGGGGGTATGTCTGGATGATCAGTTTTGCTAGATCTTTCTTCAGCATTGAAGTTGGCCATCTGAGACAAATGTTGGGCATAATAAACATCAATAAAATGGCAAAGTTGATTTCAAATCCAACCCTTTATGCTGTATATTATTATACGACATTTTACCTCTTGTTGACAGTATTGAATGCGCTTGACAGCTGCTGCGTAATCTCACTGTGAACTTTTAACAATGTATTACATTGTAATACATGTACATTGTTACTTGTTCACAGTGACATGACCTGATGATGTGCCCACTACATCCCACGCATAATGTGTACATGTACATGTATATGATGTACTTTGTCGGACCGGAACTCTACATTTCTAGTCGGAAATTATGACACAAAATGTTTGGAAAACTAAGGTAAAAATGGTCATACTTATTGTTAAAAGTGTCCATACAATATGACTAAATTTCTCATGGGTCTTTTGTCTACCCTGGTCCTGATGTTTGTCTGACAACGGAGGGTCGAAACGAGTCAAATGTGGGGGACAACATTGCTAGAAGGCGAACAGTGGCTACAGCCACATTCATTCACGGGTCTCTGCCCCTAGAGGCAGTCCGAGTAACTTGACCCCACGAAGTGCAAGATTTACAATATCCAAATCAGTACTTACTTTCCAAAACACCAGTGGTACGCTCGTCAAACTTTAAAAGTTCCAGACGCTCCACGGAGGCAGAGCCATGACGGTCGTCTCCCCAAGATCTTCCACCGCTCGTTCAGAATTCCGCTGATGGCGGGCGCGACGAGCTAAATAAAATGGCGGCCGTCTCGGTTTTGGCATGGGCGGCGAAGTGGAAATCTCAGTCACGTGATAACTGATTTGATATTTCATTGGTTCGTTTTTTCAATCGATTTCGTTAAGGCAGCTTTTTGATTGGTTCAAGTTTCAAACGTTATAGATTGAACAGAATTGTCAATCCTTTTCACGATTGACACGTAGATTCTGCGCAAGACGCCAATCTCAATAGTTTTCAATCTAAATTCAATCTATTAGATTAGAAAAAACTCAATCGCTTCAAAGATTGAAATTTTCAATCTTAGGAATTTAGAGAGCACAAACGGGCACATTTTGATTTCGATTGTTTACATTGAAGTCTACAAGGCGCTGACACGGTGCCAAAAACGAGTACACTGCCTTTTGTCAAGAAGCGCTGCACACAGACCTCGTTTGCGCATCTTTTCAAGGGATTGCCGGACGAGTGTAAAGATATTACTGCGCCTGATTTTGAGAAACGCTGATAGTCCCTTTTTTTTAATACACGTGAAACCTAATATGCTCCGACCAGATCCAAACGTATGTCATCGATGGTTGTTTCCTTTCCATTTTTTTTAAAAGTCGGATATATGTTCAGGTATTTAAAAGGCATGCAATCCTACCCATTTTCAAATTACACGTCAAATTCATTACATTTTTAAAACAGTAATCTGATATAGACGATTTTTTATGTGACGCAACTTTCGGAAAAACAATCGATTATCGGTAGGATCTGGGTTTGCCGTCTACTCATTCAAGGTTACACGTACATCCATTATGTATACTTAGTCTAGTTGATATGTGGGAGTTAATGTGTATTTGAGCCTGTTGATGTTACGCCCTACATAATTTGTCCGGTAAAGCTAAAAGATCGATATAGATCAAAAAGTGATTTTTGATTTTAAATCCCGGAAGAGCAAAGTTCAAAGCTTCTGGGGGCTTCCCCCACCAGAGCTTCGCCCCTGGACCCCACCAGGGGCCGTAACGCCGGCCCCTGGACCCCATCCACTAACTGGGGGGGGGGGGGGTGTCCTAAGACATAATCCTCCTGTGCGCGCAGTTGCTGTCAACGATGCTAATCTAACAATTGTATTCAGGGAGTTTGTCATTGTACAATATAACAAACTCAACTGTTTTAAGATTCATCGGTAACAAAAAAGAGACGTTGGATAAAAATGAATCAACATTTACACCATATGGTGTTAAAATAACACTTATTTCTGCCAACACAGTTACATTGGTGTGATTTTAACACCCTGTAGCTTTAATTTATATTTTCTCTTGGGCATATATTATTATGTGACAACACCCATTGTGTCAATTTTAACTTACCTCAGTTTTTGTAGTGTAGATTCATAATTAATTTAAACGCAAAAAGGACCAAAGTAAATACCATTAACTCCAGAGAGTCATTGCAGCGTTGCAACAGCGTTGTGGCGTGTCGTGGCCGAGCGGATAAGAACACCGAACTCAAGCTCTGGTGTTTCTGATCAGCAGAGTGTGGGTTCGAATCCCAGTCGTGACACTTGTGTCCCTAAGTAAGACACTTAACCACATGCTTCGTCCTTTGGATGGGACGTTAAGCCGTAGGTCCCGTGTGTTGTGTAATGCAAAAGAACCCAGTGCACTTATCGTAAAGAGAAGGGGTTCGCCGCCCCGGTGTTCCTGGTTTGATTGGCTGCATATTGCGCCACAGCACATTGTATACCATTACATGGTGCTATGCAAAGGAACAGGTCTCATACTTCAACACGTAACTCCACTTACCTTGTACTGTAGGAAAAATACTGATATATTTATACCACCCACTTGTCTTTTCTTGCAAAGTGAACGACACCGAGCAAGTTCCGGTTCCAGAGGCAGATATCACTCATTACATCGTGCTTGATCTTGAACGTGTTATCAACGACAAGTACAATCATCCCGTGTATAACCCAGCCTATGAGGTCAAAGGTGACAGTTCAACCTTCAGATCACCGCAGATAAACCGTGTAACATTCAAATATCCAGCCTCGCCACTTCTCACGCAGTACCAGGAATTGTCGGATTTTGAAATGTGCAGCATGGAAAGTGTGTTGGCCTATCATCAGGAACTCTGTATAAATGAACTCTGTGAATGTACACAGGTTCTTCATGTCGAGCTTGGGAAGGTATGGTGGCAACACACCCTTATTATTTTCGTCAAGTCGCGAAATATTGTTGTACGTGAACTAATGCATTCACGCCTTAACATTTTAGTACATTTGAGTAAGTTTACGGTTCCGAAGTTGATTGACATGAAATCTGATGTCAAGACTTGTATTTTTTAGCAAATCCGCAAAAGAAAATTTAGGTCTGGTTTCTTTGGCACAAAATAAATTGTATTGCCTATAATACGAACAATGGTTGAACTCTGAGTACAATGACCCAGTACAATAAGTACAATGGCCCAGGGCAGAGATGTAAGTTTAAAAATCTCATGTTAATTACCAATTGAATAATCAAGTAGCCTGATCATTGTTCCCACCCACCTTCCTGCCCTTATTCTGTGATTTGTATTTTCTTGTCATCTCCAAACCACATTAACGACATTCAACTGGATGTTATAACTATGATTCTTTTATTTTTGTCTAGGTTGTTGAGTTAGTACTTATTGCCCATGGTAATTTCGATATTGCTCACCCGATGCACATTCACGGCTATAGATTCCAAGTGGTGGCTCAAGATAAGCTAGGAAAGACGACAACAGTTGAAGAGGTCAAGCGCCTAGATAAAGCAGGTATCCGAAAGTTTACACATCACTTGATTTAAAGAAATTGACGCACAACAACCAACCAATAAAGTTTCATGTTATGTTTAGATTATTGAGAAACTTCATGTAACAGGTTCATTTTTAACTGCATTTTTAAATTTTTGGTTATTTTTTCAAATTTACAGCTTAAAATTGTAATTATAGTCCAACAATTGCTAACGAACAAGATTTTAAAGCAACACATTTTTCTTTTAACAAACATTTTCTCCTCCGAATTGTGAAAAACATGCTCCAGATTTTACGAATCAATCTATTTTTCTAGGGTTATAATTTAAAAATGATAAATTCCAGCTATTTGTAGCAATATATCGCACATGTTGTCATGTTTGAGGTTCAAGGGATAACAACATCTATCCCTCCTCTTTTCACTTGGTTTGAGCAGCAAAGGATACACAAATTATCCCTTCCACTTTTCGGCTAGGTTTGAGGAACAAGGGTTAACCAATTATATCCCCTCCTCTTTTCGGCTGGGTTTGGGCAACAAGGGATAGAACATTCAATCCAACTGTAGGTTAAAAAGAAACAACACTTTGCTTTGCTAATAATGAATAGACTAGAAACAATTAATTTGTAGTTTTCTTTCGACCCCCTGGAAATGTATATTAACTTCGTGTCGAGTTGACTAAGATTCTTTCCACTTTCAGGCAATATCACTCGCCGCACTCATAATGTGCCACACAAGGACACCGTAGCCCCATGGGGAGGCGGTTACGTCGTTGTACGTTTCGTGGCGGATAACCCGGGATGGTGGCTGTTTCATTGTCACATATCATTGCACTTCACGGTACGTAAATGTAATGAATTACTCGCAACTACCTATACTGACGCTTTCAATGTAGTGAACTGCAATCTTTGATACAGTGCCTTTAAATTTGTTGACAAACTTCAAAAGAAAATGAGTCTACTGTATTTTAGGGGAATAGCTCATCATGTTTGAGTGTAGGGGATATCCAGGTTCATCAACCCTCACCCCCATTTTGTTCACCGAATAGTCCACAGCCATTACATTAAAGTTAAACATGTAGTGTTGTTGTATAGTTTGTTAATTTCAACTTTGTTGACATTGGCTACATCTCTGACAGTTTTTTTTAATATAGATATTTCTGATTCAGCTTTGCATGACAAAATCATGTTGAGAAAGTAAACCAAATTTCCTCAGAGCTGTCAACACACCCCTTGCATATGACGTCACAAGCTCTGACGGTGACCTGTAACTGAGGTCTAAGGAAGATCTATCATTGGCCGAGAATTGTTCGTGGCGCATACACGCGTGCACGGTTCCTTCATTGGATGTTAGCCATGACAACCTACCTGCAAGCTCGGGTCTATAATTTCATGTATTCAATCATAGATTATGTTGGTGCTTTTTCTTAGGCTGGCATGACGATGGTTATTCACGTAGGTTCCGACAAAGACCTACCACCAGTTCCACGTAATTTCCCTCGATGTGGCGGTGACTGGCACCAACAGGAAACCGTGCCAAATAAACCTGCCACCACTCCGAATTCTGCTAGTTACAATGGGAGATACTCGACAATGTCGCTCGCTGTGGCAGGTTGTGCTGTCTCTACCATTATCGTGATGTTGATTTAATTGTTCTCCAATTTGCCCCTCCTCCTTCCCCACCAAACAGAGTAAAGCCCTTTTCACACTACAGAGCCATTTCCCGGGAAATAAAATCCCGGGAAAATCCCGGGAGTTTTTAACCCCACCGCCACCCCAGGAACCGTGCTCACTATCCCAATTTGGTAACTCCCGGGAGAACTATTTCCCAGGAATATCAAGGTCGTTTTTACACTTGCGATCAAGCCCCAGGAAATGTGGTAAACAGGTCAGCCCTTTCGAGATTAATGACGTCTCAATACAGTGGACGCAAAAGGTGGGGTAAGTTAAACCCGCTTCTGTTCTCACTAGCTGCTTTTTCCCGGGAAAAACGTTTTACCCCGGGGTTAACTGCCTTAACCCTACCCCTGAGCAGGGTTAATTATTTCCCGGTAATAAGCTAATTCCCGGGAAATTCCCGGGATTTTTTTTTGTAGTGTGAACAGATCGACCAAAAGTTCCCGGGAATTTCCCGGGAAATACCTATAGTGTGAAAAGGGCTTAAGAGGCATAAGCATAGTTGTTTCGTTTCTTTATTTTATAGATGTTTTTTGTTTGATTATCTTGTGATCGTTTGTTTGGTTGATAGTAGACTTTTGAACAAGGCGTTACATTTCTGTCGCGGTGATAGCGAAACGGTTTCTCGCAACTATCTCGCGAAACTGCTTTTTCGCGCAAGAGTTCTGCTTTCACCACACGGTCCAATTTAACAACTTGTGAAACGCGACAGTTGTACATTTATACAAGTTTGTACCTAGTATATTACTATGGTTGGCTTGGCGGCCAATGAGACTGCCTGGACGCTTCCATTTTTTTGAGGGTGGTAATGTTTTCAAATACTGTGAATACATTACATTTTTAGACTGAAAACATTTGTAAATAAGTTTTGTGCTGTTAACTGCATGCTTCAGTAATTTAAAAGTTTTATCTATAATGTTTACTTAGCATATTATATCTACATTATTATACATCTGTTTAAGATTCGTCCCCAGTCACAAAATGTAGTCAATTATTTATGTATATGCATACCCTGCTCTATGGGTCTCACAGTCACACGTTTTCAATCACTGTGTCGGTTAACGTGGATGATCTTCTTATCGAGTCACCACACAAGTCCCGTTAAGTGCATGCTCCACACAGGCGCTCTGGCACGGCAGTTCATAGTCTTGGTCCAAGACGTCACTATCTCATACTCGTGATAGAGCGGTTTTTCTTCTCGAACCCATCGCGTTTGAAAACCCGACAGAGGGCGCGCTTTTCTTCATGAATTCATCGCGTTTGATGACTGGAAGCTGGAAATCGAAACGCGGATAGTGACGCCCTCTGTTGTTTGAATTGATCCATTCCAGTGCGAACTACCAACGCAACGATGGATAGTGATTCATTCTGTTGTTGGAATAGATACATGCGAAGGTCTTGGAACCAAGACTAGGCAGTTCACGGCTTCCAGGTCATCTTGGCACCATGGCTCTGGCAGGAGTGGGCAGACTAGTAGGTGTTCCATTGCCTTTTCCTAGCCGCATTCACATAGAACTTGAGTATAGTGTGGTTGAAGGATTCGCAGATTTTCATCTGACAGGGACCGCGACGTGAACGCTCCTTCAATGGCCCCAAACGTGGATGATGATCGACTCCATTTCCTCATATGGATGAATCCATATCCTCTGTACAAAGTGTATTGTTAATATTCTTGTACGCATACAGTTTGAATATTTATAGATTTTACAAAACGCCAATCAGATGCGTCCGTATGAAATCGGCTGAAAAGCCCATAAGCCGTACACAAACAGCTGTCGGGTTTTCACAAGTCGCTAAATTGGACCGTAGTCGGTGAAAGCAGCAGTTTCGCGAGAGAGCCGTTTCGCTATCACCGCGATAGAAATTTAACGACTTGTCCACAATCTAGGTTAATAGTGGTTTTAAAATTAGGTAGGCCTACAGTGGGTGATCATGTTCTTTTTATTGTTTTGCTTCGGGATCAATGCGGTTTATTTCCCCCAACTTTTTTAGCGCAAGCTTATTTTTAAATGTAAATGCTTATATAACATTGTCTATGCCTCTGACGAAGGTCCGGTTTGAAGCGAAAGCTGAGGCAATCTCCCCTACAAATTATAGATATATAAATGGATATGTTTGTGTTTGCGTTTGTTTATGCCTATGACGAAGGTCCGGTTTGGATCCCCTAGATATATATATATATGTATGGTGCCATAATTATAATTGAGTACAATACAAAATACATATATTCTTCTACAATATGAGAAAAGACCAGTTTAACCGACTGTTCTAAACATTGTGTTAAAACTCTCCGGGGACAGATTCAATCAAAATCCAACGGATGAAACACGTGCACTGTAGCTGTAGCAAGAATGACTTCGCCTTTTTGCTCTAATGAATACAACAACTAGTGAAATTGACTTTTATTAAGCTTGCAACTGTTTGACCACGTTCATAAATTCCCGGTGTAGTATCCAAATGTTCAAGTCTATAAATATTTAATTTTAATTAAGGTGGCAGATTAATTACTATAATTGCTTGCGTTTAGCTAATACCTTAATAATGTAGGCAAAAATAAAATAAAAATAAAATTGGGAGTAGTATTTTCTGAGTTGATTCTACGAGATAATCTTACGGCATTAATTATTATTTTAAATAATCTGCTCTTACTAATGAAAACAATTAATTATTTTTCAAAATATGAAAGTCATGTTTGTAAAATGGTGAAAAGCAATAATATTACATTATACCTGTCAGTTTTGATTTTATCTAATTATACTATAAGTTTACTCTTCATAATTAACCAATACAAAGGGGTTATGAGTAGCACGTGGTGGGGAAAAAACTGGGAACAAGGTTGGCGACCTACCAACTTTAAATTGCCGTAATTTTTTACTGCGTGAGGGCGTATGTGGACCAATTTCACGTAATGAAAAACAATTAAACAAACGGGTTGTTGTCAATGTTGTTGTCATTATGTTGATGTATTTCGTCATTGATGCAAGAAAACTACATACAGGAAATTAACTTATAAAACTGTAATTGTGATGCAAGACATTTCCTGATAAAAGCGCCCACATGCGGTCAAGTCAATTGGACCTAGACTTGTCCCCTGTCTTTTTCCGCAAGGATAAAACAAGGCACTGGTCTTACAGGCTCAATGAATTCAATGGATAACATTATTTATTTGGATAAACGTGCAGTGACGTAAGCTTTCCATATATGTGTTATGATTGGTCCGAAGTGATGTACTGGTAGTTTGTCAGCGGATAAAGACAGGGGACTAGTCTAGGTTTCCGATTGCTGGTGTTTACACAATGATCCCAGCAAACTTTTGCTTCATTGGACTCCACAGAGGAACTCTTTAGAAAAGGGAATAATATAACAACAATGGTTTTCATTATTATGGAATGCCTCACCTTAAATTAACCCGAAGAGCTTTACTCAGAAAGAGTAAGCAAGGAAACAAGTGAATGGAAAGCAAGCCAACGGTATATGATGGCCTGTCGAGTAAATTCCACGAGATATCACAGTTTATACACTTTTCTTCCTACGTTACTACGTCCTAAATAAATTGCATCACAGACACGATTGTTTGGTTTACAGTTGATTTCGCATGGGCAAAACACCTGCATAAATACGCCACGAATTCTACAAAATACATACGCCTTCAAATTCTAAAAAAACACCAGGTAGGGCCTACACCAAAATACAGTCGAATTATTTTCAAAATACGTTTCCATTCTTATCCAGATTCCTTTGAATTCTTTTCAAAATACATCAACATTCTTAAACTGTGTTTAGTGGGTGCCAGTCCCTTATTTGAAGACGTGAGTCTGCGTATTACAGGCAAGTCGGAATTAGCTGGATCAGACAAGGCGTTTAAGTATCGCTCTGCAATGGTGACTGGACGAGACGATCTGGTGTAAAAATACAGTCCCGTCGTCTGATATGACTAATGTCGTCTAATCTCAAAAATCCCGCGTAGCCAATGAAACATATAAAAAGAGTTCGGAGGTCAGCCAGTGTCGCAGTTGGATGACCATGGGAATCCAGTAATTTTTGTAATACCGTAAGCAAAGAATCGGCGCTTACGGAAGCAGGGAATTCCGCGCTTACGTCAAACGTATTTCACGGGTTAGCAGGGAATTTTTGCTTGTGCGCGTGCGTAGTCCACGTTACTAGGCATTCTACGCTTACACAGCTAGCGCAGAAATTCGGCGCTTGCTCGGTAAGCGGAGAATGGTGATCGCAAGCGCAGAATTCGGCGGTAAGCAGAGCCATGAAATTGGGCCCTGGTGTTAAGGGCTCTTTTCTATGGACTGGTGAAGCGTGTACTAGTTTGTAACCTTGTGATGCTAATTAGAACATGGGATCTTCAGTAGGTGATGGTAGCCCGGCTAGATTATGTACTAGCCCACCTTGTTGAGCTGTAATGGCTCTCTTTTAACATCGGTCTTATAACACTCACCATTACAGCCCACCATCCATACATGTCAGCCCGGCTGTTCATGAATATGCACGAGCGAGGAAGCCTACAGCAAGCGCCGCGCGACGTCACCTTATGCATATTCATGACTTGCCATGCGCGCGCGCACACATCGAGCTCCGAAGTACTACAGCTTCCCGTGACGTCATCTGATGCATATTCATAATACGCCATACACACACGCGCGGACAGATCAGCCGGGTGCCCTGACTTCTCACGATCAGCAGGCAGTGAATCATACGTAAGATGGCGGCCCCGTTGCGAGACGAACTTCAATGTAATTTTTGTACACAATTTTTTTTTGCCATTTTCAAATCATCATATCTGGACTAAGGCATCATTTGGTGAGCCCTGGAATATGTCACAAAAATTGTAAGGATGTAAGGAACAAAGTGAGGGAGGTTGGAGTAGTATGTGATGTTTATAAGTGGGAGAAATTTGCGATCAAAGAGGTACGACTTGCTCGTACTTTTAAACTACGCGTTTAAGACATGTATGGATGGTGGGCTGTAATGGTGAGTGTTATAAGACCGATGTTAAAAGAGAGCCATTACAGCTCAACAAGGTGGGCTAGATTATGTACCCACTTGGTGCTTGCAGCAAGAGAGTCTGCAGCAGTTTTCGCCCCAGACGTCGCAGATAGATGCGCGAGATAGAGGGTCAGATGGTACGGGCTAGATCGGCTTGAAAAGACTGAGTTCCGGTTTTAAATCTCGCCCAGTTTTCCCATTAATTACTACATGAGGCGAGGTATTTTTTGTTGTGGATGATGCCTTGGCTGCCATCAGTAGATTGGGTAGTGACTTATGAGCTAGGTGTTGGAGGGTTTGGTCTTGGATGGAGTTGCTGGCGGATTTCCGTATCTCTGCCAATAAAAAACAAACCAGAAAAACCACAAGTACACATTTCGCAAATTGCCAAACGCATAATTTGGCCATCTTAGCCATAACACTTCGGACGCTTAAAAACTACGACTTACACCTTACAACTTACAAGGCAATCGGTATCAGTCCAGCGTTAGCTGGCGCTCGGAGGCCACGAAGAACCCCCTAGTTTCTAGGAGGAAATGTGGTTGCGTCCAAGGACACCGAGTGAGGGCGCAGTCCCCTTTCCTTGCAGCGATTCTTTGGAGGGAGGGGATTTTGGGAAAAAGCAAGGTGTAATTGCTCAATCGAGAAGGAGGAATTGTCCCTATACACCAATCCTTCACCGATCTTGAACTCTTGGTGGCAGCAGACAAACTGCGGCGGTACTGCGGTGGTACGACCTTGCCACTTATGTAACTATTATTTATAAACAACCATTATTTACATATAACCATTTATAAATTAACTAGTGTAGCCCAGCCCTTAAGCTCATCGATAGGCAGCACAGTACCACCCAGGTACCACCGCAGTAATGGAGGCCTTTACTGCTGCCACCAAGAGTTCAAGATCGGCGAAGAATTGGTGTATAACAGGGTTTATATATGCACTGGTCAGTGAGCAGCAACAAAGGGACATTACGTAATCGCTCAACGAGCATCATGTCGTACCATAACGAAAAGAAATGTCACTTTCTTCCTACGTTCCTACGTCAGAAAATGTATTTCTTTTCTATTCCTACCTCATGCTGATTAAGTTAATAAAACAAGCAAACAAATAAATTGCATCACAGACATGATTGTTTGGTTTACAGTTGATTGCGCTTGGGCAAAACACCTGTATAATGAGTTACGCCAAAGAAGGGGTTTCATGTGTTGCTATGCTAAAATACAATAAACTTAAATCTCCAAAAGACGCACAACAATTATATCTTACATATATTAAATATTTCCGCAAAGATATCTTCCCAAACATCTGGCGCGCAAATCGGCCTTGTGCATTTGCACTGAGTAACGGATTATATAATCCACTCGTTTGTCAAATAGACATTTTGCCAAGTGGCTTTACTCTGGACAACCATTGTACTTTATATACATCCTGGGCAGTATCCCAGGTCTGAACAACAAAAACCTCGATTAGATAATTTGGGAGGTTTTATATAATCCAATCTCAATGCCAAAGTAAAGAATGTTGTTTCTGCGCAAAAAGGCGAATCATTACCAAAAGAGGGTGCTGGGCGAAAGGAAATATTCATCAACTTCCAATCTAGTACTTGCTTAAAAATGTAAGCCGTCTGGACAAATGAGTGGCTAAAAATTTGAGGACGACCATTTTGGGACAACTAGGGTACCTGCCGCTTTGGATGATTCCATGTGCCTGAAAACTTGACATAATTATAAGTGAAACAGGCGGGCAAAAGTAATTGTTATGACCGGACCAGTCCTGACAAAACGCATTGACTCCGGCGACACCCTTGCACCAAAACCTGGCATTGAATGCTTGGAGCTTTCTGTTCTGAGGGATGCAAATCGGTCAATTGTGTGGGGGGTCCCCATGCAAAATCAATTGTTGCAAAGGAATGGTCATCTATAGACCAATCGTCATAATCGAAGAATTTGCCTATTTTATCTGCTATCTTATTCTCTGCCCTGGGTAACAATTCGGGAACTATGACAATACTGTGTGAATGACAAATGGTGTAAATGCAGATTGCTAATTCTTGCAGCTTGGGCTTAGCGCTCCCGCAACTTATAATCCTAAAATTAAACGAGTCTAATTTATTAGGCGAAGTTTGATTGAGATTCTACCGATCCATTATGACGAACGAAAGAGATTACGTGAGATAGCGCTCACCAGCCAGCTATAATCAATCTTTAAAGCACAAGTCAAAAGGTTCAAATGACGAAAAGGAGTTCACTGAAGAAGAACGGGTGGGCACGTAATCTCTTTCGTTCGTCATAATGGATCGGTAGAATCTCAATCAAACTTCGCCTAATAAATTAGACTCGTTTAATTTTAGGATTCTACCTCACCATTATGACGTAACTCCATAGACTACGTGAGATGTTTAGAGCAAGAACATTTTGACTTGTTAACATACAACAAGGACTCACAAAATGGAATACCAAGAGAACAATACTTACGTCTGGTTCAACTCGTTTTAATGTAACTCACAGAATAATACACATCCTTTCTATAATAAAGGAGCGAACATCGGCTACATGACAGTTTTCACTTCTTGTTTATAATTGAAGTAGACAATGCAGGGTTTTGAACTATAGGTTTGTTATAAAACTTTGCGAAAGTCTTCGCGCCCGACCATCCTGCAGTCTTCAAGATAACCTGTATTGGAACTCCTGCAGTTGCAGCTGCTGAAGTGGAGGCTGCTCGTACACTGTGAGCTGTAAAAACACTTGTGTCAACTCCTGCAGACTTTAGCATATCTCTAATCCATCTGCTTATACTGTCTGTAGATAAAGCTTTAAATGGCTTTTGAAAACTTATAAACAAACGTTTCTCTTCACCACGAACATTCTTTGTTCGTTTTAAATATTCTGATAAATTGGCAACAACACAAAGATCAGGATTTTCTGATAAGACGGGTAAAACAAAGTCGGCTTGATGTACTCCTGGCCTACTTTGTTTTAATAAATGTCCCGCTGTAATACGACACTCTGTGTCAGATATTAATACATCATCAATGCATATAAATTGCAGTGTTTGGGTTCGTTGGGCTGTAACTAGAGCCAACAACGTAACTACTTTCTTACTGTTATCAACGACAAGTACAATCATCCCGTGTATAACCCAGCCTATGAGGTCAAAGGTGACAGTTCAACCTTCAGATCACCGCAGATAAACCGTGTAACATTCAAATATCCAGCCTCGCCACTTCTCACGCAGTACCAGGAATTGTCGGATTTTGAAATGTGCAGCATGGAAAGTGTGTTGGCCTATCATCAGGAACTCTGTATAAATGAACTCTGTGAATGTACACAGGTTCTTCATGTCGAGCTTGGGAAGGTATGGTGGCAACACACCCTTATTATTTTCGTCAAGTCGCGAAATATTGTTGTACGTGAACTAATGCATTCACGCCTTAACATTTTAGTACATTTGAGTAAGTTTACGGTTCCGAAGTTGATTGACATGAAATCTGATGTCAAGACTTGTATTTTTTAGCAAATCCGCAAAAGAAAATTTAGGTCTGGTTTCTTTGGCACAAAATAAATTGTATTGCCTATAATACGAACAATGGTTGAACTCTGAGTACAATGACCCAGTACAATAAGTACAATGGCCCAGGGCAGAGATGTAAGTTTAAAAATCTCATGTTAATTACCAATTGAATAATCAAGTAGCCTGATCATTGTTCCCACCCACCTTCCTGCCCTTATTCTGTGATTTGTATTTTCTTGTCATCTCCAAACCACATTAACGACATTCAACTGGATGTTATAACTATGATTCTTTTATTTTTGTCTAGGTTGTTGAGTTAGTACTTATTGCCCATGGTAATTTCGATATTGCTCACCCGATGCACATTCACGGCTATAGATTCCAAGTGGTGGCTCAAGATAAGCTAGGAAAGACGACAACAGTTGAAGAGGTCAAGCGCCTAGATAAAGCAGGTATCCGAAAGTTTACACATCACTTGATTTAAAGAAATTGACGCACAACAACCAACCAATAAAGTTTCATGTTATGTTTAGATTATTGAGAAACTTCATGTAACAGGTTCATTTTTAACTGCATTTTTAAATTTTTGGTTATTTTTTCAAATTTACAGCTTAAAATTGTAATTATAGTCCAACAATTGCTAACGAACAAGATTTTAAAGCAACACATTTTTCTTTTAACAAACATTTTCTCCTCCGAATTGTGAAAAACATGCTCCAGATTTTACGAATCAATCTATTTTTCTAGGGTTATAATTTAAAAATGATAAATTCCAGCTATTTGTAGCAATATATCGCACATGTTGTCATGTTTGAGGTTCAAGGGATAACAACATCTATCCCCTCCTCTTTTTCACTTGGTTTGAGCAGCAAAGGATACACAAATTATCCCTTCCACTTTTCGGCTAGGTTTGAGGAACAAGGGTTAACCAATTATATCCCCTCCTCTTTTCGGCTGGGTTTGGGCAACAAGGGATAGAACATTCAATCCAACTGTAGGTTAAAAAGAAACAACACTTTGCTTTGCTAATAATGAATAGACTAGAAACAATTAATTTGTAGTTTTCTTTCGACCCCCTGGAAATGTATATTAACTTCGTGTCGAGTTGACTAAGATTCTTTCCACTTTCAGGCAATATCACTCGCCGCACTCATAATGTGCCACACAAGGACACTGTAGCCCCATGGGGAGGCGGTTACGTCGTTGTACGTTTCGTGGCGGATAACCCGGGATGGTGGCTGTTTCATTGTCACATATCATTGCACTTCACGGTACGTAAATGTAATGAATTACTCGCAACTACCTATACTGACGCTTTCAATGTAGTGAACTGCAATCTTTGATACAGTGCCTTTAAATTTGTTGACAAACTTCAAAAGAAAATGAGTCTACTGTATTTTAGGGGAATAGCTCATCATGTTTGAGTGTAGGGGATATCCAGGTTCATCAACCCTCACCCCCCCCCCATTTTGTTCACCGAATAGTCCACAGCCATTACATTAAAGTTAAACATGTAGTGTTGTTGTATAGTTTGTTAATTTCAACTTTGTTGACATTGGCTACATCTCTGACAGTTTTTTTTAATATAGATATTTCTGATTCAGCTTTGCATGACAAAATCATGTTGAGAAAGTAAACCAAATTTCCTCAGAGCTGTCAACACACCCCTTGCATATGACGTCACAAGCTCTGACGGTGACCTGTAACTGAGGTCTAAGGAAGATCTATCATTGGCCGAGAATTGTTCGTGGCGCATACACGCGTGCACGGTTCCTTCATTGGATGTTAGCCATGACAACCTACCTGCAAGCTCGGGTCTATAATTTCATGTATTCAATCATAGATTATGTTGGTGCTTTTTCTTAGGCTGGCATGACGATGGTTATTCACGTAGGTTCCGACAAAGACCTACCACCAGTTCCACGTAATTTCCCTCGATGTGGCGGTGACTGGCACCAACAGGAAACCGTGCCAAATAAACCTGCCACCACTCCGAATTCTGCTAGTTACAATGGGAGATACTCGACAATGTCGCTCGCTGTGGCAGGTTGTGCTGTCTCTACCATTATCGTGATGTTGATTTAATTGTTCTCCAATTTGCCCCTCCACCTTCCCCACCAAACAGAGTAAAGCCCTTTTCACACTACAGAGCCATTTCCCGGGAAATAAAATCCCGGGAAAATCCCGGGAGTTTTTAACCCCACCGCCACCCCAGGAACCGTTCTCACTATCCCAATTTGGTAACTCCCGGGAGAACTATTTCCCAGGAATATCAAGGTCGTTTTCACACTTGCGATCAAGCCCCAGGAAATGTGGTAAACAGGTCAGCCCTTTCGAGATTAATGACGTCTCAATACAGTGGACGCAAAAGGTGGGGTAAGTTAAACCCGCTTCTGTTCTCACTAGCTGCTTTTTCCCGGGAAAAACGTTTTACCCCGGGGTTAACTGCCTTAACCCTACCCCTGAGCAGGGTTAATTATTTCCCGGTAATAAGCTAATTCCCGGGAAATTCCCGGGATTTTTTTTTGTAGTGTGAACAGATCGACCAAAAGTTCCCGGGAATTTCCCGGGAAATACCTATAGTGTGAAAAGGGCTTAAGAGGCATAAGCATAGTTGTTTCGTTTCTTTATTTTATAGATGTTTTTTGTTTGATTATCTTGTGATCGTTTGTTTGGTTGATAGTAGACTTTTGAACAAGGCGTTACATTTCTGTCGCGGTGATAGCGAAACGGTTTCTCGCAACTATCTCGCGAAACTGCTTTTTCGCGCAAGAGTTCTGCTTTCACCACACGGTCCAATTTAACAACTTGTGAAACGCGACAGTTGTACATTTATACAAGTTTGTACCTAGTATATTACTATGGTTGGCTTGGCGGCCAATGAGACTGCCTGGACGCTTCCATTTTTTGAGGGTGGTAATGTTTTCAAATACTGTGAATACATTACATTTTTAGACTGAAAACATTTGTAAATAAGTTTTGTGCTGTTAACTGCATGCTTCAGTAATTTAAAAGTTTTATCTATAATGTTTACTTAGCATATTATATCTACATTATTATACATCTGTTTAAGATTCGTCCCCAGTCACAAAATGTAGTCAATTATTTATGTATATGCATACCCTGCTCTATGGGTCTCACAGTCACACGTTTTCAATCACTGTGTCGGTTAACGTGGATGATCTTCTTATCGAGTCACCACACAAGTCCCGTTAAGTGCATGCTCCACACAGGCGCTCTGGCACGGCAGTTCATAGTCTTGGTCCAAGACGTCACTATCTCATACTCGTGATAGAGCGGTTTTTCTTCTCGAACCCATCGCGTTTGAAAACCCGACAGAGGGCGCGCTTTTCTTCATGAATTCATCGCGTTTGATGACTGGAAGCTGGAAATCGAAACGCGGATAGTGACGCCCTCTGTTGTTTGAATTGATCCATTCCAGTGCGAACTACCAACGCAACGATGGATAGTGATTCATTCTGTTGTTGGAATAGATACATGCGAAGGTCTTGGAACCAAGACTAGGCAGTTCACGGCTTCCAGGTCATCTTGGCACCATGGCTCTGGCAGGAGTGGGCAGACTAGTAGGTGTTCCATTGCCTTTTCCTAGCCGCATTCACATAGAACTTGAGTATAGTGTGGTTGAAGGATTCGCAGATTTTCATCTGACAGGGACCGCGACGTGAACGCTCCTTCAATGGCCCCAAACGTGGATGATGATCGACTCCATTTCCTCATATGGATGAATCCATATCCTCTGTACAAAGTGTATTGTTAATATTCTTGTACGCATACAGTTTGAATATTTATAGATTTTACAAAACGCCAATCAGATGCGTCCGTATGAAATCGGCTGAAAAGCCCATAAGCCGTACACAAACAGCTGTCGGGTTTTCACAAGTCGCTAAATTGGACCGTAGTCGGTGAAAGCAGCAGTTTCGCGAGAGAGCCGTTTCGCTATCACCGCGACAGAAATTTAACGACTTGTCCACAATCTAGGTTAATAGTGGTTTTAAAATTAGGTAGGCCTACAGTGGGTGATCATGTTCTTTTTATTGTTTTGCTTCGGGATCAATGCGGTTTATTTCCCCCAACTTTTTTAGCGCAAGCTTATTTTTAAATGTAAATGCTTATATAACATTGTCTATGCCTGTGACGAAGGTCCGGTTTGAAGCGAAAGCTGAGGCAATCTCCCCTACAAATTATAGATATATAAATGGATATGTTTGTGTTTGCGTTTGTTTATGCCTATGACGAAGGTCCGGTTTGGATCCCCTAGATATATATATATATTTGTATGGTGCCATAATTATAATTGAGTACAATACAAAATACATATATTCTTCTACAATATGAGAAAAGACCAGTTTAACCGACTGTTCTAAACATTGTGTTAAAACTCTCCGGGGACAGATTCAATCAAAATCCAACGGATGAAACACGTGCACTGTAGCTGTAGCAAGAATGACTTCGCCTTTTTGCTCTAATGAATACAACAACTAGTGAAATTGACTTTTATTAAGCTTGCAACTGTTTGACCACGTTCATAAATTCCCGGTGTAGTATCCAAATGTTCAAGTCTATAAATATTTAATTTTAATTAAGGTGGCAGATTAATTACTATAATTGCTTGCGTTTAGCTAATACCTTAATAATGTAGGCAAAAATAAAATAAAAATAAAATTGGGAGTAGTATTTTCTGAGTTGATTCTACGAGATAATGTTACGGCATTAATTATTATTTTAAATAATCTGCTCTTACTAATGAAACAAATTAATTATTTTTCAAAATATGAAAGTCATGTTTGTAAAATGGTGAAAAGCAATAATATTACATTATACCTGTCAGTTTTGATTTTATCTAATTATACTATAAGTTTACTCTTCATAATTAACCAATACAAAGGGGTTATGAGTAGCACGTGGTGGGGAAAAAACTGGGAACAAGGTTGGCGACCTACCAACTTTAAATTGCCGTAATTTTTTACTGCGTGAGGGCGTATGTGGACCAATTTCACGTAATGAAAAACAATTAAACAAACGGGTTGTTGTCAATGTTGTTGTCATTATGTTGATGTATTTCGTCATTGATGCAAGAAAACTACATACAGGAAATTAACTTATAAAACTGTAATTGTGATGCAAGACATTTCCTGATAAAAGCGCCCACATGCGGTCAAGTCAATTGGACCTAGACTTGTCCCCTGTCTTTTTCCGCAAGGATAAAACAAGGCACTGGTCTTACAGGCTCAATGAATTCAATGGATAACATTATTTATTTGGATAAACGTGCAGTGACGTAAGCTTTCCATATATGTGTTATGATTGGTCCGAAGTGATGTACTGGTAGTTTGTCAGCGGATAAAGACAGGGGACTAGTCTAGGTTTCCGATTGCTGGTGTTTACACAATGATCCCAGCAAACTTTTGCTTCATTGGACTCCACAGAGGAACTCTTTAGAAAAGGGAATAATATAACAACAATGGTTTTCATTATTATGGAATGCCTCACCTTAAATTAACCCGAAGAGCTTTACTCAGAAAGAGTAAGCAAGGAAACAAGTGAATGGAAAGCAAGCCAACGGTATATGATGGCCTGTCGAGTAAATTCCACGAGATATCACAGTTTATACACTTTTCTTCCTACGTTACTACGTCCTAAATAAATTGCATCACAGACACGATTGTTTGGTTTACAGTTGATTTCGCATGGGCAAAACACCTGCATAAATACGCCACGAATTCTACAAAATACATACGCCTTCAAATTCTAAAAACACCAGGTAGGGCCTACACCAAAATACAGTCGAATTATTTTCAAAATACGTTTCCATTCTTATCCAGATTCCTTTGAATTCTTTTCAAAATACATCAACATTCTTAAACTGTGTTTAGTGGGTGCCAGTCCCTTATTTGAAGACGTGAGTCTGCGTATTACAGGCAAGTCGGAATTAGCTGGATCAGACAAGGCGTTTAAGTATCGCTCTGCAATGGTGACTGGACGAGACGATCTGGTGTAAAAATACAGTCCCGTCGTCTGATATGACTAATGTCGTCTAATCTCAAAAATCCCGCGTAGCCAATGAAACATATAAAAAGAGTTCGGAGGTCAGCCAGTGTCGCAGTTGGATGACCATGGGAATCCAGTAATTTTTGTAATATATCGGGGCCCAATTTCATGGCTCTGCTTACCGTAAGCAAAGAATCGGCGCTTACGGAAGCAGGGAATTCCGCGCTTACGTCAAACGTATTTCACGGGTTAGCAGGGAATTTTTGCTTGTGCGCGTGCGTAGTCCACGTTACTAGGCATTCTACGCTTACACAGCTAGCGCAGAAATTCGGCGCTTGCTCGGTAAGCGGAGAATGGTGATCGCAAGCGCAGAATTCGGCAGTAAGCAGAGCCATGAAATTGGGCCCTGGTGTTAAGGGCTCTTTTCTATGGACTGGTGAAGCGTGTACTAGTTTGTAACCTTGTGATGCTAATTAGAACATGGGATCTTCAGTAGGTGATGGTAGCCCGGCTAGATTATGTACTAGCCCACCTTGTTGAGCTGTAATGGCTCTCTTTTAACATCGGTCTTATAACACTCACCATTACAGCCCACCATCCATACATGTCTTAAACGCGTAGTAAAAAAGTACGAGCAAGTCGTACCTCTTTGATCGCAAATTTCTCCCACTTACAAACATCACATACTACTCCAACCTCCCTCACTTTGTTCCTTACATCCTTACAATTTTTGTGACATATTCCAGGGCTCACCAAATGATGCCTTTGTCCAGATATGATGATTTGAAAATGGCAAACAAAAAATGTGTACAAAAATTACATTGAAGTTCGTCTCGTAACGGGGCCGCCATTTAACTTCTGCTTCCCTGCCTGTTGATCGTGAGAAAGTCAGGGCGCCCGGCTGTTCATGAATATGCACGAGCGAGGAAGCCTACAGCAAGCGCCGCGCGACGTCACCTTATGCATATTCATGACTTGCCATGCGCGCGCGCACACATCGAGCTCCGAAGTACTACAGCTTCCCGTGACGTCATCTGATGCATATTCATAATACGCCATACACACACGCGCGGACAGATCAGCCGGGTGCCCTGACTTCTCACGATCAGCAGGCAGTGAATCATACGTAAGATGGCGGCCCCGTTGCGAGACGAACTTCAATGTAATTTTTGTACACAATTTTTTTTTTGCCATTTTCAAATCATCATATCTGGACTAAGGCATCATTTGGTGAGCCCTGGAATATGTCACAAAAATTGTAAGGATGTAAGGAACAAAGTGAGGGAGGTTGGAGTAGTATGTGATGTTTATAAGTGGGAGAAATTTGCGATCAAAGAGGTACGACTTGCTCGTACTTTTAAACTACGCGTTTAAGACATGTATGGATGGTGGGCTGTAATGGTGAGTGTTATAAGACCGATGTTAAAAGAGAGCCATTACAGCTCAACAAGGTGGGCTAGATTATGTACCCACTTGGTGCTTGCAGCAAGAGAGTCTGCAGCAGTTTTCGCCCCAGACGTCGCAGATAGATGCGCGAGATAGAGGGTCAGATGGTACGGGCTAGATCGGCTTGAAAAGACTGAGTTCCGGTTTTAAATCTCGCCCAGTTTTCCCATTAATTACTACATGAGGCGAGGTATTTTTTGTTGTGGATGATGCCTTGGCTGCCATCAGTAGATTGGGTAGTGACTTATGAGCTAGGTGTTGGAGGGTTTGGTCTTGGATGGAGTTGCTGGCGGATTTCCGTATCTCTGCCAATAAAAAACAAACCAGAAAAACCACAAGTACACATTTCGCAAATTGCCAAACGCATAATTTGGCCATCTTAGCCATAACACTTCGGACGCTTAAAAACTACGACTTACACCTTACAACTTACAAGGCAATCGGTATCAGTCCAGCGTTAGCTGGCGCTCGAGGCCACGAAGAACCCCCTAGTTTCTAGGAGGAAATGTGGTTGCGTCCAAGGACACCGAGTGAGGGCGCAGTCCCCTTTCCTTGCAGCGATTCTTTGGAGGGAGGGGATTTTGGGAAAAAGCAAGGTGTAATTGCTCAATCGAGAAGGAGGAATTGTCCCTATACACCAATCCTTCACCGATCTTGAACTCTTGGTGGCAGCAGACAAACTGCGGCGGTACTGCGGTGGTACGACCTTGCCACTTATGTAACTATTATTTATAAACAACCATTATTTACATATAACCATTTATAAATTAACTAGTGTAGCCCAGCCCTTAAGCTCATCGATAGGCAGCACAGTACCACCCAGGTACCACCGCAGTAATGGAGGCCTTTACTGCTGCCACCAAGAGTTCAAGATCGGCGAAGAATTGGTGTATAACAGGGTTTATATATGCACTGGTCAGTGAGCAGCAACAAAGGGACATTACGTAATCGCTCAACGAGCATCATGTCGTACCATAACGAAAAGAAATGTCACTTTCTTCCTACGTTCCTACGTCAGAAAATGTATTTCTTTTCTATTCCTACCTCATGCTGATTAAGTTAATAAAACAAGCAAACAAATAAATTGCATCACAGACATGATTGTTTGGTTTACAGTTGATTGCGCTTGGGCAAAACACCTGTATAATGAGTTACGCCAAAGAAGGGGTTTCATGTGTTGCTATGCTAAAATACAATAAACTTAAGTCTCCAAAAGACGCACAACAATTATATCTTCATATATTAAATATTTCCGCAAAGATATCTTCCCAAACATCTGGCGCGCAAATCGGCCTTGTGCATTTGCACTGAGTAACGGATTATATAATCCACTCGTTTGTCAAATAGACATTTTGCCAAGTGGCTTTACTCTGGACAACCATTGTACTTTATATACATCCTGGGCAGTATCCCAGGTCTGAACAACAAAAACCTCGATTAGATAATTTGGGAGGTTTTATATAATCCAATCTCAATGCCAAAGTAAAGAATGTTGTTTCTGCGCAAAAAGGCGAATCATTACCAAAAGAGGGTGCTGGGCGAAAGGAAATATTCATCAACTTCCAATCTAGTACTTGCTTAAAAATGTAAGCCGTCTGGACAAATGAGTGGCTAAAAATTTGAGGACGACCATTTTGGGACAACTAGGGTACCTGCCGCTTTGGATGATTCCATGTGCCTGAAAACTTGACATAATTATAAGTGAAACAGGCGGGCAAAAGTAATTGTTATGACCGGACCAGTCCTGACAAAACGCATTGACTCCGGCGACACCCTTGCACCAAAACCTGGCATTGAATGCTTGGAGCTTTCTGTTCTGAGGGATGCAAATCGGTCAATTGTGTGGGGGGTCCCCATGCAAAATCAATTGTTGCAAAGGAATGGTCATCTATAGACCAATCGTCATAATCGAAGAATTTGCCTATTTTATCTGCTATCTTATTCTCTGCCCTGGGTAACAATTCGGGAACTATGACAATACTGTGTGAATGACAAATGGTGTAAATGCAGATTGCTAATTCTTGCAGCTTGGGCTTAGCGCTCCCGCAACTTATAATCCTAAAATTAAACGAGTCTAATTTATTAGGCGAAGTTTGATTGAGATTCTACCGATCCATTATGACGAACGAAAGAGATTACGTGAGATAGCGCTCACCAGCCAGCTATAATCAATCTTTAAAGCACAAGTCAAAAGGTTCAAATGACGAAAAGGGAGGTCACTGAAGAAGAACGGGTGGGCACGTAATCTCTTTCGTTCGTCATAATGGATCGGTAGAATCTCAATCAAACTTCGCCTAATAAATTAGACTCGTTTAATTTTAGGATTCTACCTCACCATTATGACGTAACTCCATAGACTACGTGAGATGTTTAGAGCAAGAACATTTTGACTTGTTAACATACAACAAGGACTCACAAAATGGAATACCAAGAGAACAATACTTACGTCTGGTTCAACTCGTTTTAATGTAACTCACAGAATAATACACATCCTTTCTATAATAAAGGAGCGAACATCGGCTACATGACAGTTTTCACTTCTTGTTTATAATTGAAGTAGACAATGCAGGGTTTTGAACTATAGGTTTGTTATAAAACTTTGCGAAAGTCTTCGCGCCCGACCATCCTGCAGTCTTCAAGATAACCTGTATTGGAACTCCTGCAGTTGCAGCTGCTGAAGTGGAGGCTGCTCGTACACTGTGAGCTGTAAAAACACTTGTGTCAACTCCTGCAGACTTTAGCATATCTCTAATCCATCTGCTTATACTGTCTGTAGATAAAGCTTTAAATGGCTTTTGAAAACTTATAAACAAACGTTTCTCTTCACCACGAACATTCTTTGTTCGTTTTAAATATTCTGATAAATTGGCAACAACACAAAGATCAGGATTTTCTGATAAGACGGGTAAAACAAAGTCGGCTTGATGTACTCCTGGCCTACTTTGTTTTAATAAATGTCCCGCTGTAATACGACACTCTGTGTCAGATATTAATACATCATCAATGCATATAAATTGCAGTGTTTGGGTTCGTTGGGCTGTAACTAGAGCCAACAACGTAACTACTTTCTTACTGAGCAACTTCAGAGATAGCTCATTTGTATTACCTAATGACTTTAGGAATTTAAACAAAATACCAATGTCCCATATTTCTTTATATCTTGGGAACGATGGTCTACAATTAAATACTCCTTTCATAAATCTGGTTGTTAGAACATGACTGCCAAAAGTAACACCATCTATTGGCAAAGTAATTGATGAAATTGCCGACCTGGCACAATTAATAGAGCTATAACTGAGGCCCTCGTCAAATAATTCTGTTGAGAATTGTAATGCAATGCCTATATTTGGTTTTATAGGATTTATGCTTTGTCTACTGCAAAACGATTCCCATCTCCTGATATACGATGCATACTGTTTTTGCGTGGAGTTTCTCCACGAAGCCACAATGATTTCAGTTGTCCGGTCTGAAATACCTGTTCTTGCAAGTCGCTCCCGGATAAGTGGCATGCCGTAGTGACAGCTTCGATTGAAGTGGGTGCACCGCTGATATGTTCTGCGGTAGTTTGAGTGGGTGCAGAGATGCTGAGATGAGTATTGGCTCTGCTTTCAGCATATGTATCAACTTTGGATACCAGAACTGGGTTGGCCAGTTGGGAACAACCAGAAGTCCCTCTGCCTGGTCGTTGTGTATCTTTTGAAGAACTCTGCCAATAAGGCTAAAAGGTGGAAAAGCATAGAAACTGTAATTGTCCTAAGACAAAGTGAATGCATCTATTTCAATAGCCTCTGGGTCATGTTTCCACGACACATACGGCTTGATCTGATAGTTTAATCTAGAGGCAAATAGATCAATATTCGGCTCTATAAGTCTAGAACGTATTTGTTCAAAAATGTGTGGCTTGAGCATCCATTCCCATCGACATTCTTTCTTCTTGATTCAATGTCTGCCACTACGTTTTGTTTGCCTGGAATGTGAGCTGCACTGAGCCATATATTGTTTGCTTTAGCCCATTGCCACACCTGGCGTGTGACTTTGTCACACTCTGTCGATTGTATTCCACCCATTTTGTTAATGTGAGTTCATGCATTCCTTCGAAAAGGACTTCAATGCAATAAAGGAGGCAAGGATTTCAAGAATATTTATGTGAGCATGAGCTTCTTGATGTGTCCAATGACCCCCTGTGCGTTTGTCATTACAAAAAGCACCCCATCCTGTAAGGGATGCATCTGAAGTAATAATAACACTTGGCTTTGAGTGTATTATACTTAAATGTATTGTGGCTTCAGTGGATTCAATATTTTCAATCCACCAATTGAGGTCATTTAACGCCTCTAACTCATTTGACAATCAAAATCTTCATAATTTTGTTGCAGTGCTCTTATTTTGTCTTTTTCGACTTGTCGGTAAAACAGTTGGCCAAACATTACACCTGGGAAATTTGACACCATCATGCCAATAGCCTGGGCCACTTCTCGTATTAGCACAGATTCTTTATTAGTCAAGTTTTGACATTTTTCTTTTAGCTTTCCAGCTTTCTGTGATGTCGGGGAAATTGACATATAATTCGAGTTTAACACAAAGCCTACGAAATTTATTTCCTGTACCGGAATAGAAACCGACTTTGTGTCGTGAATTATGAAGCCTGCTTGGGCCATAAGTTGTTTTGTCGCCACTGTATAATTATAACATTCCTCGTAAGTTTTTCCAAACAATAAGGAATCATCAATGTATGCAACTGATTGAAAACCTTGGCTTCTGAGAGCCGAGTATATAGGTTTCATTAATTTTGTGAATAAACGTGGAGCTGAAGCAAGTCCATTTGGGAGGCAGGTGTACTGATAATGGTATCGCCCCATTGGAATTTCAGATATTTTGTATGCTCATTTGCAATCGGCACTGAATAATAGGCGTCTCTAAGATCAATAGATGACATGAAACAACCTTTTGTCATTAAATGTGTTGCAGACTGTAAAGTCTCCATCTTAAAATGATGGTATTTCACATGTTTATTTAACGACTTTAAATTCAATATCATTCGGTATGTACCGTCTTTCTTTGGCCGCAAAAATATATTTGATAATAATTCTTCTGGCTCGTGTGAAGATTTCTCAATAACTCCTTTTGCAAGGAGCTTATCAACTTCCTGTTGAACAATTTGATGTTCAAAAACATTCAAGGCATATTGCTTCGGTATGAACATTTGCCTCGGTGTGGATTCAAACTCAATGTAGAGTCCCTTTACTATGCTCAAAATAGATTGGTCTGAAGTAATGTTACTCCACGTTGAAATGTAATTTTGTATTCTTCCTGCAACGAATGAGCTTGCTTTAGCTTCACTGATTTCAGCAGAATTTGTGCTAACCTGTGCTATGCTGGAAGAAGTACTTGGCGCATTCACGGGCGTGCCACTGTGCCTTGGCCCCGCTTGTATCCTCGTCCCCGGCTGTGGTTGTTTTTTGCCGGTCGATCCCTTTGGTATAAGAATAGGACTGGTACTGGTTGTACTTTTTTGCCGACATTGAACGGCCTGAGTAATGTCTATACCCAAAGGTTTTATTGCGTCCATCAGCCTGATGACCCAGTTTATTTCCAACTTTGTTGGTTGTTTTTATGTCATGAACTGCTTTGGTCAGGTCGTCCCCAAAAAGAAGTTGGGTAATTGGGACAGATGGAGCGCAGAGGCGCTGGTATTGAGTATTGAGATCGGGACGCATTAGTTCCCTACGTCTCAAGTTTAGCTCAATGTTGGCATTAGCCATTAGAGTTATGGTGTCAGTAGCTAGTTTTACCTCTTCTTTGACACCTTGCTTTGCTAGCAACTTCTCTGTTAGTTGCAGTAGAGGAACAAGTGCTGAAACCAACAATTTTTGGACTCTCAAGAACTTTAAGTCCCAGGTCCGAGTACTAGGCTTGAGTAGTGCCCATATTTCCGGGTTCACTTTCGTTTTTATCAGCTTAGTACAATTTTGGGGCCTGCTATAAGCTTTTTGCTTTTCAGACAATTTATCATCCGACAACTTTGTCATGAGGATTTTGTCAGTCAGGGTAGCAAGCTTGTCTTTTATTTTGGGCCCAACCTTATCATCTGCCTCATATTCCTGTTGGATATCGCCCAAAAGATCGTCATTTGACGAACCATTTTGTTCATCCTCCGAGAACAGGCGTCTCAGTTCAGCTTCTGTGTCATCAGAATCTGTGGTGACTGGGTTGCGAACAACCACGACTGATTTCAGCCGTTTGGCTTTTTGCTCAGGCACATTGGTGCTCGAGGCGCTTCGCTTGCATTCCGTCTGTCCTTTGTTAGTTGCCTGAAGGAATTCACTTGTGAATTGGGAAAAGCCCTCCTTCATTGCTTGCACCAAGGTGTTATTTAACCCTTGCCACGGTTCATTGGATGCGGACATAGAGGCAACGCCCTGCAATGGCATACTGACTGTATGAGGGACAGTGTGTAGAGTTTTAGACATCTTACCTTTACACTTCTTTTTCCCCGTAGTCTCTGCTGGTTTCTGAACTTCAGTTTCTGCAGTTTCGGGATTGTTGGCTTATTAAGCCATCTTCCATGGGTAAACCAGAACCCTGTCTCGGAGGTGTCGTTTGTGGAGATAACTCTGAGAAATCCCCAATGTCCAAAAAACTATCCATAGCTTGGTTTTTTACCTCTAAAGGACTAGGCCTACAATATGTAAAGGTTACATTCAGTGTGCAATAACTTTTCAGTATGATACATAAGCATTGGCCTATGCACATAACACGGTGATTGGAGAGAACGGAGTAGAGACGTCCGTTCGTCAGCTGGCTAGATCGCACAATGATTATAGCTGGCTGGTGAGCGCTATCTCACGTGGTCTCTGGAGTTACGTCATAATGGTGATGTAGAATGTGTGGGACGTTTGCGTTATCTGCGAACCATTTCACTTTGTGATTTGCCAGATAGGATTTTGAATCGTTTAGAACATTGTGAACTGTTCGCGCCATGTTGAGCTTTTGAGTTTTTCGTGCCGTGAAACTGCATGCTGGGGGAGCCGTGAATGTATGCGCCGCAACCTGTAGCGGTGGCGTCTGAGGAGATTTGTATAGTTGGTACTAGTAAAAACTTGAAGGGGAAGCCATTTAGCGAGTGGATGTTCTGAGTCCAGAATTCAGAGATGCCACTGTGGTAGCGAAAAAAAACCTGAAAATTATTTTTCCTCCGGCGATAACAAAAATGTTTTTTTCCGGTTACCGACCGACCCTTAATTAACGCCGCGACCCTACACTTTTTATTCGGCTTGAAAAAAACCACAAAAAAACCCCAAACATTATAATAATAATAATACAAAACAAACTTAAAAATGAAGGTGCCATGGACAAAGTGTCACACTTTGACCAACTTAACATGTTTTTAACAAAATTGGGGGAAAAAATCAGAACTCATCAAGACAATTTTACCGATAACTCCGTGATTTGAGTCTCATGATTTAGTGATCCACGTTCGTCGCGTCGTGTTTCCTACCCAGCGAAAAAATACCCACAATTCAAAGCACAGCGCGCACGTGTTTACACGACGGTGCGCAATCTGAATATTGTGCAAACTGGTGCTCGATACGCAAATAGAGCTGCCTATTCTGCATAGCGCAAACTTCAGATTGCCCGTATGTTTGTCCAATTTGTTGCGGCGCAAATCTGTTGATTGCGCTCGACAGATGAACGAGAGATCCGAGAGTGGGCTCAACCTTCTCTCACTATGCGAACTTCCTACACACACGTCGGCAGGGTGTTTGCGTGTGCTGTCGATCGCTCCCCCGCGCGCTCGGAAAAAAAAAATGTTGCCGTTTGTTTCTCTCTCCGGCCTTTTAATAAATGGACGGCCCGGAAAAAACGGAAGTTGAGGTGTTTTTTTTTTTTAACCGGAATTCCGGGTTAAACCGGAGAAGTGGCATCTCTGAGAATTCAAGTTCGGCAATGACGCCACTAGTAGTATTGAGCTTGCCCAGGATTTGCGCGATTCGATTATTTGATAGCAATCCCGGGTCAAGAGTCTGGCTATTGGGCTTATAGCGGGGGTCATGGAAATGATTTGGCCTGCAATGGACGCTAGGTTTCTGACTGGGGTTGTGGAGTTGGACGCGTGTTGGGTCAATAGATTGCGAACACAGGACATTCATTTGTCAATTTTAGCATGTGGAATGTCACAAGCAGTGATGATGCAGAGTCTATGATAAAGCCCCCAAAATGTATGGTTGTGGAGGGTTACCAAACGCACTTCGTGTTGCTTAAAACAAAGCCGCTGTGAGCTATTGTCTCTCTAACAACAACTAAATGCCTTTTCACACTACGAAAAATCTCCGTGTTGGACACGGGTCCGACACGTGTTAACTAGTGAACCTTTTTCACACTGCAACATTTCAACACGGCACTGAACCGTGTAGAGCGCTTACCCCGTGTCGAAACTAACCCTGCTCGGTAGTAGGGTTGAGAGCTCCCACTCCGTGTTGAGAAGTCTGACACGTGTCAAAAGCCGTAGTGTGAAACGCTTCTGGGTTAACTCCGATCCGTGTAAAGCTACTAGCTGGTACCGCGGTGCGTGCACTGTAGTTGTTAAGCAACGAACAAACAAATAACCTTTGACCCGCCACATTTACCCGTGTAAGATCCGGACGTTTGTGGTAAGTGTGAAACGATCGCGCACAACACGGATCGAAACACTACACGCGTAGCACAAAGGCGGGTGTCGCGTTGTGTAGTGTGAAAAGGGAGAAGACTTAAACCGTGTTGAAATTTTACGAAGTCGACACGGAGTGGATCCGTGTAGATTTTGACGCGGATCAGACGTTCATAGTGTGAAAAGGCCCATTGTTGTTAAAAGCGGCGCGTTGAGTTGGAGATATTATTATGCCATCGTCAATGATACACGAATGAAAGTATTCCCTGTGTGCGCCAGTGGTCTGACAACTTTGGTAAAGATATAGCACGCACTACTGAGCCCAAATGGGAGAACCGTGAAGACATAGTGCTTAACATAATTGTCGTGGGTCCAAGAAAAACCCAGGTAATGTTGATGAGGGGGAAATATTTCAAGGTGATGATAACCAGACTCAAAGTCAAAAGATAAGTAAAACTGATGTGGCCAAGGACCTGGGATATGTGCTTTAGGTCTTCGTATTTGAATTCGGCTACTGAAATATACTGGTTCGGATGACGAAGGTCTAAGACAAGTCTTAACTTTTTCCCTTCAGCCACTGTCAATGGATTGCAACAGTAGGGGACAGAATCAACCTGGATTATGCAATTCTTGTACAATAGTTCTGCAATTGCTGTCGTCACAAATTGGGAATGTTTCATACTCGATTTGTTATTCTTTGCAAAATAGGGGAGAGGCGATTTGTTTGAAGGGGATTTTATACCCAGTCGCAATTGTTTCAGTAACTAACATACTGGCTTTCAATTCTTTGGTCCAAAAAGGCAAGCATGGTTTCAATTTACCTTTAACCGTCATTGGTGCTTTATAAGCTGGGTCAGTCTTTGAAGCTTCCCAGTCTCTATGTAGAGGGAGGTCTAGCTGTTGCAGGTCCGAACTGCTGCTGGCTTGTTCGTATGGCTCTGTTGGACGGGCAATTGGTACGGACGTGGCCTGTGATGCCGCACTGATGGAAGCACATCCTACGGTCGATGCTTAATATGGGCGTGGTAAAGTATGGGCGACGAAAAGAATAGTTATTGTATTAGGCCGCTGATAAGGTGCAGCAGTTGGAAGGCTGATCCCACGGGTTTTGCGGAATCTAGACTGGTTTCTGGATTTCTTTGATGCGTCAGATTTTTTGTTGGCGGCCATTTTCTCAGCTATTTTGAGTCTTTTTTCGTCGTCCGAGTTGTCTGCCAAGTCGTCGGCCACATATTCTTTCACTGTAGCCCAACCGAGGGATGAGCGGTCAGCTACTTTGATAAGTTTTTGTCGTTGTCGTACTGCCTGTAAAGCCTCCTGGAGGCTGGATTTTGTGTTGGTGAAGTCGCCGAGTTCCAAAAAATCCCAGAGCGGATTCTTTAAGGGTTGCTATCCCTTCGGCGTGGTTGAACGGCTGCTTGTTCCCGTCGCTTTTGAAAGGAACTGCAGTTTCAGAAAGGTTTTGCTTTTTAGAAGTGGTATCAACTTTATGTTGTAGGTGCTGTATGGCGTTCAGGATCTCCTGGTTTGATACTTGCTGGTTTTCGAGGCTCATGGTGGAAGGGCTGAGGTGTACAAGACGTTCAACAAGCAAGGTGTAATTGCTCAATCGAGAAGGGGGAATTGTCCCTATAACAGGGTTTATATATGCACTGGTCAGTGAGCAGCAACAAAGGGACATTACGTAATCGCTCATCCAGCATCATGTCGTACCATAACGAAAAGAAATGTCAAGTCTGTTGTCATCGCCATACGTATTGATAACCAGGAGATTTGACCGTATCCAAGTAAACGACTAATAAACGAAGGAGTTCGCTTTACTCAACAAAACCTGTCAAATGTTTATTAAATTGACCTCGTATATTTGCCGTGTATTCGAGGCCAGTAGCGCAGCAGAAAAAAAAGCATTTCGATATTGAGTCACAAGTTGTCAGTGCTCACTGCTGACTTTGCTAGCACCACATCACATCTAAGATCCCTTCTCTTACAAAACACTTTCAAGACTGAATCAGTTTGTATTTGTGTTTATAGTACATGATAAGATGATTTCGACAATAGCTGTTGCTTTTCTGTTATCATTATGGTACACAATGACGTCTTTGCAGCGAGAGGGTGCCCTAATGGATGGGTGCCTCTTGCTGATTCTTTCTTGGGTCTGGCCATAAACTACGTTAAACTGAAATAATTGACGAAACAAAATCCCGCCCATGTAAAACTCCACATGGTCGGGACCACAACGGTCCCGGAAGTTCAAATTTTCACGAGACTTGCCAAGTCTATTAACATTAGTTTGTTCTCTTCTCCCAGAAAAACAGACGAAAGAAAAACAAATGGGGCAAAATGTCTCTATTTCAATCCATAAGCGAAAAATTGTTTAGTGCAGTTCTTTTGCTCCAATTTCACCACAGAGAGGCCGAAATGCAGAAGATAACACTACTTATATTCAGTGAACTGGAAAATATTTCCATCTTGCTCCGTTTTTAATAGATAAGATAATACTTATCGAGTCAATATTTTGAAATTCCTTATCAGAAACAGGTGAGATCAAAGTAGTAGCTGCCGACATTCTCTTGGAAATATTCCCTCAAGACTTGGTAGCGGGTGGCGTTATTGAGCTCACAAACGTGGGGCGTGGAACCAGACGAATTCCGCTTGATGTTGAATGAGAGACAGTCTTGGCGCTCCATACATCGTCGTCTGCAGGCGGCTACTGTGTCTGTGTCTGTTAAAGGGGCATGGCACACAGTCAATACGTGTGTGTTCATTGTATTGTCGGGGCGTTACTAGGGTACAATTTTAAGGGGGCGGGCTCAAGGGGGTGCACCATTTTTTTGTATAGGGGGGTGGGGGGAGTTCTGGCCAAGTCTGTTTGCATTGTTCCAGGCGCAGTTGTACGGTTAAATACTCACGTTGGACCTTGACCATGGCCAAAGCATCCAGGTTAATATATAGGCTACGATTTCAACATCGGGAAGATGAGATGTGACGAGATGAACATTTCCAAAACCATATGGCTGAAAGTGCTGGTGTCGAGATACTAGATGAAACCACAATACCATTCCTCGACGGAGGAAACCATGGAACGGTTGTTTAAATTTGTATCATCATTCCCTGACCACCTCCGCTCCTTCCAACTGGTCTGTACCATCCCTACATCAGCAACAGCAGAGAGAGGTTTTTCAAAGATGAAAAGAGTAAAGACATATTTACGGGCTACCATGAGCAACAGCCGACTGACATTTATATGTGGCCTCGCAATCGAACGCGACGACACAGGAACTACTCTAACATCCCGACAAAATTGTCGATGAGTTTGCCCGAAAAGGACGCCGCATGTCATTAATAAAGTGGACATGAGCTTTTTCAGACAATGTAATTATATGCCTAACCCATAATATTCTTAATCAAATTTACTAATAGCTACACCATTGCAAGCTTTTGTTTTGTCCACCGTTTTGGAGTCAAAAATGTATTATTGTAATGTTACAACACACTTTTCTAAAGATGTGTTTAGTGTTACAAAACAGGGCCTACATGTATGCAGGGAAAAAGTGTTCATAAGTTTTTACAATGAGTTCCCCATAGTGTCTTTGCAACATACGTAACATATGACACAAAACACAATAAAGGGGCCACTTTTTGTTGCCGTCACGTTAGCAGTACTTATTTGTAATGGTTGTGAATTTTGTTTAAATACCTGAAACCACCTAAATAGAATTTCAACTTGTGAGTAGACATTCATGCTTATCGAAAAGATGACTTGAGCTGTTTGTTATCATTAATTTTTAAATTATCCTCAAACTTCCATAAAAAAGTATAAAGAAAATCAGGTAGAATTTCCCGTCTAATGTTTATGGGAAGTTAAGGGTGATTAGAAAAAGAAAGGGGAAAAAAACCCCTACAAATGAATCAACTGAAATTGTTTTCAGTATGATCATGAACGTCTGTTGTTAAAATACATTTTGGGTGGTTTCATAAACTTTCAGTTTTTTGTACAGCAACCACTGGAAAAACTGTAAATATGACAGATACAGGATGGCCCCCTTTATTGTGGTTTCCGTCATATATAATTACCTGGAGAATTGTCCTAAGCAAGTTGAAAACGAGTAGATATGTAGAAATTAGTGTCCTGGGGGGAGTAGCTTTGCACTGCATGGACAGGCTTAAAATCTCCCAGGCTGTCTGGTGTTTTCATAGCAATGTCCGAGCTGTCTGGAGCCTTCACAGCATAAGCGTGGTAGTGATCATTGAAACTCAAAGTAATCCATAGATTCACTAAGAAATACATCTTGTCATTCAGCAGTACAATTTGCTGCACCTCTCCAAAATTGGGGAAGTTTTCACCCCAAGACAAAAGGAGGATTGTGTTAGGCTTTATCCGGTAGCCATTTACTACCACTGCACTTGCTGAAGTTATATCGGTGTCTAAATTACACTCCAGACTGGCACAAATGGTTTCAGCATTTTCCAAGCTAGTGACCGGAACTACTTCTTGGCTGACTACTTCAATGCCTCTTGTTTCAACACTCTCCTTCAGAAGAAAATCATAGCTTTGCCCAAGCTGGTACCTCTTTACCACTGTCTTAGCTATATTTATGTAAATGCAGCATGTCTTTGCTTCAGACTTTTGTGCTTGGCCTCAAATCGCATAGCAGAATAGGGAGACAGTGGTCCAACCAGACGAATAATGCGTGGGTAATGAATTAAGTGATGCTGCTTGGGTATTAAAGGTATTGTACACTTTTGGTAACAGCTCAAAATCAGTGTCCACATTTTGTGTGATTCAAAATATGCATGAACACACAAACCTGTAAAAGTTTGAGCTCAATTGGTCATCGAGATCACGAAAAAAAAAGTGAAAAGAGACCTTATGTGTTTTCTGTTTTTTCAAAATATCGCGAGTTTGAAAAACTATTGTTTTACTCATTTCTCAGAAACGATAGCATTTTAGGCAGAAATATTTTAAGGAACCCTTTCAACCATTACTTACTTTAAATCATGTAAGTTGTGTGTGAATCTGTGAACATTTGTGTTTTTCGATCTTACCAATAGTGTGGGCCTTTAATGGGATACCCGGGAACAACTGCTTAAATAACCTGTGATGATCAGCAATTTTTCCTTTGAGCATGTAAGTTGCAGCATAACTTATGCTCGGTGTTAGAAGCAATTTGTGTATGCTCAGTAGCTCCAACAGCAAAGACCAGTAATCTGATTCTTCTCTCACTTTGTCACCAATAATTAATGGCAAGTAGTTGAAGAGACACTGCATCTGGGAAGCCTTTTGTCCACTGCTCCCTTTTGGATTCGCTAGTGAATTGGGTGTAATAACACTTGGGCGAGTCTTTGCATCTACACATCCATAGCTGAATGCTGTGATTCTCCCATTCAGTTCAACCAGGCTGAAACAGTTCTGCTCAATCAGTGCACTGATGACGAGCTTAACTTCCATGGGCACGACCCCTTCAAGAAGATCATGCATTAAGTCAGGAGCAAAATTAAACACTACATGGCAATAACTTAGCTCATTCAGAATGCTGTGACGGGAAACACCTGTCTGAGCCAAATCATTCAGTTCAACGTCTTGGGCATAATTTTCCTCATCTCTTAGTGAGGCTGTATTTTCCTCCACTTGCTCTTTACATGTTTCTCTGTGCTCTTTGCAGTGCCTACAGGGATAGTTTGCAGTAAACCCTCTTGCATAGCCCAACATTCCATGCACTCCGAGATTGTCGCCAACTACTTGAGAATTCCTTCCCAACCTGAAACACACCATCCTTCAACATCTTAATTTTTAACATGAAGATTTGCAACTTGTCTCTGTACATGAGTCCAAGTATCATCCTGCATACAGAAGTGAGTACATTTTTTATGAATTTTTCGTGTACAATATTATTATGTCAACTTATTTTCCCACGTAAACAACTCATACCATACAGTGTACACACACACACACAGCGCGTGTTGTCTGTGCGCGCCTAAACAGTTTCATGGTATATACCATTTTGTACACAGGGGTGTTTTAATTCCGCGTATTAAATAATAAGGCTTACGTTATTAATGCAATCAATTTTGAGGCAGAGGTGAAAATGTGACTGTCATTGTATATTTAATTTTATATTCTATTTCATTGGAGCGGGTTGGAGGGAATGGTTTTATAGTATGCACTGCAATTGGTTTTAATGCACTGACTGCCTTAACTTTAATAATTAGTATAGGACTGCACATACAAAATAGTATAATTATTCTAAAGAAGAGTTCTATTTTAAAAACAAAAAAGCTAGGCCTACATTCATGTTCAAAATTCCTGAAACAAAGTAGCTATGTCTGTAATAGTGTAAATGTATTTTGTATAACGATTAAACATCTTATCAAAGATACTTGTAGTAACTGTAACTCCACCGCGCCTCCCTAGCTCCCTCTAGACCGTGGAGTTACAGGACACCCTAGCCATAAACAAACTTTGCGTTTTAACGATTTCGGTCATTTTTGTCGGGGTAGTGTCCATATTTGCCCTATGCTATATTCAACACTTTCAAAAATAAAAACACCCATACTAGCAGTGTTGTTGACTTGAGTCACTGACTGGGACTCGAGTCCGACTCGCGAGTCGCCAATTTTAGTGACTTCAGACTTGACTTGGATTGGACACAATTAATGACTTGTAATGAGTTGACTTTGGAAAATTTGACTTGTGACTTGACATGACAAAAATTGACTTAACAAATTGCAGTGTTTCATGTTTTTTATGTTGTTTTATTTGATGTTTTCCAATCCTGAAGCCCGGTATTTTTGTGACGACAAAAGAAAAAGTAATTATATAAAAAAATAAACATTTATTGCACCTTTTTTGTTTACATACCTAATTACTGTGTAAAAGGGGGTACCGGTGCAAATTGTATACATGATTTTTACGGGGATTCAGGCTCGTCAGATGTTTTTTTCAAATGAATCATATTTTTCATAACGCTAGTAGGCCTAGTACCAAGTACATGTACATGTATACAGATAGTCCTGCAGAAAGTATTTTGTTATTGTCACTAAAACACATGTAATTAATTGTTATAATTTGCAGATTTGTGTGTGTGTGTCAATGACAATGCGGGGGGGGGGCAGTATGTGAATTTGATGAATGAAAGAAATAAAGAATAAATAAATAAAACAAAGTGATTGAAACTTGTTTGACACACTTGAGACAGAATTGACTGTCGCATAGTGTCGGCAATACATGCCCACAAGAAGTCACATAGTGAACAGGAAGATGTATAAGTTTGTTAAAAATCAGGCCTGACTGATAAAGTGATAGGCCTAATAATTATCACAAAGGTCTTGGGTTATTTCACATTTCTAAGCCTGGCTGGTGATCTGGAAAATATATAAACAATTGTTTGTAAAAATGTTCACATTCCATTTGATTTCCAAGCATATGGACTCCGTCCCGGTCTCAATCAGGTTTTCCAACCCCCACTCTCGAAGCTTTGCTGTCGCGAAGTCCGCCATTTTCCTGCTGCTGAAAAAGTAGAGCTTTTGTTGCTGCTGCGCGGCAAACATTGCGCCAATGAAAACTCACGCAGGCTAGCACGTGACCTTTGTTGGGCAAACCAACCCCAACAGCGCGGGAAAGGACGGGTTGTGTAAGATGAGTTGTTTAAGATAGTGTACGTTTTAACCAACCATGGTTGATTCTAACTTGTATATCACCCAACCTTTATTTTACCCATCCTGAAAGCACATTTTACTTTAACCAATCAATTATTTAAAAGTAGTTTACCAAATTAATCATATCTAACCAATATAAGGTGATTTTTAACAAATTAACTTTTAACCAGTGGAATATTAACCAGTGTTTTGAGAGTGTGGTATGAATGTAACCGTCTTCGCATTAATCCAGAGAAGACTAAAAAAATGCCTTTAAAACTTTCTCGTACTAATAAAGTAGATAATTGGAAAGATAAAAGGACAACCCACTCGAACAGGTTGAACGAGTAAGGTACTTAGGGGTTGAAGTTGATGACAATCTCCAGGGATTCGAATGTCAGAAATGTATGTAAATCGGTTGCTTTTAAGGTTCACTTTCTCAGTAGACTTAGACACACCATAAAGGTTACTCAACACTCTTTATAAAACAACCATTTCAACCATGTTTTGACTACGCTAGTTCTGTCTGAGGGGAAATGTTCTTTGAACAATAAGAAAGTCCTTCTCAGACTACACCAACAAAGCTGCTAGGATTGTTGCGGATGGTTTTGATTATGTCAACTCTCGAGGTGAAGACATCATAAGGGCACTTTCTTGGCAGACCTTGGACCAAAGAAGGGATTTTTACTGAGCCTGAATTATGTACAAATGTGTCCATGGGCTAGCACCTGGTCGTGTTTGTGACAACATTGAAATGTATTTTGATAGACACGGCTTAAATACAAGGAACGCCGATTCTCTCAATGTTGTTGTTCTTAAGCCAAATGTTGAATCCTTTAAACAATCCCTTTGTTCCGCTGGTGCTATTGTTTGGAACAAAATACCTACCCATGTCCAGAATGCCTCCTCTATTGGTAGCTTCAAAAACATATAGAAAAAGGTGTATTTTAAGTAGTTTGTTCTTTTATGTATACAGTACGTATATGGTTTTTTCCTTTCCATATTCCACTTGACTGTTTTCCCTATTTTTAAATATTTTTTTCCCTGTATTTTTGTTGTTCCTTTTTAACAGGACCTTGATGTAAAACAACCTTTGAGCTGATCTATGTATCTTGTATAAATTTGTTTTAATAATTAAATAAAGAAAATCATTGTTCAAAAGATTGATATACTTTTGAATATTGTACAGTTTTACTTTAGACATGCCATGGGAAACAGGGAAATGCTAGGGCGCCACCTACAGACATGACAGTAAATAATGTTTACTAGATAAAATAATGCTACCTATTATCAGCTATATAATTGGTAACAAACGGAAAACTTGTAGGCTGTTGTAAACTCTGGCAACTCTATTCTAATATCAAGAGCATGTAAAATGCGATTTTTTTTTACGCTACTGTTATGGATGTATTATATTCAAACTAAATCACTCAATCGATGATTAAAGGAATTTTATTTCAAATCGTTGGTTTGACTTAAACATGCAAAATAACTACATACTTTGTATTGGGTAGTTGGTAGATTATGGTATGTTCCCTTTTATTCTACCGTCAATCATTATGCACAGTGTTATTTTATCCAGAACCCGAAGGAAAACAAAATGTAAAGTGAACAACTTGGTTTAGATTGAGCCTCAGAATAAGGAACAAATGAAATTAGTGTTGTCTTTTGAACGATGAAAAGTCAGATGCCAACTTTTTGTGTTTTGTGTTTACTTAGGAGTTACTTGATGCCAAAAACCTAAAAAACATGTAGATCAGGGAATGGTGAACTGCTATTTTATGAAAACTTTTAGTATCGTGTTATTTTGCGCCCTCACGAACCGTGACCCTTTACATGACCATAACTTAAAGGGCTGTATACGTTTGGCAATGACTCTGAAAATTAATGGCAAAAACAATTACTTGGTATGAATTACAGCAGCTTTGGATAGTGCAATGCATTTTGAGAAACTTTTCACTTCCAAGTACTGCGGTTATGGAAAAATATATCACTTTTATTCCCCTGAAATTTGAATCTGAGCAGCGTTACTGCAGTAACATTTCTTAGATTGTGTATTCCAATTGCAGATTATTCTTCCTGCGTGGACATAACCGCTCCAGATTTTCGTCAATATCTCAAAAAGTCTACCACCTTTTGAAATAAAATTTTCACAGGTTAGTTTTATGGTATGTATCTACAACTATATGGTTGAAACAAACAGTGGGTTCCAATTACCAAACGTATACAATCCCTTTAAAGTGAAACTGAAAATAGTGATAAAACGGACACCTGTGAGTGTTATGGCAAGCGAGGTCAAAGGTACATACGGCAGGAAGCTTCCAGGTTAAAGGTCGGGCGGTATTCACAATCCTCAAAGTTAGTAGGACCTTAGAATGTTCGGGCCAAATCATGATCGGCCGGGTTGGCATTGAACTGACACGCGTATACGCTCGCTTTACAAGCGGCTCTCATTGATGCACACAAATTACGGTCCAAACACGAGATCCGACTTGACGCGGAGTCACGACCCTCACCGACCAGAGTGAAAATAGCATCACCACATTAAAAATGTATACAATATTTTCCAACGAGGGGATTTTTCAAGCACGCAATCTTTAGATTCACGAAAGTGTTGCTGTCCATTGTAAGCTGTAGCTACGTGACACAAAGCGGGGTACATAACATTTTCGAATCAGACGACCAGCCACTTGTGGTTGTTTCACTCAGTGTACGACTACATGCAGGAATTAACGACAAGGGGAATCAATAGAGTTCGTCCATAATTTAAACCTCTATATCCAAGCAACGCTTTATTAAGGTAAGTAAGGGGAGGGTGGGGTTTTGGTATTGTGTTCAACAGGACACAATTATGTACCAATGACTGAAATTTTAATCCCAAATGACGTTGTAAACTTCGATCATATAAATATTAGCACGATATGAACGTGCACCAAAACCCTGGCAAACAACTGTACAACAACAGTTTGTGTTGTTTTCTCTTAAAAATGTGAACGCCTCTTGTTGGTTGCAAGGTGTACTTATTGGGAACGAATTGATTGGTCTAAAAACATTGACATCTTATATCCATTTCAGTACAGCGGTATTACGGCAACCGTGTCTCGTTCCAAGATGGCGGCGATAGAAGCGTTCAAGTCTAGTGGTGTTCTGCTGATGGCGATGCTGGCAGTTAATCTTCTCCACTCCGCCAACGCGCAGGTATTTTAATAATGCATTCTATGGGCAGACGTATTGTCACTCAAACCGTCACCATTTTCACGAAGAGACACTTAGCACAAAAATAATGACCAATTATTGCACAATACAGGTAGTAGACTTGGTTCCAAGTCAATGCTCGTGTTTTGTTAGTTTGTTTGTTTTTTGAAGAAATTCCTTTTTTTTTCATAGGGGGAGGGGGTCTATCTTACAGCCAATACATTATTGCCTAAAATAATAATAATAATAATAATAATAATAATAATAAAGAGAGATGTATAAAGCGCAAACAGTTGCAGATCGGTTCCGCCTCAAGGCGCTGAAATACAAGCAAACAAAAATGGATTGAACGACATAAATTAAATTAAAAACAATGATAATTAAAAAAAAAAAAAACAACCAAAACCCGTCTTGACCAGCCAAAAATACACAGTAAGATAACAAGATGAACTAGTTAAAAATAGTTGTAGAAATAGCACCCTCTTGTGGATTGACCCAGACATTAACCTTCGATCACAGACTTTCGAAGCTATTTTTATCGGTTTGTATACACACCCTGTGGTGAATTAGTCCAAAAGTGGACGGAACATTATGATTGTGATTGGTGAGAATCGCAAAAGACTCTGATCAAATGAACATTCAAATTTAATCGTTTAAAGGCACTGTACACGTTTGGTAATTACTCAAAATATATATTAGCATAAAAACTGACTTAGTAACGACCAACAGAGAGCTGTTGATAGTATAAAACATTGTGAGAAACGACTCCCTCTGAAGTAACGTAGTTTTTGAGAAAGAGGTAATTTCTCACTAAAATAATAAAAACTTCTTGCAAGAAGTTTTTATTCCTACATCTGAAAGCACACAAATTTGTACAACAAGGGTGTTTTTTCTTTAATCATTTTCTTGCAACTTCGATGACCAATTGAGCCCAAATTTTCACAGGCTTGTTATGTTATGCATATGTTGGGATACACCGAATGAGAACACTGGTCTTTGACAATTAACAAACGTGTACGATGCCTTTAAACCACGGGTTATAGTACATAAATACAACATTGATCCACATGTAACTAAATTATGCCGCTGCTCAGTTAATTTAACTTGCAAAAATAACAATAATAAATTCTCTGGTTTTAAATTCAAAATGTATAAAAACGTTGGAGAAACATTACTCGACGATTCCATTCAAACCATAGGTAACACGATCTTTTGTCTAGTAATACCCGACGATTCCATTAAAACCATAGGTAAGACGATTTTTTCCTCTAGTAAGAATCAGATATTTTAGTATGTATTTTAGTATGTATGTTTCAATATGTTTAGATTTTGTATTGTATTAGCTATACATTTTAAATACTATACGTACCAAACACTATAACAAAATAAGACCAATGAGATTAAACAGAAAATACTGAAGGTAATAATAGACGCGGCCAACAGGGGGTGTGTGGCCTTTCTGATTGGCCATCGCTCTGGGATCAGTGTTGTTATGTAAATTTCAGTTGTGAATAAATTAATATCCCGTATACACAAGAGGGTCAAGTCTGAGATAGCGAGTTAGAGCGTGTGATAGCCAATCTGCGGGGGGGGGGGGGTGCGTGGCTGATGCTGATAAATAACCGTGATCTCAGACTTGAAATCAAGTATACTAGTAGACACGCTCAGACACATATTTTAAACATGTTGTTCTATTAATTGAAACTATGTTCCATTAAAAGAAACAAAAAAGAAAAAACAAACATCAAAAGGACCCGTGCATCAGCCCCAACAATTTCTAAACAAAGAATGTGACAACAAAATTAAAATGAAAAAACAAAAAAACCCAAGACATTACACAAATTATTTACTAAACGAATAAACGGATTAACATAACAACACATAAATGAAGAAACAAAATGAAACACACATAATAAAAATAGAACAATGATAACAAAAATAGTTAAATAAATTAATAATAATAATAATAATAATAATTGTTACCCCCTTTCAGACGACAATGGCTTCATCTGACGAAGTGACTGACATCCAACTGACCCGGGATCAAGCCGGGGACGGTCCCTGTCAATGCACGGTCAAAACACCCATCCTCGTAGTCTGTATGGACTACCAAACACAAAACAACTCCGAGAAACTGCGAGAGATTCGACATTGGGTAAGACTATGGGTTTTCTTTCCTTACTTTAGAATGAAATATTTCCAGAGCATTGTTAATACTCGTATGATTTTCTTTCCTTTTTTCAAATTTGTATAATCACAAGGGAGCTTTGTACTGAAACTAATTATGTACAGTCAACCCTTCCACGATGGAAATTATTTGTATAGCATATTGACGATGTGACCTCTGACGTCACTCGAAAACCATAACATGATGCGCGCGCATGTCACCGGGCTAAACCTTTGTGTAATTGACAGCCAGCTAGAAAGTACACGCAATCTTACTATGAGTACGCGTCTTCTTGCCGGTGTCAGATGCAATTGTGTCCGCCATGCAATACTGTCCGCTCCGGAGACTTTTGCATATGCAATCGTGTCCGGGGCTATGCAAAACCGTCCGGCGGACATGTATTTGTACATGTGCGTGAGCGAGCGTGGGCTGACGGAAGGGAATAGAAAAAAGGACACCACAATGTCATTTCAATAGGAACAATGGCGGCCCTCCACACGCGGTTTTGTCCGGGCGCTGCGCCTGTCCAAAATTCTAAAAATACCAAATGCGCCGGACAGAAAATGTAGCGCCCGGACAGACAATCGTCGTGCGCCCAGACAAAACATGTCGAAAAATACTTACGACGAACACAAACCACCGTTTCAATGCGCTAGTAGATCGATCTTTTTGTATTAATAGTGTGCAGCGACTGGTACCCAGAAGTCAGCTATTTCGTAACGGCATTTCGCGTGCATTTTTCTGTGTGTCGCAGGGCATCCTGACTACATTTTTAGTCGATGAACGGAACCTTGTATCCAAGACTCAATAATTTAGTCGACCCCGCGCTATCATGAGAGATATTATTATTGTAAATTGTCCATCAGGGGCCTGAGGTTGACAATTATTAGGGCGTTTAATTTACTGCAAGGACGGTTTTGCACGGGGGCGGACACGATTGCATAATGCAAATGTGTCCGGGCGGACACAATTGCATTATGCAGCAGCGTCCGGGCGGACACGATTGCATATGCAAAACCGTCCGGCGGACATTATTGCATATGCAATAATGTCCGCCGGATAGTATTGCATAGAGGCCATAATTGCATGCGACACCGGCGGAACATGACTTGGGCATTGTTTTGTTAACAGAGGGCGGTTTGCATGTAAACAGAGGTCACATCGTCTATATATTTAAATTGTTGCGGTACCCGCTGCTAAAAATATGATTCGAACTGCCTCTAGCTACTGGGCAATCTCGGTCTTAGAGGTAAGACATCTGCTCTGGAATGCCACAGGTTGTTGGTTTGAAACTCACCCGAGTATTTTTCTGATCGATATTTTGATCTTATTTTGGGGATTTCGAGTTGCCTTTGTACGATTTTATTTTTTTCTCGCTTTTTTCTGTGCTTTTGTATTTGTTATTCAACGTTTTCTTGTACTTTGGGTGCATTTTTATTGTAAAGCGCATTGGTCTTTTTGGAAATGCGCTTAATAAATCTGTTTAATAATAATAATGATAACATACTAGTAGGTTTTCACAGGACCTGAGAAAGTGCATGACACACATCGGTGTATGGGTAAAGCCAAATATTATTTTGTATCCCCGTTGCAAATTTGATATCTATCAGTCAACCCTCGTTATGAAAGCCCTGTTATGAAGAGACTCTGCATGTAAAGAGTACATTCTGATAGTCAAAAATCTCATTTCCGTTCGTGCTTCTTTGTTTTGCCGTCCAATTATAACAACGTTCCTGTTCTAAAGAGGTAATTTTGGCCAGTCTCAGCGATCTTGTTTTAACGAGAGTCGACAACACTCTAAAAACTCCCGGGTCAGAATATACCCAGATTCCGGGTCCCGTTGGGCCCGACTCATTCATGGGTCAGTATGACCCGGAGTCTGTCAAAATGACCAATTAATGGATCCAACTAACGCAGAATCCGAGTCAAAATCCCACTTATCCTGACCAGTTTCCGGGTCAGGCTGACCCGGAAACTGGTCAGGCTCCCTGCGAACGGGAAATCGGGTCAATCGGGTATGTTTCTCATGTCTAATGTCTTATGTCTTATACACATGGTGTTACCGCAAACCGAATAGACAGAGGTTCTCACTTGTGTTTGTTATTGTGATTACCAATAGATAACCAACTTGACGCTTGAGGTTGGTCAACTGTACGAGAAGGCAACCTGGCAATCGGAGCTCATCGTTACCTTCCAGAACAACCTGGCCGAAGCTACTGAGAAATTTACCCTCATGGAGGGTGGACAGCTGCTGATCACCCGAGCCGAGATCGAGGGAGTACGCCAGAATGTCCGAAGTATGGCCTCTGCGCTGTACACACTGCAGCAATGGCAAGGGATTCAATCGGACGGTGTACAAGTCGGGAGAATTCGGGCAATTATGAGAGACGTAAATATTGAATATCTATTAAGCTGTTGAACCTTAAAGGGATTGTATACGTTTGGTAATTGGAACCCACTGTTTGTTTCAATCCTATATATAGTTGTATATAATTATAATTACCATAAAACTAACCTGTGAAAATTTCATTTCAAAAGGTGGGAGCGTTTTTGAGATTTTGCCGAAAATCTGGAGCGGTTATGTCCACGCAGGAAGAATAATCTGCAATTTTAATACACAATCTGAGAAACGTTTCTGACAGAAACGCTTCTCAGATTCAATTTTGTTTGGACAAAACTTGATATCGTTTTCCATAACCACATTACTTCAAAGTGAATCTTTTTCAAAATGCTTTATACTATCAGAAGCTGCTGTACTTCTTACCAAGTAATTTTTTATTGCCATTCATTTTATGAGTAATTACCAAGCTTATAACACCGAGACGTATTTGAAAAGGAAAAAAGGGGTGTATATTTATAATATGAAGTTACGGCGTAACTAATTATTGTAAACAAGTTTTATGGTTTCCCACATTGCATTTTTAGTTTTTTCGTACCTCAATTTATGAAAGAGGTAAATAACATGTAGCAATTAAATGACTAAGCTAGATAGATAAATATCTGCATGAGCTTTCGTAGCAACAACTACTTCATCAGATGCAATGAAGAAAAACAACTCAACCAAGGTTTATAATACAGTCCAGCAGTCTAAACAAAGGATGATAATGAGTCAGTGCTATAGTATGGCAAAAAGCCAAGATCTCTATTCAGTCCACTACCAACACAGTCCAGTGTTAAGATAATCTTATGTTCTGCTGCTTCCCTATCAATCCTAGTTTTGAATTTATGAGTGAACTCTAGACATTGGTTTTATGCGATTTATTTTCTTGGTTTCAATAATAATTCTGATTATAATTTGTTTCATTTTATAAATACTATTTATTTGTATTGATTCGCCGAAGGTTTCAAACATTAGCACCGTTGTGGATGCCATGGTGGAGCTTGACAACAGTGGTGACTTGGCCGGCATGCAGCAACGAATCACCGAGTTGTCTGGCCAGCTGCGGACATGCAACGCGGGGCAGCAGGCGGCAGTTCCTACCGTAGGAACGGCGACTGTGAGGCCCGGTACTAACCAGGGATCGGGTGCAGGTGATAAAGCAGTACCAGAGAGATGGCCAGAGAAGGCAAAACAAGGTAAAATATTGTCTGAGAACCTTTTTTTTCTTCTTCAAATGAATAAACGAACAACTGTAGGTGTGATCCCTGGCTACACGGCAGTAGACGGTTGTATGGCTTCCGACTGGCACACCAAAACAAAGATATTGACAAAATAGGGAGACCACCAACATAGGGCTAGATACCTCAGTTGGTAAAGCGCCTGTACATTAATCCAAAGGCCGTTGGTTCAAACCCCGCTATAGTATTTTTTTTTCTTTTTTCAACCCCAACTCAACATTATACAAAAAAAACCCCGAAAATCTACTGCAAGATATAAAGAAAACAGCAAATTTTAGGCAAAAGTATTTTTTTCTTCCCAAAACAAACCCCGGAAATACAAAACAGCACAGTAATATACATATTATGTGTCTTGTGTCAGTATAGCTATAGTCATGTTCTATTTTTGTCTGTCCTTTTGTTTGAATGTCTGTTTGTTTGTTTGTTGGGGTGTTCGTTTATTTTGTTTGACTGTTTTGACAAGTCTCTGCTTGTCAAAAAAAAAGCCACATACTCTATTTATTATATGTATCTTGCTTGTTGCTACTTGTATTTATTTTTGCTTTACTCCATCATTTATACACGTTTCTGTCGTGATTTTTTCATAGAAGTATCTAATTCTGAATTGAACTGAAAACCCCCCCAAAGGCAGATTGTGAATAGGTTATCCAAAAAACAAACACCCAAATCAAACAAAACACATGCATACAAGCTCCCCAAAACCCCAACAAACAAACAAACAAACAAACAAACACCCCAACATACCCCCAACAAACAAAAACCCCAACAAACAAACAAACAAACACCCCAACAAACTTGAACAAGCCAACAAACAAACAAACACCCCAACACCCCCACAGACAAACAAACACACAACAACACAAACAGGGATTGCACAGCCACCATGGGTAACCAAATTACATAAAAACACACACACACACATGTTTGTAAATCCCGCTTACCGAGGACTTCTCTTTGTTCTCCCATTGTTTGGACATAGTTTTTTTTAGCGATGTCCCCATTGGGTTTGTACACGAAAACGAAGCGAGGACGTCCTCGCTCTGTCAAACACCCGGATCCCTTTTGTTAAAGTCCTCGGTTTGAATGGATTGACACGCTCACACACACACATTCTATTTTTTACATCCCTGTGGAGACATCTTTTGTTCTTTCCTTTGTCCCTGTAGTTAACCTCCCATAGACTTTGTACACAAAATTCCTTGTGGAGCACCCAAGTCTTTAGAATTCCACTATGGAGACCTTTTGTTTTCCCTTTTCTGTTTTGTTCTCGGTCTCCATAAGGTAGTGAATATGAAGGCACACACACACACACACTACAAACATGTTGAAGTTGAAGCCTAGTCGTATCGAAACCGCATTTCCTTGTAAGACAGATACCCTTGAAATAATTATATTACAGCAGGCATCAACACCAACAACACAGGCAATTTATTTAAATACCAAATCTGCACACTTGTTTTGAAACAAAATACTTGAAACCGCGACGAGCTGTTCCTTCTTTCAAATTGTTTTACGTTTCCTGAAACGTATCAAATTGAAACAGATGTCCTCTGTCTGTGTGCACTGGTGAACTGGTTATAGATTAAGACGTAAGAAGACTACGGGTGTAGATACACACTACACAAAATGTATAACAACTGTGTCTGTTCTCTTCTCCATAGATAGCTGCAAGACCCTAGTCTCCATTTCAGAGCCCTACACTGTACGAGGAGGTTTGGATCAACATGGAGTGTGGATGAGGGACCCGGTGGTGAATCCAGACTATGTAAACTATCATCGGTAAGTATGGAAGTGACACACAACTATACCAAGGTCTGCTTTATACACCCCCCCCACCCCACCTCTTATGGTTCTGTTTTCTCGTTGGCTGAAACACGGTCTGAAATTTGCGGTCAAAAGTTCCCAATATTGGGCAATACTCAAATTGTTTGACTGGCTACAGCAACCTTTTATGAACTTATGATGTGAACAGTGAACAGCTACTACAAGAAAAAAAGGTTAAATCAAAACAGTTCAGTTTTATCACTCCCCCCCCCCACCCCCACCCCAACCCCTGTTGTGGGGGGGGGGGGCTTCATATTTTTGACTGAGGTGTGTCATAAAGACTTTTTATTAGAACTTGAAACCCTTTACATATTTGTTTTATTGTAAAACCGTTGATGTCAAGTCAGTCTCATTTCATGAATAATTGAACTAATTTGTCTAAGATTAACTCTCGTAATGGAAAACTAGAACGGTTGCTTAAAAATGTTCAAAAATTGTACGGTTCCCTAATATGTTCTCGGAACTCACTGTGAATACTAGAGGAATTGTTTGATTTTGGAGGGTTTTAAGGCAGGGGAGGATCTTTTGGGATCTTAGTCTTGTTAGTTTTTTAATTTGAATTTTGTTAATTCCTGCTTCATGGATTTGTTTTTAAGTTGTTTTTTTAAGGGTGTTTTAATGTGTGTTTGTGCATTTTTTTTTTTATAATCAACGCGGTTTATACACACCAGTTGTGGACTGGAAAAAATCTATTTATACATTGCTTATAAATGTTCATCAATGTTGTTTGCTTTCCTTAGGTGTTCTCGGAACTCACTGTGGATACCAGGAATATTTTGACTTTGGAGGGTTTTTCAGTCCGTCCGTGTGAGGCTGGGGGAGGATCTTTCGGAATCTTAGTCTTGTTTGGGTTTAATTAAAATGTTGTATCCCTGCGTCCTGGTCTTGTTTTTAGGGTGTTTTAATGGGTGTTTTGTTTCTGTCAGGTTTTGGAAATGCTTTTGTGATGTTAAAAGTCTTTGTGTGAAATCTCCAGTTTAATACCTGTCATATAATTATATTTTTATCGTTGGTAGGGGTTTGATTGTACACATCTTTCGATGACAGTTTTTATACTATCGCATACCCTTGACAGCCCCTGTTCAACATGTAATCAATGTGAACAATGTCTAAAGATTTGAATACAAAAACCAAAACATAAACTTTCATTTTTTGTTTACATGTATGGGGCCTCAAGTCAAACTGTTCCGTTTGGAGGTAGTATGAATGTGGGTGCCTTCCAGCGGTCCAAAACCAATTCGGTTGAAGGAGAAACTCTACAGCACATTGAGGAGGCAATCGTCTACAACGGCTCCCTCTTTGCATACTCGGAGGAACGGGTGGAAACTCAAGAGCTTGTCTACAACTCGCATTATCCCTATTATGGTTACTACACCCAGACGCGAGTAAGGACAGACAAGACAATGTCCAAGATCACTTGGGACTCAACACCAGACTCCAACATCACTATCTCTTCAGATGAAGTGGTCATTGAGCGGAATACTTCATCAGACACACCCCTTGATCTCCACGCTTACACCGGTCCAAGTGATGTGCCGAAGATGGACCTCAGCGTGGATGAGAGCGGACTTTGGCTGATGTACAGTAACGAACTGGAGATGCTCGTCGTCAGTAAAGTGGACGAAGAGACGCTGGAGTTCGAGCGTACACTGGAGAGCGCCTACCCGAAGAACCGCGTGGAGAACTGTTTCATCATCTGCAAGAAGGTTTACTGTCTCCTTAGTGTCACGAGGTACGACTCCAGGGTGGCTTTCTTCATGGATACGGACAGTGGCTTCGAGGGATTCGTCAACGTCCCTTTCATCATCAAGTACGGGAGCCTATCATCGATTGAGTATAACCCACGTGACCAGCTGCTGTATGGCTGGGACAACGGCCATGCAGTTGTCTACAGTCTTACATTCGAATGACGACCCATTCCAAAATCATACACAGTGCCGTGCATTTTAGTTAATTAAAGGCCCTGTACACTATTGGTAAGATCGAAAAACACAAATGTTCACAGATTCACACAAAACTTACATGATTTAAAGTAAGTAATGATAGAAAGGGTTCCTTAATATATTTCTGCCTAAAATGCTATTGTTTCTGAGAAATGAGTAAAACAATAGTTTTTATCACGCGCGATATTTTGAAAAAGCAGAAAACACATATGGTCTCTTTTCACTATTTTCTTGTGATCTCGATGACCAATTGAGCTCAAACTTTCACAGGTTTGTTTGTTCATGCATATGTTGAATTACACACAATGTAGACACTGATTTTGAGCTGTTACCAAAAGTGTACAATACCTTTAAAATACAGCCTGGCGATTATAGTTGAGCAAGTTATTCTGCGCGCAGTTTGAAGCAAAATTAAGTCCAAGTTCAATGTGCGCTTATTTAGCTGATCCAAATTGTTTGCCGGAACAGGTATTTTTTTATTTTCGTATTGTATTTCTTTCCTTCCGCTTAAATCCCATTGACTTACTTAACCATTTACTTTTCTTGGCGGCAAAGGTTGTAGTTATCAATGTTGTAGTTGTATGTGCACATGGAAGCTTATGCTTTGATAGAATTATAATTTTAATTAGCCATTTTGGTAGCAACGATAAATGCTTTTACTGACAATTCAAATAAATTGTATTCAACTATTACCAACATAATCCTTTCAAGTGAATTGTACCAATTATTTGAAGTAGCCCAAAATAAGGCAGGACACGACTGGCACAAGTATGTAGTTAGAATCAGTTTGTTAATGTTAGAGCAAATAAGGAACACGACTAAAAAGGGTGATAATTTTAGTCTGCATATGTTAGTATGTAACGTTTTTAACGCTTAATTGCCGGATATTTAATTTATACTTATTTGGTAATTTGATACCAGAAGTAGCATGTTTTTACAGTGGATCATGAGAACCGACAGAGAACTGCATTCCTAACTTGATCACCTGGCAACAATATTACTTCGTTGTTGAGTTGAACAAAGTCGTTACATACAGTTACTAAGAGCATTCTAAACAAATAACAAATAATAATTATAAAAACAAACCGAAGAAAATTGCCATTTCTGCCAATTTAAAACATTTTTAAGTATTGACAAAAAATGCTCTGAAATAAATTGACAAATTTGTTTGTAAACACGATTATCGACCGAAATCAGAATGGTAAATTAGAAAAAATCAAATATATGGTGCGCCACCAAGAGTTCGACCTGGAAAGGTACTGTTATCTTATCAAAACAAAAAACAAACAAACAAACAAACAAACAAACAAACAGACAAATAAACAATTCAATCCGCGTTTTCTTGGCTACCAATACATTTTAATAATCGCACGAGAAGCTTGACAACATTATTGGCTAAATAGTAACTTGTACTTTCCTTGCTTCTATAATTAACATCATTGGAAACATTTCTAATTTATTGGAAATGCAAGTTTCCAGTTTGTACTTCTGAATTTCTTTAAAACAGTTAAATTATGCTCATATTTTCTGTTTTTTTCTTGTTAAAAACCATGCTTTTTACTCAAATACCTCACAGTCAAAAAGTTTAACAGAAATTGTTAACTTCCTTTAAAAGGGCGCATTTTTTCTCATAAATAACAGTGTATAATAAAATTGACCATACAAATACTAGAAACAGTGAGTCCAAAATACTGATCACACAACTCTTTGGCTTCAAATGTAAACACAAATGTTTTATTTTTTTCATGAATAAAAACGTTTGTCAAGTAGAAATTACACTTATTTAAAACTTACAACTATATGCTGTAAAAATGTCCAGTTGACAAAAACAATGCTTCATAAAAGCCTTTTCAACAATTAAAATACAACAATACTGCAAATCAACAGAAAAACGACAACAAACCTCTATAAAATCTTGTTATTGGGATTCACATAAACAATTTTAACAAAATCAACATTTTTTGTGTAAAAGTTACGTTTTTTACACCTTGGCATCAAGACATTGAAAAATGTGATATATATATCCGTCACTTAAGTTCCTGAGTATGAAGGGAGCGTTTTTCCCCCAAAAAATATATACTATAAAAAACAAACCGAAGAAAATTGCCATTTCTGCCAATTTAAAACATTTTTAAGTATTGACAAAAAATGCTCTGAAATAAATTGACAAATTTGTTTGTAAACACGATTATCGACCGAAATCAGAATGGTAAATCAGAAAAAATCAAATATATGGTGCGCCACCAAGAGTTCGACCTGGAAAGGTACTGTTATCTTATCAAAACAAAAAACAAACAAACAAACAAACAAACAAACAAACAGACAAATAAACAATTCAATCCGCGTTTTCTTGGCTACCAATACATTTTAATAATCGCACGAGAAGCTTGACAACATTATTGGCTAAATAGTAACTTGTACTTTCCTTGCTTCTATAATTAACATCATTGGAAACATTTCTAATTTATTGGAAATGCAAGTTTCCAGTTTGTACTTCTGAATTTCTTTAAAACAGTTAAATTATGCTCAACATTTTTTGTGTAAAAGTTACGTTTTTTACACCTTGGCATCAAGACATTGAAAAATGTGATATATATATCCGTCACTTAAGTTCCTGAGTATGAAGGGAGCGTTTTTCCCCCAAAAAATATATACTCTGGTGCGGTGCTTGTCTATGCTGCAATGTACAAAGTTTATCATACAGGTTGGTATGGTAGGGGACACAAATTGGCGTACCCTAAGAGGCTTGTCTATGCTGCAGTATACAAAGTTTTTCATACAGGTTGGTATGGTAGGGGACACAAATTGGCGTACCCTAAGAGGCTTGTCTATGCTGCAGTATACAAAGTTTTTCATACAGGTTGGTATTGTAGGGGACACAAATTGGCGTACCCTAAGAGGCTTGTCTATGCTGCAGTATACAAAGTTTATCATACAGGTTGGTATGGTAGGGGACACAAATTGGCGTACCCTAAGAGGCTTGTCTATGCTGCAGTATACAAAGTTTTTCATACAGGTTGGTATTGTAGGGGACACAAATTGGCGTACCCTAAGAGGCTTGTCTATGCTGCAGTATACAAAGTTTTTCATACAGGTTGGTATGGTAGGGGACACAAATTGGCGTACCCTAAGAGGCTTGTCTATGCTGCAGTATACAAAGTTTTTCATACAGGTTGGTATGGTAGGGGACACAAATTGGCGTACCCTAAGAGGCTTGTCTATGCTGCAGTATACAAAGTTTTTCATACAGGTTGGTATGGTAGGGGACACAAATTGGCGTACCCTAAGGGGCTTGTCTATGCTGCAGCATACAAATTTTTTCATACAGGTTGGTATGGTAGGGGACGCAAATTGGCGTACCCTAAGGGGCTTGTCTATGCTGCAATATACAAAGTTTTTCATACAGGTTGGTATGGTAGGGGACACAAATTGGAGTACTCCAGCTGATTTCTATTTGAAAAGGGAACTATATTGTCGGATGGTTATTTTTATAGGCCGTCAAAGTTTTTTTAAGAATTTACTAGAAAAATGACAAAATGGGTTCATAGCCAGGATAGAAAGGGAAAAAAGTAGTTATCTAATTTACAAAGACTGATCCTGTGACTCCACAAATCGCAATGCTATAATCGTAATGTCAGTGACTGAATCGTCAATGGAGCTTGCATCTTGGTGACTTTTCCTTCCTGTCTTTCCTTCCAGCTCAGTGTGGCATCTTGCCTTCAGGTGCTGCAGCATTACTATATTGCTGTCCATGGCAACACAATTCCGTGCCTCCTGAACACTTGCAATGAGCCCAGTTCCTATATTGAAGAAATAAAGTATTTGTCACTTTCTTTTAATAGGGATGAAGCAAAGACATTGGCATAAAATAAAAACCCAGGCTTGGAGCCATATTCATTAGTTGCACGCTGTGATGGTGTCCATGGGTTTTGTACACGCAAGGGGCGAGTGGAATCTAAGGCAAAACAGATGGTGCCATTTGTCCCTGAGGGTGTACAAAACCCATGGACCATATCACAGCATTTTGTTATGCCATGCTAACAGATTGCAGAAATACACAACAAATTTGAACTAAAATAAAACGATCAAGGTAATGTTCCCCTTGGGTTACATGCACTTTTGTTCATCTGAACCATGTACATGCATCTTGGTAAAGCATCATGTGGTTGTTGTTCTACCAATAAAAATTCACCGTGGCATAACATTAATCACTGAAGTTCATAAAACAAATTGCCAATTTTCATGACCATAATATAATTAACTAAATTATTAGTCAATTAATAGATATCGATCAGAGAGTTTCTGCATTCTGATTGGTCAAAGACTTGTCAAGTGGGGGTGTATTGTCAAGTGGCGGCCTGTATGCGCATACCACGCATATACGTAAAAGTGCAGCAATGTATCATTTTAAGGTAGCTGGTACTGGTACGTGCATGAAGCCAAGGTAATACAAACCATAAAGCCGTACCCCAACAAAAGTGTTACTTTAAAAGGGAAACGCATAGTCTGGTTTTTCAAAATATGCACATTGTAGTAATGCACATATTATTATAGTTAATTATGTGCAAGGGACTAGGAGACACGCAAAAGTTGAACAGCCTTAAGAATGGCCCTTGAACAAGAGTAGAACATTTCCAAAATTAACAGCGAAAGAAAAATCACAAAGTCTGATGATTATTACCATTTTTCTTTGTTAAAGGTATTTATTGATGGCAATAACAGTGGGAAGAGCTGGTCTTCACTGCGTGGTAATGACCTTGGTTGGTGGCTGGCCATTGTTAATGGACGTCTCGGTCCATTAACAGCAGCCGCCAGCCACCAACCCAGTCATTACCATGCAGTGAAGACCAGCTCCCCACACTGTTATTCCCTAATTATAATATTTATAACAGTGGGTTATATGGCGCTCAAATCAATCACTGATGCTCATGGGGCTTGATCCACATTACTGATGTTCACTGGGCCATTTATTTACAGCTCAATCTATGCCGACAAGTAGCTCACACCAGGCTACATCAATCAGATTAAATCATCTCTGCCCTCACAGGAAAAGATTTTACCCTTGATGAAAGCGGCAATTGCAGTTAAGTGTCTTGCTCTCAGAAATAAGTTTCATGACCGTATTTGAACCCACACCCTAATGACTTTAGCCACTAGAACTTGAGTCTGGTACTTTTAACCGCTCGCCCATGATGGGCACTGGTGCTCCTGCACATGCAAGTTAACAAAAAATATATATATTATCTAGATTTGTGCACACAAAAGTACCTGTGCCTCAGCATCTGTCTTAAATCCACTGTTTTGGAGAAGAGAGGGTTTAGGATAAGCTCCCTGTCGATATGGAGGGGCATTTGTTCCACAACTTCCCCATCAGCACTCCGAAACCTTTTGCTGAAGTTGTCTGAGTGTCCCACCCAGTGCCCAGGTTACTTTCTTTTGTCTCTTTGTCAAGGCCAACACCAGACCATAAACTGAAGGAGTAGAGGCTCATCTGCAGAAAAAAGTAAACAAACAAAATGAGTAATTAACCTTCTTTCACTCTCCAGCTGAAATTTCTGTGGTGGTCGCTGAGATCCAATTTCTTCCAGTTAAACAGCCATTGACATGGTTGTTTACAAAACGCAATGACCACATATTCAAGCCATTTGGTCAATTGTTGAGCTTATTTTTTTGGTGCGCACCATTTTTGAAATATATTTTGGTAGTCTTTTTTGGTTGGGGAGGGGATCTGACGCCTCGCCCCCCTAGCTACGGGCCTGATGGTTTCAAAGCGATACATGAACGAAACTCCGCCATGCTGGTACTGTCAGCATCACCACAACTTCCACAATTACAAAATAGTGAGAAGCAGATTATATCGTGGCATGAAAACAAGTAGGCCTATACCGAGTCTGACAAAAAATATATATATATTTCCTGTTCTGGTTTGTCTTGTATTATCAAAATTTCTGAGGGGCTGAACACTTTGTCCCCCCTCTGGCTACACCACTGATTAACTGAGAGTTCAAGGATCCCATTATTGTTCAGGTACTGGATTGGGAGAGGGATTAACTGAGATATCAGGTAATAAACCACAAGGGATTATCTGAGAGTTAAGTGGTTCTTTTGTATGGGTTCTGGAGCTAACAAAAGATAAGTGCCCAGCAGTAACTGGGGGATTCCTCGCAATATCCAGAGGTTGGGGAATGAGGTTTCCCCTAACTTGAAACTGACAAATACGCAGGCAAGTTGTGTTCCAGTAGGTTCAAGCTTTACAATGCTGAATTCCAACATACCCCCTACTCTAGCAACAAGCATGGTGTTTCAATGCACAAAAAGAAACTACCATATCAAATTTCATTATAAGAATCAGTATTAAGCAATGCTTTATAAAAAAAAACATTGTGAAATTTTTCAAGCGATTGTGTAAATTAGCTAATGCTATTTGTCTGTCATTACAAAAAGTTACTTACCAGATTTGTTTTTTGGCACATGGAAGAAGCTTCGACATCTGTACTGAAACTGCTCAGTCTCATGCATTCTGTGCCTCTTTCTTGAACTGTTCAACTGAAAGCTGTTTTGCTTGTGAGGATAGGGTCTGTCTCTTTTTCATGAGTGCGGGGGGCATGTAATATCACTTCTCTTATGCTTCTTGGGATGGCCAGTCAAGATACTGGAAAGTTAAACATTAAGAATGAACAATTTCAATGCTTAAATGAAAAATGTTTTTCAATGCATTCAGATTTTATTAAAGGGCAAGGAAAATGTCAAATTCAATTTTGTGATTTACTCATTTTCCAATAGATTATAGAATCTTCATGTGACTGTGAGTGGGGAGAAATTACAAGTCTCAAACCTCAATTTAAAATGGTGTAAATAGCCATTGTATTTGATAACCTTTTTCAACATCCAAAACATCCAATGACATCATTCTGAGAAAAATTGGTTTGTACATCTTTTGTAGTGGTAACTTAAAAAAAATTCTGTCTGTTTTTGTTTGTTTGTTGTTGGTGTTTTTCCATGAGCCAGCCAAAAGTGTTTCAAACACATTGGACATCTTAAATGAAGTTCCCAAACATTGAAATAAAAACATTTCAAAACATGTCATAAACAGTCACATTTGTTGTTGTTTTTAAATTAATTAATTAATTTATTTATATTTATTTATACATTTTTGTTTGGGGGGGCCTCTCGAAATAGTGTAAAACCTAATGGATCATTACAGTCCAAAGTTTCAATATGGGTAAAAACCAAAGATTCTGAAATTTCATTTTAAAGGCATCGTACACGTTTGGTAATTGTCAAAGACCAGTGTTCTCATTTGGTGTATCCCAACATATGCATAAAATAACAAGCCGGCGAAAATTTGGGCTCAATTGGTCATCGAAGTTGCAAGAAAATGATGAAAGAAAAAACACCCTTGTTGTACAAATTTGTGTGCTTTCAGATCTAGGAATAAAAACTTCTTGCAAGAAGTTTTTATTATTTTAGTGAGAAATTACCTCTTTCTCAAAAACCACGTTACTTCAGGGGGAGTCGTTTCTCACAATGTTTTATACTATCAACAGCTCTGGGTAATTGTGTCTGTGACTGGTCATCATCAGCATCATCACTGTCAAAGTTGTACCCTTTGTTTGCATCATAGAGGGACACATCATCCTCTGATGTGGACATGCATGTAACTTTTATCAACATCACCTGTATGAAAACCCATCTCCTCAAAGTCATGAATTGGAGTCCATGATCTTAGTTGTGGTCAGAACAGCTTGCAAAAGATGTTCATGTTCCACAAAAACTGACGGGTTGATAGTAGGCGTGGCTTGTCACCGAGGTTTGTGAAGGTAACCTACATGTACATAAACAAAATAATTGATAACTTTTCCATTAATACAGATTGTTTAAAAACAGGCCTCAAATTTTACACTGGACCACAGTTTTGATGTTGGGCCAGTAAATTTTTGACCGGACAAGTCCAGCGGTCTTGTGTTTTTTAATTGAATATTAATGAAGAATAATACCTCACTGTTTATTCATCTTGAACACAAAATAATGTTCAAATGTTGACTTGTGTCTGGTAAAATACGTTTGATTTCTAATAAGTATAAATGACATGAAGTATACTTAATACCCATAAAACTAATTAAATCAATCTTCTCTTACAAATGTCTTTGTGCTTAAAACAGATTCCTAAATGCATGTTATTGTTAAACTGGGTTAGGAAGTTTTTCCTTATTTTGATTCTGGTTTTGGAAATTCTGATCCAGTAAATATTCGGATGAGCCACAAGCCTTGTGAACTGCACAGTCTTGTGGGTTCACCCCCCCCCAATTCAAACCCTGAAAAGGATTATAAACACTCAGTCTGCTTTTCTAAAAACCCTTTTCAATTCTAAAACTTTAAAAGTGAACAAAACAGTCATTCTTTCAAACCATGTCAAAACTAAGGGGAGCTAGTCTGATGTGAGAAGGCTACTTTGCTGGGATTTTGGTTTTAATTTAGAATCAGATTTTTTAAAGCACTGGATGTACCTCTGGCCCACCTTGTTGAGCTGTAGTGTAATGGCTCTCTTCAACATCGGTCTCATAACACTCGCAGACCGATGTTAAAAGATAGCCATTACAGCTCAACAAGGTGGGCTAATGTACACTCCACTTGAACGCCCCACAGCAGACAGTACATTTATAACATGGCCGGCTACGTATGTTGAATAGCCCATAGAATGTCACAAGCAATACAAATACCCCTGATAAACCTGAGGCTGATGGCAGCAAGATGGATTAAAGATTAAAGAAAGCTTTGCCGGGTATCTCATGGATGTACAATGAAAGCTTCGCTTTGCATATTGAAGCAGACAATAACATGGTGTACATGATTCCAGGAGGAAAGTCCCTCCCTACTATTAATTATAACGATAACAGCTAATGACGAGTAAGTGGTATGTGTAGTACTGTAGTACAGTAGAGCAACACTAAACAGTAACAAATCTAGGATTTTACCTGCATTTATTACTTCGTTTAACCTGACACAAAACGCCCACAGGAAAACATAACGGCGATCAGATAACTTCAAAGTTCATTCCACAAGACTTTCTTATTCAACTTCAAGAACACGTCGGGGGACAACCAGCTAAAAAGAACTCCCTACAAGTTACAACAACCCATGCAACAACCAACCAAGTAGTAGTACACACACTATTATTAGTGCCATGCCAAAACAACAGACGCATCGCATACAGTACACACACACGGCCCGGACGTCCACACTATACCGGCCATGCGCCAGCGCGCGCATGCTGGAAATCTCTTATCATGCTTATCACACACTATTTGTTATACATTGTTATACATTAGACAATGCGCGCGGCAATTTTTGTCCAATCTCACTTGCACATGTTGTTGTACATACACGGTTCACATAAAGTTCAGTCCATATCTCTGCTGTCCAGCCATCCGACAAACAGTGTTCGTTTCCATACAGTAAAATACATAGTATTTAATATCCACCCACAGATTCCCCACTCTTTCAATACCGAAAACTGAGCCCCAATTCAGACTTTTTAACACATAGTCCAATCATCCAATAATTTTTTATACAAATACAATTCAAAACCTATTAAATTATTTACAAAGTTATAATCCAGCAATTAACCTATCATGAGGAAATATTATAAATAATTGTAACATCTGGGATGTGAAATGGGATGATTGATATAGCTTACCTTGGTATTCAATATCGACAGAATCAGCATTGACACATGACTTTTTTGTGCCTGGTGGTGACTGTTGAGATTCGTGACAATTACAGCCTTCTGAGAAAACTGCATGGCTTCCTGAATTATCATCACATTGAACTTTTCCTGCCTGTGTGTTCGTGTCGACATGCCGGGCAAAAAGTGTCCGCTGCCGGCGCGGCGGGCGCGCCGGTGAGCCTACTATAGTGCCATCCGCTTGTTATTATAGCATAATGTGATATTATTGATAATGATCATGCATCATCCCATGCATTGTTTATTCGTCCGCTAGCATACTGTGATGTTTGTAAGGTTTATAGCACAAAAACATTTTGATGGTATCCGATATGTTCATCAGTAAGAAAGACTCGCAAAGAAAATAGTAGTCCGGATCGGAACGCACTCAAAGTGTTCAAAAGGCTTTATATTTTATTATAATTAATTATGAGAATTCTTCCACACTGTTGACGGGAATCATGTATGGAAAGTCACTCAGGGCGATGGTTAAAACAGACCATCAGACCTAATCTTTGATGTTTGCATGAAGCATGGAGGTAGGAATTATTCCTACCTCCATGCATGAAGCTTCTCGGAAGAAAAGGCATAGAGTTCACGTCAGTGGGATCTTTGGGCAGGGAACCAGATTATTGTAATTAAAACAATAACAAAAGACAGCGCCCTCGTTTGATGGAAAATTGTCGTTTTTGAGCTGCAATACTCGGCCTAAACGAACAATAAAAATGAGATTCTTGCATGCCAATCATTCAAATTATTTTCTAAAAGACTGAGTTTCAGAATTTACGATCGATTGTAGTTTCAGGGAACACCAGAAAGAAGTTTTTTGAGTTAGAGAAGAGCATTGAGAGAAGAAGTTCCACTTTTGCGCTTGGCACAAACATCTTTCCATGCAAGATTTTTATATTTGCGTCTTGATCTTGCCGTACAGAACTGGAATTTAATTTAAATAATTAGGGACAGGTAAGATGAGCACGCGTGCGGCAGATTCTTATTTTGAAGTTGTTAAAATGTTGTTGACGTTGTTCGATGATGGCCAAATGAATTTCTGGGTACGGTTTTAAAGCACGTAAAAGGATGGGGAAGACTCTTTAGAATGCATACAAATGCCGCACTGTTGATTTGTCTTCCATTTTTTATTTTACTTATACCTATTTATTTTTATTTAAAGCTGCGCAGTCTACCAGAAGTTTCATCTCATGTTGCCTTCAGATTTCCTTGTTACGCCAAATGTATCAACGAAACATAATGGAAATGAGCTTCATCTGCTACTCTGTCATATATTAGTTCAAAATTTAATAAGATGTTTTTACACAAAATAGGCTAGTTAGTAAATAAAGTAGTATTGTTAGAATAGAAAAACAAATTTTGAATAGTATTATTATTGTTATTATTATAATTATTGTTATTTCGGTAATTATATCATTATTTTATTAATTTATTTATTTAAAGGCAAGGTGAAAGAAGAGTTGATCGAACCCCATCCATGACCACATTTATTTTTGGGAGCAGCTTTAGTTAATTTAACAAAAAACCAACTTTTATTTATTTAATTTTAGTTGTAATTAATTGACTGTCACATACTGGAATTTATCATGACCTAGATTTTAGATTGCAACTTTAAAACGTTCCTTCCATAAATGTAATCCTATCAGCAAAGTTAAACGTAAATTCAAAGCTCCGATATGCCTTTATTCACTTTCTTTTCAAAATCAAAGTCATGTATATAAATACTACAATTCTTTTCCATTATGAAAACGTTTTTGACCTCGTGGGGGCGCAGGCTTTAATGTTAACTTCGTTCTCATGGGTTTCGATCTCGAATCAGTCCAACGTTTGCTAAAATAATAAAATCAGAATGTACATACAATGAACATGTACATGTACATGTACATGTACATGTACATGTATGTTCCGCGCTTTGTGCGTGTATTTAACCCGTTATAATTCGAGGTTGTCGTGTCTGCGTTACGTTTATCGGTCTGATTCAAGAAGTTTAGTGATCGTCGCGCTGGTTACCCCGGGCTGCTAGCCTGTTCTGCAGGTACTCCCTGTTGTGTTGGTGATCCAGCCCTACACGCCACGTGCCGGTGGTAGACTTAACACCAGAGATATTACATGGTGTTACCGCAAGCCTTTTCCATAACAATAGAGTTTCTCTCTCTGGATTCAACAAATGGCGCAACATGCATGCAGAGACTGACAGTACAGGTACACTGCTGACAGAGTACGGTAGGTATGTACTGAACTGAGTGACACAACAGTGTTTCCTGTAGTGTTATACAGAGTCATGAGATTGAGAGTGTTCCTTGCATTTCACTTTTCCGGTCGGTAGTTACTTTTTATATACTAGGCCTACTACATGTACATACTAAGTACTAGTTACTACTACTAGTACTCGGTACTACTACGGTCCTACCTAGTATTGTGTATAGACGTCAGAAAGTAGCTACAGACATGACAGAGGTTGAGGTCAAACAAATTAATGAGATGTTGAGAATGAGAAGTCACAATCTTGCAGTGCAGTAAGAATGTTGTTTTTCTTAAATTTAAAAGCATGCAACTATCAGCCACATGTATTACACAATCCTCAATATGATACATATTTTTGGACCCCATTTATTATTCATTCACATATAAAAGTGAATGATTTTGACATACAAATTTGGGCAAGTTGAAGATATATTTTGTATTTGTTTGTTTTTAGGAAGGAGCGTAGGGAGTACCATACAGCTAGGGAAAGAGCAAGGAGACAGCCACAGGACCTAACTGTCATCATCTTCGATGGTATGGATCAGGCAAAATGGATGTCCCACATTTTATCAAGCGTGAAGCGTGATAAAGCCTCCTGCAATTTTGTCAAGATTGCATGTCCACCTGACTGGTAAGGGAGTTCACTAATAAATTGTATTCGTGGGGAAAATGCTGTTCAGTGCAATGAGACTACAAAGGTATTGTCACCCGTTTGAGATATTATGAAACTAGGTCCTGCTTTTAGTCAGTACATTTACATAATTTGCATTTACATTTGCAAAATGAAATCAACTTGTTCCCTGAATCAATATTACTAAATACACCTGGGCTCTATTCACATGCACACCATGTTTTGTTTTTTGTAAGAATTATCAAAGTGTACATGTATTATGTAGCAACAGGTTACCACTTAGAAATTTGAAACAGCCACATGCCTTTGTCAGTGTGCCACTAGAAAAAAAGGTTAGGGTTTTGGGTTTGAATCCCAGCTGAGTGTGTCCATTCCCCTTTTTTTTCACCTAAGCATGGCAAGCTGCTGCATGTCAAGTAGAGCAAAAAATGCAATTTATGTTATATTTGTGAGGGTATGCCTTTGGTTATGTTTCCAAACTTGATTTGAATTTACAACCCTTTAAGTAATATTTTTCAATCTTCTTCACTTTTCATACATGAAGGTGTTCTAGTACACACAGCAGTGCTAGGAGGGAAAATCTCAATAGTCTATGGACACGAAGCAGATTCCCTACGACAGTAACGACTTGTCTGTTGATCACTCTCATCAGCTACAAAGATAAGCTTAGGCGTTCCCTGTTCCTGCAACTTGACAATTGTTTTTGTGAGAACAAAAACAGATATCTGCTAGCTTTTGTTGGCTCTCCTCATCGAGATTGACACTTTTGAGGGGGTAAGTTACACAGATACGCTTTAAATGTAACTTTTTTCTTATTCAAAGAATTTATTCCTTGTGAGATGTGAGGCGGTAAATAATAATGTTACCTCCACTTTTAGATCAAGCTATTACTGTTAAACTGAATGTGCTTTAAATATTACTATTGCTGCTAAACGGGTCGACAGTCAATCCTGACACTTTATATTTAATTTGGAGTACAGTATTCAGCATAAGCAGCAGCACCAAATAAATATACTCAAGTAGCTTAAATACACTTTTTAAAAAGTCATTCACCCCTGGTGAGTGCTGGTTACCCCTGGTTAGTCCAGAGGTCCTCGGTTTGAGTCCTGGTTTGCTCAAAGTTTAATTGCTAAAAATTTACATTAATTTCATAGTATGCCAATCAGATTCCTTGTTGTCTATTGTAGAGCTTGTATACAAAGAGCTGTTTCCAAACCAATCTCATGGGCTGCTACAGTATACAAATATCACATGGTTTGAGGGTGAATAGTCGATATTAATAGCTCCCCGAGGTAGTGGAAGTTGACAAACTATTTCCCGAGGCGAAGTCGAGGGAACTAGTTTGTCAACTTCCAATACCGAGGGGAGCTAATAAAGACTGTTCACCCACAAACCATGTGATATTTTTTTTATACTATACCTCATACATATTCAGTTTTTGTGTGGAGAAGGCATCTTTACTGTCAACGATATTCTCTAGTTCCACGATCGTAAAGCACATGACAAGTAGACTGTCACACGGGCTGCCCGGGTGACAGTCTACTTGTCATGCGTACTTACCATGTGCGTGAATACTCGCGTGCGCGCTTGAGTAACAGTAAATACAGCATCTGGCACGTGATGTTGAATGGAACAGTGAGAATTCGACTCTCGGTCATGAATATGTATGAGGTATAGTAATACTTGATAGCTCAGGTGGGTAGAGAGCTGGCATGCTGTATTGAGTTCAAGTCCCTATTCAATCAAACAAAAAATCTTGAAATTTTACTTCATTTCAAGTTCTAAATTAGTTTCCTTTTCTTCTCAGTGACTTATGGGGAGTTTCAAAACCACAGCCACCTCAGTGGTTTAAGTTGTCTAAGGTGGATGTGGGTGACCTCACCATGGGAGCCACAGCTAAAGCACAATGTCACCGACTCAATTAAAGACTACTCCAGGGGACTGCGCTGCTTAAAGGTTTGAAACTTGCTGTCTTATACCCATGTCAAAGTACGCACAAACTAGAAATAAACAAGTACAATTGGAACATGCATAAAGTTCTCTCCTTTGCTGTTTCGTTCAAACTGTTGAGTGTTGACTACTACCATACAATTATTGTATTTTAGCAGTTAAGATGCCATGCCGGAGATTGCTGTCCTTAAGACTATAGACATGGGTTTGCCCTTTTACATAACAGCAGCACGTGGTAGAGCTGAGTGTTTAATGCTCTGAGCTTGGACCATGCATGCTAAGCAGACATGAAAAAGCATCACAACAGGGGGGGGGGGGTCTCTGATCGGTTTGCTTATATTCACTATTACATCAAGTGCAACCGTCTCTGATCGGTTTGCTTACTCACTATTACATCAAGTACAGTATTGATACAAACTACATGTACAGTGGCAAATGTTTTTAATTCTTATAGAGTTTTCCTGATATAACGAAATCACCCCTGTGGGTGAAACCTACCCTTGAAAAGATGGACGTGCCATCCTTACATTGGGATCTTCTCTTCAGTGATGGCTACAAGCTTAGGTTGCCTAACTGTGCCAGAGATTGACGGCTGAATTTTCTGGAACATGTTGGTGAAATGGAAGAGGTATGTGATTGTTTCTGAAATGTAAATTGATTTTCAACAACACACTTGAATTGCAATAAATCATTAACTAAGTGGCATCACTATAAACCGTCAATGCAGACAGCCCTTTAATAACTGTTTAAAATTTGTAAATGATTTAGCCTTTTTTGGAAAGTGTACTTCGACCTTAGAAGAAATTACCTATATTCATAAGAGTCAAAGATGTACTTTGATTTGTTTCTTTTAACTATATTGTCTTAAAGTGTTTCTTCTTATTCAATGTATAAAACCTAGGTTCCACGAGAGGTTAGTTCTTGGCCACTTCAGCATCTGAAAGGATTGGCACGTTTCAGAGAAACAGCAGTGGAGCCCATCCAAGACAACCAAATGCAAATGATGAGGGATAAAGTTGCTATTGCTATGAATTATCCACCGGTGAGTATTGTATAAAAAAAATTAAAGAGAAGTTTGGTGAAAGTATTGTAAAACTGTTTTATACCTAATCCACATTGGCAGAAAAAGGCCAGCAACAGTAAAATTGAATCAAATATCAGAAAATTAAGTAAAGGAAAAAAGAAAAAATTATGAACACCAAATTATCATCTTTCCTAATCTGAAGTTATGAAGTAAGTTACAAAGTTTAGACAAAAACTAACCTAAAAACACACTGCTGTGACCAGAAAAAGGCTTCCCTCAATTATTTTGAAGTTTTCTTCAAAATGTTTAACTGTTAGTTTAACATAAATATTTGCTAGAAATGCAGCAATTTTTGTATTATTTTTTAAACCCCAGCCCCTAAAAAAAAAAAAAAATAAACAGACAGCAAACGAAACCAAAAACAAGAGAGATACTTCAAAAGCGTCGCATTCTTTAACTCAACATTAGTTCCTATTATACATGCATTTCTAAATTTATGTATGTATTGGTGACCAGGGGAAGACAAGGAACCGAGATGTCACAGTAGCAACCGGCAGAGATAAGATTGCAGTAGGTGACCTTGTTGCAGTTCATCTTGAAGAAAACAAGGGCAGACCGGACATTGCCACTGTCCTGGAGAAGGATGAATCAACTGTTTAGGTGCATTGGAGGAAGGACCATCGCTTAAAGAGTGGAGAACAAGGAACACGGGTACTGGCAGGAATGCCAAACCGTATACAGACAAATTAACATTGAACTATGTTATTCTGTGGGGATTTATGTTAAGTAGGAAAGGGCACTTAACACTTTAATAACAGCTAATGAACTGACACGCAAATATGATGAATTTGATAATGCTTCAGACACAAATTATACTTTCAGACAAGTAATTTTTCCATGTTTTTTGAGTAAGAGATGCAATTTACGAACCCTACTACTATGTTGACCTTTGCTTTATGTATAGTTTAACATACAGGTTGGTTGAGTAAGGGACGCCAATTTGTGTCCCCTACCATACCAACCTGTATGATAAACTTTGTATACTGCAGCATAGACAAGCCCCTTAGGGTACGCCAATTGGTGTCCCCTACCATACCAACCTGTATGATAAACTTTGTATACTGCAGCATAGACAAGCCTCTTAGGGTACGCCAATTTGCGTCCCCTACCATACCAACCTGTGTATGATAAACTTTGTATATTGCAGCATAGCCAAGCCTCTTAGGGTACGCCAATTGGTGTCCCCTACCATACCAACCTGTGTATGATAAACTTTGTATACTGCAGCATAGACAAGCCTCTTAGGGTACGCCAATTTGTGTCCCCTACCATACCAACCTGTATGATAAACTTTGTATATTGCAGCATAGACAAGCCTCTTAGGGTACGCCAATTTGTGTCCCCTACCATACCAACCTGTATGATAAACTTTGTATACTGCAGCATAGACAAGCCTCTTAGGGTACGCCAATTTGTGTCCCCTACCATACCAACCTGTATGATAAACTTTGTATACTGCAGCATAGACAAGCCTCTTAGGGTACGCCAATTTGTGTCCCCTACCATACCAACCTGTATGATAAACTTTGTATACTGCAGCATAGACAAGCCTCTTAGGGTACGCCAATTGGTGTCCCCTACCATACCAACCTGTATGATAAACTTTGTATACTGCAGCATAGACAAGCCCCTTAGGGTACGCCAATTTGTGTCCCCTACCATACCAACCTGTATGATAAACTTTGTATACTGCAGCATAGACAAGCCTCTTAGGGTACGCCAATTTGTGTCCCCTACAATACCAACCTGTATGAAAAACTTTGTATACTGCAGCATAGACAAGCCCCTTAGGGTACGCCAATTTGTGTCCCCTACCATACCAACCTGTATGATAAACTTTGTACATTGCAGCATAGACAATACTCTTAGGGTACGCCAATTTGTGTCCCCTACCATGTTGGCCTATGCTTTATGATGCATAGTTTAACATACAGGTTGGTTGAGTAAGGGACGCCAATTTGTGTCCCCTACCATGTTGGTCTTTGCTTTAGGATGCATAGTGTAACATACAGGTTGGTTGAGTAAGGGACGCCAATTTGTGTCCCCTACCATGTATGCCTTGGCTTTATGATGTATAGTTCAACCTGTGGTGAGTAAGCTAGTAATTACCTGTAAATGTTCAATAAAAAATTGAGTCATGTAAAGACATTGCTTCATTTTCTTAAATACATATATTTACTGCTCAAAAATAAGAATTGTTGTCGAGATATGTTTATTTTGTGTTTTTCTCAAAGAAGTTTATCATCATCTCAAAAACCAATGGGAATCACCAGTTTTCTGACGAAAAAGTGCGTCTTGAGATAGGAACTTAATACAAAGAACTTAATTAGTTTTTTTACATGAACAAAACAACTCGTATAACTTGTTCAAATATTTAAGGAAAGAAAAATTAAATCCACCCATTTCCAATTACGCGGAAATGTTTCCAATACTGTTTAATTTTATAATGTAGATTAAACCAACAATGCAATATTGCAATCTCCATTTCCTCAGTTCCTAGGGCTCGCAACCTAGGAGTGACCTTCGATGCTCATTTTTCTATGACTGATCATATTAATAATGTTTGCCGGGCTGCTTCATTTGCCCTTCACAAAATTGGTAGCATTAGACATTATCTAGATCAGAAATCTGCTGAAAAGCTGATCCATTCATTAGTTATGTGCCGTATTGATTCTTGTAATAGTTTATTGTATGGTTTACCTGATCTTCAAATTAGTAAATTACAACGGATTCAAAATACTGCTGCTAGGCTTGCCACTCGTTCTCGCACTCATGATCATATCACCCCTATACTGCAGAATTTACACTGGCTTCCAATTAGGTCTCGTATTGATTTTAATATATTGGTGTTAACTTATCATTGTCTTCATGGTACAGCCCCTGCTTATCTCCAGGATTTAATTCAACAGTATCAACCGGCTAGAAACCTACGTTCAAAGAACAAACATCTTCTCTCAGCCCCGGCTATCACATCTACATCCTATGGTTCTCGCTCTTTTCAGAACGCTGCTGTACATCTTTGGAACAGTTTACCCAACAATGTCAAGCTGGCTGAAACTACTGATCTATTTAAAACCCGGGTTAAGACACATTTGTTCAATCAATGTTATCACAGTTAATATATTCTTTTCTGCCTTTTCAAGTTATTTCATTCTCTTTTCTAAGCGCATAGGGACCTCACGGTGATATGCGCTATATAAGTACCGTCTATTATTATTATTATTAACGCAAGTTGTCGATCTTATTTTCCCGTTTGTCTTCTCCTTTTGAAATTGTGGGTCATTTGCCTTGTAAAATACATGCACCGTTGAACTTCCATTATGTTCAAGGCCTCAATCCCGTGTGAGATTCGAGGGCTTGAGACGTGAGGGTTTAGGGTTTCATAGAGCCATAAAGCAAAAGTAAGCAGGATACCAGTCACAGATTGTACATGTGACATGCTCTTTTGGCTGGTAACCTTATTCTGGTAAGCCTAATTTTGTTGTGCGTAGCTACTTTTCTTGCCTAAGCAGCTCTATGAATTTTGGCCTGGTGTGGCAGGAGATTCTGTCCCCCGGAGATTCTGTCCCCCACACGACGAACTTTGTACAAACTTCTTCTGATAGCGCCCTCTTTTGAATCAACCTCCCTCAGCCAATATTAAATTCCTGTGGGGGACAGATTCTCGGGAGGACAGATTTTCCTAGGACACTGGTTCTCGATGCTAGTCCGCTAAGGAAGACACCTCTCCAAGTTTGCCTACAACAAAAACGGCCTAACCAAAATGTCATTGTTGCCTTAGAATATAAATTTCAGGCTAAACCTCGTGTGTTGAGGGTTGGGTTGAGATGAGAGGTTCAAGGGGCATGTGAAACAATGGAGGCAGGGGTCGACTCGATTCTAGTCAGCTATTAGACAAATCACGTTGCAGTTGATGAATTTCATTAGGATAATCAAACAACTACAAGACCCTCTCGCTGCAAAGACATCCTTGGTTACTATGATGCTAATGTACGTAATTATTGGGTGTCACAAGGGTTGGCCGATAACAATAACACAGAGATCAGATAGTAGACACGTTCTGTAAGTTTTCTGTATCAGGAGATATTTTATTCAATCCTGGGCTGGTTACTTGTAGAACAAAAAATAGAGAGAGAGAGAGAGCATTTGGAAACTAAGGACATATAGAGGATTGATCAAGTTTGGTCCCTGACCGGACAATGGTCATGGGCTGTGCCTGGTCCATGGGGGTATCAGGTATGCTCACCACAAGGGTGATTTATGGACTTGAGTGCATGGGAAAGGATGTGGGGCGGAAGGTTAATAATTTGATATTAATTGAGTTAGGGTTGTTTCTGGGAACTTTAAGGAAACTTTAAACAATGAAATAAACACTGGTAACAACAGCTGGACTTAGGGCTTACACTAACAAAAAAGAGTAACTGAACTTCGTTCCTTGATTGAGGTTAAACCTGATAGGCCTATATTGAACTCGACGTTTTCTAGATTTGCAATTTCTTGCACGCGTTCCCTGCAGTACAAGTGACATAATTTCGTATCGTCTTGCAAATCATTAGCAGTTGCCAGCAGCAGGTTGTAAGAATCGTAATACACCAAGGGTATAAAGCTATAATCTCATTATAATCAAGCCTAATAGATGCCTCAGAGGTGCTAGGGATGTTTATTTAGCAATTATGAAAACAAAAAAGGTTTATTTTGGTAATACATTTGCTAATTACAGCCAGTGCATGCTTAGTGCTACAAGTATGTAAAGTAAAAATGTATAAACCGTTACTTCTCTCCTATTTAAAAATTGTTAGGAAACCTTCCACGCCACTCCCCCTATAATATAGATTTGATGGCTCCCATATTGTCCCTGAAGACCCCCAAACTAACAACAGCTGTGCTTCTCTGTCAAGCTGCTGTCTCTCTAGTAATGAGCACGGTGGTGGGTAGAGCCAATACATAATGTCGTCACCAAATATTTCTTACTAGCATTACAATTCATTAGGGAGTCCTGCCTTTGACTCACACAAGCTGAATCGAGTACCAATGGCCGCTCAAATTTTCCACTATGTTTCTTGAAGGTACAATTGAGGATATCATAGAGGGGTATTTTTTTAAAACTTGCATGAAGGGAATATTTAACACAAATGAAAACAACACTGTTCGCTACAGCTGGTGAAACTCCGTAGATGGACATAGTTCGCCATAACTAGGTTTTTATCCAGAAACCGGAGGAAACCAAAAATGTAACGTGAACAACTTGGTTTAGATCATGGGATCGAGCCTCAGAAGAAGGAGCGAAAGAAATTAGTGTTGTCTTTTGAACAATAGCAAGCCAGAGAGCAATCGTTTTTTTCTTTTTACTTAGGAGGTATTTAATGCCAACACCTAGAAAACCTGTAGATCAGGAAATGGTGAACTGCTATTGTATGTACAACTTTAATTATCGAGTTATTTTGCGCCCTCACGTGCCGTGACCCTCCAATAGACGGATCCCCTGGCTTGATCTGCAAAGATACACATGCACTGGTCTTACAAACCCAATGCTTTTTTTGACAGAACGTATACCCTTTACATGACCAAAACTAAAAAGTGAAACTGAAGTTATATGGTGAACAATAAAAGTGTTATGGAAAGCGAGGTCAAAGGTACATCCGGCAGGATTTCAAGCACGCAATCTTGAGATTCACGAAAGTGTTGCTGTCCATTGTAAGCTGTAGCTACGTGACACGAAGCTGGGTACATAAGCATTTTAGAATCGGAAGACCAGGCACTCATGGTTGCCTTCCTCAGTGTACGACTACATGCAAAATTAACGACAAGGTGCATCTACAGAGAGAGCCGCGTCCATATTTATTCCTCTATATCCAAGCAACGCTTTATTAAGGTAAGTAATGGGAGAGTGGGGTTCTGGTATTGTGTTCAACAGGACACTATTAAATATCAGAGACTGACATTTTAATCTCGAATGACGTTGTAAACTTCGATCATAGAAATACGCACGGTATGAACGTGCACCAAATCTCTGACAAACAACTTTACAACAGTTTTTCGGTGTTTTCAGTTAAAAATGTGAACGCCTAAGTTGGTTGCAAGGTGTTCTTATTGGGAACGAATTGATTGTTCTAAAAACATTGATATCTTATATCCATTTCAGTAAAGTGGTATTACAGCAACCGTGTCTCGTTCCAAGATGGCGGCGATAGAAGCGTTCAAGACTTGTGGTGTTCTGCTGATGGCGATGCTGGCAGTTAATCTTCTCCACTCCGCCAACGCGCAGGTATTTTAATAATGTATTCTATGGGCAGACGTGTTGTCACTCAAATCGTCACCATTTTCACGAAGAGACACTTATGTCAAAATTACTAATACTTGCAAAACACAGGACGTAGAATTGGTTCCAAGTCAGTGGTCATGTTTTGTTATTTTTTTTATTTTTTTACTTATGAATTTTGTATTTTGTATTTTGTGTTTTGTATTTTGTATTTTTTTTTTTCTCGTTTTTTTTTTCGTTTTCCCCCCGGTATTAACCTTCGATCACAGACTTGGGAACATTACTTTTCAAGTTGTTCACCAAAAAGTTAAATTTTCAATTCCCTATTGACAATGAACAAGAACAAAAGGTAACAATAGGTATTCGACTAAAGTTCGGGATCACAAAACCTGCCTTGTCCAGTTTTAATTCATTAAGGTCCCTGAACACTTTACATAGTAAGTTACACATCATGTTGTTTAAGGGGGCTGTGTCGTCATGATCAGAGCAGGTGTAATTATGAACTCTCGCCGAGTTACTGTACACGCATGCCCCACCCTCCTTGTCTATGGAGAGCGCGCGCGTGCAGTAATTTGGTGTGGGAGTTCATAACTCTCCATGTCTCGCCACAGCCCTGCTTTGATCATGGTGACATGCCCCTTTAAATGTATAAAGCAGGGCCCAAAATTAACTTTTCGGCAGACGCTTGGTAAATAAATCTTAACTTTGCTGCTGCACCTTTGTCTGAGTCTACATCGACTTTCCAATATGAATAGCTTACGGGGTGTAATTTTGCCTAGTGGTTTAGAGCATCGAATTCAAGTTTCGATGGTTAAATCATCAATTTGTGGGTTCGAATCCTGGTCATGACACTTATCCAGCGGCGTAACAAGGGTAACATTTCAGGGGGGCACAAGGGGGTGCACCATTTTTTCTAGGGGGGCACTTCTAGCCAAGTATCCGTTTGCCCTTTTCTTTGAAATCGGGGGGGGGGGGTCGGATGGTTCGACCTGGTATTTCTTGAACTTTTCTTTGTTCTCCTATTATTTGAACTTGTTTGATAGCGACGTCTTCATTGGTTTTGTACACGGAAGTAGGAAGCGATTGATATTATTTGCTCTGTCAAAACACCAAGATCCATTTGTCAAAGTCATCGGTTTCAATTTGTAGACTAGACTTGTTTCCAAGTCTGTGATCGTGTTTTTTTGTCTACCTGAGAGCCAATACAGTATTGCATAAAATAGCGCCCTCTTGTGGATTGACCACATACATTAACCTTCGATCACAGACTTGGGAGTCTTGTACTAACCCTATGGCAAATTAGTCCAAACGTGGACGGAAAAATCTGAATTATAGGTAACACTTTTCTTCTAGTAAGAATCAGACATTGTATTATGTATTGTTCAATATTTTAAGATTATTTTGGCTATAAAAGCACTATAAAAAATAAGACCAACGAGATTAAATGCTGAAGGTAATAGACGCGGCCAACTGTGTGGCCTTCTGATTTGCAATCGTTCGGGGATCAGTGATATTATGTAAATTTCAACAAACAAACAAACAAACAAACATCAAAAGGACCCGTTCATCAGCCCCCTAAACATTCATAAACAAAGAATATAACAACTAGGCCCTACAAAAAAAAAGGGGGGAGAGACATTAAACAACTATACTAAACGGAAAAAGAAAAAGAAAAAAAAAGAGACTAAAAGCCCCGAATAACAATAGAAAACAAATACAAATACATTTAAAATATTACATAATAATAACAATTGTTACCCCATTTCAGACGCCAATGGCTTCATCTGACGAAGTGACTGACATCCAACTGACCCGGGATCAAGCCGGGGACGGACCCTGTCAATGCACGGTCAAAACACCCATCCTCGTAGTCTGTATGGACTACCAAACACAAAACAACTCCGAGAAACTGCGAGAGATTCGACATTGGGTAAGACTATGGGTTTTCTTTCTTTACTTTAGAATGAAATATTTCCAGAGCATTGTTAGCTGTATGATTTTATTTTATTTTTCAAATTTGTAAAATCGTCAGGGAGCTTTGTACTGAGACTACAGTCAACCCTTCCCCATGGAAATTATTGTAGCATACAGATTTAAATTGTTGCGTTACCCGCTGCTAAAATGTAGGATTCGATTGGCCTCTAGCTACCGGGCAATTTCGGTGGTCTTAGAAGTAAGACATCTGCTCTAGAATGGCAAATGTCGTTGGTTTGAAACCCACCCGAGTAATGCTTGTAGGTTTTTCACAGGACCTGGGAAAGTCCTGAATATACAGTGCATAACACACATCGGTGTATGGGTAAAGTCTTATTCTTTATCCCCAATGCAAATTTGTTATCTAGCATTCAACCCTTGTTATATGAAAGCAATGTTATAATGAGGTTCTGCTTGTAAAGATTACATTTCGATAGTCCCGAATCTCATTTTTGTTCGTGTTTCTTTGTTTTGCTGTCCTCTTATAAGAACATTCCTGTTCTGAAGAGGTAATTTTGGCCAGTCCCAGCGGTCTCGTTTTAACGAGAGTCCACTGTAACACACACTCTTAAAATTCCCGAGTCAGAACTCGTCGGGCCTGACTCATTCATGGGTCAGTATTACCCGGAGTCTGTGTCAAAATGATCAAGAAATGGGTCAAACTGACGCCGAATCCGAGTCGAAATCCTATTTATCTGTTTCCAGACCAGGCTGACCCGGAAACAGGTCAGGCTCCTGGGTAAGGGAAATCGGGTCAACTCTATCCCGGGATTCTTTAGAGTGTATCCTGTCCTTTGCCTACAACACGTTCTCACTTGTCTCCTGACAATGACTAGGAACTCAAACCGCAGCAGTGAAGTTACCGGTAATAACGTCCCCTCGATCAACTAAAAGAACTCACTCCACGGCAGTGAAGTTAAACGAGAAGTCCCCTATCTTCCACCCAGGTAGTAGTTATAAATAATAAGCAGGACAGTTCTTTTCAGAACTATGTAGTCCCCCGATTTCCGAAATCTACTCCGCGGCAGTAGAATAAATAACAAGACAAATTGTTAAAGAACAAAATCTACCCAGCAAAGTTTATATACACATGGTGTTACCGCGAACCGAATAAAACACATGCTCTCGCTTGTGTTTGTTATTGTGATTTCTTATAGATAACCAACTTGACACTTGAGGTTGGTCAACTGTACGAGAAGGCAACCTGGCAATCGGAGCTCATCGTTACCTTCCAGAACAACCTGGCCGAAGCTACTGAGAAATTTAACCTCATGGAGGGTGGACAGCTGCTGGTGACCCGGGCTGAGATCGAGGGAGTACGCCAGAATGTCCGAAGTATGGCCTCTGCGCTGTACACACTGCAGCAATGGCAAGGGATTCAATCGGACGGTGTTCAAGTCGGGAGAATTCGGGCCATTATGAGAGACGTAAATATTGAATATCTATTGAAGCCTTGAGTTTGTCTATAACACCGATACGTATTCGAAACGGAGAAAGGAATGTATAGGTTTAAGTTACGCCGTTATCAATAAGTAGGCCTAATCAAATTATATGAACAAGTTTAGTGGTTTCCCACATTGCATGTTTACTTTTTTCTTGTGTCATTTTATGAGTGAACTCTTGACATTGGTTTTATGCGATTTATTTTGTTTCAATAATAATCCTGATTATAGTTTGTTTCATTGTATTAATAGTATCTATTTGTATGGATTCGCCAAAGGTTTCAAACATTAGCACCGTTGTGGATGCCATGGTGGAGCTCGACGACAGTGGTGACTTGGCCGGCATGCAGCAACGAATCACCGAGTTGTCTGGCGAGCTGCGGACGTGCAACGCGGGGCAGCAGACGGCAGTTCCTACCGTAGGAACGGCGACTGTGAGGCCCGGTACTAACCAGGGATCGGGTGCAGATGATAAAGCAGTACCAGAGAGATGGCCAGAGAAGGCAAAACAAGGTAAAGTGTTGTTTACACACCATGTATTTTTTAAAATGAATATACCGTCGCTCGTACCACGAAGTGACTTATCTCGTCAACAATAAAAACAAACCCTGTATGGAGAAAGTCACGATTGAAGTTGCACCTTTGAACTGTTGACGCTTGAGAGCTTCCATCTATCATTATTTCGGGTTATTTCATTGCAATTTTTGCCCACAAATTACAATGTTTCATCAGTTTCTCTTGTGGTTTATTATTTGATATCTGAAATAAAAAGTCGCATCCCCTTAAGGTGTGCTCCCTGGTACACGGCAGTTAACGGTTGTATGGCTTCCGTCTGGCACCCCTGAACAAATATATTGACAAAATACGAAGGTCGCAAACATAGGGCTAGATAGCATAGTTGGTAGAGCGCCGGCACTACGGTAATCCGGAGGTTGTTGGTTCAAATCCCGCTCCAGTAAATTTGTCTTTGTTCAACCCCAAATCAACATTATAACACAACAACAAGACGAAAATCTACTACAATAGAGTAAACACACAATTTTTAGGTAAAACAAACCCTAGAAATACAAAACAGCACACTTTAGTGTATACATTATGTGTCTTGTTTCAGTAAAGCTATTGTCATGTTCTATGTCTGTCTGTCCTTTTATTTGAATGTCTGTTTGTTTGTTTGTTTGTTGGGGTGTTTGTTTATTTGTTTGACTGTTTTGGCAAGTCTCTGCTTGTCCAAAACAGTCCCATACTCTATTTATTATATTCATCCTGCTTATTGCTACTTCTTTGTATTTTTGCATTACTCCATCATTACATGCTTTTGTCGTTATTTTTTTTATAGAAGTATGGAAATCTGAACTGACTTGAAAAAAGGCTGGTTGTGAATAGACTTTCCAAAAAAACAACAACCCCAAAACAAACAAACAAACAAACAAACAAACAAACACCCCAACACCCCACAAAAAACAAACATCCCAACACAAAACAGACAAACATACACCCCAACGCCCCAACACCCAAACAAACAAACAAACAAACAAACAAACAAACAAACACACACACACAAAAGATTGCAAATCCACCATGGGTAAAAATAATTACATAAAAACACACATCATTACAAAAATGTTGAAGTTGTGTAGCCTGCCCTTCCGAAACTGCATTTTCTTGTAAGGCAGATACCCTTCAAGGCATGAACAAAAAAAACCAGGCAAATTATTTAAGCAACAAATCTGCACACTTGTTTTGAAAAAAAAACCACTTGAAACCGCTACGAGCTGTTCCTTCTTTCAATTGTTTAACGTTTCTTGAAACAGATGTCCTCTTTCCGTGTGGCACTAGTGGACTAGTTAGATTAGAAAATCTGACAAGAAGACTACAGGTGTAATTACACACCACACAACATATATACAAACTTTGGTATATCCATGTTCTCTTTTCTATAGATAGCTGCAGGAGACTAGTTTCAATTTCAGAGCCCTACACTGTGCGAGGGAGTTTGGATCAACATGGAGTGTGGATGAGGGACCCGGTGGCGAATCTTGACTATGTGTACTATCATAAGTAAGTAGGGAAGTGACACACAACTACTAATGTCTGCTTTATTACACCCCCCTCTTATTATGGCTCTGTGTTCCCAATGGCTAAAACACTGTCACTTGGGGGCTCAGTAATTTAGGCTAGTGCATGAAATTTGCGCCAAGACATCGCGCGTGCATTCTTTGAGGGGAAAGGTTCCCAATACCGGGCAATATTATCCAATACTTTTGTCTGGTTACAGCGCCTCCTCATGATATGAACAATGCACAGCAACTATACAAAAACCTAGACATTAGGTGTTTGTGATCAAACACAAAGATGTTCCTTGTAGCTTTGCTTTGATTAAGACCTTTAAAGTTGGTCTGACTTCGAGATTGAAGACAATTCACCATTGACATAATTTTGACTTTGAATGTGCCTATCAAAACCTAAACCTAACCTTCATGTTGATACTGACTCTAAAACTGAACAGGTCTCACAAGTTAGTACGTAAAGCAAAATACCCCTAGTTTCAAGGAACAGGTCTCATAAGTCACTTCGTAAAGCGAACTAAACCCGATATCAAGGATAAGGTCTCACAAGTTAATACGTAAAGCGATCTCCTTATTTCTAGGAAAAGAACTTCACAAGTTAGTACGTAAAGTGAACTACCACTCATATCAAGGAACAGGTCTCACAAGTTAGTACCCAAAGCAAACTCCCCATCATATCAAGAAACAGGTTTCACAAGTTAGTACGTATAGCAAACTTCCCCTTATACAGGAACATGTCTCACAAGATCAAGGAACAGGTCTGACAAGTTAGTACCTAAAGCAAACTATCCCTCATATCAAGGAACAGGTCTCAGAAGTTAGTACGTAAATCGAACTAACCCCCACACAAAGGAACATATCTCACCAGTCAGTAGTAGAGCGAACTAACCCCCAATAAGGGACAGGTCTCAAAAGTTAGTACTAGGTAAAGTGAACTAACCCTCATATCAAGGAACAGGTCTTACAAGTTAGTACGTAAGGTGAATTACCCAAAATATTAATGAACAAGTCTCACAAGTTAGTACTTAAAGCGAACTACCCCTCATACCAAAGTATGTAAAGTAAACTATCCCTCAAATCAAGGAATAGGTCTCACAAGTAGTTACGTAAAGAGAAATAACCCTGTATATCAAGGAACAGGTCTCATAAGTTAGTACGTAAAGCGAACTAACATTCACATCAAGGAACAGGTCTCATAAGTCAGTACATAAAATAAGCGAACTAGCCCTCATATCAATTTGTTCTAACGGATTATTAACGAATTATGAATTCGAAACAAATTATGAATTCGAAACAAATTATTTAACATTTACGAAATACTTTCCGCTGATAACAATACTTCAGTGCATGGCATGACGGGGCTTTCGTAGCAAATAATTGTTTCAGGTTGATGATATAAATTTTGGTCTACGGGTATGGCGAATGAGTCCCCAACGCAATCAAGTCTGATACACCCGCAACACAGTCCCAAAACAAGACGGTCTGTTTGCAACGTTGTGAATGAAATAAGACTTGTGTAAGTCGGCAACCGTCAGGACTCTATGTATAATAAACATAAAACGCAATCACACTGATCATATATGTGACTACCACTTGAGGAAGTTTAACATTTTCAAAGATTTGTGCAATCTAGGGCATGTAATTTGAGCTTAAGCGAATAATTACGTTTCTGGAAGTCAGATTTGTTTTCACTTTATTCCATATGTTTTGTACACGGGTGAAAACGCGCAATAAATGATGTCATGATGACGTCGTTCGGAATTTTAGGCCGGCAAACACATCTACAGTATCCCAGGAGTGTAAAACTGAAAAAAAAGTTACTTACTTTCCATCACTTGAAAACTATAACGGATGCTTAGAATTGTTCAACAGTTGTTCTGTTTCCTAAGATGTTCTCTTAGGAATATTTTGACTGTGGAGGGTTTAAGTCTCTTCGTGTGAGGCTGGGACGGATCTTTCGGGATTTTAGTTTTGTTTGGGTTTTTAAAAATGTTATCCCTGCCTCCTGGGTTTGTTTTTAAGGGTAATTAATTATTTGACTGTTTTTGTCAGGTTTGGAATTGCTTTTGATTTAACGTTTTACTGTTGTGTGATTGTAAAAGTATTTGTGTGCAATCTCCAATGTAATAGTTATATAATTAAATTGTTATCTTTGGCAGGGGTCTGGTTGTACACGTCTTTCAATGACAGTTTTTTATACTTTTGTATAACCCTTGACAGCCCCTGTTCAACTTGTGTTTAATTTAAAAATGTCTATAAAGATTTTTAAATAAAATAAAGCATAACATGTCCTTATTGATGTAGGTATGGGGCCTCAAGTCAAACAGTTCCGTTTGGAGGTAGTATGAATGTGGGTGCCTTCCAGCGGTCCAAAACCCATTCGGTTGAAGGAGAAACTCTACAGCACATTGAGGAGGCAATCGTCTACAACGGCTCCCTCTTTGCATACTCGGAGGAACGGGTGGAAACTCAAGAGAGTGTCTACGATGCGCAATATCCCTATTATGGTTACCACATCGTGACGCGAGTACGGACAGACAAGACACTGTTGAAGATCACTTGGAACTCACCACCAGACTCCAACATCACTATCTCTTCAGATGAAGTGGTCATTAAGCGGAATACTTTATCAGAGACACCCCTTGATCTTCACGCTTACACCGGTCCAAGTGACGTTCCAAAGATGGACCTCAGCGTGGATGAGAACGGACCTTGGCTGATGTACAGTAACGAATTGGAGATGCTCGTCGTCAGTAAAGTGGACGAAGAGACGCTGGAGTTTGAGCGTACACTGGAGAGCGCCTACCCGAAGAACCGCGTGGGGAACTGTTTCATCATCTGCAAGAAGGTTTACTGTCTCCTTAGTGTCACGAGGTACGACTCCAGGGTGGCTTTCTTCATGGATACGGACAGTGGCTACGAGGGATTCGTCAACGTCCCCTTCATCATCAAGTACGGGAGCCTATCATCGATTGAGTATAACCCACGTGACCAGCTGCTGTATGGCTGGGACAACGGCCATGCAGTTGTCTACAGTCTTACATTCGAGTAACGCCCACCTGACTTCCACGGACACAGAAGCATACAAGGTGCTTAAACCTGAAAATCGCTAGCCCTAGTGACAGTAGCGGAACCCACAAACTCACAAAATAGTTAATAACTAATGATTTGTTTTAATCAAATGTTTTCATTTTTGTATATTGCACATTCATATCAACGCAAACAAACAGGACACATTACTTAGGCATGTATCCAAGCTTAATGTTAATACGGTAAATTCCAATTAGTTTGTTTTTATTTCATTTTTTATTTGAGGTATTTTATGAAAATATAATTAGCTTTTGCATACTGCTTACCAGCAAAAAGGCCCACGGTATAAATGAAAGAAACAAACAAATAACAAAGATAGACATTATGGCTCGACGCTTCGACCCTAGCAGAGTCTTTCTCGAAGACTAAACGACAGTACAATACCATTCTTAACTGCTGTTTCCATTTATTTTTTCGTAAAAACTCAGATGAGTATTGATTTATGTAGACTATCGTACACAGTGTATTTTATAGGACGTTAGCATCAGGACAAATCTACCTACCGTCAATAAGATACCGCTATAGACAAGACGAAAAGCACACTAACAACAAACAGACAAACAAACAAAAATAAACAAACCATAATATTAAGAACAGCAAAGAAACAAACAATAATTAAAAACTACCGTTGGCACATCGTCCAATATACTTTAGGTGATGACAGATTGAGTGAGCAAAACTAAACTCAGGAAAGTGGAAGTTACTTCGATTCAAGATATTTTGATTGAGGCAATCTGAATAAAACATTTTTTATTTTGTACACTTTGATAGTAGGGTTACGGAGCCCCTAAAGGGACATCAAAAAAAAAAAAAAAAAAAAATTATCTCGTGCGCACGACATATTATCTCGTGCGCACGACATATTATCTCGTGCGCACGACATATTATCTCGTGCGCACGACATATTATATCTTATTTATCTCGCGCACGACATATTATCTCGTGCGCTACGACATATTATCTCATATTATCTCGTGCGCATCGACTTATGCGCACGACATATCTCGTCGTGCACGACATATCGACATATTTCGACATCACATATCATCGACGTCATACAGCCACGACTTCGACTTCGTCACGCCGCCATTGCAGCCGCCATTGTTACACACGTGACACAACACACACACACATAACAAGGTCAAGGAGATCGAAAATTTGGAAAGACAACTGTTCAAAGGCCTGTACACTATTGGGCCGATCGTACACACAAATTCCACACACGTTCACACACAACTTACATGTCAAGTAAGTATGGTTACAAAAGAGTTCCTTCAAAAAAATCCTAAAATATTTCGCTTTCTATTAAAAATGTAAAGAGAAAGTTTTTATTTTTTTAACAAATTTAAAAAAAAAAAACGAAAATGAAATGTTTTTTTGTTTTACGTGAATATTTAATATTTTACGTGATATTCACGATTTGTATTCACGCCCTAATTTTTAATTTTACGTAAACGTTTACGATTACGTAAATATTTACGTAATATTTATTTAAATATTATTTAAAATTACGCAATTTACACGAATTGCACGCAAATCGCAAAATACGTACACGTTTTTACACAAACATTAAACATTTGTGTGTCAATTATCAAAGAAGTGTTGTATGTTGTCTGTGAAGAAAGAAGAATCGTTAAGATCAGAGACCAAACACCACCACACACTGGGCCAAATTTCTGGTGGCTCACTTCGGATCTCCCTAATTGAATTAGCCGCCAGCTACTTACGCCCTGTTCTTGTTCTCCTGTTCTTGTCTTAATTAGTGATCGAATAGTGAACCTGCAACTCGGAATTGTGTGTGTGCAAATCGAAGTGTGGATGAAGAAATGTTCTGTCAAACATCTTTCATAAACATGAAGGTTTATTTACATTCGGCGACATTCATAATAGTAAGTATTATTGTACTAACGCATGATAGAAAATGGCGGTATTTTAGCGGTTAATTAGGTATTAATTAGTGATATTAGTGATGCGAATTAACCACCTCCAAAATTAAGTGCGCCCAGTGGTAGGGTATATAAGATTATGGAATATTTTTTTTTTTTTTTTTGAAGGTACATGGGTTTTTCACTTCAGGCAATTGTTCAACAAAAGTATCATGGTCTGTGGTGAGGTCTTCTTAATTGTATGTAATTACTTCAGAATTCTGAAAACAATTATACTAATCAGAAAAGATTATAAAAAAATAGAATAAACAAAAAAAATAAATCAAGAAAGAAAGAAAAGATTATAAAAAGACGGCTAGCTTCAATATTCACGGTTCACGGATGAATGGGTTTGAGACTTTGGGCACAAAAACCGTGAATACGTAAAAATATTCGTAAATATTTGCGTTTGGTTGCCACAAATTGCATATTTACGTAAATATTTTTAATTGGGGGCAAATCGTCACGTTTACGTAAATAATATTCACGTGATTTGCGATTAGTCACAAATCGTGAGTATTCACGTAATATTCACGTGAACATTTGCGATTGGGGCACGGTCGTGAATTATCGTAAATATGCGATTTGGGCAAAAAAAAAAAAGGCAAAAACCTAAATATTTACGTAAATATATGTTTGATGTATGTTTGATGTCCCTTAGTTTTGCCAGGCATAGTTTTGAGTAAGTTATGTTTTTTTCTGTGTTTTTTTTCTTTAGTTTGTTTATTTTCTGAAGTTGTCAGATCATGTCGCAACTCCCGGGGGCCTGTAAAAATCAGGGGCAGCAGAGTCGCCTCGTATACGTGCTATAAGCGTCGCCAGGCCCTCTACTCTGCTGCATGCACCGCACTGCACTGCACTACACTAGTCGGAGAACTCCATCTAATACTGACTTACAACTACTACAACTTCAAGTACAATGTTAACGAAAATAAACACAGAAAAACAAAACTAAACTATGCCTGGCAAAACCATACTACAAACAACAGTACACAGGCTTCGGAGATTAGTAATCTTTTTTTTAAACAGTTGTCTTTCCATCTCTTTAATGTCTTTATGTCTGTGTTGTGTGTTTGGTGTGATGTGTGATAACAGCTGCGAGACCTGCGGCCGAATTAAAGAATCCCTGAATCCGTGCACGAACATATATATTGTGCGCGTGCGCACGAGATAAATATAAGCGCGTACTGCGAATAATAATAGATCGTGCGCAAATGCGTGCGCACGCGAGACGCATATGTATTGCGTGTATGATAATATGTCGACGCGAGATATGTCGTGCACACGATCGCATATGATGTATACGTCGCGCACGAGTCATGGCGCATTGAGATAATATGTCGTGCGCACGAGATAATATGTCGTGCGCGTTCTATCATGTCGTGCGCGCACGAGATAACGAATCGCGCACGAGATAAATATGCTGTCGGCGCGCACGAGATAACGATAATATGCGCTTTTTTTGAGGGTCAACTTCGGAAGTACATTTTTTTTCAGACAAGTAGGCACTGGAACATCCAAAGTTGAACTAGTTATTTTCATCCACCAAATAATACAAATCATGTATATTTAAAGTGAATACTAACTTGTTTCTTCTTCTTCAAATGGTAGCCAAATGAGGCAGGAAAATAACAGTCTGACATCCTCTAGTATAAAGTTTATAAAATATGTATCTTTTAATGCTAGAGCACATGAAAAACACGACAAATAATGTCTTTTTAGTATGTAATTTTTGAATTAAAGATAGAATGCTGTAGATTTGATAACAATTAGTTTTTTAAGCTGCTTTTGCTATAGCGATAATGTGACTCTTATATGACTTGAATTGAAAACCAAAGAGAACTTAAACTTCCAAATGGACCATCTTATAATTAATGCCAACAATATTCCATTTACCGTGTTACACTTTTTTACTAAACAATTAGCATAGTTTTAAGCTTTGAAGTAAAGAAGTTATAATAACTTTTACTGTAGATTCGGACAATGTATAAAAAGAAATATTGTCGCAAATAGTTACAACAAATACAATTACAACACAAAATGAGACAATGGTTGATAATAGCAATAGTCAAGAATGTGGTGCGCCACCAAGAGTTTTCCATCATCTGTAACAAAACCAAACCCAAACAAACCAAAACACAAAGTAATGCTTCCCACTTAAAATTGGCTAAATACATACTGTTTTAAGATGTTTTAATACGGCAAAAGAAAAATAATTATTTGTGGCCACATAAGTTGTATGTTCTAGTTTTTGTCATTTCTAGATTAAATAAACCAACAAAGCACACAGTTAATCTTATTGCCTTTTATGATTATGTTCTCCCTTTGAATGTGTCTGCTCCTTGCATATATCCCTCTGGGAACGAGGTGAAAAGCAGCTGTTTCAGCAAAACGTTAAAGGTAGAGTCATCGTTTATTTTTTTCAAACGTAATGCATTTCTGTTGAGAACCAAATCACTTTTAAATCGCCCAAGAGCATTATATATAGACCCTTTTGACTAAATAAAAATCAATTCAAGCAAAATACATTTTAAGATGAGCCCACATGTGTCTCTTTGTAGAGTTAATACCACTTTACCCTATTATAGTACCAATGCTGAGTAATGGCTGTACAATTCCTATGGAAATTCCGGGAGAGCTGGTAATTGATGGATTTTTTGTATTAACCCCCCCCCCCATGGTAACAAGAAATTTTGCATGCTATTTGGCTAGGTGTAAATGTGGAACTTGGAATTTTTTAAATACACACAAACAAACAAATGGCGGAGTACTGACTTTTTAATTAAAAACTGACACTCAATAAGTGAGCGATGCCATCATGCAGAGTTAGCACTACCGCCTCTTTATTTTCCAGATTTCGCAGCCTATTGTCATGAAACAATCTTAGACTGTTCATGGTACCAAATGTGTAAAATAATGTGACGACAACAAAATAATAAAACATATGCATGCCACAAGATGGCGTTTGGCACATTTTGTAGTAAACCAAAATTAATTTCTCCCCTTCTGTTATTTTATTTTATGTCATTCACAAGGCATTATAGGAAGGTTAAATTCTGCACGGGAATGGGGAAACATGGCTTTGGGATATATCTAGCAACAACAATGTAACATTAATGCTATATTTTTTCAGGAGCTAACTTGCTGACGTTCATCTGTGCCTGGAAGAAGGACATCGAACCTTAAGCCCTTCTTCCGGGTACGAGACGAAATATCAGGAAACTGTTGTTGACACAATCAATAAATTCAGTGCATTTGATTACGGTTATGTTCACGCAGGAAGAATAATCCGTAATTGGAATACACCATCTGAGAAACGTTACTGCAGTAACAAAATTACCATGAGTAGCATTAACGTTTTAAAGTATAATATAAGGAACGCATTAGTAGTCTAGTGGTAAGACATCTGCTCTAGCAATGTAAAGGTCGTGGGTTTGAATCCCACCAGATTGATTTGCCTGTAGATTATTTTTCACAGAACTCGGGAAAATACTGAGTATACAGTGCTTAATACACATCGGTGGCATTTATATTCTTTATCCCCGATGCAAAATTAACATATTTTACACATTAACATACTTTCAGTTCACTACATCATACTTTCAGTTCACTAGTCCATGCATTTATCACCTCACACCTTGACTACTGTAACAGCTTACTTACTGGATCTCCCGACATAGATGTCTCAAGACTACAACGTTTGCAAAACGCTTCCGCTCGCATCATAACTCGTACCAAACGCCATGATCATATCTCTCCAATTCTTCATAACCTTCACTGGCTGCCTGTCCACCTTCGAATACGTTTTAAAATACTCCTGCTCATGTACAAATGCATCAAAGGTCAAGCTCCCATCTATTTGCAAGATCTTGTCAGTCCATATAAACCAACTCGTCAACTTAGGTCAGCTACCCACAACCTCGTCGTCCAACCCAAGGTTCTCTCACGGTCATATGGTGAGCGCAGCTTCTCCTTCATCGGTCCTTCTCTCTGGAACGCTCTCCCAAACCGGATTAAAAGCTCTCCTTCTGTTGACTCCTTCAAATTAAACCTTAAATCGTTTCTCTTCCAAGAACACTACCAGTCATAGCTCAAACATAGACTCTATGTACTTGTACAACCTTCTTCTTAAAGCGCTTAGAGGCTGGCCTGCAGTAGGCGCTATACAAATACGTTATATTATTATTATTATTACATAATGTAAAAACGCAAGCACCAAGATAAACAATTAACGTTTGTCATTAAACAAATAATATTTTGTTTTTATCAAAGTATGGCACCAGGGGCCAATGCCATAGAACATCTTTTTAAAGCAGACCAGACAAGAGTGTATCCAATTTTCCGCTAAGCAAAAATAAGCAGGACATCAGTCACAAATGCTACATGCTACATGGTGTTTCGGCTGGTAGCCTGGTTTTGGTGAGCAAAATGTAAGCAGCCCTATAAACTTGGGTCCAGGTAATGAGGCAATTTTAGATCAACATAGTTCTCTGGAGGATTATTACTGGTAGGTATGAACTAATTAAAAACAAGTATTTTGTTTGGTGTCCATAATAACTAGTCATGTGCCCAATTTCAGGGTACCATGGTTGGTGCTAATATAGAACATGCAGTCTAAAACAACTCACGGGCTAGACTTCACCCAGTTTCCAGAAAATGTTTGAGTCAGGCAAACACGGAAAAAAGAGAGAGATTTTGACCCGGATGTGATATTCTGCTTCAGTTTGGCACAGTTTAAGGTCAATGCAACACGGATTCCGGTCATACTGACCAAACAATGGATCATGCACCCTGGAACCCGGAATCCGGGTCAATTCTGGGCCGGAATTTTGTTTTAAATGTATATATTATATATATATTTAGGTTTCGTGCTTTGAGCCCTGTAAAGCGTGAACCTAAGAAAGTAAGCGAATAATTTTGCGGCATTAATTTGGACCCCTAATGTACATTTTCTCTGTTTCAAAGTATAGCCGAGCATGATTAAACTTCTATAATCTCACGAGAACTTTACACTATATAAAACCTCAGACTGGGTTATTCAAAGGAGAGACTGTACAGAACTGCATGGCCTCTGTCCCAGCCATACAGCAGCTGATCACGTGGGTTATACTCAATCGATGATAGGCTCCCGTACTTGATGATGAAGGGGACGTTGACGAATCCTTGGAAGCCACTGTCCGTGTCCATGATGAAAACCACCCTGGAGTCGTACGCCGTTGCACCGTTCAGACAGTAGACCTTCCCGCAGATGATGAAACAGTTCCCCAAGCGATTCTTCGGGTAGGAACTCTCCATTGTACGCTCAAACTCCAGCGTCTCTTCGTCCACTTTACTGACGACGAGCATCTCCCGTGCATTACTGTATATCAGCCACAGTCCACTTTCATCGACGCTCAGGTCCATCATCGGAACGCCACTTGGACCGTTGTAAGCAAACAGATCAAGGGGTGTGTCTGATGAAAACTCCCGCACGAATGAGCTCCCCGGACGGAAGATTGGGAATAAAGCCGACTGAGAAGTCCACCCAATCCGTGTTATGTTTCGGAACTGTTTATCCTCGTAGTTGTAGTTGTACCTATCATAATATTCCTTCACCCGTTTATTTTCTGTTGAGTATGCAAAGAGGGATCCATTAAACGCGACGGCCTCTATGATGTGATGTAGAATATCTCCCTCTATCACTTGACTTTCGGCTTTCTGGAATTCACGCACGTTCACGCTGCCCCTAAATTGTTTGCTTTGAACTGGATCAGCGAAGCTGATGACGGGGGAAAAACAAATAAGCCAGGGTTACATTCAAATTTGTTACTTGTTTAATAGCGAGCGAACTTGATATGTCATGTAGATTAGAGAGGAATGCGAAATTAAATAGGCGTTAACTTGAAGTTAGCGTTAAGATTTTTTTGATTTCTTAAATTTGTGTCAAAGGTTTTCCTGTGTTATGCGTTGTCTAACTTCGAGTTCCAGCTTGTTTATTTCTCAATTTTCTCCCTTATCAAAACCTCATTCAAAATGGTGCTGAGAAGGATGATACAAGTACTCAAGTGCCGCGACCGGGATTCGAACCCACACCCAGATGAATCAGCCACCAGATCTTAGGTTCGAAGCACAGTATACCAGTTGGCAACGACGCACTACTATAACATTTCATTTATTTCGAGTACACAACGTACATTTTTTACTTAATCAAGGTTTTCCCGGCCATTTCCAAGTGCTTGTTTCGATTGCAATAATTGAAACAAATGATGAGGCCACACTGCAAAAACCGGGGTGTTAAAATTGACACAATGGGTGTTCTCACACATTCGTCACCGTTTTCACGAAGAGCCACTTTTGTCCAAACGCTTGATTGAGATTTACATGTTTCACTGTGCTTGGCTTAAAACTGCAATATTTCTGCAACACTTAAGCCACGGTTTTCAATTAAAGACCTTTCATAATGATTCTGTATAGGTTTAACCTATCCATTGACTAACTAATTTTTTTGAAATATATTGGCTAATTGCCATAGTAATTAGTCAAAATATACGTGTCTCTTCGTGAAACCTAAAAAGAGAGTTGATCTACTTAAACACCCAACTGGTTAACGTGTTTTTACATAGGAAGAGGGCGCGTATGTCACGTGATCAAGCGCAAAAACGATTTGACCTACATTTGTCGCAATGTATTACAATGCGTTTTGGGGGTCCTGTGGCTCTCTTCGTGAAAACGCAAAAATGTATTCATTGAGATAAAGGCCCCTTGTTGTAATAATCAATATTTGTCATTGTGGCTCTTTGTGAGAACGGTGACGATGTATACCCCCCAAAAAAAAAAAAAAAAAAAAAAAAAAAAAAAAAACCAAACAAACAAACAAACAAACAAACAAACAAAAACAAACATTTCTGGCAAAGCACTTATATTTGTGTTATTTTAACACCCTATGTATCTTTTCGGTACCTATAATGTGACAACACTCATGGTGTTAATTTTAACACCCAAGTTTTGGCAGTGTATTTCTGGACTTTGACAGTATTTTTGGACGCAGTGAGCTTTTAGATTGATACTGATAAATGAAGAACCGAATCTTAAAGGGACACGTTGCCTTGGATTGGGCTATTTGGGCTACAAAAAGCGTATGAAAGCGTCTGTTATGAAATAAATATGCTTGGAATGATGCTCTAAAAATAAAATATAATGATCCACACAAACATGCCTCGAAATTGTTAGAGTTTTCCTTTTACTTCGTGAACTAACACGGTCCGCCATTTTGTAGAACAAATTGTTTGACTCCACAAAATGGCGGACCGTGTTAGTTCACGAAGTAAAAGGAAAACCACACACTTTCGCGGCATGTTTGTGTGGATTATTATGTTCTGCTTTCAAGACATCTTTCCAACTTTTTTTAATTTCATGGCAAACGCTTTCAGTTGCTTTTGAAGCCCAAAGCGCCCAATCCAAGATAACGTCCCCAGCCCCTTTAAACTCGCCGACGTACCTGTGATAATAAACAAAGTCCGGACGAACAACTGGATCTCTCATCCATGCACCGTTGCTTGCAAGGTTTCCCCTGAGAGTATATGGCTCTGAGATGGACACCAATTTCCCACAACTATCTGCAATCAGAATGGACTTTACTTTTTGTTTTGATCAACAACTTAAAACATGTAATCACTTTTATAAAGAAAACAAAACAAGTCGTCACCGACGCCACGAGCTGCGCACACCTCACTACACTGCATAAGCTGGGGTGTTAACATTGACATAATGGGTGTTGTCACATAGATACCCAAGAGAGAATCAAAATTTACATCATAGGGTGTTAAAATAACACCAATGTAATTGTGTTGGCAGAAATTAGTGTTATTCTAACACCCTATGGTGTAAACTTTGATTCTTGTTTCGGTATGTAGATGTGACGACACCTAACCTAAGGTGTCAATTTTAACATCCCAGTTTTTGAAGTTTTGTACACAAGCTGTCAGTTCGTGTGACGTCAGTGACGATATGTATAATTTGTAATAAAGAATATCACAAGCAACCACATGACCGAATAAAACAGGTCCCTCTATGTCGCAACTCTGTCAGTGCACAGCTCCGACAAACCTCTTCTGATAGCGCCCTCTTTTGAATCAATCTCCTTCGGCCCATGATAGTTTCGCAGAGATTAGAGATTAGTCCTAATCTTCAACGTTGTCGCTTCTGCATAATTATGACCGCATTCAGAGACGCAGTGTCCTGGGCCCAATTTCATAAAGCTGTTAGGTCAAAAATACTGCTTATACATTTTCTTTGCTAAGCCAAAATTGAGTGGGGCACCAGGCGCAATAGCGTAAACTTTATACAAGTTTGGCCAGTAGCGTGTTCCTGCTAAGCAAGATTTGTCTGTGCTTGGCAAGTTTGTGCGCTGACAGGCTTTATGAGGGCCCAAGTTCATAGAGCTGCCTAAGCAGAAAGCAGGATACCAGTCACAAATTATTTTGTGACATTGTAGTTTGGCTGGTAACCTTATTCTGGTAGGCGTAATTTTGTTATGCTTAGCTACTTTTTGTGCTATAAGCAGCTCTTTGAAATTGGGCCCTGATCGTCACGCGGCCTTACTTTGCAAGGTTGTTCTCGGCCATAACTCTGGTTCCTCTTGGCGGTCCTTTGCAGCAGAGTTCGCCGTGTCCGGTGCTGCCGTGCTCATTGGCGGCGTCTCTTTGGCAGTGCACGTTCTCAACTGATTGGACAAGTCGATGACTCGACGCTGTATACCAGCCAAATCCTCGCTGGTATCAATCTCTATCAGATCATCGATTACTTTACTGACGTTCAACACCTGAATGGACGAAGTATTCACAGATGTATAGAGAAAAAAATATATATATAATTTGATACTCAGAACTAAAGCGATCAAGAATTGGGGGGGGGGGTGTAAAACAATTGAATAATGAGGTAAACTGACTTTAACCGCGTTTGAATGTAGTGATTTCGGCTACGGCTCTGGCCGTTGGCTGCAACGTTGGAGAATCGGACTTTTGGCTTTCGATAAACCGGAAGAATTTTTAAGAATCCCGTACAATCGGCATTATTACAGCAATTTTTAGTCACATCCAATATCAATTAATAATGTTTCGAAACAGAATCAGTGTGGTTTTTCATATTTGTATGCAAGATAAACTAAATGTCAATTTGTTAACCTCCTTATGACCAATAACTAAACAAAGACAAAAACATAAAATGAAATAAAAACATTTGCCAAACAAACTTCAAAACGAAATATAACGGTAAACATAAAGGACTTGACGAAAACGGGAATTGAACCTGAACTCCAAGTTAACGTGCCAACCAACTTTTGAAATTTTGAATAACAATAAATAGCACCCCTTAAGGTGATCCCTGTACTGCCGCTTCACATGTTGTATCGTAAGCTTGGGTGTGATCTCTGGCTATACGGTAGTTACAGGTTGAATGGCTTCTGACTGGCAGCACCGAACAAAGATATTTCTCAAAAATAGGGAGACCGCCGACATTAGAGCCAGATAGCTCAGCCGGTAGAGAGCAGCCATGTTAATCCGGAAGTCGTAGGTTCAAATATATGTTCTAATCTTTGTTTGTTTCATCCCCCAAAAAATTAATTAAAGTTTACCCAGTCAGTTTCCCTTGTGGTTTATTGTTTATTGAAAACAACACTAATAAGATAACGAATGATACAATAATTATATAAACAAGTAAATATAATCAAGGTTAAAGGTAAGGTCGTAAATTGTTTTGTTTTTTGGTCAACGTGATGCTAATGTATATGTATTTTTACCACGAACACCGAATCCATCCACCTTTTGCGATGTGACAGCGAGTACCGACCACATCAGCTTGCTGAAACATTCACAAACGGACTAATAGGACACAATATTGAGGCGATTTTTTTTTTAGATTGAAACTTGTTGAATTTTTTTCTTTTCTTCTTTTTCTATTTACACTTCGGAATTAATAATTTCGCAGGATGCTCAAGGAAGCTTACGGTTAAAATTGTACACATCTGTTTTGGGCTCATTACCAAAGTGTGTGTCCCCTACGTTTAAGAAGAAGAAAAGTTCAGTCTCACTTCGTTCATTATGATTTCAATCCTGCCGACTTGTGTCTCGTCTGATTGGACCCCCTGCCATTCCCGCAGTGTGTACAGGGCTGACGCCATGCTACGAACATTCTTTCGCATTCCCTCGATCTCAGTCCGGGTCACCAGCAGCTGCCCACCCTCTATGAGATTAAAGGTTGTGGTGACGTCAGAGAGGTCAGCCTCAAAGGTCCTGGTGAGCTCCGACTGCAAGTTTGTTATTTCAAACAGGCTGGTGACGTCGGCAGTCAAGTTGTTAATCTTACATGAAGAAATGAGGGTACCGTTTAGAAAAGTTTTGTTTTAAAATAATGAATGGTCAAAGACTAATCTTATCCCCTAAAGTCTGAATCCAATATAACATTGACAATTACATCAATTTGTGTTTACGTTTTGGTCAACAAAACGAAGCGGTTTCCCAAGGTATTTGTCATCATTTATACATTATGTGATTTATTCGACCGGTGAGAAAGAATGACAACTTCATCTGTCACGCCATAAGGGTCTACATTGTGCCCCTAACGTCCATGATTAAACACACAATATTGTTAAATTAAATTTAAGTAACTAGCTCAAACCTTCGTAGAGTATGATTTAAACAGTTAAACACAGTTAAACATTTTTATTTATTTTTTTATTTTTATTTTTTATAAACAGAATACTTGATTTTGAATGTTTTGGAGCTTCCGATGTGTGGTTTGTGTTTCGTAGTCCGTGCAGAGTACGAGCATGGGTGACTGGACCATGCAGTGGCAGGTACCGTCCATACCACGCTCGCCGATCACTTTGACTCCAGCCGAAGTAGGTGCGTCCGTTGGTTGCGTCTGTTGAAAGAACACGTTTGAACAATAAAAAACTCATGACTGGTTGTCCTGTAAAAAAAGCAAGAAAAAAACCCCACCCCAAGACAAGAGATATTTGTGCACATACATGTATTGCACGACCACCTTAAAAAAAGAAAAGAAAATGGCTGCATACAACCAAGAGAGGGCGTTTCTCGAAGAAGGGCGTAGAGACTAACGCCATTCTTTCGGGCACACGATGCGGGTAAGCCCTAATAATGTTTATGTGCAATGATCGTTAGACATGGTGGATACCAAACTCTGAAAACTCCCGGGTCAGAATTGACCCAGATTCCGGGTTCCGTGGGGCGTGATCTAATTCTGGGTTAGTCTGATCCGGAATCTTTGACAAAATGAACCAGAAATGGGTCAAACTGACCCCTAATTTAAAATCCCATGTTTCAACAAGTTTTCTAGTCAGGCTAACCCAATAATGGGTCAGCACCCCCCCCCCCTCCCCCGATACCCATAATCCGAGTCAATTCTGACCCGGAGGTTTTAGAGTGCAGCGATCCGGATTTAATGTCCATTATCAGTATTATCGTTTTTAATCAGGGCATCGCAGATTTACATTGTCCTATGTGTTGACCTATTGCACTGACATCACACTAGATATGTTATACTAGATATGCCACGGGTTTGCTTACCTGAGCCATGATCACAGCGGCCAACATCAGCAACAGAACAACTGCACCGGTCTTGTACATGAGTGAGTTTCCTTCAGCCATTATCTTGGCCGGACGTTTCGTTTACCTGTATTGTTCATTTTAATGAGAAGTCAGTGCAAACATGGAATAGTGACTGTTTTTTTTGTGTGACTAAAAACATTACCAACGCCGTTAACTTGTTAATAAACACACTTGGAGCGACTTTGGTCCTGCATCTGTTCAGCGGATTCAAAGTTTCAAACTTTTCCACAACTTTTCTCCACAGATATACTCGAATGCATTGCACACCTTTACAATATGACCCATCCCAGCTCAACATGTGCGTATGTGGTTTCTTTGGTGGTGGGGGTGGGGGGGGGCAGAAGGGTTGATTCGTCCGAAATTGTACCCATATCTTTATTTGAATTTATTTATTTCAGACATAACCTCCAAAAAAGGAGAGGAAAAAAAATACAACAAAAGGTACAAGCAAATAAACAAGCAAAATACAAATCTTAATAACCCTGATACACAGGGACGGCCGCACACACTGCAGAAAAATAGTAAACATTGTCAAAACTACCCGTGTAGCAGGCCAAGAGTGTCAGATCATCACAATTGAGAAACACTGATTACAAAATAAAGCTGTTGACACTATCAAAAATACCATAGTTGACACAGTCTACATTCCCTTAAAACCTTGCGAGCTACGAAGGTGCTCAGGCCATAGGCACTTATTTCTATGTTTGTTAATTACAACGACTTTTTTTTATTCAATTTCGCTGAAATTAATTTTCATCCAACCCTGAACAGTCCTTAAAAGAGTGGCTGAACCGATTTTGCCCTAGAGGTCATTCACCGGGCAGGCCAGTTGTCACAAATGTGGGTCTGAGCCAAGGCGGCAATCATTTGTGCAGTGCCAAACTTGCCGCTGTCTGTCATCTAACCAATGTGTCAATTGCCAGAATTTTAAAATCGTTGGTGTGTGTGTTCAGTGAACTTAGATTCATCTGGAACAAGATTTGTGCCACCAAACACAGTTATTTACACCCAACGTAAAACGCCTACCGCCTGAGCACCTTCGGGTACACGCGTAAATATTTTACATCGGTGGCTCGCAGGGGTGCATATGATTTTTCGTCTAAAGGGGATTGACAATGCATTTCAGCAGTGAGAAATTATCATGCATACTAAAACTATTTTTGACTCTATCAGTTAAAGTATTCTTGCATACAGAATCCTCCCTGGCCTCACAGCTCAAGAGGTGAGCATAACAAGATCTTGCTTTAGAATCATTATCAACAAATTGACATTCAAAATTAAGTTGAAAAGTTGACAACACATCATTGATCTTACGTAACAACAGATATAAACAAGTATACAAACTTCTAATAACAAGTCTTTTTGCTTTCTCTGTCCATTTTTCTTCTTCTTGCTGTGCCCGAATTTTCCCCATTGTTTTGCTCGAATTTAGGAGGGCTCCCTGGGTCGTCCTCCTATATAGCTCAATGACAACATTATTTTCCTCACTATGCTGATACTAATTGTATAAATTCATCTACAGATCGTTGAATAGCGTCGTCCATTCGTTTTTAAACTCATTATCCGCTTCATATAAGATTCTCTAGAATATAAAGTTGAAAGACAATGAAAGATTAACCACTTACCTTCCACGATCCAGTAGTTGGTGATGGCAGCGAGTGAACTGCAGTTGCGTGCCGTCTAGTCCCTAGCGGTCCTTTGCTGAGCAGACATAACACTTGAAAGATAATGTGAGGCCGACCTCAAATCTGAGATAATGTGTATTCACTTTGAACTGTTCCATTCAATGCAAATAAGACCAATATACAAAGGTCAAAACATATCTAAATCGCTGTTAATAACACTCTGTGCCCCCCCCCCCCCTACACACCCACCCACCAAGCCTTCCGGATCCTGTTTTTTGGTTCTGCTATTGTTGTTATATTATTCCCTTTTCTATAAAATTCCCTTGTGAGGGTCCATGTTGAATTGATAATTATCTTGTGGGGTCCTTTGTTCCATTATACCCAACAAGGACACTCCCGTAAGCACACAGCCACATACACATACAGAAAACAGAAAAAATAAGAAGTAAAAAAGTGAGAAAAAAAAACTAAAACAGAAGAAAGACAAAAAAGGAGACTAGAAATCTGTTTCATTTTTCTGGATAGTCTATAATCATTGCGGTCGATAAAGCATCCCCGTCCCATCTTTAATTTTAGTTTCAATGTTAATTTTAACAAATTGTTCTTATTATTTAAAATTTGATATGTTTTTGTTTTAACTAAACATTTGCTTTGAGTATTTCTACTCTCAAAAATGTTGTACAAATTTATTTTAAAAACACAATTTGATTTCATTAATTAAAGGTATCGTACACGCGTGGTAATGACTCAAAACAACTATTAGCATACAAACTTACTTGGTAACAAGCAACGGAGAGCTGTTGATAGTATAAAACATTGTAGGAAACGACTCCCTCTGAAGTAACGCAGTTTTTGAGAAAGAGGTAATTTCTCACTAAAATAATAAAAACTTCTTGCAAGAAGTTTTTATTCCTATCTGAAAGCACACAAATTTGTACAACAAGGGTGTTGTTTCTTTCATCATTTTCTTGCAACTTCGATGACCAATTGAGCCCAAATTTTCACAGGCTTGTTATTTTATGCATATGTTGGGATACACCAAGTGAGAACACTGGTCTTCGACAATTACCAAACGTGTTCAGTGCCTTTAAAAAGTGTTGCCTCCATTCGACTTATTTTCTCATTTTTTCGATACACGAGAGACTTGCACAGTCTATTGTAATAAAACGATCAGCTTGTTTTCACTTTCTAGCCTCAGTTCAGTTACATTGATTTGAATGGGAAAAATCGAACCCAAAACAAGATGGACGCACCATAATGAAAGTCTGATGCTACCACCAGATACCTTACACTTCCCTCCCCACATGTTTTTTTTATTTTATTTTCTTTCTTCCTGGAATGCTACTCAATGGCTACACGAGGGTAAGACCCTTTAAAAGGCTTAACCACCTTTTGTGTGGTCCTCAGGCAGTGCCTATGCAGGCATCTACGTAGTGCAACGTTTGACACACATCTCCTTCGTCTACGATGACTACCGGTACTCTTCCCTCTCCACCGACGGATCGTGGCTTAGAGTGACGGTGCTGATGGACCGCACCCTGGGCTGTCGTGGTTCCAGAGCTGAATTCCCAGGTCAACGTCTTCCATACCTATCTGTGAGTGTGGGCTGATCTGACGCGGGCTGTTTTAGGGGATGCTGGGCCTAACGTCTGCACTTCAAATCTTGTTAGGGAACTGACTGGGCGGGGGCATATTAAGCCTCATCAGGGTAAATATTACTTGGCTGAATCTAATTTGCTTTAATTTATCTTTGCCGGCTTACCATTATGTTTGCCTCTTTTTTGCTTAATTCCTGCTTTATTAACTGATTTGTAATTTATGGCTTTACCGTTATTATTGTGCTTGAACTAATTTTTCTGCTTATTGGTTAATGTATTAAATATCATTTTAATTGTATTTCATTGATTGCTTTTGCACTTTTCCTTAGAAGGTCTTTGTCCCATTTCAAACAAATTTCGCTGTCATGCTTTTCAGCACGTAATACTGTTAATTTCATAGAGTGTAGAACTGGAGGGCGCACTCTAATTACACATTTATTATTTTCAGTTCATTTACAAACTAGTCTGTTTCTACATTCTATATTGTATTATCTGATTACTCTCATGTATGTCTGTATGATTGTTGCGTATTTTGGCCGAATAAATAATAATAATAATAAGTAACCGCGCTGACCCACCAGCGGCGATAGGGTAACATTTTAGGGGGGGGGGCACAAGGGGTGCACCATTTTTTTCTAGGGGGGCACTTCTGGCAAATTAAAACTGTAGTTTCTATGGTGGCCCATATTGGTTTCTATATATTGACGTCAAATTCATGGACAATTTCATGAACTTCCCCCCGAAGTTGCGAAATGGTAAGTCAAATTTCATGTCTGCAACCTTTCCCCGGTCAAGACTTCAATGTTCATGGGGAAACAAAATTCACGACTTTTCCCCCAAGTCGCAAAATTTGATGTCATTATTTAGGTATTGTGTGTCCCTCCAGGGCCACCGTCAGTTTCCGTTTGCATGTTTTCCTAAACAAGCCTCTTTATCAGTGCTCATGGTATGCCGTTTACTTTTTTTTATAAGATAATCTGACGTGAGGGTAAAAACAAATACATTGTCTGCGTGTAAATACAAAATCACGTTAAAAAAAAACCTTTAAATTACTACATAAAAGCTTATACATTTTAAATAACATTTCATTCTGATCATTTTAATCAAATGGTGGGGGGTACAGACATCAAATAAGGGGACCCCCCCCTATCTTAGTAACGCCACTGTTTCCCACCATGGGTTCAAATCCCTATAGGTAAATTATATACAAATTGACGTGACGATGGGTCAGCACCATTTTGTCAATGGCAACAAAATGCTTCCTGTCGGGCCGTATCACATGGTTTTGTACGCCCTCTAGTTTTAATTATATTATTATTAACTCTGACTAAGGACTACAATAATTACCGCCCAATATAGCCCAATAAAGGCGCCGTGAGGACACACTTTGTGTAACATGACGGCATAGGGGAGTAATTAATTGACAGTCAGACAATCGTCCGCGCTTTTTGGAGCACAAGCAAATAGTAACATGCAACTGTTGCTAGTCAAGGTGAGGGTATTTAATGCGGGAACACACAGCAATTTCAGCTTTGCAGATTATCTCTTGTCTATTGAAATCTGTGCACACACCATTTCGAAGAGACACGATGTAAAAACGTCACGGTTTGTTTTTAAGGGCGTCTTAATCGGCGTGCACGCATTGGATTCGACAAACTTCGCTTTGAAAGCAGGTGCTCGTAGTAGAATACACACAAGCCGTTGCTGTGAACAACCACACGGAGCTTCACTTTAGCGTTGAGGACTTAAGTTCTGGTTGAAAATGACTCTTTAGACTTACAGTCTGGAAGAAAGTGGAAGATGGAAACATGGCTACCGGGGGACAGAGAGTGAAAGTGGATCTTGCTGGGCTGCTATTGATTCTTGTTTTTGTAGTGCATTACTCTGCAGCCGTAAGTGTTTGCCTTCTTATAATTTTAAATGCGTTATAACAAAAAGAGACTTCCCGGCGTGTCGTCGCCGAGCGGTTTATTGTACTGGGGTTGATTTCACAAAACTCCTCTAGGCAATGCTAAGATATAGGACTAGTCTTAAGTTAAGACCAGTTACTGGTCCTAACTTCAGATAAGACTTGTCTTATCTCTTTGTGAAATCGGCCCCTGGACTCGAGTTTTGGTGGGTGAGGCAACAGGGTGTTTGTTCAAATCCCGGTAGTAACACCTGAGTCCTTGAGCAAGACAATTGTTGCTTCTCTTCACCCATGAGTGAATGGGTACCAGTGAGGGCAAACAATGGTTCTTGTGATTGATTTAGCTTTGGTGTGCTGCATACTTGGCAGCACGGGCTGTGTACTCCAAAAGGAGCTTAGATTGTTCAAGGAAATAAATAAATAAATGGTCCAGTGACCAGGGGCAATAATGTTCGAAGCGCAATGATGATTATTATTATTAGTTTGTAATTGTACTAAAATAAGAGCAGTTCTTTTTATTGATTGGAGAGTTGCAAATGTTGAATTGATATGTTTTACATCTTAATTATTATAAAAAAAAAATTAAAAAAAATTTATTTAAGTAAAAACAAATAATGTTACCCGGATCCGGGTCCCGTGTGGCATGACCCATCTCTGGGTCGGTACGATACGGGGTATGTGTCAAATTGACCCAGAAACGTTTACAGTTGAAATTTGTGATCCGTTTTCCGGGTTAGCCTGACCCATTTCTGGGTCAGGTCCCCTGGGGCTAGGAATCCGGGTCAATTTTCACCTGGGAGTTTTTATGGTGTAGTACCTAGCCGTCAATTGGAGTTTTAATAATCAAAGTCTTAAGTTTGTAACAAAATGTAGAGACAGGAGCCCGGTCTAACAACGAGAATAGATCAAAATTGAGATTAAAACCCTCATTCGGACCTGCTTTGTAATACGTTGTCAGCACAATGCGTCCAAGCGACTTCCCATAGGTTAAGAGAGTTTGTTTTGCACTTTCTCAAGGATTTTGTTTTATCTTTAGTGTGTTTTGTTTGTAAAACAATTTAGTTTCATCAATTCAGTTTTATCATTGGTTTTCTCTACCATTGGCAATTGACGTACCTATGTTGTACAATAAAGATGCTGGCAGATTGTTTTCCTGCCCCCCCCCCCCCCTGTCGAAATCACTGACACCTGTTTATTGACACCCCCTCTTGGACTTGTGGCATGATGCAGCTCGGGATATCATGGCATGAGCTTACCAGTGTGTACGATGTGTATATAATTTGGTTTGCGGTAACACCATGTGTATATCTACTTGCTAGGTAGATTTTGTTCTTGGAGAACTTGTCTTGCTTTATTCTACTGCAGCAGCCGCACAGTAGAATATTCGGAATTCGGGAGACTTCTCAGTTCTGAAAAGGAACTGTCTTTCTTATTAACTACTACCTGTGCGGGAGGTAGGAAATCGGGCGGGACTACTTCTTTCGCTATGTGGATCGGGGGGACTTTTTGTAACTACACTGCCGCGTTTCGACTAGCTTGCTTTAGTTATCGTCAGGAGACTGAAGAGTGTAATACATGTTTGTCCATTTATAGGGGTTCAGAGGTTTCAGTGTAGAGTCAGTCACTGCTCTGATTGGTTCTTCTCAACAGAGAACTGCGGTTGGCTGGCCCAGGGCTATTGAATAATAAGCAAGACATTGAATAATAAGCAAGACAAGTTCTCAAAGAACAAAATCTACATAGCAAGTAGATTTTACAACTGAAAAGTCTCCCGAATTCCGAATATTCTACTCTGCGGCAGTAGAATAATAGGGCCTAAGCAAGACAAGTTCTCAAAGAACAAAATCTACGTAGCAAGTAGATATACACATGGTGTTACCGTAAACCAAATATTTTATTGATACCTCACCATGCAATGCCTCAAATCCTGTGTACGATGTGGTTCAGACAATGGAAATATTGAGGGTTATAAATTCCAAGTAATGAACCGCAAGGGAAACGGTGGGTAAAACTTCAATGATTTGGGTTTAACAAATAAAACAAAATTACTAGAGCGGGACCTACGGTTTCCCTATTTAATCAGTATATTTGTTCGGGTGTCAGAAAAGATATTGATTTTTTTTCTTTTTTGGGGAGACCGTCATCATTAGGGCTAGATAGCTCAGTTGGTAGAGCGCCGGCACGTTAATCCGTAGGTCTAGTAAATTTGTTTGTGTTTAACCCAAAAACAATTTAAGTTTTAAATTCCAACACCGCCTTAGCGTGGTTTGTATTATCGAGACCGCATTTTTGCTTATTAAGATAATGTTACGATAAAATGCAAAATTAAACAAGCGGTAACTCGAGGTAGCTAGAGGTTAAACCCTGGATAACCTCAGAAAACCTTCAAAAAACCTTGAAGCTAACCCCGAGTTACCGCCTATTTAATTTTGAATTCCTCCCTTCGGAGGTAGCCTCTCCAATGATGGATATGACTATCTGGACCCCCCCCCCCCCACCGCGACGAAAACTATTTCTTTTCGACAGAGGAATGCATATCAATTTACTGCGCTGTAAAAACAAATATGTACGGCAAGTGAGTAATTACGTGTAAAATTAACTGGTTACGTATTGGCAAGTTACAATACACTTTTTCAAACGGATCTACGCCACTGCCCCCTGCGTCTGTTTAAACAAATATGTATTTATTTAGCCCCTTGCAAGCATCCCTGATAATTAAAGACAAACCAGACGTCGTTGAGGTTTGATTGACATTTGGCTGTGTTATATAACAAGACAACAGTGCGATCAATATCTACTGTATAGACAAAGTGTTGAAGCAAAAGCACTGTTTGGCTAAAGACCTGGTCGGTAATTATCGCTAATTTGTCTTTAATTGCCTCCGAGTATAGACTGCGGGTGATCTTAGGCCGTATCCGGCAACGGCTACGGCTACGGCTACGGCTACGGCTGGTGCTAAGGGTGTTGCCATGGACGTCCTATACTCCAAGAATGCACAATGAAGCGGTGATTCAACAGTAGCCGTAATAATAATAATAGTGAATTCTTATATAGCGCACATATCCGTCACTCAGTGACGCTCAAGGCGCTTTTAACGTTTATTATTTTCCTGCAAGGAATTGTGGAGCTACGTTTTTGAAGAGACCTTTACAAATATGCTGCCGATCAAACCGGGAACACCGGGGCGAACCCCTTCTCTTTTCGATAAGTGCACTGGGTTCTTTTACGTGCATTACACAACACACGGGACCTACGGCTTAACGTCCCATCCGAAGGACGAAGCATGTGGTTAAGTGTCTTGCTTAAAGACACAAGTGTCCCGACTGGGATTCGAACCCACACTCTGCTGATCAGAAACACCAGAGCTTGAGTTCGGTGTTCTTATCCGCTCGGCCACGACACGCCGTAGCTTCATAAAGTCTTGCTTTGTGTTTTATACGTAACCATTGGGGAGTGTTGTTGTTGAGCGGTCTTATGTTATTGCAAATGCTTTGCTCTTTACATTACCGAAAATATGGTTTAATACAAATCTAAAGTATTATTATTGTTAATAACACATAGGATTCTATTCCTCTACCCACCGGGCTAGCTCGGTGGTCTAATGGTAAGACATCTGCTCTAGCAATGCAAAGATCGTGGGTCCGAATCCTAACCGAGTTCACAGAACCCGGGAAAGTACTGAGTATACAGTGCTGAATACACGTCGGTGTAATTACGAAGAAAACATTATTTATAATTAATCTATTTTCTCATACACGTGATTGCAAAATGTTTTATTTTTTACATAACGACAAATATGGTTTTATTAAGCAAAATATTATACAAACATATTGGATGGTTGTGAGTGCATTGTCGTAGAATATAATCACCCAGTGAAATCTGTCTTTTCCGAAATGCATCTGGCACCCTAGGACCTGGAATCGGATTAATTATGACGTCAGTTGTGGGCAGTTTAACGTGACGTAGGATGTAATTTTTTTTAAATTGTAGGGTGGGAACGGATTTCGGTTAGGCATTACTATGTTGCTAGAATTTCGATGATTTTGGTGTTCAACAAAGAAACATTTACGGGATTTGAACCAATAACCTCCGGATTATCCGTGCCGGCGCTCTACCAAATGAGCTATCTAGCCCTATGTTGGCGGTCTCCCTGTTCTGTCAATATCTTTGTTCGGGGTACCAGTCAGAAGCCAAATAGGGAGACCGCCAAAATAGGGCTAGAAAGCTCAGTTGGTATAGAGCATAGACACGTTAATCTGCGTTGGTTCAAATCCCGCTGTAGAAATTTTTCTTTATTCAACCATAAATCATTTGAAATTTACACAATCAGTTTCTCTTGTGGTTAATAATTTGCTATTATTTCATTACATTTTGCCTAACTTTAATAATTAATTGTATTACTTGTTTTAATTTAATTATTATTATTATCATTATTATTTTAAAAATAAATACTCATCTTTTTGTTTTCTTTTTTGAAATTACATTCCAGGACAACTTGGATAACAATACACAAGGTAAGCCTTTAACCTTCCATTACTGCGTATTTTAAAATGCACTGTATAGTGATTTCCGTTAACAAAGCATGTAGAACAATCAGACCTTCATTGTGACCTGCCAAATTTCATGAAACTGCTTCCCAAGTAATAGCACTCTGTACGTTACGGAGTAAGTCCTGGAAAGTGCGTGATTCAATGATGACTCCTAAAAGCAGAGAGCGGTCGAGTAAAAGAAAAAGTTATTGCCATTTTATCATCATTCCGTCACTCACCGCACGAACTGACACCTTGTGTACAAAACCAAGTTTTTGTTGTTTGTTTTCTGGTGTTTAATCAATAATTCGTAACGGCCTACAATATTCGCCGAGGCCTACAATTTCATGAAATGTCAAAGCTTTAAGAGCTTTACTTCATAAATTACGACAATTATGCATTGCAATCTTTGCTCGAAAGTGACATTATTTCGTTTTCACAAGTTGCCGTACTCATTGCAATGCATGGCTCAAAATGTGCAAAAAACTAGCTGAAAACACTATGAAAATTTGAAGGATACCGTAGTGGATGTTTTAAAAAGCGTTCAGCTTTAAACGCCGTTCTATTTTATTGCTAACTTTTACTAGTATGGTAGATGTGTGTCAGTTCGTGGCGTCGGTAACGATGCGTCCATTTTCCTTTATCCGGTTTTATGTAAAACAAACTGGAATGCAAAACAAACTCTAAATTTCTGTAAACTCATGAGTAGAACCAACATTGTCACTGTGCACCAGGGAATCTGATATAGATAGCCACGCATCCTGGAGAAAGTTTACTTACACGGAAACTGCCACCATGTTCATAATTGTTAATAAGTTATAAGTGAACGCCGTTGCATCAACACCCTTTTAAGTGAATTAACCTTAATACAAATTGAAGAAAAAGGAGGTTATGCTAGCCAAAGTCAATATTACAAATGCATAGCAGGTTCACAGGCTTGCAGTTAATTATTGTAAAACGATTTAATTGAATACCTACGTTGAGTAATAGTGCAGTAATAGTGGCAGAGTCGTGGGGTGATTCACATAGCAACGGAAACATTGCAAATAAACCGTCTCGACACGCAGTCATTCATTTTGTCTTGCTCTCTGAAAGATAAATCAGTATTATTTTATGAAAACCAAACTCCAAAGGATGACACTGAATCAGTTACAACATTGGAACAATTGAAAATGATAAATCCCAGAAGGGGCGGGGGTGGGTGGAAATGGATTCTTTGAATATTGTCTTTGACGCTGAAGAATAACTACAAGTTGTGTTCCCCTGACACTTTATTTAATTATTGAGTGATTGAGTGATTGATTGATTTATTGATTAACTGATTAACTGATTGATTGATTGATTGATTAACTGATTGATTGATTGATTGATTGATTGATTGATTGATTGATTGATTGATTAATTGATTGATTGATTGATTGATTGATTGGTTGATTGATTGATTGATTGATTGGTTGGTTGATTGGTTGGTTGGTTGGTTAATTGATTGATTGATTGATTGATTGATTAAATGATTGATTGACTGATTGATTGATTGGTTGACTTTTCAAAGCAAATACTTTATTCACTCACAAAATATACAGAATTTACATACAATAAAGAAACTTTAAAAAAAAAAAAAAAAAAAACCCCATCAATTAGACAATACATTATTTTCTATTACAAAGTACAGGTCGGTAGCTGGGATTGAAATTACATCGAGATTAACACAAAAGCAGTTTCATTAGACGTACAGCATGGTGGCAATCAAAATTACAGAATCCATTCAATTTCATTATCAGTGATTTGGAATATGTTGCAGAGACCCCATTTCTTGAGAAAAAGGGGAACATTGTTCTGGAGCTGGTAGTAGCGGTACTCGATTAAAATTTTACTCTTAATACGGTATTTCCAGGTTTCTAAACAGTCTTTGAAGTGTGAGTGCACATATAGCCAGTACACACTAGCTTTGAAGCTGACAATTAAATAGTTAGCTAAAACTACTTTCTCTCTCGGTCGGCCCCTGCTGTGGTGGATCAGGCACCAGTAAGTTTCAAAAGTTAGTGTCAGGTTAGGAAGTAGTTGTCTGAGGCATCGATGCAGGAGGTTCAGGGCTGGTTGAATCGATGGGCAGTGGAAGAAGAGATGTAGCAGGGTTCCCTTTTCTGACGGTCCACACCAGCCGCAGGTTTTTGGTAGAGTACGGTCGATGTAGTGTAGAACTTCCTGCGATGGTAAGATCTTATGCAATAACCGGTACTGTACGTCACCCTCTTTCTTGGAAATGGGTGGTTTGTACAAATTTTTCCACGGTATTGTCGTGTTCATTTGAAGTATGTCTCTGTGCCAGGGTGTTCTGGGATTGTCCGGCAAGGTATTGAGTTCTTTGTTGAAGACGGTGTACAGGTGTTTCGAGGGAAAGTTGGCTGTGCTGTTGTTGTCGTTGATATGGATCTCTGGTGTAGGGTAGTTTGAATTGAGAAAAATCACGGTCCCTTGGTCTGGAGCTTTAGTTGCACCCTTTTTGTTGAAGACTTTTGGGAAAGTTTCACTCAAGGTTCGTTTTATGTGAGACAGTTCTGCTTCCAGTGTTCTGGAAGATAGCGGGCGTAGTCCCATCCGATGTTGTGTTTGGATTTCGTCAGCTGAGATCCACATTCCATCTTTGCTGAGTAGTTGTCTAACTAGTGTGACGCCACATGACAGGAGCCGACCAGAGAGAAGATCTTTGTTACCATGACTACATAAGAACAAACTATTGATAGGTAGGTTCACTACGTAGTTAACAGACTCAGGTGGTATGCTCGTGGTGGCTTTCGATGTGATCCAAGCTTTGAGAATTTCTGCTTGAAAAACGGGAAGGCTGGTAAGGTATTTCGTTTCAAGATTTGTGAAAAACAGTTGAAAATCGTGACCTAGATTACGATACATATGACAATAGTGAATAAGAAAATAAAAGGCAGGATGTTTATTCTTGCAAAACAAACGCTGAAGTAAAGAAAATCTATAAGTCATGACACGGGATTTAAGACAGACAAGACCTAGTCCCCCTTTCTCTGGGGACTGGAACAACACTTTTCTGTTGAGTAAATGACGTTTTGAGACCATACAAAATTGATCAGAGTTTCCTGGAGTTCATCTAGAACTTGTTCTGGTAGAGGGAGAACAGCGAGGAAATGCAGCAATTTAGATGCAGCTATCTGGTTGGCTATAATAATTCTGCCTTTGAAAGACATGGTTCTTGCTAAACCACTCCACCTTGAAAGAGTATTGTTTAGTTTTTCTTTGCACAATTTCCAGTTTTTTTGTCTGGATGTTTCTGTGTTTCCAAGATGAACTCCAAGAAATCTAACATCTTTATTGTTCCAGAGAAAATTGAGTGGTTGGTCATGTCTGTCTATCCATGCTCCGACCCACAACCCGTTACATTTATTCATATTAAGACATGCAGATGACGCCCTGCTGTAAATTGTGTAAATATCATTTAAAACTTGAAATCCTTGGTTGGATGAAATAAATACGGTGACGTCATCTGCATATGCAGAAACAGTCAGGACCCTATTGGACCCTGGCAGTGTCATACCATGTTTATGCAAATTACTTCTGATGGTATGAAGAAGGGGTTCGATAGCAATGGAGTATAACAGCCCTGAGAGGGGCATCCTTGACGAATACCTCTCTCAAAGGGGAGGGGCTGTTAGCGTGGACTGAACTTTGACTGTGCTTTGAACATCCGTGTATAGCAGACGGATGAGGGAAACAAAATGTTCGCCGAAACCCATTGTTCGCAGCGTCTTGAATAAATAGCCGTGGCCAATGCTATCGAACGCCTTCTTTTGGTCCAAGTTGCACAAGGCGAGAGGCAGGTCGGAATGGTTGGCAAACATTATGCTGTCTCTTATGACATTGATATTGTCATAAATGGAGCGCTCTGGAACTGCATAACATTGATCGAGGTGAATGACGTCGCCGATGACATTTTTCAGCCTGTTGGCCAAAGCTTTGGCAAGTATTTTATAGTCAGTGTTCAGGAGAGAGACTGGTCTCCAGTTGGAGATTTCATGAAGGTCACCCTGTTTGGGCAGGAGTGTAATGACAGCTCTCCTGCACGATGTAGGAAGGGATTGAGAGTGAATGCTTTTCTGCAGGACTTTAAAAACGTCGTCTTTTATAATTGGCCAGAAACAGAGGTAGAATTCAGAGGTAAGACCATCTAGACCAGGGGTTTTGTTTTTGTTAAGTTGTTTGACGGCTTGATCCAATTCTTCCATAGAAATTGGTTGATCACAGGTTTCAGAATCAGCGGGGTCAAGGGTAGGTATGTTCTTGAGAAGGTAGTTCTGCGCAGTTTGGGAGGTAGGAACATGGGAGTAGAGGTCTTTATAAAAGGAATGGACATGCTGGCGTATTTCACTTGGATCTTCTGTGACTGTACCATCGCTTAATCGCATTCCGTGGTGGGTTTTGGCAGAAGAGTTTTGTTTTTCCAGATTAAAAAAGAAAGTGGAGCATGAGTCACCCTCGCTTTCGAATTGAAAACGCGAGCGAACCATAGCTCCTTGAGCTTCCTGTTTGTAGATGTTATTGAGAGCACGTCTCTGATCGAGAAGGAATTGTTTCATATCTGGGGTAAGATTGGGGGAGGATTGAAGGTTGTCTATATCATTCTGAAGTTTTTGAATCAGAGCACGTTTTTCATTCGCACATTTTTTTCCGTAGGTCTGGGTGATGTTTTTGATATGGGCTTTGCCCATGTCCCACCATGTGCATATATCAGGGTAAGAGGAAAGTTTGGTTTGCCATTTAGTCCAGAACTGGGAGATAATTTGTTTGTAGTTTTCGTCTTGAAGGAGTGAGTTGTTAAAGTGCCAGTAGGCACTTCCCCTAGGTCGCTGAGAGCTAGATTTACAAACAACACTGACTGCACTGTGATCTGACAGACTGCACGGGATTATGTTGCATTTTGAAACTGTGGGGGCAATATGCGAAGGTAGGTATAAGCGATCCAGCCTCGCTTTCGACATAGTCCCTGCAGTTACGTTGTTGGTACGGAACCAAGTGTATTTTCTTTGTTCTGGGTTACGTTCCCGCCAAATATCACAAAGGTTGTTTTTGTTGACCAAATTAGACAGGGTGGTGGCTATTTTGTGCCGTTTTTCGTGAGTGATAGCAAGGCGGTCAAGAGAGGGATTGTGGGTACAGTTGAAATCACCTCCTATAATTATTTCACCTCGATCATGCTGTGCGCAGTGGGGTTCCAGAGCTTCCAACATTTTTCCTGCCTCTGCATCTCCCTGTGGAACAAGTAAATTATACAGATGATATATATTAGAATCATGTTCAATTTCAGTATAAAGAGCGTAACTTTGAAAAATAACAGTATGACTTAGAACAGAGATGTTATTTTTGACAAGAGTAGCCACGCCTGATCCCCTCGTTTTGCCTGGTGTGCTATTGGTCTGACGTTGCCAATGTTTCCACACAGATGAGGAAGTGGGTAAATCATTGACTTCTTGTAGGAAGACTACGTCAGGGTTAAAACAAGACTGTTTAATAAACTCATGGAAAGAGGCATTACGAGTCGGATTGGAGCATCCTCCCGTGTTTATTGTGACGAGAGACAGCACCATACTGAGCAGAGAAAAAATTGTCAGTTTCATTTTGGTATCAGACGTGACACATCTTCTGTGTCTAGAGCTTTGACAAGTTTACGAACCCTCATTTGCATATTTCTGTTTAGGAGAGGGGAGCTACGCAGGGGTTTCAGTTGTTTTACAAGCCCAGGGGTGTCACCAGTGAATTTTTTGGCGATTTCACCTGGTCTTCTTCGGGCTTTAACACACTTCAGAAAGGATGTCATTTGTTTTTGAGAGAGGGGGCCTGTGGGGATGGACAAGTCTCCTTCTTCGCACTCCAACTCACTAGGTTGTGAGTTAGTTTCGGAAATGATGGATGCCGTGTCGTCTGTTTCGATTTCACTCATATCTACGCTCTCCTGAGTTGCATTTGAGAGTGGCGGTTGAGGTTGATGGGGAACGTCGCTGGCGTCGTCATCATCACCATCAAGAGCTTGAGTGAGGGTTGTTGTATCTGTTTGGTCATCATTTGGTGGTTTCTGTATCTTGTTCGGAGGAGAGTTGGAGGTGAGTTTGATTAGTCCTTGACGGGGTGGAGATGGAGTCTTCTTCTTCCGCTTTGTCAGGACTTCTGAGAACGTTGCTCTTGATGGTCCAGGGGGGGATCCCCAGATGGAGACAAAAGCTGACTGATCTTTAGCTTTTGGGCCTAGAGTAGTGGGTGGATCAGGTGGGTGTGGATCAGGGAGGGTTGGTTGTAGGGAGGGGGTTGGTTGTGGGGAGCGGCTTGGGAGGTCGGATATGTCTACGAGTTGGGAGAGGCGAGGTATGGTTGGGATTGGGGAAAGCTTGGAATTGGGTTTTTGGATGCTGGGTGAGGAGGGGGTTCGTACCCCTACTTCGTCTTGAGCTCTGGGTTCTTCGTTGCCATCTGTTTGGTTGTGTCGGTTTTTGGCTGATTTCGGTGGGTGTTTTGGGTCAGATTTGTTTCGGTGCATGAAGATGGGTTTGGGGTTGATGGGGTTTTCGTCCTGTGTTCCGTCATCTTCACTATCATCTGGTGTGGGGGTTTTCTGTTTCTTGCAGTTTTCCGGGTGTGTCCATGTTCCCCACAGGCAAAACATTTGACAAAATCAGTGGATAGGAATACCCTGTAGTTCCCCCCTCCGTAAGCAATATTAATGTGATCAGGGATATTTATATTTGGCTCTATGAATACATGCACTTGGCGGCGAAAGGATAGCACATGGGCCAAGTTTTCCTTCATACCAATGGGTATAGATTTGATGGGTGAAACTATATTACAAAAATCTCTGATGTTTTCTTGAAGGATATGGTCTGGAATTTCAGGGTACACGTTGGAAAAGACTAACCGGGTTGTCTGACGTACAAGAGGTGAAATATAAATTAAGGAGTTGTTGACAACCATACCTTGTGTAACAGCTTCTTCAGCGTATTTCCTATCGTTGAAATACATGGCTACACGATTTCCTGCTATACGGGACGCATAGAGTATTGTCTCGGGTGGTAAGGTTTTGGCCATTTCATTGACATACGTTGAGATTGGGACATTCTCATTCACATCGAATACTATGCCATTGTTGCGGCTCATTTTGGAATGCATTTGGCTGTTGTTGTACATGGATGTTCCATTGTTGGTTTTGGGCTGGTATGCCCTCGCTCTCCCACCCCGGCTCATGGTGCCGTTGGGGTAGAGAGGGCGAGATCACACACTTGCCACAACCAAAAATGCAAGGAAAACTACACCAAAATTAAGAGAGAAATCCCCAAGATAGTCCTGCGGGTTCTACATCATAATTACAATACAATAATAATATTTACAATACATACAATACATACAATAAGCCTGAAGTCGTTCAAATAACCAAATCTGAGGAGCCACGACGAACGAGCGTACCACCGGTTGATTGATTGATTGATTGATTGATTAAATGATTGATTGACTGATTGATTGATTGGTTGACTTTTTTTCAAAATAAAATACTTTATTCACTCACAAAATATACAGAATTTACATAAAACAAAGGAACTTAAAAATTACATTAATAGACAAGACATTTCTGTTACAAAGTACAGGTCGGTAGCTGGGATTGAAATTACATCGAGATTAACACAAAAGCAATTTCATTAGACGTACAGCATGGTGGCAATCAACATTACGGAATCCATTCAATTTCATTATCAGTGATTTGGAATATGTTGCAGAGACCCCATTTCTTGAGGAAAAGGGGAACATTGTTCTGGAGCTGGTAGTAGCAGTATTCGATTAAAATTTTACTTTAAATACGGTATTTCCAGGTTTCTGAACAGTCTTTGAAGTCCGAGTGCACATATAGCCAGTACACACTAGCTTTGAAGCTGGTTGATTGATTGATTGATTGATTGATTGATTGATTGATTTAGTTAGTTAGTTATTTTTATTTATTCAGTGGAGTTTGTTTTACAGAGATAATCAAAAGTCTCATTGCATTTCTCGATTTGTAATCACACATTGTCCTTTCTCTTATTTCTTGAATACGCCAGTACGTTGTGCGTGGGCGCATGAAGTTCACGACCTCTCTCAAAACCAGTTTCCGCAATGGTAAGAATTATTAACGAAAAAGTGTACGATTGGCTAGTCTTGCTTTCAACTGTTACTCAGTTATTCTTTTCACATTTTCAATGAAGGTATTGAGACTCCTATGGACGGCAATTAATGCAACATATTGATTTATCTATTTGTTTTAACCACTCGGTCTTTCTGTTTAGCCAACCAGTCGCTCGTGCGAATTTGCAAAAAACCCAAAACATCGATACCACATCACAAGTGTGATAACGTTGTCACTATGTCCTTCGCTCGGTCCCAGCGCCTCATCCGAAGGCCCTGGGGATGGGCTGACGTATACACATGTGCATTGAACCATTCCCCCTGACTTCATAACCCCTGGTCACCTCTTCCTGTTTAAAAAAGATTCCACTATCAATGTGAATGTAGCCCTATTTGCCTCATGATGGCTCGATCGCAACATTCTTCTTACTTTAGTTTTAAAAAAGATCATTTAATTTTAAGCCCATCATGGAGCCTCATTATGTTCACCTACATGCTGTGATTGTACGCACTGTGCTGACTGCCGTACAATCGTTCCCATCATACATTACTTCATTCTGAATAAGAATTTGGACGAGATCATCAGCCCATCCTAGCGGTCTTGGATGAGACATATTTTAAAGACATTAACAAAATAATTGAAGGCAATACGATGTACAAAATAAGCTCTTTGCATTACATGGATTTTGCAGTTGAAAATGTGCCTAAGGTCTACACCAAGCCATGCCTGTTAAAATACTTGTTGGTTCCCCCCAAGAAAAATAAAAATAACATAAATACAAATTAAAATTAAAATAAACGACGAAAACAAAACCTGTTCCGACAGTAAGTTGGAACAGCCAAAAATGTCTACCTTCAATTTTACATTAACACATTAATCACAAACAATCAAAACTTGTTCAAACACTGGATTATGTACGACGAATGTTTTTAAAGAATATTTCATATCGTTTTCTTCAATCAAGGTCCCTTTCACTCCCAGTAACTCTACATAAATTTTCAGTTTTAAAAGGCAATACATCAATGCATCAAGGGAGAGCTTTTTAGACAAGTGTCTGCAAATAATTGTGTCATTAACGCCAATAACTCAAAGTACAAAGTACTCGATTCGAGAATATTGAGATGGAACACAAGTTAAGTATTACAGCCGCGGCTGCTATTGAACCAGTAGGAGCACGCGTATTATTAATGACCTCATCTTTCTGGATGTATAACGAGGATTCGAACTAGATAATTGGACCGGTGAATAGCGAGCCACGATTGGGATATCTTGTCACGAGTTTTGGTTAGACATTTACTATCGTCGACATGACGGTACCGTCGTGGATCTTGTGTTTATATTAATATGAGATGCATTCATCAATGTTAATGGACCGATGTACATGTAATGTACCATGATTCTCGTAAGTATTCGAACTTCCGGGAGCCTTGCGAGATTTATTGTATAACTCTAAAAACTTCCGGCTCAGAACTGACCTGGTTCTGGGTTCCAGGGGGCGGACCCATTTCTGGAGTGTGCCCGTGCCCCAAAATCTGTGTCGAAATGACACATAATCGGGTCAAACTGCCGCAGAGTATGAGTTAAAAATCCCATTTAAACAAAAAAAAATGTTTCCTGGTCAGGCTGATGGGTCAAGCCCCCTCGGACTCGGGATCGGGGTTATCAGTATGATCCGGGAGTTTTTAGATTGTAAAGAAACACAATTGCGCACTTCAAAGGGTGTGCTCACAGATAGATTTGCACATAACTTACATATATAAATGTCACAATATGTGTTTGCCTGAAATGCTATAGTCTTTGAGAAATGAGTAAAAAGGTTAGTTTGATAACCCGAGACCAAAAATTGATGTTAGAGAAAAATGAAAACATACCCAGGTAGCATTCCCACATGGGTCCGATTTGGGTCCCATATGGGCCAACATATGGGTTCCACATGGGTAAACCCATGCGGGCCCAACCAGCTCCTGCACCCAAGAATCACATAAGCCCCAATGGCTTATGTCTTTTCCATGTTGATACCCACATTGGTATTTGCATAATATTCTGCACACATGGGCTTGCTATTGGTCTTTCCCAAACGAAACCCATATGGGCCATTGCATATCCTGATGTCCATATTGGTTGGCCCAGGTCTTCCTATTTGTGATACCCGGTCTTTGCATATTCTGCCCACATGGGCTCGCCAGGTCTTTAATTTCCCATTTACGTAGTGCTGTTAGTGTTTCTCTTTCACCTGATTGCTGCCACTCAATTATTAAAACTGGCAGCAATGGATGAAAACGAAACACTAGTCTGTATAAAAGAGAAACACCTTCACGTGAAAGAGGAACGCCATGTGGAACTAATGGGCTTCTGTTTGTATTTAGAACTAGAGGACGTAAATTAATCGACTGTTATGAAACTAATAATAATACTGGCGTTCTTTCCTTTGACTCATTTAACACAAACCATTACCCGAAAACCAACGACCATAAACAAACAAACTCACCGTCATTCACCCAACAAGGAAGCCCTTGACCTTTTGTTATTACAGACTATACCGTACAGCTTGTGTCGTACGTCAGAGTGTGTCTGGCATCTTATCTTTTATTAAAAACAAATAAATAACCAAAATTCTAAGGAAATTAAAAGTTTCGAAAACCCATATTATGATATCGATAGGATATTACAATACCCATGGGAAGGATCATAAACCTATGGGCCTGCGTGACTGTTCGATGTTTCCCTTTAGCATCACGTCAACATTTAGTGTTTTGTGCAATAAAGGTAATAAACTAAACTAAACTGACCTAACATATGGGCCCCGTTATGGCTTAGGTCATTTCAATTCGATACCCTTATGGTTCTTTGCATATCCTGCCCACGTGGGCTTGCCCAGGTCTTTCCAATTACGGCACCCATATATGGGCCTTTGCATAAACACACATGGGCTTCCCGTGGTATTTCCCATAAGTCACCCATATGGGTCAAGGCATAATGTACCCATAATTATTTGCCGTCTTTCCCATAGGCCTTTGCACATTGTATATATAATAAGCAACCCACATTGGCTTACCCAGGTTTCTTCCTATACTGCACCCAAATTGGCTTTGCAAAACCTGCCCATTGCCATGCCATTGTCCTTCCTATTTGATACCAATGTAGGCCAATGCATATTCTACCCACATGGACTTGACGGGTCTTTCCCTTATGATACTCATATGGGCCTTTGCCATTCTACCCACATCGGTTGCCCACGTCATTCCCGTACTATAAAAGGGCCTCTCTGCACATTATACACACATGGACTTGCCCAGGACTTCCCATACGATACCCACAAGGGACATTGCAGATTACGCCCATATGGGCTTGCCATTGTGGGGCCCATTCGGTACCCATATGGAACAGTCCTCAAAACAAACCCACATGGGCCCCATGTGCTATCAACATGGGCCCATTTGGTATCAACATGGGTTGGTCCTCGCTCATATGGCCTAGGTTTTGCCCTAGGAGCCCACGTGGGCTTGCTGTCCGGGTATAACAAGATGGTTTTACACTATTTTATTGTGACTCCAACGACCAGTTGAGCCTAAATTTTCACAGGTTTGTTATTTCATGTGAATGTCGGTTCACATTGAGTGCGGAAACTGGTAGGCCTATTTGACAATAGACTGTGCAAGTCTCGCGCATCCGGGACCATTGTGGTCCCAACCAAATGGAAATTTACGTTGGCAAGATTTTGTTTTGTAAATTATTTTAGTTTAACGTGGTTTATGAACATGAACAATATGTATGTTGTTGGGAATGTAAAACTTAGTGATAACAAGTATGAAAGTAAAATCAATTCAACAATATAACGAAGAAAACCCGAGAATTAAACTTGACCTCAGCTTTCGGTTGCTACAAACAAATAAGGTATTTTGTGCTCACCTCCGATTACAAAACTCATGTAAAAGCTTGTATTGGATGCGCGATGATAATCGCCAGATGCTGTAATTGCAACGGGAAGCTTTTCATTGCAGTCTATGGTTGTTGAGGCGTCAGCGTCCTCTATAAACTGCGTCAAGCGTTAATTTTACGCCAGTGTGAACAACGCGAATACAGTGGTTTCTGAAAAATTAAGATCAAATAAGCACCCTTGTCTCAGAGTTTTATTTTTGCTCTAGAAATAATAAACACATTGTTTGTGTATTTATTATGAAAACTAAAACTGATTTTATAAATATGCAATGAGTATTTGTGTTGTTTAGAATTTGTCATTAGATATAATTTAAAAAAAAAATTGATTTCAGAGAAAAACATGTTCCTCGTTTGACGTGTTTTCTCGTTCCGATAAGCGCGAGACTTGCACAGTCTATAAACAATATTGTCCATATGATGTAATGCGTCAAGTTTGACCCGAAGTGAGTTTAGTTTTAAGGTTATTTCAACGAAGCATTGCACTCTTCCATTATTATTCCGATGTAAACACACTGCTGTGGCCACGATGACAAGCATCTTTGAGACCTTGCAAATGATGTGACATTTTACACGATGGAGCTTTAGGGATTGTTTTTGGTGAAGACACTAGGCTATCGAAAACACAATGCATATTAAGATTGTAACGTTTCGTCGAGCGGTCTAGGACTTATTTTTGGGGTTACGTTATATTTCTACGGTTGTTCACTGGACAGAGACTAAATTAAACAATAAACTGCAATTCCGATGTCTTCTTGGCCTCTTTATTTAATGCCCTTCTTCTATCTGCTTATTCTGTCTGATCACTTGAATTCAACGCAGCTAGTTACTGACCTGGTTCTGGCAAATCCATTCTTCAATTAAAGCCCCCATCACACCAAACTCGTTTTCACTACGTTCTGAAAAATCTAGCTAAACGGGCTTGAACTGTGTGCAAACGGAGTAGACGTAGTAGCAACTTGTTACGGTCTGTTTACGAACTTCATGGACGGGCTTGGACGGGTTTGATTGGGAGTGGTGCTCCAGAACTTTGAGCCTGTTCAACATTTTCGGGCGACCATTCTGCCTGCAAGTATACGGAGATGGACGTATCGAGAACTGTTTATGAACTAACTAGGGTCACATTACAGACCTTTTCCTGCAAAAAATTGCACGTTCTAGCCAGACCACAACCCGTTTTACGATTTCTTTAGGACGGGTTCGGACGTTTTAAGAACTAGTTTGGTTTGACTCAGGCTTAACGTAGGCCCGCTTGCAATGGATTATCCAAAGACGATCCTGCCTCAATGGCTGCCAAACAACAAGTGCCTCCCTGCGCAGCCCAAGCGCGGGAAAGCTCGCGCACACATCCAGAGACCGGATGCCAGAACCAAGTCAAACAACAGCGCCACCACAGGAGGGTTTCGCAACAATATTGTAAATTATTACTCCCACAGGCTGGCACAAAATGGTTTACTTGGTATTCCTGAATACTTTCCATGTCCACGGTACCACTCTACTGAAGGGTTTAATATATCGGCACAAAGTGGGACTCTAAAGGTGAGTTGAACGGCACACAATCCTCTTGCTATTTTAGTAGCTTTTTATGTATGTGAAAGACATGACACTTAAAAAGAGAAACGTTGCCTTGTATTGGGTGATTTGGGCTATACAAAGCGTTTGATATGAAATTAATATGGTTGGAAATGTGTTTTAAAGGCACTGAACACGTTTGGAAATTGTTAAAGACCAGTGTTTTCACTTGGTGTATCCCAACATATGCATAAAATAACAAGCCTGTGAAAATTTGGGCTCAGTTGGTCATCGAAGTTGCAAGAAAATGATGAAAGAAAAAAACACCCTTGTTGTACAAATTTGTGTGCTTTCAGATAGAAATAAAAACGTCTTGCAATAAGTTTTTATTATTAAATATTTAGTGAGAAATTACCCCTTTCTCAAAAACTACGTTACTTCAAACGGAGTCGCTTCCTACAATGTTTTGTACTATCAACAGCTCACCGTTGATTGTTACCAAGTAAATTGTTATGCTAATATTTGTTTTGAGTAATTACCAAACGTGTACAATACCTTTAAAGGTAGAATATAATAATCCACACAAATATGCCTCGAATTTGTATGGTTTTCCTTTTACTTCGTGAACTAAAATGGTCCGCCATTTCGTAGAACCAAAAATTAATGTTTGACTCCACAACGTCGTGATCTCAACAATATCTCCGTATTTGTCTTTCTTTCTTTATTTATTAATTTATGTTCAAAGCTTCGGTTCCCCAAAGTTCTGTTCGTCCACCGCATCGACATCTATGAGACGTTAGGGGCGGGCTCCGTGGTGACGATTACCGCTGTGGACTCCAACAATCAGAGCGTTCTCTGGCATGCAGACAGTCCGGAGCTGGTCAACTGCAGTCGGATATTTTCACCCATCCTGGAGGTATCACTCATGCTAACGTTATTTCGTATCAGACATTGTAAATCTAATTTGTGCAAAAAATACCGCAAGTCTGTAATTAATTTCATTTGTGCGTTCATACTCTACAGACTGCTGGAAATTTGCTCGCATTTAATTGTTTTTTTTTTTACAGACGTGATTTTCTGTAACCTTTCCTTTTTGGCAGCTTTCACCGCACGCGCGCTTTTGTGGGACTTCTATATTGGTGTGAGACTAATTACAAGATCGATTTGTTGCAGGAAATCAAACTTCCTGACTGGATCATTTCGTTTGTCCATGGTTATAGTCATCACACTTTTGTTTACCGGCGCCTACTCAGACAATCAATAATGATAACTCTGGAGACTGCACTAAACATGTATTACATTTTATTGTTTTTCTAACAAGAGAAAATAATAACAAACAAGCCACGGTTAGCCAAATGAGGGCGCTTTACATATGTACGCTACAGAGCCGTATAATAAGAGAGTTGCGACAAAATGCGATTAGAAGCCATGTTGTGTCAAAATAAAACACCGTATTGGCGAATACAGGGTGCCAGACTAGTCTGCCCATTGGGTTGTGCTTTATTTGGACCGAAAATGGCGGCCAGCAACCACGTGACCAAAGAAAACTGGTTCCTTTATATTGCAACTATCTCAATACACAGCTCTGGTACGCCGCTATCCCCAGTGGAATATTGATACATGTATAAATAAAAAGTTGACCTCCAGATTGAAACTAATACATTGTAATCTGATTATTAACGACCTTGTACTTACACACATTGTTATCCTGTTTTTCAGTTCCTGCAGTTTCCAGTGGACACAATCCTGATAGAAATCGACACAACACTGACTAGCAGCATCGAGATACACGGTGTCCGCATCCATGGAAGACCTGGTGATTTAACAAATATATATTGTGCACACATAGTAGTAAATGGCCTGACAGTTTTACCCTAGCAGAGTCTTTCTCAGAGGCTGAAAGGCCATTAAAGACCTTAAACTTTCACATGTAATTCCTGTTTTTCAGTTCCTGCAGTTTCTATTGGACACAATCATGTTAGCAGTGGTGTAACTAAGGGGGTGGGGCACGGGGGGGGGGGGTCACGTGCCCCCATTTGATGTCCGTTCCCCCCGGGTGCCCCCCCCCCCCCCATTTGAAATCTGGACTTTTGTTACTGGAGATTTCCAGAGTAAAATGTAACATTTTATACGCTTTGATGAGATAATTTCGATGTTTTTAAAACTGTTTTTCCATTTACATGCAGAAAATACTCTGTTTTTACACTCACGCCAGATTATCTTATAAAAACATAGTAAGAAACATAAAAAAGACGATTAAAAATGGGCTTGTTCAGGCCCGTAACCGGGATTTTATTTGTACTTCTTTTTTTGGGGGGCGATTATGAAAGAAAATGTACATCTGCGCGTTAGTGCCGCCCGTCACGTAGCGACGCAGGGGGGAGTGGGAGGAGGATGTACCCCCCTCAGGAGTTCGCAATTTTGTAAAAATGAATGCCCAATTCAAGCCATTTGGTGCACCATTTTGCGCTATGATATTGGTTATTATATCTGAAAACAACTCAATTACAGCTTTGTATCAATATTATTTCTGCGTATTTAATGCTCAGACGGCGTATGCCACCCATTGCGTCCTCTATTTACATCTGTGTATAACATGTTATGTTATAAATGTCATAATTTAACGATAATAAGTCGCAGTTACGATGCATACTTTTTTAATTAATTATTGTTTGCAGACTTTTTTAATTAATTTTTTGGTGTAGACTTTTTATTATATATTTTTTGTTTATAATTTATTTATTTTATTTTAACCACCCCACCCCGAATGCGGGCATGGGCTTGTTTTACAGAAAAAGGCAAACGGAACCCCCCTATAAAAAATGGTGCACCCCCTTGTGCCCCCCTGAAATTTTACCCTAGTTACGCCGCTGACAGCCTCTTATTTACCCTTCGAGAAGACTCTGCTAGGGTCGAAACGTCAGGCCATTGACTGAAATTTGTTTGCATTATTACCGTAGGTCCTTTTAGTGGGTAAGCAGTTTGCAACAGCTAACTCAATTTTCTTAAATATATATTATGAAATACTTTTTTTCAAAATGTTGTTTTTTTTCATTACAATCATGAGTCGGAAGTTATTTCAGGAAATGCCTTTTATGTCTACCTTATTTGGATGAATGTAGGCTGTGTTCAATAAGTGTATGTAGCCCTCTTCATGTAAATGACATTTATCTATATTCCTTGCTGTTCTTGTCCAGACTGTTTTTGCATAAAATATAATGTTATCCCACCGTCTTCTTCTTTGTCTGCCAAAGATTTGCCTAAATAGACTGTGCAAGTATCGCGCATGGAAACGAGAACAAAAATCAACGAATACTATATTTTTCTATGAAATCAAATCTTCATTTTAAATTATTTTTATACACAATTTTTGAAAATAAAAATACCAATAGCATGTTGTTATGAATAATATTTCAATTTGTGTATAAATTGAAACAAAGTTAAAACTTGGGACGAGGATGCCCGAATGTGTGCGTCAATCACATAGGTCTAATGACAACATGACCGTCAGCTGGGCAACATCCTTCTAAAAGAAGTTGAAACATTTTATTGAAAGAAGAACAGAGTATTCTTTATATCTACAATAGTACAATGAGTAAAACTGATGGGACTGTATATTGCAAGACCCTGGTTCGAATCCCAGTTGGCTCAGACAAAAAAATACTTCTTTTTACCTTAGTGTCAATAGAAGCTGACATATTATATTGAAAGAAGAACAGAGCTTTATTTATATCTACAATAAACCACACTATGACTAGAACGATTAGCCCAAATGGATAACTGATGGTATTGCATAGTGCAAGACCCTGGTTCGAATCCCAGTTGACTCAGACAACAAATATATTTCTTTTTACCGGAGTGTCAAATTAAGTTGACACATTATATTGAAAGAAGGACAGAGTATTCTTTATATATACAATAAAGAACACTTCTTATGAGTAGAACAGTTAGCCCAATTGGATAACTGATGGTATTGCTTATAGCAAGACCCTGGTTTGAATCCCAGCTGGCTCAGACAAAACAAAAATATATTTTACCAGAATCTGCAAAAGAAGTTTTAAAATTATGTTGAGAGAAGAACAGAGTGTTGTTTTTATCTACAATATAAAGCACACTTCTTATGAGTAGAACAGTTAGCCCATACAATGGGATAACTGTTGGTATTGCATATTGCAACACCCCGGTTCGAATTCCACTTGGCTCAGAGGAAACGGAGGTCAAGTCTTAATCTCGGGTTTTCTTCGAAATTTGTTTTACCTTAGTAAAACATTCCCAACATCATATTTAATTTTCATGGTCTAAACTACGTTAAACTGCAATAATTGACGAAACAAAAACCCGCCCACGTAAAACTCCATGTTTTTGACCACAACGGTCCCGGAAGTTTGATTATGTGCTAGACGTGCACAGTCTATTGAATGAAGTTGGTACAACTTTTTGTCAGATTGTTTTTGCTTTGAGATTATGGCACTTTCTCTTTGCCACCACTCTGGTAGATCCTTTAATGACATAAAGCCGTACTAAAAGACAATCTAACCTACAGTTATATTTTCAAATAGATCTTCCAATGGAGATTCGCCTAGTGAACGGATCTGACGTCAGTAATGGCATCATACAAGTGTACATCGATGACCTAATGACGTGGGGTCACGTGTGTAGCGACCAATTGTGGGGTTTCCCAGAAGCCAACGTGCTTTGCAGACAGTTGGGCTATGCTGGCGCCGAGGTGGCTTTCATTCAGAAAGGAGTGGCCGGGGTGTTTCATATCCACAATGTGAATTGTACCGGATCCGAAATGGATGTTACAGAGTGTAGCTTTAATGACAGTTTGGAAGGACAATCTTGTCCAGAAAGGAAGGCTGCCGGGGTTGTCTGCAAAAAAGGTAGCGTAGATGAGTTGTATTTGACCAAAACTTTAAACGTTAACTTTGACTAATTTTCCGTTAATGAGGTTCATCTGTTACCCATTATATCCCACCCATTGTGTCCCACCAATTGTCCGTCAAATAAATACTGTGTCCGAACTATTGTGTCTGGAAAAAACCATGATGTCTAATCCATTGTATCTAACAAACCATAAGTTATGTCGATCATTTGTACTCGAAAAAAAATAAGTCAAACAAATATTGTTCGACACTTCATTACGCCAAACCCAGTGTTTCATCAAACTGTTATGTCCAACAAACCTTTATGTCAGGACTATTGTCTCCAAAAAACCATATTATACCCGATCCAATGTGCCCAACAAGCCATTAGGTCGATAAATATTTCGACAATTTAACATGTCTAACACATTTTGTCCGGCAACAGCCGAACTGTTGTATCCAGCAAACTATTTTGTCCAACCCATTGTGTCCTACAAACTATTATCTACGTATCATTGTGTCCGAAAGACAAATGTTCACAATCCTTTGCATTGTGAACAACGAACCAATATGTCGATAATTTTGTTTGACAATTCAGTATGTCCAACCCAATGTTTCATGACAACGATTATATCCGACTCTTTTGTTCGACACACCATAACTTTTGTGTCCGATATGTCCGATCCATTGGGTCCAACAAACCATTATGTTGATCATTGTGTTCGCCAATTCAACATGTCGAACAATTTTTTTTTACCGACAATTCATTGCGCCCGACCTATTGTATCTGGTAAACTACTGTGTCCCCAAAACTATTATCCTCAAAACATTGTGTCTGACAAATCAATATATCCGACTTGATGTCTCCGACAAACCTAGTCCGACGTTAATGTCGGACATGACGGTGTGCAATATTAGCCATTATATCATTTGCAATCGGAACTCCTACAATCATCGATCGACACAATGATAACAATAGTGTACATCAAACATGTGTCTATGGAACAACCTTGGCCAAGGACGAGACGAATATAGTAATGCCTAAAATTATATGAAACCATACTTCTTGCTATGAATACTTTTTCCTAGATTTATCATAAAATCACTACTTATATTTTTGTTTAAATTGATTTGTCTTTATGAATGTTTGTGTAGATAAAGATGGACCTAAATGTAACATGCCACATATCGCTAATTCATCAAGCACATGTGTGGAGCGGCTTTGTGATGTGTTCGGGGATTTCTTGTATGATGAAGGCAGCAATACCAGTTACAGTTATAGTTATAGTTACAACTCCTCATACTACAGTAGTGAGAGCTCGCAGTACTATGACAACTATAACAGCAGTACAAATGGCACTAGCCTCAGTAGCACGAACCTTAGTCACAGTGACAGCTTTACTGACAGTGACGGCTTTAGTGGTAATGACAGTGACATTGGTAGTACTGGTAGCACCAGCGTCAGTAGCACGAACATTGGTGACAGTGACAGCTTTAGTGGTTATGACACTTATATAAGTAGTACAAATAGCAGTAGTACTAGTAGCACCAGCCTTAGTGACAGTGACAGCTTTACTGACAGTGACAGCTTTAGTGGTAATGGTAATGACAGCAGTAGTACTAGTAGCAGTAGTACTAGTAGCACCAGCCCCAGTAACACGAGCCTTAGTGACAGTGACAGCTTTACTGACAGTGACAGCTTTAGTGGTAATGACACTGATATCAGTAGTACTAGTAGCATTAGTACTAGTAGCACCAGCCTTAGTGACAGTGACAGCTTTAGTGGTAATGGTAATGACAGCAGTAGTACTAGTAGCAGTAGTACTAGTAGCACCAGCCCCAGTAGCACGAGCCTTAGTGACAGTGACAGCTTTACTGACAGTGACAGCTTTAGTGGTAATGACACTGATATCAGTAGTACTAGTAGCAGTAGTACTAGTAGCACCAGCCTTAGTGACAGTGACAGCTTTAGTGGTAATGGTAATGACAGCAGTAGTACTAGTAGCAGTAGTACTAGTAGCACCAGCCCCAGTAGCACGAGCCTTAGTGACAGTGACAGCTTTACTGACAGTGACGGCTTTAGTGGTAATGACAGTGACATTGGTAGTACTAGTAGCACAAGCCTCAGTAGCACGAACAATAATGACAGTGACAGTTTTACTAACAGTGACAGCCTTAGTGGTAATGGCACTGATGTAAGTAGTATTAGTAGCAGTAGTACTAGTAGCACGAGCCTTAGTGACAGTGACAGCTTTACTGACAGTGACAGCTACAGTGGTAATGGTAATGACAGCAGTAGCACTAGTAGCAGTAGTACTAGTAGCGCCAACGTCAGTAGCACGAACCTCGGTGACAGTGGCAGCTTTACTGACAGTGACAGCTTTAGTGGTAATGACAGTGACCTCAGTAGTACTAGTAGCAGTAGTACTAGTAATGACAGTGACCCCAGTAGTACTAGTAGCAGTAGTACTAGTAGCGCCAGCCTCAGTAGCACGAACCTTAGTGACAGTGGCAGCTTTACTGACAGTGACAGCTTTAGTGGTAATGACAGTGACCTCAGTAGTACTGGTAGCAGTAGTACTAGTAATGACAGTGACCTCAGTAGTACTGGTAGCAGTAGTACTAGTAATGACAGTGACCCCAGTAGTACTAGTAGCAGTAGTACTAGTAGCGCCAGCCTCAGTAGCACGAACCTTAGTGACAGTGGCAGCTTTACTGACAGTGACAGCTTTAGTGGTAATGACAGTGACCTCAGTAGTAACAGTAGCAGTAGTACTAGTAGCACCAGGCTTTATAGTAGCCCGAGCCTTAGTGGCAGTGACATCGGCAGCGGTAACAGCCACGACAGTGACAACGGTAGTGGTAACATCACCGAAAATCTTACTGATAGCAACTACAACTACAGTGGAATAGGTAGCGGTCAGGATCAAACCAGCATTGATTCAATCAATGCACAAGTAACTTTGACAAGCGGTACTGCGACCACCAACTTTCCCAATGAACCTACCAGCATTGGTTTTGAAGCGACAGCGAAAACCATCCAATCTAGTGTTACTCAAAACACCCCAGGAAGTGGTACCAACGGACGACCAGAAGGGTGTGACACATTTCTGGACACGGACTGCTCAGAAGATGAGAGCTTCTTCTACTCAACTTTGGAGCCGAGGTTTTGTGGAGACTGGCTGTGCACAATACACTACCAAGGTGAGAAAGACAAAAGAAGAATCAGAAAAAAAGAATCGGACAGTAAACAAAAACTATTATGAGGCACCCTGTTGGTGGCGCACTACATTGATTGTGAATCATCTGTAACGTTACTACTTTTCAGAGTCAGCACTTAGTATCACCAATGGCTCCCTTGATGCATCGAGTAGACGTATTCTGCACGTCGCACAGCATCCTGTTGACGATTTCCCGTCAGCGCATTGGTGCGCCCTCAAAGACGAAAACGACCAATGGCTTGAGTTGAACTTCGACCGGGTGGTAGGGATCACAAAATTGACGTTCGTTGAGTTCGGGGATTCCCCCGGTTGGATGACGTCATTCGAATTGTCCGTCAACGTTTATGATGGCCTTTGGCAGTATTATGTGGACACGGACCGTCATCCAAAAGTAAGTCGCTTAGTTCACGTATATTTTATTATCAAAAGAGGGTCTTTTTGAAAACACAGTTTGCGTTCCATCAGTGATTCTGTACTTAAAATTCGTTGATTCGTTTATGTATAAATTACGCCCACGTGCTGCTGTTGTTGTTGTTGTTGTTGTTTGTTTGTTGTGTTTATTTATTTATTATGTTTAGTTTTATTTATTTTTTTCTGGGGGGGTATGGATACCAGGGCATGTGCCGTAGCCAACAAAAATAAATTCGTCTGAAAAATAACCCACTGTGCTGGAGAAAACATTTATTCATGTTGACCACAAAAAAAAAAAAAAAAAATACCACGTAGTCTCCGTATAACTATTACATGGTCAAATTGTTAATATTGATTGGCGTCACCTCTAGACCATTGTACTCGTTTCCAAAATGCAGGAATTCGACCTGAACGCAGATTCTAAGATGTGGGATGACAAAGTCGAATTTCCGGATCCTTTTGAGGCCTGGGCAATTCGTCTTCACCCAACAGAATGGAGACACCAGAATATCTGCACAATCGTTACAGTTTGGGGCTACAATATGACAGGTAAGAACCAAGAAAACGTGAGTAGGACTGTGTGTCCTAGACTTTGCAAGTCGTGCGCGTATTTTAATTCCCGAGAATCGTTGATAACCCTGGACTGTGACTTAAGTTTTAACGAAAACAAAAATGTGGGCTTGAATGTGTCCCAATAATTGCACGACCTGCACAACATTTCGCAAGTTGATAGTTTACGCGGTTACCGAAAGAAAATAATAGCTGTCGATTGATACATTTTATGAGACGTAAGGAGACCATGCTTAATATTTTGAATACAACGGACTCGCGCGGGGAGACTGACGCCACTTAGATATAACGGCTGTGTTATTCTATAGTCTAAAGAAATTCGCATAATATCCACAACATTTCATTTAAATGGATGGAATCACATCAACGAAAAACAAACTGAACATTTATTATGTATGTGAATAATAGACATGGTGCATCAGCTGTTAGTAAAGGATGACGTACAAACTCTACCGTAAAGCACGCCAAAACAGGTTTGTTCTAAAAAAATAAAATGCCCATAGGAAATGCACTAATCTTGCTACACAAGTAGGATTTACGACGAAAGCGAAAAGTTTTGGAGTCAGAGGCTAGCTGTTTGCGCTAATTTGAGAAATTCGAATAATATTGCGCAGCCTTTTTGAAAATTCCCTTTCAATGTCATTTTCTGTACTGTCAGAAAACCGCGTTTAAAGGCACTGAACACGTTTGGTAATTGTCAAAGACCAATGTTCTCACTTGGTGTATCCCAACATATGCATAAGATAACAATCCTGTGAAAAGTTGGGCTCAATTGGTCATCGAAGTTTCAAGAAAATGATGAAAGAAAAAACACCCTTGTTGTACAAACTTGGCTGCTTTCAGATAGAAATAAAAACTTCTTGCAATAAGTTTTTATTATTTTAGTGAGAAATTACCTCTTTCACAAAAACTACGTTACTTCAGAGGGAGTCGTTTCCTACAATGTTGTATACTATCAACAGCTCTCCGTTGCTCGTTACCAAGTCAGTTTTTATGTTAATATATATTTTGAGTAATTACCAAACGTGTACAGTGCCTTAATTGACATTTATTGTAGGACGACTTGGGCATTTAAATTTTGTATATGCCAGTTTTTGAGCCAAAAGTAGTACCATCCCCGAGCTTGCAACCAATGTTGGTGCGTTTGGTGACATTGTACAATAGTAAAATCTTAAACGTAAACAGCCCTAAACAGAGTACAGCATGTAACGTATGGTCCAGAGTTTCTGCCAGAACAGAGTCGGCATTAATTCATTGTCCAGTTTTGAATTTCTTCGCTTTTAAGCAGGTGCACGAGAACTTGGAATGAAGAACAACGAGATTTATGATTCCCAGCTGGCGGTATCTAGGAGTCTCAGTGGGTACACAGCCGCAGATGCCCGGTTCGATGGCCCGAACGCCTGGTGTGCAGACGCCTCCCTCGACTGGACAGTGTTTCAGGTTGACCTTCTAGCGGAGACGACTTTGACGGGTATCTTGGTTCAGGGTAGGGATTCCAACCAGTCGAATGCCAGCACACATCCGACGTCATTTCTTGTTCGTTTGTCGCCCGATTCGCTACATTGGAGGACGCGATCGGTAACTATTTGGTTTTCTTATCGATAATTACTGAATGTTCAATGAGCAATGTCTTAGGCGAAATGTAACGGAAAGTATTACGTCATTATTATGTATACACTGTTCGGTATCGCACTAGAGTTACAGTATATGCCAACTGTTTATCTAGGCCAAAATTTACATCACTTTTTGTGTATCATTGCAAAACAAAACAGACTGAGTGTTGGGCCCATTCATATCATCCAAAATTTAACCCAATATCATCTGCATCATGTCATTATCTACGGGTTTCATACCAACTGCTGGGCCCAATTTTCCCTAAATCTGGTTTATAATTATTGTTGTTATTATATTTTGGTAATGAAACCAAGGAAGCCTCATAAGTGAATTTAATCACTGTAGCTCGCTAACTTGAGGAAACCTGTACACAGTGGTGCTTGCTATGTGATCCAGAAACACCAGGGTTAACCCCTACTCTTCCATGATCAGTGTTCTGGGTTCTTTTTACATGCACTACCAACCCTAGCACACGGGACCTACGGCCTTATGTCCCCTCCGAAGGACAACGCAATTATAGTAAAATTGCCCAACGACACGACCAGGACTCGAATCCACACTCTGCTAATCTGAAACACCAGAGTTTGAGTCCGGTGCTCTTAATCCCTCGGCCACAATACGCTTCGAAATGATGCACAACATTAGCTTCAGCGCTAAGTAACACTATATGATGACCAGAGTTTACAAGTTGACGGCATCTCAATAAACTGGATAGCAAAACTATTTAATACTAACGATTGATCTTAACAATGAAATAAACTGACAAATATTATTACCACAATTTGCGTTACAAATAAACAAACAAATGAAGTACGCGAAAATTGCACTTTTTTTTTTTATATATTGTTTTCAAAATTACAATCCATTTTATAACATGAACATGAATTTGTTAATGTATTTTAGGTGAGCTACTTTGACATACCTTATGGTGAATCGTTCAGGTTGGATTTCAATAAACCCATTCTCGGCAGTAAAGTCAAGCTTAACCATTTCTACTGGGAGGACGATCTCTGTCTGCGGTTCGAGCTTCTGGGATCACTGCACATAAGTAACATTGCTTATTGTTGTTCTTACTAAAAATGTAAAACGTTGCTGAGTTTTTCTGAACAGAACCATTGGTTTCATAACTCTACGTTTCTATGTTTTGATTGTATTCAGGAGATTATTTTGGACGTGGAAGCTACATGCTGCTAAACCACTTTTTTATAGATTGTTCCTTATCTTCTTTTGAGACCTTTTTTTGTCCGAATTGGCGGCTACGGCCATGGCTACGGCTTGATCGCAGCGCCACAATGCACTGACGTTTAGGTTTGACGTCCGCAGCAAAACCCTGAGCAACAGTGGTAGCCGTAGTCGTAACCACTTTTTCGGATAGTACGCCCTAAGCATAGCTTGCCTGTTCACGACGTCACTAAAGAGTTCATCAGCATAATATTTGGAATTAAACATGTGTGGGTTTTTAACACAATTGTATTAGACTTGTTGCTTGTTTTTTCCGAGTGTAAAGAAATAATCTGTTTTCCAAATAAACAGGTACACTAGATTAAATCAGATCAACAAATAGTATTTCTTTCACATTTAATAGACTATTTTCACTCATCTAAATGTTTAAACTAATTCCGTCTTTATGTTTCTAGGCAACTTATTGTTTGCTGATTTCGAAGACACCGTCCCTCTATGGCGAGAGGATTTCGGGCGCAATAGCAGTTGGGTGTGGTTTCGTATCGGTGACGTCATAGACAATGATGACATCACTGACAGTTTTAACAGTACGTCACTAGCCTGTTGCTCCAATTATCCTTAATCCTCAGAGACATTTACTACACATACTATCTATTGTCAACACACTAAAAAGTACGACTTTATTTCAGCAACATAAATGGATGGTTGAGATTTTGGACAAAAAACAGATTGTGTATCCGCCTGTAGATATGATCGGACATGGGTTTCCCTTCTTCTGTACTGCTTTAATGGTTAAAAATTATCTAAAAGTTTGACCTCCATTTTTTTTTTTTAAGGTAGTTTCATCTTCTATAATTGGTTGGAGGGCGCCTCAGAATGTCTTACCAGTATTCAGTCCTTATACCCCGAGACCACGCCTACGTACTCGGAGTTGGGCACCGTGGGTGTCTCAACAGCACCACCAACGTTCGTAACAGACCAACCCACATCCCCGCAGCTAACGCTTTCGAACCCTTTCTACCCTTGCGTGGACGAAATCTCGCAGTCTCCGTATGTGTCGCGTTTACTTTTCATGGAATTTCCAGAGGGCCCCTGTGAATTGGTCGTGAGGCTACGTTATCTAGTCCGCGGTTCGTCTAGTGATACCAGACTTGAGGTCAAAGCTGTCAATGCGGATGATGTGGAGACTACGGTTTGGGAAAAAGAAGCAGTGTTTGAGGGGCAAGTCCAAAGAGGTCACTTTGTGTACAAGATAGAAACAGGAACACTGGTAAATGATGTCTGAGTGTGTAAACAGATTGGTGAACATTATGTGTTTTATTTGTACAAACAAGCATTGTAAACTATAATTAAAAACCATTGTGTGGTATTGGAAGCTCTAACTTGGATTTGTTTTTGTTTTGCATTCAAAGAGATTACAAATTTAAACATACAAAACTCGGTTGTTTACTGGTAAAAGAAACCCCGCATAACTAACTTTGCTCGTTGAAGTTGCCCTAAAGCTATAGCATAACAGTTCTGAACTGTAAAGACTGCACACAGTTCTAGACCAAACGACCTCACTAATTAGGTAACGACTCATCATTGTTTTTATTTGTTTATGATATTTAATTTTCTGTACAGTTTATCATCATCAATACAAACAAAAAGGACAGTTTGAGCAACTTCATTCAGCCTGTTCAGTTGTTTGAATTCTTAACCCACATGTATTTTTTTTACAAATTCCAGTGGGCAAATGCTGTAAAAAAAACACACATACAAAACCCCTCCCGATTTGAAATATTTTGTTATTTTGTAACAATTTCCCCTTAAAACCCTTTAAACTCGACCCCATTTTTAAAAATATTTTGCATGTGCTCAGGTTATTTATTAAAATGACTGATTTATATCTTGGAAACATGTTAACGTTATGCATCATTTTAAAGCTTACATATAGTGCTATATTTTTAGCAAATCGTTTACCCCCCCCCGGCTTTTGGAAAAAACTTACCGCCATTATTAAATTCATATTTTTAAATTTAAATTCCAATTTTTTCATATTTTATGTAAATTTGGTAATTTTCACTTGTTCAAAAATATTTTGAGTGCCGTTTTTGAATTATACATCATTTGATCTTTCTATAGAGGTAAAAAAATAAAGACAAAATATTAATTTTACCTCCCAGAATTTCGCTTTTACATGTACATAACCAGCAGTCTATGGTCGGATCAATGCCGTTCAACATTTCTTCCTCGTCAAGATCACCGTTTTCATCTACAAAACCCCCAAAACCCAAGACTTATTCTTCTCTAAATTGTCTCCTGGAAGTTTGGACAACATTTGACTTCTTTTCAGGCTTCTTTTGGGACATTTTTAAGCTGAAATGTAGCATTTTGTATGAGATCAAGAGCAGAATTTGCACGAAAGTCACCGTACAACGTGTACAACGTATACAACACGCGGGCACGTTAGAAAAAGCAATAGTCAGGTTTCTTTTTCGCTTTGTATATATGTTTCCAAAGGTTGCACACTGGGTACCATACTACCATTGGAAAGCTTGTGTTTTCAGCTTGCTAATGATGCCAAGCTTGGCCAACAGAGGGCGGTAGTTATTGGGTGAAAAATGATGATGATTATTATTTTATTTTTTCGGCTACGGGTGCCCGAAGTTCTGTGGGGAAAAATGGGGTCGAGTTTGAAGGATATACAAAAAAAAAATGTTTTTAATGATTGAAATTTTAAAGACCCTGAGAAGAAAACAAATGACATAAAGAAGATGTAAAAAACATGTTGTTGATTAGTGCAAACAACACGTTGACTGTCAACAACAGCTATCGCCCGATGTGTATAATTTGATATCATTAACCTTTAGAGGGTTAAATTATAATTTCCTCCAACATTTGTTAACAGCTGATTTTCTTTTAATTGAAGACACTTACTCGATCCACATTACAGCTACACATACTAATCATCTAATTGTGCAAGCTAAATACATCTGATTTAGATTGAGGAGCTATTAACTTGTCAACTCTCCTTCCAGATTATAATTCAAGGGACCATAGCCAGAGATGACGTCACGGCGTTTATTGCACTGGATGACGTCGGGGTTTACAAAGGTAAAACTACTTTATCCCAAGCATTTTCTATCTTTCGTTTTTCCCGACATTGTTAATGCTGAACCATAAATGTTTATATATATATATATATTAATATTGTTTAAAGGAACATTACAGAATTGGTTTTTGCTAACTGGCAGAGTAAGCACTTTATATAATACACCATACACATAAACTGACAAACCTGTAGAAGTTTGAAATCGATCGGCCATCTGGGTCACGAGAAAATAGTGAAAAACCGATTACACATTTGCATGTGTTATACAATGCATGAATAAAACGCTCATGAGCGATAAACTCCAATCGGAAATTAGTTTTATTTATTTCTCATCAAATATGGCATTTCAGACAGAAATATTTATAGGGATGTTTTCTACTATCATCATCATTAGACCTTTTAAGTTTTATGTAAATCTGTGATCATAAAGAAAATTTTAATTACCAGTTCTGTAACGTTCCTTTAAAGAGTGCGCAGTTTTGCAATGACAATAATATACATATTGTTGTTATCTTTAATTCTACTACCAAACACATAGGATTGACACAGCACAACTATCGTAGACTAGGTATGAACGACAACCTAGTTAACATAGCAAGTGACCAACTGTCTGCTTCGACCATCAGGCCCCCTGACCCCAAGCATGGCGATTTCAACGTGGATAACGCGAGGATGGAGATCGTCCAGGGGGCAGGAGCTTGGTGTCCTGACTACAATGACACAAATATATGGTTTCAGGTAACATTTACCGGAGTCCAATTGGACACTTTAGAGTACTATGTGGCAGCAGGCAAACCGATTGTTTTGTTTACGTAGTTCTCTTAGAATGCACACTTTTCCGCGAACAATGTAAATACATTTTTCGTGGAAATGTGTGCATTCTCAAAAAACTACGTAGACTACCAGGTAAATCTGCTGCCACCTAGCGTCCAAGAAGTCCTACTTTTTCCTCAAAAAGCTGTTTAAAGTGAACGAAACATTTTTTTTCAAAGGCACAGCAGCTTTTCAGTCTTATCAATTTGTGAATTATATGAATTTTCGATTGGTTGCAGGTTTGAGCTTTAAAGCAGTTTTTGTCGGTGGTGGGCAAACTATCAAGCTAAAAGGGATTATCTAGAACCTGTCCAAGCAATCGAAACGTGTAGATTAATTCGATTTTTGTTCTTCAAAGCCCCCTGTTCAGTAGGACATTCCTTTATCAAAAGGACTTCACGGGAACACGGAATAGCGTGTATGTATCTAAAGTTGGTTGTATGTGTATGTAGGTCGACTACGAGGGGTACATAGAGCTACATGGGGTTGTTATTCAGGGACGAGCGTCTAATGACGAATGGGTCACACGGTTTCGCATCTCACACTCGATGAATGGCACGGAATGGACAACAGAGGGCAGTGCGGACGATGGGGATATGGTAAGCGTTTTGAGACAAGGGTCTCGTTTGGGGAGAGGGGAGGGGCTGGATGATATACCATTGAGCTTTTAGATGAACATTCACTGTTCTGAAAAACACAATGTATAGTTTGTAAGTGTGTGGTATTTCAGTGTAATAATTGTTTCAAACATAAATCTGTCACAGACGAGGTGGCAGCATTTATCTCAGAAATAATTGTGCTCGTGTTCCAATCAAGTAACTGACGTTATCTGCTGGCACCTAGTTACTCAAAGACTCCAATTTCGGCTGACGACGAAATAATTGACTTCAATCATTAATTGTTTAAGCTGGGTTTTTTTTCTCACTGACTTCCCAGATATTTGTCGGCTCGTACGACAGGACTACACCTATTTACGTTCTCCTGGACGAACCAGTCGTTACTCGGTTCGTACGAATTCTTCCTTTTGACTGGCACGATCAACCGTGTTTGAGAATTGAGCTTATTGGCTTCAAAGGTAAAAGAAAAATAATATCATACTATTTTTCATCCAAATATTTGCACTCGTTCCACTCTTTATAATCTCAATTTTTCCACTATTTTGTGTCCCATTCTAGATGGAAATCTCCCTACAGACGAAGATGCAATGATCCAAGAGAGCACCACGCCCCGGTGGCCAAGCAACAGTGAAACCACACCCTTAGAAACAACACACGGTGGAACGTTCAGCTCCGAAACCTCGGATTTTCCGGCACTCAACCTTACGGATACCGGATCCGAGGTGACCGGTTCCGGATTAATAACAAATTCACAAGCAGCCGCTTTTGAAACTGCCAGTTCCGAAACGATTGTAAGCAGTAAAACAGCAATGGCCGGAACCACCAGGTCGGGCAAAGATAGAGTGGATCCAAGTACAACACCAATTCCAAAACCGATGATGACCAACTTTGAACCGACATCAGGAAAAAGTCATCCACACGCGCAGATGGGAGGGACGCCACCTCCAATATCTGAAGAAGAGGCGCAGGAGAACATAACAACAGCATCTGACGTAAGTGCAATATGAGATTCATATTAATAAGATTGTTGTCCCCTATATATATCTAGATGAACAGCCTTCAGGGCGTGCAAGGTACCTAGTACATCCAACACATAAAAGACCAACGCAAGGTTCGCCGCATTGCCTCATATTATATACATGCTTAACTGAGCATGCTTGGTGCAATCTAGTGCCAAGTAGGCCACATCTTGACTCTAATAATAAGACGGATGACGCTGGGTTGATGTTAAGTGTCTAAGAGAGGACAACGATTAACATTGCATGAAGCCGTAGGTCACTTATTGAGTGTCCGTTTTTAATTAAAGGTCAAGAAGAGGAAAATCTCCTTATATCTCCACAACTTTTGATTTATCTCAAAACATATAGACCAAAACTGCGGAAGGCCAGTGTGTGCATGGATAATCTTTATGCAGCAGGCAGATACTATTTTCTAGACTCCACATTATCTTCCATTGTGCCAATGGGCATTTGTATAATGCGGAAAGATATGGGGAAACTTCTAGATCAATTTAGGCACACATGTGAGGGTGTGTCTGCTACAGAATCGGGGATTCTTCGGAAGACCCTTGAGATCTAATGCTAGGACGTAGCCCGACTCGAGGAGTTACCGGCTAAAAGGAAAAAGTGATATTGATTTTGCATGATGTGATTTTCCCCACCCAATCCCGACTGTCGTTGCAGGTGAAGGATATTTACAGCGTTTTGATGACCCAAGAGGGGGCTGTTAGTAGCAAAACAGCAAAACTAGCTCTGCGGGCTGTGGCATCTTTAACTGAGACGAAATCTTCATCGTCTTATGGAGGCGGACAGACTGAAACGGTCACCATGATCCTTGGCGCTGTTTCATCAGCAGCTGGTAAAGACAGAGAGACCGCAGAGGTTAGATGTTCTCTTTCACCCCCTCCCCCCCCCCGCGTGTTACGTAATTTTGCATTCATTGACATAACGGTAGCTGTGATTTAAAGTGGGTTTGGGGTAATCGTAAAATACACCCGGAGTATGAAGCTATATCTCTTTATAATCAGGCCTAAATACCCCTCAGAGGGGCTAGAGAACCCTTTTGCATAACAATGGAACAGTCTTGCTCATTTTTCCTTTATGAATGGTTGATGACAACCTTCATAAAGGGTTGCTATGAAACCCCGCTCCTTACCTTTCCAAACCCCATCCCGAGATATTTATTGACCCAAATAACCCTTATCCTGTCAAAAATATCCCCTATAGGCCCTCCGGGGGCTCTGTGTGATGACGACAAGCCCTGACTAGGGATGGTTGATTATTGTTATCAAACCAGGCCATAGGCTATTATTTACACAGAGAAGCTCCCGCTGGAGCTGAGGCATGCATTAGCAATGAGATGTTCAGGATGATCGAACTAATTCAAAGCATCCATCTTTTGGCGTGTATTTCCGGGTGGTAAAATGGTTGTATTCCCTTTAACCAAAACATTAATGGGCGGGGTATAAACAAGAATCAACAAATTATCATAAACCTACTGTGTGCAACAGCTACCGAAGCTTATTATACGATTAAAATTCATGCCCAGAAGGTATTTCAGTGTAGTATTTTTTTTGTCGTAAGTTCCGGCCTGTTTTTGTGCCAAAGTCTTGTTTGTGTACGTTTTAAATAAATACACTTAGTAAGCAACAACTGCAGCCTCAAATGCGGTCGCCAGTTAAGACACAGTATTGTTCTCAATATTGTATCAAATATATAATATTCAGTTAAATTTCTGTTTTCGCCCTATAGGATTTCCTCAAAGTATGTGATTCCCTTTTTAGCGAGAATTCTACAGCGTCATTACAGACGGCAGATGATGAGGTAAGTAATCGTGTTTGCTGGCATCCATCCACAGGGCGTGTGACCGAGTGGTCCGGCACGTCGGACTCAAGTTCACGTTCGATTTCCAATCGTGACACTGTTGTGTCCATGACCAAGACGGTTAACCATCAAATTGCTTCGCTTAAAAATCCAGGTGTGTAGATGACCGTGAGGGGACTGTGAGACGGTAATTTGTTGGATTAAATGTATCGTACACGTTTGGTAATGACTCAAAACAAATATTAGCATAAACAACTTACTTGGTAACAAGCAACGGAGAGCTGTTGATAGTATAAAACATTGTAGGAAACGACTCCCTCTGAAGTAACGTAGTTTTTGAGAAAGAGGTAATTTCTCACTAAAATAATAAAAACTTCTTGCAAAAAGTTGTTATTCCTATCTGAAAGCGAACATTTGTACAACACGGGTGTTTTTTCTTTCATCATTTTCTTGCAACTTCGATGACCAATTGAGCCCAAATTTTCACAGGCTTGTTATTTTTTTGCATATGTTGGGATACATGTAGGGAGAACACTGGTCTTTGACAATTTCCAAACGTGTTCAGTGCCCTAAGCAGTTTGTGGTTGTAGGCTCCCAAACTCGATGATGTTGGGAGAAAGTTACTATGGATTGGTTTAAAGCATGCCTGATGAACAGGGATAAAGGCGCTTTTACCAACCAAGGGTATATATACAATAATTATAACAACCAAGTTTCAAACGTTTCCTAGGAAACAACGAATGCATACCAGATTAGGATGAAATCACGGCGCCCTCTCTTGTTCTATTTACGCAGAGTGAAACACGTTTTTCAAACTCGAACTTCAATCCAAACAAACGGATAGAAATACACAACAATTGAAAAGCCACATATTTGTAAGGACCACTTTCGTTTTAGGGAAAAGTATTCCGTTCCCCGTTACAAACACGCAGACTGTGCTGTCCTTTAAAAAGGGGGCCAATTCCTACCCACCTGCTCTCATGTTGCTGGTCGTCCCCATCCAGTTCTGTATTTCCCCTGTTAAAACCCTCAGTGGGTTACCATAGCTGTCGTGGACAGTGTAGGTTGGCGTCTTTGGTAAATGTGGCGCTATATAAATATATCATGTATTATTATCATTATATATTGACCTTTTTAGAGTTTAAAATCAATCTTTATGGCTACAATAGGAAAAACTAACAGCATTTTTAGGCAAACATTCGAGTCTGCTTCCAACCAATATTCATTTCTGCGCTTACAGACAGGCAGTAATTCGTCCTCGTCATCCACTTCGAGAATTAGCGCTTTCCTCCTCGTCGTAGACAACTTCGCAGCTTCCGTCACAGAAAACCTTCTGGATGAAAATAAAACAGAAGTCATCATCAGTACTGACAATTTAGGTAAGGACAAACTAAATTGCCAATGTTTATAACTTCACAGGTGGGCAATGATTGGTGAAGGGAATTGTGTAAATTGTAATGAGTGTTTGAGGACTGTATTACGGATAGTATTCTTGGATATGGGAAGATGAACGCAAGATACCTGATTGGCAATTACCTGGAGTGGAGTGGGGTATTTTCTCATGAAAGATGACTGATTAAAAAGATGTTTTGTGGTTTCTGTTTTGATTTTATAGTTCTGCGATTTCCCTTGTATTGTATTTTTTGTTCTTGTATTCTTGAGGTCGAATAAATAATAATATAATGATAACACACTAGCAAAAATCTCCAAAGCTGAACTACTCAAGAAAATGGCAAGGTAGACCCCCCCCCCCATACCAAAAGAGGAATATAAACTAAAATATACAAACAAATAACACTATTAAAAGCTTTATTTATATTTTGTTAATAGAAATGATACAAAATAAATAAATACAATAACACTAAAGAAATAAATTACCGTTTCCTATTCCGATTTCGATTGCACTAGATCGTGACTAAATCCGACGAACTTTCAGGTTTTTAGCTGAGATGATATAAAGGCACTGAACACGTTTGGAAATTGTCAAAGACCGGTGTTCTCACTTGGTGTATCCCAACATATGCATAAAATTACAAGCATGTGAAAATTTGGGCTCAATTGGTCATCGAAGTTGCAAGAAAATGATGACAGAAAAAACACCCTTATTGTACAAATTTGTGTGATTTTAGATAGGAATAAAAACTTCTTGCAAGAAGTTTTTTATTATTTTAGTGAAAATTTACCTCTTTCTCAAAAAAACTACGTTACTTCAGAGGGAGTCGTTTCCTACAATGTTTTATACTTTCAACGGCTCTCTGTTGCTTGTTACCAAGTAAGTTGTTATGCTAATATTTGTTTTGAGTCATTACCAAACGTGTACGATACCTTAAAGCAAAATGTGATGTTATTAACCCCCCTCCTTTCTGTTGCCAGTTCTCCAATCATGGTCAAACTTAGATGACCGAGTCAGTAATGACGTCATCGAACTGACTCCAAACTCAAGTCAGAACAACTTTGTCATTCCTGCGTCACTCGTCAGTGGCAAGCAAGGTGATTTAATAAACAGTTTTAAAAGTTCATTTGTCCGTTTACGGGTGTGTTTTTGGGCTTCTCTCTTCGTCGTCTAGTTGTTATCTTTCATCAGAAGTGTTTATTTATTTATTTATTTATTTCGTCTTATTTAACCAGGGTAGCCCATTCAGTTATCAAAGAACTGTTCTCCCTGGGGACCCTGGTTGTTGCTTGACTTACCTGATCATTGTTTTGTATCAAGTGAAAAAAGTCAATCTATCTTTGTTGCCATCATTGTCAAATCTTGACGAAATGTATGGTGTACACTCTAAAAACTCCCGGGTCAAAATTGACCCGGGGCCGGGTCACGTGGAGCCTGAACCATTCCTGGGTCATGGACCGGAATCTGTGTCAAAATGGAATCGTAGTATCGTAGGAATCTCCAACTCCACATTGGAATTTATAAACCTGTCTTTGGAGTTATTCTAGTAACAAATAAAAATACAGCGGCTATGCCATGTTGTGTTCCTCCAAACAAGCCACGTTAGTGCTTACCTAATGCTGACACACAATTGTGTTGTGTTTGTTTATGCGGACAGCACGCACAGATAAATCGTCAATAATTGAACTGAGACCAACAATAATATTTGCAGTATTAAAACGGGAATGTTGTAAAATACCATCCATCCTGTGTATCCACAGTCAAAGCTACAGCTATAGTATTCAAGACGCTCCACAGCGCAATTTCAAGTGACGTTGAGGGTCAGAATTCCACCGGAAGTACTGTGACGGGTTCAGAGGTCATGTCCTTAACTCTGTCTCGGGAAAATGACTCCAGTATATCATTCAGCCAAGAAAGCCCAGTGGCGTTATCATTTCAACTGAACCAGGTACATGAAAGGAAAGCTTCTTTTTTGATTAAAAAAAAGGAAAACAAGAAATAAAATGGAGAGCAACGCTCTTCATCAAAACTGATACCAATGTTTTAGCCGTGTTTCTGACAGTCAAAATGAATTACATTTTCCTAGTTAGGTTGAAGTCGTTGTATCAAATACCGTAAGTTATCTGTTTGAATTTATTTCATTTATGGTTTGCAGAATTGGTATTCAATTCAAAAACGATGATAAATTCTATTTCGAGCGTTACTAGTTAATTGAAGAGGCACATTGCCTTAATATTTTCACAAAATGTTTCGCTGTTCGGAATTACTTCTTATCCTTTTTGGCTATACAAAATAGCGGAGTGAAATTACACAAACAACAGACAATTTCAAGGGATATTTATGTGAATCATTATCTTTCCAATCATAACCAATTTATATTAACAAACGCTTTCTATAGCCCGAAAGTGCCCAATCTGAATGCAACGTGCGCCTTTGATGGTTGCTTTGTTGTCCGTCGTACTGCATGGAGTTTCCTACTGTTTTATTTTCAGAACAAGTCATCAGACTACGAAGCCAAATGTTGCTTCTGGAAGTACACGAACGAGTAAATATAATATGTTCCTTGTTTACACCAGGTTTTTTTTATTATTCCATTAACGATAGACTGCACGTTAAAGGTATCGTACACGTTTGGTAATTACTCAAAATATATATTAGCATAAAAACTGACTTGGTAACGAGCAACGGAGAGCTGTTGATAGTATAAAACGTTGTGAGAAACGACTCCCTCTGAAGTACCGTATTTTTTTAGAAAGAGGTAATTTCTCACTAAAATAATAACAAACTTCTAGCAAGAAGTTTTTTATTATTCTATCTGAAAGCACACAAATTTGTACAACAAGGGCGTATTTTCTTTTATCATTTTCTTGCAACTTCGATGACCAATTATTGAGCCCAAATTTTCACAGGCTTGTTATTTTATGCATATGTTGGGATACACCAAATGAGAACACTGGTCTTTGAAAATTAACAAACGTGTACGATGCCTTTAAGTATCACTTTTAACTAACACTTCACAAGTCACCGGCTTGTATTTGTTACAACAGAAAAAGAAAAGGAAAACTAAACTTTCAGCCTTAAACTATTTCAACGTATGATTGTTCCCGCTCCTACGATCCTCACGTTGACGTTGTATTGTTTACAGTTCAACTGGTGGCACGTGGTCGACCGACGGATGCCGAGCTAACAGGTCATCTACGGATTCAACGGTCTGTCATTGCGAACACCTCACCAACTTTGCCGTTCTCCTACAGCTCAGGGAAAGGGTAAACATAATTTATAATAATGATAATTGTAATTGAACACTAATGCCCACATCTACCAAAAGTGCACACAAAAAAGAAACCGCACTTGATTATGCCAAACCAATTAAATTGTCAAATACAGAGCAGCAAGAGTTTTGAATCTACAGTCAGTGTTATTTTTCAGACTTCATTTTTAATATAACGAGAAACAATGTTAAAAGGTCATCAATGCGAAACTAATGGATTTGCAAAAAGTATACATTGCTAAGTTTCCGACTTCACTTAAGTGGAATACGCCCTCTAGTGATCGAATCAAGAAACAAACTTAAGCAGTGTCCGAGTTAGCAGCTAGAGCTATAACGGGTACGGCTAGATTTCTACGTCACCATGCGTTTACTATAGGACATCCTTAGCAACAAACTGTATAGCTACAATCGTAGCCATAGTCTGCTGTGTAGCCGCCAACTCGGATACGGCCTGTGTTGTTTTGCGCTTCAATTGGGTTATTGAACAATACATATCTTGTTTTTTCTTATTTTTTTTTAAATTGTATATTTTTCATACTTTTAAACATACGGCAAGATGATGGCTGACTATCCTAAAGCTTTTCGTCAACAACTAAACACAGTGACACTTTTCATGCCTGTAATTTTTTCTAAACGACTAGCTTTATTTGTATTGTTTTCCTCTTTTGGGGTTCAGGAGATACCAGCCGCGCATTCCACGGCCCTCGACATTCTGACGTATGTTGGGGCCATCTTGTCCATTACGGCACTTCTAGCGGCCATTGTTCTGTTCTGTTTTCTGAGGTAAATGAATATATCAAACATCTGGGTATATCTCCTTGGACCTTGTTTTCTGGTATTCAAATCAGTGTTTCCAAGTCCAGGGTTGAAGGGGCAAAATGGTCAGATCTGACTTTCCAAATGTCAGCTATATTAATTTTATAATTTGGATTGTTGGGTTATGTTATCTTTGTTATCTACATATTTTAATTATAAAAAGGGAGTCGATGAGAAGGGAGTCTTACCATAGGCTTGGGATGACTGGCTTGTGGCACAGCCGTGGTACGCCTATATTGTAGACGGAGATGTAGGCCTAATTGAAAGCATCTGTAATCTCCAAACTAACAAACAAGTCAAAAGAACAGTGAACACTTTGTAAAATATAATCACAAGTGTATTTGAAAGATATATTAACGTAAATATTTCTTGGGATTTATTGGCAACTTTTTGTGTTTGAACAAAACCCATTTCGGGAGAGAAACACAAATACCAGTGGACAAATTGTCCTAGTACTATACTCTGTTCTGGGGGTGGGGGATGATGTCGGTGCTTGTTATGCTTTTAGTAATTGTAAAATTAAGTGTGGTCCTTCAAAATGCCCGACATTTCATGTCCATAGATTGTTAAAATCCCAGCGTGTGATCATCCATGTCAACTTAGCCGCGTCCCTTGCAACGGCTCAACTGTTGTATTTAACCAGCATAGGTGCCACGTCCAACAAGGTAAGATAATGCGGGTACTAATCTCCAAAACACTCAAACGAATGTGAGACTTTGGAACGCTAGGTGGCAGCAGACACGACAGGTAAGTTTATATTGCATTCATAGTTCTGAGCATACGCATAATTACGAGAACAATGATTTTACCTGGCAAGTTTGCTGCCACCTAGAGTCCAAAAAGTCCTCACTATCCTACTGTCCTAGAAATCGGTACCTCCTGCTTTTTAAGAACTATGATTGGTCAAGAGAAATCGTGCTCACATCATTTTGTTAAAGACTGTCAAGGGTAGCGTTTATGTTAAACCCAAAGCGGGGAACTTGTTTGTTTGTTAGTTAGAGGAGGTGTAATGGGGTGTTGTTTAGTTTGTTCGTTTGTTTGTTTGTTTGTTTGTTTGCGGGGTGTCGGGATGTTTGTTAGCTTTTCGGCTTGCTTGCTTGCCTGCCTGCCTGCCGACTAGCTTGTTTAATGGGGTGTTTGTTTGTTTATTTATTTCTTAAATTTGTAAGGCATTATTCGGTCATTGGTGTTTTATGCAAGAACCCTAAGTATATTAAACAAAACAAAAATAGATGAGTATTATGAGTATTTGTGTCTGAAAACTGCAATTATGCTGAAAATGTATCCAACATAAACGCGGCTCGCAAGTGAACGTGATCAAGATTCATTACAACCATTCAAAGGTTAAACCTAGAAGAACAAGCCAAATGCATGTGCCCCAAATTACCGGTACCAAATAGGTTTGTTTTTTTCTTCTAAAGTTAGAGATTGGAAATCTTTATCATTTATGGGGAATTATGTGACCTGTCATTCACAATAAATTGAATAATAATACAAAAATTACATGCATTATTATTAACAGGGTATGTGTAAGGCGATCGCTGCTCTTCTTCACTATCTATTCACTGCATCTTTTCTTTGGATGCTGATAGAGGGCGTGCATCTTTACACCAAGTCGGTGGCAGTATTTGGCAAGGGTCTTAGCACAAAGATTTACTTACTCATTGGATGGGGTAAGTTGAGTGAAAGTTTAGCACATTACCCTGATCCTGTAGACAAATCCGTCTTCAGCTATTATTAACACAAATTGAAATAATTTTAGCGATGCCAATAACAAAACAACAACAACAGCAGCAGCAACAACAACATCAACAATATCAACAGCATCAACAACACAAACAACAAAAACAACAACACCAACAACAACAACAGCAGCAACAACATAAAACCTCCAAAACAACAACAGCAACAACAACAACAACAACAACAACAACAACAACATCAACATCAACATCTTCAACAACGACAAACAATGGAAAATAAACAACAACAGGCAACAACAACAACAACAACAACAAACAATGAAAAACAAACAACAACAGGCAACAACAACAATACAATACAAAGCAACATTATTAGAAGCAACAACAAAATCAAAGTCGATAATAAAAACTCACCAACAAGAACGAGAACAAAATTCGAATGATAAGAATGACAGCTTTTCGCCTGAAGACAACCAAAGCATACTAATAATGGAAACGTCAAGTTGAACCGGTAACTGTTGATGGTTTCCATTCACTGCAAACTTTACTGGATTGCATTCCCAAAGAACAAAATTGAAATTTTTACTTTTAATAGCATGTGCCATATATAAAATCGTCTCTCTGCTTTTTTTTCCTGCGGAAGGAATTCCCTTGGTGATTGTTGGTATCGCCTTAGGCGTCCGATTTGATGGATACGGCACGGAGTCCAGGTGAGTTTAACATTCAAAAACAACTTGCTAAAAATAACGGAACTTTAAAGTGTTCTGAACTTTCACTGTCCATTAACTGATACGATTCACCAAGAGCAGCAGCCCACCTGGTTCTGTATCCTACGAACACTCAACACTAACAAAAAAGCCACAAATACTGGAGACTTGCTAACGTATGTTTTCGTTGCGGTCCACTTAATACCTTGGCTGGAGGGGAATGTATTGACCAAAACATATTTCATGTCACTCCGGCTTAATACCAATTAAATGTGCGGGTTGAATTCACAACTTACGGGGACAGAACAACAAGTGAGCATGTATTGCAATGGCGATGTGTAACAAGTTGCTTCGGGCTGCGCGTAACACAACGTGCGTTTGCAATTATTGAAGTCGCCGAAACAGGACACTTGAGATCGGGCAGAATTGATGCTCCAAGACATTTGACATTATATGATATGATTACTGATCTTATTTTGTCTCTTCAAATTGTCAAATTATAACGGTGTGTTATTCCGTGGCAGCTGCTGGCTATCGCTGGATGGCGGGCTCATCTACGCCTTTGTAACCCCAGTCCTGGTTGTCGTCGCGGTAAGTGCTTCTAACTATTTCATGGTTCGATGTTTTGAGTAAGTCAACGGCCATTTATTTTTTTAAACTAATCTGAGGTAAACAGCTCCATTTGTTCAAGATACCAATCAATCAAACACAGTGAAGTACACTATATGCAATGAACTAATCAAAGAGAACTTAAAGGCATCGTACACGTTTGGTAATTACTCAAAATATATATTATCATAACAACTGACTTGGTAACAAGCAACAGAGAGCTGTTTGTAGCATAAAACATTGTGAGAAACGACTCCCTCTGAAGTAACGTAGTTTTTGAGAAAGAGGTAATTTCTCACTAAAATAATAAAAAAACTTCTTGCAAGAAGTTTTTATTCCTATCTGAAAGCACACAAATTTGTACAACAAGGGTGTTTTTTCTTTCATCATTTTCTTGCAACTTCGACGACCAATTGATGAGCCCAAATTTTCACAGGCTTGTTATTTTATGCATATGTTGGGATACACCAAATGAGAACACTGGTCTTTGACAATTACCAAACGTGTACGATGCCTTTAACAAATACATCGGAGAAAGAAAACATGGAGGAAAAACATACATATACATATCTAAAACAATATATTAAGTTAAAATTTAGTAATGAAGGATAACTGATAAAGACAACGTTGTCTTCATATGTTTTTCTTCATCGCTAAACTTGTGTATGCACGAAGGTTGATTTAGCTAGTTGGTGTAATCGACGATTGCGTGTGTGTGGATAGGTTATGCAAAGGAGGTTGTACACAAGCTTTGGACTGAAATACACTGTATTATATTTTAAACTAGGGACAAACTTATTTTACGGGTTTTGGAACCGTGCTAGAACACTTTGGGTAAAGTGGCATATCGTAATAGGTCACTTCGTGGGAACACAAAATGGCAAATCTAGTGATACGTCGTTCATGCTAATTAGTGTAATTACCAAACTAGTTCGTATTAGTAACTGAAACTTGCGGAAAATGTTAGCAGTAATGAGTATAGGCCTATTCATTTTATGAAAACCGATAAGCAAAATTTTGTGATTTTTGACAGAAAGGTCACTTCTAGTTGTCTGCAAACAGGGATGTTGTACACATTAAGTTTTAGACTGAAATTCGCTGTTTTCGATTTGAAACTAGGGACAAACTATTCTGCAGTTGTTACTAGTTACAATTGATGATAATGAATTTCAGTCTAAAACTTTAAGAGACTATAATTTACACTCTAAAATTTCCCAAATCATAATTTATTCGGATCCAGGTCCCGTTGGGCCTGACTTGTTTCTGGGTAAGTGTGACCCGAAATCTTTGTCAAAAAGTGACGCAGAAATGAGTCAAACTGACGCTCAGACTCCTTGTAAAAATCTTTTCTTTTTTTTTGACCAGTTTCCGTGTCATGGGTCATCAGGCCCACTGGGACGTGGAATCCGCGTCAATTCTGACCCGGAGTCTTTAGGTTGTAAAGCCCCTTGGGGCCAAAATTTGGTACTTTTTTGTTGTGCATGAACACGAACAGTAACGGTAATACTGCATGTAGTGTCAGGGTGAGTTAGCCCTACATTTAAATTCGTCTTCTGTCTCCACCGGAAAACGAAAAATGCACGCACGGAGTGAAGTGAAAACGTTGTCCGCTGCACTGCAGCTGCCGTTTATGTTATTATTTACGGTGAGCTTTTATAGAACCTGTGACTGTATTCATTCATGCTCTTTTCTTAGGAGACAACGTGTCACGTATGAGCTTATGGTAAAGCGAGACAGCCGAGCAAACCATGTGAGATATCGCAAGATTTGGTATCGATTTTCTTTGGAAATCTCACTTTCAACGACTACGGGGGACGAGCACGGTGTCTGGTTCCCCCTGGGGGTAGAAGTCCGCGAGTGGCTCCCTTTTTGTTTAACTCTGCCTTTTAACACGCAAGATTTCATCGGGGAATCGATGTAGTATTTTACCCGGGGCTAGGTATCACTGGCCTATTCATGTTATGCGATAGTGTGCGACAGTATGAGCATGCCCCACTGCTGTCAACATCTTTAAAACGGAAAAAACGGAAAAACAGAAGAAGAAACCAACAAAATCTGCCCGAGAATTATATGTTTGGATGACTGGTAAAGGGTCTGTATACGTTTGGTAATGACTCTGAAAATTAATGGCAATACAAACTTACTTGGTGAGAGGTACACCAGCTTAGGACAGTATAATGCATTTTGAGAAACATTTCACTTCGAAGTACTGCGGTTATGATTAAAAAATATATCACTTCTTGTCCGTCAACAATTTGAATTTGAGAAGCGTTATTGCAGTAACATTTCTCAGATTGTGTATTCCAATTGCAGACTATTCTTCCTGCGTGGACATAACCGCTCCGGATTTTCGGCACTATCTCAAAAAACGCTACCACCTTTTAAAATAAATTGTTTACAGGTTAGTTTAATGGTATTTATTTACAATTATAGGATTGAAATATTCAGTGGGTTCCAATTACCAAACGTCTACAATCCCTGTAAGTCGAGGATAATTTTTTAAAGATCCCAAATCAACGTTGCTTATTTATATCGATGCAAACGAAATACATACGAAACGTCAGGCCATTAACGTTTTTAAAAATGTGTTTTCATCATTCATACCATGATTGTCATTTTAGTTGGTAAGCAGGTGTAACAGCTAATGATAGTTTCTCATTTAAAACCAACGATGTAACACACCTTAAAACATAAAAATAAAATTGCTTGAGGGGTTTAGCCCCGTTGTGATAAAATGTTGAGGTTGGCGCTACCCAATACGTTTAATATGACTTTGATGTCAACACCCGATAAGGTTATAATCCTTCATTATCCAATATTGCTAGAAGGGAGTTTATTCTTATGACAGATGTGATTCGAAGAAAACGCCCAGGGCGGGGGAATAATTTATTTCTTCAAGGGAATACAAAATGTGATTTTTGTGTGTTCACTACATTGCAAAGGTGTTTACACCGGAGCTCTGTCGCTTCTTGGCAGGTGCGTCAATCAGCTTTCGATTATATTTTTCTTATGAATGTTGCAGCAACATTCAGCTCTCGTTCCTCGCTGAAACACAGACAGGTCGTTAACCGTCTGTCCATTTCTTTTTTCACGTACGATCTAATGATTTAAAACCCTGCGCTTCCCCAACCCTGTTAGATATAGACGACAGCCATTGGTTACTGCAGCCAGTGGACTGTTGGGAAACGTGTATACCTCCTTTGTAATGTTGATTTCATATATTTTTTTGCAAAGCTAAGACGTTGTAGATATAGTTTGACAAAATAAAAACATTAACAAATAATACTATTATTATGTTTTATTTTTTTAAATATTTGTTTTACACTGTGATTCCGCAATATTTTTGTGCACAAGCATATGTAGAACGTGTTTTCTAACTGAAGATTCCGAGTACATGAGCCATACTGCCTAAAGGGTCATATTATACATGTCAATCGGGCCTGTCTGAGAATAGAACTTAAATGAAGGGTTTCACCTGATTTTGCAAAAAAACTGAACGAGTTAATGTGTTTTCGGTCTAACGGATGCAGTACCGGTAAGCCATCGGAGGGTTCTGAGCAAGTTATTGAGGGGGTGCGAGTACATGATTTTCTCTCTGAAAGGATATTTATTCCGGGTTCATTCGCGGCTTGGAAATACAAGTCTGAAACTCTGGAATCATTTGAGGCTGAGTCACATCTTTTCAATAGCTTTTGGTTAGTTAGTTATTTCGTTTCACATCCAGCAGCATCGACGCCATATAACAGGATGGTGGATAGCAAATCAGAATAAATCTTCAGACCCAACCAGGTATGGACTGAACATTCAAACCACACAAAGGGCTCCAGGTCCGATGTGGGATTCGAACCGCCCCAAATCTCCCTCACCCCCAAAATGACATCAAACAAAAAAGCACACTGAATTGTTCGATACACCCCCAAATTATGTCTTTGGTGTTTTGGTTGATTTTGGTACCATTTGGCAACGGCAAAAGTGATTTTTATTTTTTTATTATTTTATTTTAGTTTCCGGACCAGAGCAGCCCCCTCCCCGGGCTCAAAATCCAGATTCTTTCTCATGACTAAAACAAATAAACAGATGCATACATGAAAATAACTTAACGTGTTGTTTGTTGTTGTTGATAGGTGAACACGCTGATTCTTGTGATGGTCATACGAGTTTTCATCACGTTGAAGGCCAATACAGACAAGACAGAGAAAGAACGAATAAGGTTAGCAAAGACCATAACGAGGCAAAAAGAAACGGAGCTCCCACAAATGACGTCACGTTGAAGATGGCATCACGGTTTCATCAAACCGTTTTAAATGTTTGATGTAAATTTATTTCGTATCGAAGGAGCACTTGTTTTAGTACTTTTCAGGAAAGATCACATGTTGCTGTTTTCGTTCAAGCTTATCTTTAAAGTCAATAATGTTCCCCGACCAAGAAGAGTTTCAGAACTGACATTTTGTTTTCATAATCTGTTGATGTAACAGGGCCGGTATACGGGCAGTCCTTTTGCTCCAGCCTCTCCTTGGCTTCACGTGGATATTTGGCCTCTTCTCATCATTTGACGATACCCTTTTCTTCACCTACCTCTTCGTCATATTCAACTCGTCTCAGGTAGACACACAACATATAATTTTTTCCAGAAACTACATTTTAAAAAGACTCTATCCTCTCCGCCAGCTACAGTCTTTATGAACTGACTTCATACCACTCACGTCAATGCTATTAGTTCGATGCGACCTAACTCAGCGTTAAATAAATACTTTAATGGATTTTAAGAATGCACGATTTACCTTTTGATTGACAGTAATAAGACAGAAAGATCCCTTTAATTAGGTTTTCTTATTTCTATTTTGTTTGTGATCTGAGTACCAATTCGACCTGATTAGGTTTCTTACTTTGAGTTTAATTGTTTTCTTCTTTTATTTCCTTATTTTTTAGGGTGTCTTCGTTTTCTTCTTACACTGCATTGGAGATTACGAGGTACGCCTAAAAAAATGCATAAACAGCATTTCTTGTGACGTCAGTTTTGCACTATTTTCACCTATTAGAAGTTTGTGATATTAATGTATTCACTCTGTAGAGGTAGGGTCATACTTTGGTAATGACCCCGGAAAAAAGGAGTGTTTATCCGAAAACTTACTTATTATAAAGATGATAACGGTAGTAAGAACCCTGTGAAATAGTTTAGTTTGAATTGCCCCCGTTGTAGGTTAGAAATCAATTCAAACATTTGAATATGAGAAACGATTCATGCATGAATCGTTTCTCAGATGTGTGGAGGTTGGTGACCGTTCGCAAATGCTGCAGCCAGAGATGCATTACTTGGTACCCGCTGTCACCTCACCGACTGTCCCCTCCCCCCACCCCCGTTTTCTCAGCAAGTAGACACTGTGTTCAGCTGAAACGTTCACATGTGAACTGTTGTCTATAAATCAGCATTACGTTGACAAAGACCAAACGTTGACCCTACCTTGAAAAAAAAAACCCGACAAAAGCCATAGTTAGGCCTGAGGGCGATCATCGCTGTTAACATAGTACATAACCTGTACTACTTTCTGATGGGCTACGGTGGCCCTCTACCTGTGACGTACTCACCAGCGGATCAATAGTACATCGACATTTCCACCATTCAACCCCGTCTTCCAAATTAATCGAGATTTAACGCTATGTTGACATTACATTCCGCCGTAAAAAAAAATAATGTTTTTAAAAACCGGAGCTCGAAATCTTTTAATTTCCAGCCGGATGTCCTTTCCATCTTGGTGTTTGTTTTAATCGGCGGGACTTTCAATAAAACACGCATCGTTCACCATCGACGACTCTGTCAAGAGATTTCCATCCGGCCCGGGATTTCACGCCGGTTGTGTCTCATAGTTCAGTCAACCCCATAATCTGAACTTAAGGTGTCAGGCAAACAAAATAGCCTGATAATAATAACGATAACACTAATAAATATCCCCCAAAAGAAATATTATAACAATAACAATTATTATGAAATCTAATTAAGATTTGTTGGTCTTCAGAATCTTCTGCAGAAGGTGTCGCTCTTCGGGAAAAAATCAGGGCCCGTAAGTCTGTAAGCAGACGTGTAATGCTAACGGATCAAACCTGAGCAAATTGTTCACTTTCATTCTGGTAAAACACAAAACAGAAAAGCTCACAGATTTACATTAAACTTACATGGTTTAAAGATAATGATGATAGAAAGCTTCCCTTGAAATATTACTAGCTGAGGTGCTGTAGTTTTTGAGAAATGGGTGAAACAATTAGTTTTGATCTCATGAGTGGAAAACTCGATGTTTGACAACAGTGAAAACACTTAAGGTTTTTCCCCACTTTGTTTCTGGTGATTGCAATGACCGATTGAGCTCAAACTTTCACAGGTTTGTTGTGTCATGTTTATGTTGGGATACACCAAGTGAGGATACTGGTCTTTGAAATTTACCAAAAGTAAAAACTCCCTTTAAGGCCTACCGGTAAAATGTTTCCAGGGAGGAAGGATCTTTGCATGCAAAATATATTGTGATCTAAGGCCACGGAACGTAGGCCTACCCGGTAGCCCAACCCGAAGAGTTACCGGTAAAAAGGGAAAAACGATTTGTTTTATTTTGTCAGCTGCGATATCTAGGAAATGTAGTTTAAACAACTGTTTGTATAATATGCAGAATACATGGGGACAGATAATTAATTTTGAAAACAAAACAAAGTAAATTGAGCCCAATTATTGAAGATAATTTCATATCTTTATCAACCACCGAAAAAAAAGGTAAAGAAAGCTATCAAGAAACTCCGAGGTCGTCGCACTGTGTCTACATCCTGTACGGATTACTCGGTCGTCCAACCGTCCAGACTAACCCGGAAGCAGACAATGCCAACCATGGTGGCTCAGGCTGCGCCCTCTACGTCAAGGCCAGCAACATCGGACACGCATGTGCAACAGGTGGAAAGAAACGAGCCGCACTTGACTGCACAGGTGAAGTGATTTTAATTTGATTTATATTAAGAGTAAACACCATTATCCAGTCCTATTCTATTTTTGGAAATAAGTGAAATATCGGGCTGTTTCTACTGCGCAATTCGATTATTAAAGCAACATTGATAATCTGTAATAACGGATTGTGAACCCGTTTTAACGGAGTGTGATTCCTTTTGAACGGACTGTGAATCCGTTTTAACGGATTTTGGATCCGTTATGACGGATTGTGATTCCATAATTATAACGGATTGTGAGTCAATTACGGATTTCGAACCCTCGAGAATCCGTTATAAATGATTGTGAATCCGTAATAACGGATTGTATCATTGTTGGCGCTGATGGGCTTTCGTGTGTTACCAAGATCCACATAATATGAACACAACTAGGACCAAGAAAAGTCGACATCCTGCAATTACAAATTGACATTTTCGCCCAGGTTGTTTGTTTAACTGTTTTGGTTTGACGTTGATGTTGAATATGTATTTACACGCAGGACCTGGTACCGTTACGCCTGAAGAAGAGGGAAATAACCAGTAAGTATCTGATATATTTAAAACTCCCGCAGTCATTTTCTCATTCTGGGGTTGAAATGAGACAAATGATCTGGGACTGAGTTGCTGCATGGTTCGTTTTGATGTCCTGACATTTGCTATTGTTTTCAACCCAAAACTATAGTTGTGATGGTGGTAGAATTTACCAATAACTACAGTGATTCCGAACACTTGAGTATAATCGTTTGCACAATCAAACAGTTGCACAAATATCTGTTTTTATATTTTATTGACAATCCCAAAAGAGCAATTGCAATGTCTTTACTAAACTGGTTAAGATAAAGTACGGGTTTGACTTGTCGAGAGAAATGATTTTTTAAAAATATTAATAACAGCAAATCAAGTTAAAATAAATTCAATTAATAAAACATACAAAAATAATTACATTTAGAAAACAAATAATAACCAACAAATATACATGTGTGTATATTGAGTTCAGAAGTGCACATCCCCAAAGAAGCGTGAAACACATTAAAACCCTTCCATGCGACCGAAAAAAAGGTTTATCAACACGCGTTAGCTCTGGCAGTAGCTTACAGCCATCAGGGAAATCTTAATTAGCCTTGGTTAATGAAGTTATTTCCATCTCTAGTCAAGCCCAATACCTTCCAGAGGGTCTTGGTATGATTTTGGCAAAAAAATAATAAATAAATAAAAAATAAGTGTAATTTTTTTGGCTATTTAATTCTAATTAAATAACCAAATAAAAAAAACGTTGGAAGACGCCACGCGGTTACAATGTGTGCCTATTTCGGTTACGACCCAATAAAGATATTCACCAAATTAATGATAAAACATAAATATAGTTGTTGTTGCATTAAAAAGCTTACCATCTCAATTAGGGGTGATTTTCACAGATTGGTTTCACGGTGTGTGCAATGAAATATTGCGGGTGAGATCGGGAACAAATTTATCTACGCTCCGAAGAACAATTTATTTGATTACACATCCAACAGCACATTTAGCGCCAAAAATAGGATGAATAGTATAAGAGAAGAAATGCTCAGTTTTGGATGTGGGAGGAAAACCCCAATGGGGTAAAACCTACGCAATCAGGTAAGGGCTGAAAACCCAATCCACATGCAAGGCTCCGGTCTGAGGTGGGATTCGAACCGGGGTCCACAAAGGTGAAAGGCAGGGAAAGAAACCACTGAGCCAACCTGATCCCCCACAATAATATACTTGCCTTTAACATTTAAAGATGATAAAATGTTTCTTCACTCCGTTTGTACTTTGCTTGAAACTTTATTATTATGTTTACCTTCCGTAGAGGGTTCACTCTCGTCAAAAGAAGCATGGGGATTGGACGGGATGGAGACTAAAAAAATGGTTCAAACAAAGTCAGATGCTTACGCCATACAAGAATCAGACATAACGTATGGCGTACAGGTAGCTTGAGCAACGTCTGCTGGGATGCCAGAAGTGAAAACGAAATTGGAGATTTTTAATCTAGCTACACTCTAAAAACTTCCGGCTCAGAATTGACTCGTATTTCGGGACCATTTCTGGGTCAGTATAACCCGAATAAACATGTTATTACTTTTTAGTGTGTTTTTTTGTAATTGTACATATCCCTTACTGATTGTAATGGGGTTTTTATGTTTTAATGTTTTTACTGTATGCGAGCATTTGAATTACCCTTTTTGGGATATAATACAGATTGAATTGAATTGAAGTCCGTGTCAAAGTGACCCGGAATCCAAATCAAATATCCAGATTTTAACCAAGCTAGGGGTCACATTGACACAGATTCAAGATAAAACTGACCCCAAAATGGATCAGGCAATTCTGACCCGGATGTTTTGAGAGTGTTAAAATGCCCGTACCTGGTTTATGTAACAATAGGCACTGAGCAATGTGTTTTTTTTGTTTTTTTTTAATATTGCTATTTTGTGAAACCGTGTTTTAATCTGGTATTTTGTACGTTGCTTGCAATAGTTGCCTGGCGATGTTATTTGTCCAGGTCTTGATCGTCGAACCCAAGTTCCCTTGGCTAAGTCATCGGATTGTGCGTTCAAATCCCAGTCACGACAGCTGTGTTCTTAGGAAATATCGGTACGCTTTTAAAAACTTGTTCAATCGTTCTCTCTTTGTGTAAACATGTATTTTAAAAATAAAAATGTATATATATATATATATATATATATATATCTTCATCATTTAAATGTACTTCCCTTTGATCTATTGATCTATTGACGGGGGAAACGTATTTCTATATCTTTATTTTTTTCCGCAGGAATAATTATTCAAAGAGATTAACTAAAAGTGCCAGTTATTAAAACCTTGATTCCAAACAACATGTTTGGACTGGAATGGGTTATAATAACAACAATACTATGTTAAACATATTGAATCAGGATAATAACATTTTATTTTGTACCAAACAAAAATTGGGGAAAATTAAATGAGATTGTTTGTTAATTTCGATCGGAAGTGGCTCATTAATTTTCCAGTCATCAGGCTTAACCTTAACTGCCGTTCTTCATTACCTTGTGGAGCAAAGTGTACGAAGTTGTCACCTTTTGTAATTTTGTAAGTTGAATAATTAATGTAAGTCTTATGAGCTTGCTCGACAAAACAAATTTTCATGTTATTTACAATAACAGTGATTCAAATTGAAGGAGGTAAGTTCTTTTCAAACACCATTCAAGTGTGGTGCAGTTGAGACTTAAACCCATGATTCCCTGTTATGTTGTTTGTTTCATGGAATATATACAGTCTTATTCTGTTTGTAACAATTATTAATTTGTTAAAAGTTTGAGTAAACTAGTTTGCAAATGTCGTTAAAGGCATCGTACACGTTTGGTAATGACTCAAAACAAATTAGCATACAAACTTACTTGGTAACAAGCAACGGGGGGTTGTTGATAGTATAAAACATTCTAGGAAACGACTCCCTCTGAAGTAACGTAGTTTTAGAGAGAAGAGGTAATTTCTCACTAAAATAATAAAACAACTTATTGCAAAAAGGTTTTATTCCTAAATCACACATTTGTACAACAAGGGTGTTTTTTCTTTCATCATTTTCTTGAAACTTCCCGATGACCAATTGAGCCAACATTTTCACAGGCATGTTATTGTATGCACATGTTGGGATACACCAAGTGAGATCACTGGTCTCTGACAATTACCAAACGTGTTCAGTGCCTTTAACAATATCAAAGGCATGTTTTATAAAGTGTTTTATGGAAGAAGAACAAACCCGAAAAAAACCTCGGTATCAATATGACCTTGTATTATTAATTCGATTGGCTCATTACTGTCGTTATTATTGTTCAATTGTAATTACTCAAACATTTTAATTAAAAAAATGTACAATCAATAAAGTAAGACCGGTTATAGTAGTAGTATTCATGTTTAAAAAGTGTAACAATTTTGTTTTATGGAAACATGGACACGTTTTGTTATTTTGACCCAAAATGGATCAAGTTAACTTCGAATGTCTCACAGTGACCTTGTGTCATAGTCTACCATCGTACAATACGAACTCTGACCCATGTTTGAGGTCAACTTTATTTCGTGTCGCACTGAGCAGGATTCCAGGTCAGTGATTTGTTTTGGGTCACGTTGACCCGAAATGGGTCACGTTGATCAGGAAAGATGTAAAGCCCACACATACACTCATCAATGTATTGCTATCAATGTGAGGACTTTCCTTTGTCCCTCTAACTTAACACTCCCCATAGACAAAGCACATGACAAAATGTGAGGAAAAATACAAAGGATTCCAATGTGAGGACAGCAATATTCATTTGTGTTCCTTTGTTCTGATGTCCCCACTCTGCTGATAAGGCCACATTAAACAAACAAATTGTTGATAGTCCCTTATTTCGGGGGGGGGGGGCAGTGGGGGTGATAGGGCGGTTTATCATTTAATTTGTTTGACATGTCAAAATACGAAATAAAGAATAAAGAAATCATCACAATCACTATCAAACAGAGGGTTTGTGTGATTTTTATGTTTTGAATTGTTTTGTTAAACCCAATTAATTGCTATGACATTTTCTGTAAACATTTAAAGTAAAATAAAACGTAGTTTAACCTAAGTTAATACTTGAAAATTTTTCTAAGAGGTAATGTGTCTGAGCGCCTGACAGCAGCCACTCAAATCAGCTCTGTATTTGTTTGCTAATTTCTTAGTATATTGCTCATTTTGTGTTCTTATTCTTACACAACTGGATTTGTTACCACACCGGGAATCTACAGGACTTTTTTATGTGTATCCTGGAGTCATCTGAGTCGTGAAAATAGTGATTTTCTGTTGGAATTTTTTCACTGTCTCATTTGAAAATTCTGGTGTACAAAGCTAACACACACTTTGGTGGCTGCATGCTGTGCAGTCAGCCACCTCGTCCATGGACATTGTTCGCCCATCTGGGGACAATGGAGGTAAGTATCCTTTTTATTCTCTCCCTGCTTGCTAGACCATTGTACTATACTGATTCATCTGTGGTCAGCTTTGTTCCATCAGCATCAATTGTGCTTGGTGCTTGCATTCTGCCAAAGTCACAGCTAGGATTCATCCAGCGTCGAAAATATTTGAAATGCCCTGTGTCATATTATGACAATTCCCCAGCCACTTTTCATTTGGAAATTGTGATCTTCGGTGACATTGCTGTAAATCTCGGCCCTGAAGCTGAAAATAACTCAAACTCAGCAGAAGCTAGTCCAAACTCTGCAAATTCCTACTCACGTAACAAGCTTCTCAGTCTCCGTTATGCCCCATCCACACGTGCTTCAACTCTGCCTTCCTGTAAATTTACATTGCAGAATCTTGGCCTTTTTGTAAATCCCAGCACTGTTTACCGACCTACACATCGTGGTAAAAAAGCTGGTCGCCGTAGAACTGTTCATAAACCCCCTATAGGCCTACCTGAAGTTACACTCCAGCCAAATCTCAACTCAGCCTTTGTGTTCTGAACACACAGTCCATTTGTAACAAGTATGACGATTTTGCTGATTTTGTTCTGCAAAAAGATCATGACCTTGTTGCCGTTTCAGAAACATGGCTGAGACCAGATGACAACTTAACATGTCGTCATGTACCCCTGCTGGCTACTACTTTCATCACATCCCAAGACCTCACAAGACCGGTGGAGTAGTTGCAATACTGCACAGATCTACTTTATCTGTCTCTGTGAAAAATGACGTCCAATACACAACTTTTGAATCTCTTCATGCTGAGGTTTCCGGAAACTCTAAATCTGTTCGCCTTGTCATCGTATACAGACCTGAAAGAGATTCCAACGGCCAATATGTGACTTTCTCAAGTTTTCTTAGGGAGTTTGAGAATTTGATTTTGGAATATCTCCTTCATCCATCGGAAATCATCATCACCGGTGACTTTAACATTCATGTTGATGACATCCACAACACCAATGCAAACCAGTTTAAGCATCTACTTCAGGCTTTTGGTCTTACCCAGCATATCAAGGAGCCGACTCATCGCCTCGGTCATTGCCTGGACCTTGTCATAACTCGTGACATCACCCCGCCTATTGTCTCAAACTTTGTTATTCTACCTGGATTCTCAGACCATTATGCAGTCATGTGTAACTTGAGTCAGTGCAAGCCCAAAGTCCCAACCGTCACTATGAAGAGCCGACAATGGAAACATGTGAATTCTCCTGAAGTGTTCCGCGACGTAGGAACTCATTTAGCAAAGCTGGAAATTGATCACGACTGCTTGGATTCCTATGTCAGCCAATATGAGAGTACTGTCAGTGACATCTTGGATAAATACGCACCCTGGAAAACTAGATCAGTCAAGATCCGAACTGAAGTTTCCTGGTTCAATGATGATATTCGTACAGCAAGAAAGATCTGTCGTCAACTTGAGCGGAAATGGCGGAAAAATGGCAAATTGGAAATACAACGACAAGAATATCGCAACCAATGTAAAGTAGTCAGGAATTTGATCAACCAGGCAAAGATCACCCATTATTCATCCCAAGTACAAGAATCCTCAGGAGATCAAAAGAAGCTCTTCAAGATAATTGGTAAGTTGTTGCTCAAACCCAAAACCCCCGTCCTTCCATCCACTTACAATGATCAGGACTTGGCAAATGAATTCCAGAAATTTTTTGTCACCAAGATTTCAGACTTCCGCTCATCATTTTCATCAGTCCCTTACAACGTGCCGCAGACATTGCCACATCTTCAACCAGAGTGTAGACTATCTGTGTTTGAGCCTGCCACTGTTGCTGAGATTCAAAGGGTTATTATGAAATCTCCTTCAAAATCCTGTGAGCTGGATCCAGTGTCAACATCCATGATGAAGCAAAACATTGATGTATTTTTACCCTACATCACTAATCTTGTAAAAGAATCTCTCAGTTCCGGATGTTACCCCGATAGCCTCAAAGTTTCCTACATCAGGCCGCTCATCAAGAAACCAAACCTGGACAAGGAGATATTCAAAAACTACAGACCGGTTGCAAATTTAAAATATCTTGGAAAAGTCATCGAACGAGTAGTTTCATCACGCATTTCTGATCACATTCATGATTCGTGACATCATCCTAAAATTTAATCTGAATTACCATGTGTACGCAGACGACACTCAGCTATACATCACGTTTAAATCTTCTCCAGAAAACGCCAATGCATCTATTGCAAGACTTGAGAAATGCATCCAAGAGATTCGACGTTGGACACAACAAAACTTCCTGAAGTTAAATGATGATAAGACAGAGTTCCTTCTATTTGGGTCACGTCAACAGTTAACAAAGGTTTCAGTGCCATACATTTCCATCGGTGATGCTCGGATAGCTCCCTCGCTGCAAGCTCGGAACTTAGGGGTTATTTTTGATTCATCGATGACACTTCAACCACACATCAACAACATCGTTCGTCTGTCATCATATCACATCAGGAATATTGGTAAGATTCGCAAGTACTTGGACAAACGTGCCACTGAAAATGTCATTCATGCATTTGTTACTTCTCGTCTTGACAACGGCAATGCTCTTCTCTACAGTCTTCCTAACAACCAGATTTCCCGTCTTCAACGCCTCCAAAATACCGCTGCCCGCATTGTGACACTGTCTAGAAAATCCTGTTCTATCACCCCCATTCTGAAACAACTACACTGGCTCCCTATCTCTCAACGAATCATCTTCAAGCTGATGCTCATTGTCCACAAAGCACTTAATGGCAAGGCTCCCCACTATATTTCTGAACTACTTCAAGTTTACACTCCATCAAGGAATCTTCGATCAAGTTCCATGCTTCTCCTCATTGAACCCAAGTCTCGACACTCATGGGGTGACAGGTCATTTTCTTCAGCTGCGCCACGCATCTGAAACTCTCTACCACTTAATCTTAGATCTTGTCTTTGTACCACAAAATTCAAATCTTTTCTCAAAACTTATCTTATGTCACAGGTTTTCAAGGACTAATTTTGTTGTGTCTGTTTTTGTTTTGTTTTGTTTTGTTTTGTTGTTGGTTTTTTTTTACTGCGCCTTGATCACCCAGCAGGGTGGATATGTGCGCATTACAAGTCTTATTATTATTAAGAATAACCTTTCTTCAAACATATTTTCCAAACTATTTTGGAAAAATCAGCTAAAAAATCTGGGAGCCAAATTTGACTGAAAAGATCATTGAGAAGCCCGTTGTTAACTATAAAAAAAATATTTAAAAAATATTTAAAAACACCCAACAGAATGGAGGTCGGGGGGTCGGGTGGGGACGATCAACAACATTTTTTTTATTTGGCCTAATACCATGACACTTATCTGTGTAAATTCGAACGAACAGGTGCGAGTTGTAGATCAACATGACTGTGTGCGTAGCTCTATATTATATGGTAATAAATATATATGGTAATACATAAAACAAATGAGAAATGTTTGGGCCTCGTTCATTATGCAGCATTTGTTATATGTGTTATATGTATATAAACATGAATAACCTTTCGGATAACTCCACAGCCAGATACTGTCATCAAACACGTCTATCAACTGTTGGATTAGAATTAGAATACGGTATGCAAAATATGGTCGCGGCTGAAAAGGAGTGACGCACTAAGGAAAAGAAAACAATATCCATGAAACAAAAAAAGTGCAAAGCATGAATTTCTCGAAGTTTGTTTGATATAATGTGACTATAAGAACTACCTTTTAATTGTGCACTCAAAGTCATTTGTCACTGTTCTCAAAGGGAAGGTATATTTTTGGCAATTTTCAAAGACCAGTATCCTCACCTAGTGTATCCCAATATGCATAACATAACAAACCTGTGAAAATTTGGGCTCATTTGGTCATCGAAGTCGCAAAACAAATTATAAAAGGAAACCAGGCTTGTTGCATAGAATACTGTTTTTATAGATGCCTGAGAAAGGTTTCTTGCCTGAAGCCTTTCTCAGATTCAAATTTCACATTTTGTTATAATATAAACAGCTCTCCAGTGCTATTTACCAAGTAATTTTTTGTGGTCACTTACTTGTGAATTACCAAAGGTACACCCTGCCTTTAAGTTTATATTACAAGTGGAAAGCTTGCTATTTTTTAGCAGTGCTTCTAACCTTAAATGCAAGTTTGCGGAGGTATTTTTTCTTCTGGAATAAACACTTGAGACGTCTGACTAAAAAATATTCAAGTCTCGTTTTCGAGACTAATCATATTGCCGTGGCTAAAAAGCCAGTCCGCCTTTCAGGACGTTAAACAATTTCTTAATAGCCATTTACCGCTTCCAAGTTCGTCAAAGAAATAAACCACCGTGGAAGAGTTAAATTTAAAATCCCCTCTGGAAGCACGTGTACTGCAGCTTTCTCACCAAATCAGTAGTCTTCACCCAAAGGCCCGGGGGGGTATTTTGAGAGCTACTTTTTTCCCTGGGACTAGTCTTGACACTTTCTATTTGTAAGTTTGGGAAATGAATTGGACACACCCAGATGAGCATCTGGGCCAAATCCTGCGGGGAATGTTTTGAGTCGACCAAAAATAAATAAATAATAATAATCTTGGTGGTGCTTTATATGTGACGCGCCATGTTAATTAATATGTTGGTACTTACAGGTAAACGACCACTGATGGCTAATTTGACTCAGAAGCTAAAGGATAATAGTGCAGTCTAAAAATGGACTTTGGAAGCGAAATATTAGTTTTTAATGCGAATCTTAGAAATGCAATATCTTCCAAGTCAAATATATTCCGTTGTTCGATTGTGCGTACACAGAACGCTGAAGGCATCCTACCCTTAAAGGTATCGTACACGTTTGGTAATGACTCAAAACAAATTTAGCATAAAAACTTACTTGGTAACAAGCAACGGAGAGCTGTTGATAGTATAAAACATTGTAAGAAACTCCCTCTGAAGTAACGTAGTTTTTGAGAAAGAGGTAATTTCTCACTCAAAATAATAACAACTTCTTGCAAACAGTTTTTTATTCTTATCTGAAAGCACACAAATTTGTACAACAGGGTGTTTTTTCTCTCATCATTTTCTTGCAACTTCGATGACCAATTGAGCCCAAATTTTCACAGGCTTGTTATTTTATGCATATGTTGGGATACACCAAGTGAGAACACTGGTCTTTGACAATTTCTAAACATGTTCAGTGCCTTTAAACTTGATACTGGAACCAAAAATACACGATGATTATTTCCGTCAACGATACGTTTCTTATTCAGATTTAATCTGAAACTAACACACAGTAAAAGTGAACACAATCCCTTTCCGTGAGCCCCCAAAATGGATCATACATCATTGGTTTTCGGAAGAATACATTAATTTCCGTACGGGTCAGACTAACCTGACCCGGAGTTTGTGTCAAAGTTGCCCTGGAATCCGAGTCAAAAGTTCAGATTTTCAACCAACTTAGGGGTTACATTGACACAAATTTTGGGTCAAAATATTGACCCAGAAGTGGAATCTGGGGCAATTCTGATTGATTTTTATATAATATAATATATTTTTGTTCCCTTCTGGGGTTTTTTCTAAGAGTGTGCAAACCGTAACCCGAATCCTTAACCTAAACCTCACCATAACACTAACCAATACGCTAACCTTTCATCAGCTCGTGGGTCCCCTTTTAATGAAAGTAACCAAAGACGGTGTATTTTTTCAGAGCTTCTTATATGCACCGTTCACATTAGAGAGAATAAACAATGGCGTCTTTGTATATTTTATTTTCTCCACTTGACAGTTTTTCAAACGGAAATATTTTTCTTGAAGATACTCCTGGTATGAATATTTTAATCAGAGAGTTTCCAGATTGAGGCAAACCGATCTCACCAGATGCTTAAAAATCATGCACTTTTCCTTTAATATAAACAATCGGTGTATTGTTGGTGAAATGGAGGAGGGGGCATAACTCTCAACGGCGAAGGAAAAAATAAGACTATGCAAGACGATCCCTCTCTGGGCTTCCGTAGTTACATCAATGTTCGCATTTAAAAGATGACATCTTTGAAATGAAATTTATTTGTTTTGAACATCAGAGAGTTCAACTCAATCATGCAATCACAATGTCGGTCACGTTTCACGTCTTCGCAATTACAATGATTGGTACAGACTCTCAATACAAACATACAGGGTTCCAGATGTAGACTTCGCTCACATACAGTCTCTGGGCTCTTTCACGTTGACTTGTTCGGGAAGAAAATAAGATAGAAAGTTTTTAAGTTTTATACTTGAAGACCTTATTAATCAATTATCTTTGGCAAACCTTAAACAAATAAGGGATTTTGTATTTAGCCTGTTTATTTTATTAATGTGTCCACGGGCTTGCTCTAAGTCGAATATGTAATGACGTAGGATTTTGAAACAATTTAAGCTCCATTTTTTAAAATAGATATTCTAAAGGGCATGCGCATGCGCCTCAGCTGGCTGGACAAAGCCCAAGCCCAAGATTTACTCAGTTAAATCTACATCAGGTCAAAGTTAGTTGAGGATTTGGATTACCGGTAAACATTGTTCATGGATATTGCAATTGGAGCGTCTTTAAAGACTTGACATAACAAGCATACACTTCAACAAAACAATGGGCGAAACTAAGTTATCACGTTCAATCTGACGAATATGTCTCGTTCACTTGCGACCCCAAAATGCAATATATCAAAGTGAAACCCCTTTTTATTTTGTGATGACAGAAAGTAAGAGGATCGCCTCATCATTTCACAAGCCCCAATAAGTCCCAACAAAACCAATTTCGTGGGAAAAGAATTAAGATTTAGCTGATGGTGTTTCTTCGGAAGTTTGGACAGCGCCCGAAAGTCCCCGTAACTTAATACATTCTCTACACTGCACCTTCAGGAGGCCAGCGTGTATACGTTGCGTGTGGTGTTAACCTTATAACAACATTGCGGCTAACAAAAATACGAATCTTTTGGGAAATCTGAACTAGGGTTTGCCGACGGACGAAACTCAAGCAGGTTATGTATGTGTGCGGATCTGCTTTAATTGAATACGGTAAGCCATCGCAACGGATTTCTTTTTGAGTGTTTGCAGTTTTCGCGGCGCCGGGGGATGTGGGAGGTGGGTGGGGAGGAGTGGGCTGGGAGAGTTTACTTTCTCAACGCAGCGGGACTGAAGTCCCCGCAGTATGTAGCTGCCGAACGGAAAATGTTCTTGGATCATCATTGAAAATGTTTATAATGAACACGATGTAAAGACGAATAGCGTTCATTGGTGTGGGGAATAGTTGAAGCAAAGCAATTTTCTGTATCCGGAGATGAAGGTACACATTCTCGGACGAACAAATCAATATAGACGGCGTGCTATCTGAGGAGAGGGGATGTCTACCATAGTTATACAAGGAAAACAAACTATGTGTTGTTATAGTATTAGTAAGTGTTCATTATCCCAGTAACTCATGATTTGCAGGGGGGGGGGGGTGTCGTGGCCGAGCGGATAAGAACACCGAACTCAAGCTATGGTGTTTCTGTTCAGCAGAGTGTGGGTTTGAGTCCCGGTCGTGACACTTGTGTCCCTGAGCAAGACACTTAACTATAATTGCTTCTCTCCACTAGGGGTAAAATGGGTACCTGTGAGGGAAGAGATGGTTCTTGTAATTGATTTAGCTTAGTAGCGCATATTTGTTGCACAGGCTGTATGCTCCCCGGGGAGCTGAGATGGTTTAAAGAATGAAATAAATGGCCCAGGGGTAATAATGTTGGAAGCGCTTTCAGACGCAGCGCTATATAAAAACCGATTTTTATAAAATAAAATAAAAATTGTAGTGAACATTGTGCCGTTTTCACGAGAGGCCTAAATTCTATGCGACCGCTGACAATAAACTACGGCTGTGTCTGAATTAGAGACTCCGGCTACACGGCTGGGACTGCTTCAAAGCTTGTTCACGTGCAAAACAAGCCGTAGCCGTATATAGCCACTAATTCGGACACGACCTTATCAAGTCTCTTCAGCAAGTCTCTCGATCAAGTGACAAATATCAAGAAACTTATCGCAGCCATTTTTGTACGCACACACAGGTACACATTGAGGACAACAAACTACAGAGTTGAGGGCAACATGTTACCATTACTAAGGCCCAGTTACAAGCCGGTTTACTTCATGTGCCATGAAACACGAAATAAAGAAAAAAGAAAAGAAAACTTAACTTCTGTTATTGCAAAAAAGTCACTGCTAACCCCGTAGGCCAGTCTTTACAATAACATAACAAAACACTTCCTGTGTGGGATACATAGCATTGGAAAGGTTCTGGATGGCCAGAAACTAAAATATGAGATTAAAAGAATAACCAGAAGTATGAATACAAAAACATTACTGTGAGGGCTTATATCTTGGATATAAAGAGACGGGTGAGTGCAAGTTCCGCTTGGTTATCAAAGGAAAACAAAAAATGACTCACAATTCTATGAGTTTTTTCAAGGACTGTCTTTGAAGTAATAATAAAGAACTCGCCTGAAGAAACAGTTACTTTTCAAAGAAACAGGAACTGCAATCTAATTGCGGTATAAAGTGCGCATCCGGCAAAGTAACTTTAGGGCAGCACTTATGAGCCGATGTTCTGTAACTGACTCTGACGTAGCCGTTTCACCGAACTGAGTTCGGCACGACAGGCACTGTGTGGAAAGTGACCTTTTAAACACTCGCCTTGACACAATCTTGTGTTTGGTTGTATTCTTCAGCCAGTTCAGAAGGGGAGTGTTTCAGATAATCGCATACCCCCAGAGGGCGTGTGTGGGCCAATTAAACGGGCTATAATGGGTCATCAGGACCTAGGGACCAATATTGTTGACAGCTTGATTTGCAAGGTGATATAGGTTTTGTGTTGTGGTACACCCTCTTGGGAACTTTGTGCGGGGGTTAAATTTGAAAGCTTCGACGTCACCGTTTACGAGAAAGGTATGTAAAAGGCCTCGATGGTAGTCATCTATGATAACCGGTACTTGGACAATAACCTTTAAGGCTTTGGCACCGAACTTGAAGGTTTTGGTGGCTGAAGAACTTGGAACTATTCCGGCGGCAGTGGAGAAAACATTAAGATCAGATTGTCACAGCTGTGATGGTAGATCTATACCGAAGGCGGTGACCTTGGGAGTAGCGAGGTGCACCACACTCTAGGCCAAAATTCATGCGCCAAACTGATTATCATAATTATTTTGTAGGCCCTCAAATTCTTTTGAATTATAACGTTTTTGGGTGTCATGCAACTGATAGATTGTGTAATTATGACAAGTGACCACAACCTGGGGGTTCTGGGCTTCAACTTTTGAGGAGATTTGATAGATTTAGGCCTTAAAGTTGGTCCTATTTCGGCTTAGGAATTGGAAGAGTGCTTCATGAAATCTGGCAGCAATTCGGTTTAGGATAAAACACATTTTTCGGTAATTAGCAAAAATTCAAAACAGCTGACATGCCACAAAATGAACAGAAATCTGAAGTTTAGTTGTCCGAAAATATAATTGATTGGTTTTCAAACGGCTGAGAGACTTTAAAGTATTTTGTTGAGTATTTTTGAACATTTAGCATTTAGGGAGTTTATGGGTCTTAGTGTGGTGCACCCCTGTGGATACCGTCGAGATCTAAGGCTACGGGACGCAGCCCTACTTGAGGAATACCGACACTTGTGATATTTATTTTGCTGTGATAAAGACAAACTTGTATTTTGTTTAGGTCCTTCCTGACCACGCTTTTAAATTGAGTCTTAGCCAGACTCGAGGAAACACCGACCACGCGCAAATTATATTGTTGTTTACCTGATTATTGGATATTGCAAAACAAAATATCATAGTTGTAATAAAATAATAAGTAGGGTAGATGGCCTTAGCTTTCGATCCAGACCGGACCTTCTTCAGAGGCATAAAACAAGTACAAACAAATACATATCCATTTATAGAAAAAGAGAGGGGAAAGGGATTAAGGGAAGGATCCAGAAAGAAGCGGGAAAATAATAGCCAATCAAAGTTTCTATTTCAGAAACAATTGGTGGCTATGAACCAATAGGAGTAAAGTGGTGAGGACAAAGGATGTATAGTATGAAAGGATGGATTACTGGACCATAAAAGTGGTAAATGCATTGTTCGATAACAATGCAGGGAAACATGAAAGGGTAGGATTGGAGAGCAAGTTGCATCATGATGCAACTAACAATGGTCAATTAAAGAATAGCAAGATCAAAGGTAGGATGATATTAAAAATAGGTGTGAGGTACCTGTGGAAAAAAAATATACACATAATAAAATATACACATATTTACCACTAACCAGTGTTGTAGGACCATAATTGGGTGGTGGTGGGGGGGGGGGGTTAGTACGCTATTTAATTGTGTGGAGGACCTGCCACACTGAAATGCTTTAGTGTAATTCGAAAACGTTCGTGCCCTGCATGATTTTAAACACCCAACTTAAAGTGCAAACGTGTACAAAACAAACATAATCTCAGACTAAACATAAACTGTTAGGCCGAACAAAAGTGCATCATAGAAACAATTGTATTCAGACAAAGTACACAACAATCTTGAATTTTGAAGTAAGAATAATTTTCAAAACTAATTTGTGTACCGTCGTCATAAACAAATGAACTGTACATAATTCAAACCTGACAATCACATCCAACCCAGCACTACATTTTCTGCCTATGCGCACAACCTCCTGGGACAAACAGTTGTGGAAACCCATCGAAATTCAGAACTAGGTCAAGTTTTAGAGGAAATCTCATCGAATCCTCATCAGCTCCACACGGGATTTCAACCGGGTGTGCATGCCTCTTGCAGCACGCAAGACGTACGTGCTGAAGTGAAAGTTAAGTAGGGCCATTTAAAACTTAAAGGGCTACCATTGTCAACAACAAACATAAGCTCGTCAAAGAACGAAGTCCATGACGCATCATATTTTTTTTGAGAATTTAATCAATTGAGCTGTGTTTAAACCATGACAAAAATGGACTTACTTTAAAAGGTTTTTGGGAGGGGGCTATAAATTTACGCACTAAGAATTTCACCTGATAACAATGAATGGACCGGGGGGGTAATTTCAAATAGGTGTTTATAATTTACCACAGTATCGTCTTCTGGTTTTTGTTTTTCCTCAATAGACAAGCAGAAATAACTTTTGCAAGTTTTGTCATCTTTCATCTTTCATCTTCCATTGCCAGGGGAACTATTGTAATCCAACAATTTGATCCCTTCCGTTAAAGGTATGTGACATCATTGTGTGTTGTAAGCTTGTTTTGTTTCGTTTCCAAATATAACAACGAATTCGATTTTTACAATATTTTCACATAATTATGGTGGTCACATTTTTTGTGGAAACAATGAAAAGCGGTGCATGTTTTGTAAACGTCCGTTTCCGGGTTATTTCGATTGTGGTAATCACAATAATGTCGAGGGTTCTTCAAAAATGTTATGTCGTAGACTTCGACAGCTTTTATACAAAAGTGGGGTTTTTTTATGAGAGAACGCCTAACCTAACATCACAAGGTTGGACGGCCACTTCAAGGTGAGGGCTACATTTAACCGGTTTGGTATATCGACCCAAATCAACTTCAGGCAAGTTGCCACCTCTTCTGGGGCTGAAACAGGGCTACCCCCTTCACAGTCTGTAAGGATGTAGGCACGGGTATCATCAAATAGGAACGTGGCTGGTAGAGCATACCTTCCATACTTTTTACCAAGCAATTATAGTTAAGTACCTTGCTCAAGGGCACGAGTGTCATGACCGGGATTCGAACCCACACTCTGCTGCTGATAACACCAGAGCTTGGGTCCGGTGAAGCCACGACACCCCTACTCCCGGGAGGGTTGGTACGGGTATGCCCTTTATAATCAGTGAGCTCTCAGATTGATTTTGTTTTTAATTGCTTAGCCAAAACATTTTCTTTAACACCTTCTTAATAAAAAGATCGGCAGTGAATTTTCATAATGCTTTAAGTTATGGCAAATCCTTACTTCCTGATTTGTTGAACCTTTTGAGATGAGCTCGAGGACCTGGAGGGGCAATATGTTGTCCTATAAATAGACCTAAACAGGATGTCGAAGAGGCAGAAACTAGACTTAACTGAAGAGTAGACAAAAGCGGGATGACGTCGTAATTTCCCTATACAACAACACTACACTACAACATCATCACGGGAAATGGTCGTCGCTCCCCCGTGTGTTTGCTCTGGGTAAATTCTTAAAAAAGCGTGTTTGCACCCTAGGGGATCGAGGTGAACGACTGAGGCTGCAAGTGGGCTGGGGCGAAAGGCAACCAGAGGGTAATAACTGACGGTAAATATGGCTATCAGTGGATATCACTGCGAACAGCTTTTAGTTAATGTTTGAATCTATTTGATAATTGACAAACAAGGGGGAAACATTATTTACGTACAGGCTGTCAGATTCGTCTTTGCGAGGGTGTCAGAGCAATAACCAAAGCTTGTGGAGGACAGTCCAATATGACCAACAAACTACAACAGCAATTTAGCGCGATTCACTCACTCACTGTCTTTTTTATTGTGTGAACTGAATTGAACGGTGCTGGGGTGTAGAATTTGAAATCAAAGGTGTTGTCACATTAGATACCCAAAGAGAGAGAATCGAAATTAACAGCAAAGGGTGTTACAACAACCCCGATGTAATTGTGCTGGCAGAAATTAGTGTAACTTTAACACCTATGGTATAAATTTTGAATCTTGTTTCGGTATCTATATGGGCAACACTTATGGTGTCATTTTTAACACCCCAGTTGTTGCAGTGTTTGTATAATGTATGGATCCGACAAAAGATACACAGAAACATCCAGCTAATCAATACGAGATAATGCGTGGTTGTTTCCACCAGTTCAGTCCTGGAGCAGCCGAACAAACAGCCGTAAATCACGAATAACCAATTTGGAAGGTTATTAGTACAGACTTGATTTCCAGTTCTAAACCGAAGTGCAAACAAGAACGGTGGCATTGCCGAAATTGGTCATGAATGATTATACTTCTATTTGGCGACTGTCTCAATCCATCACATGGTGCTCAAGGAGATCAGAGGTAAAATGCAATAATAACGCAGAAGAATAATAAGTGGACCGACATGTTTAGCTTCACTTCACATTATATGGGATGTATTTCGAATGCTTGGGGTGTTCGTAGAGACTGTCAAAATAAACGGGAAGTAATTGTAAATCAAGTCATACCGGAAATTGTGTATTTTGTTTGTTTGTTTGTTTTTTTTTGGGGGGGGGAGGGGGGGTTGAATGTCAGCAAAACTGTTTTCGGAGCTTCTAATGCTTATTTGGGAAATACTTTATAGTGTAGTATAGTATAGTTGTTTAATTGTCACATATACACATGATTATATACAGTGAAATGCATTTTGGTTTTGCGTGTCTAAAAACTTTAAAATACACTTTAAAATGTATTTCGAATGTTTGGGGTGTTCGTAGAGACTGTCAAAATAAACGGGAAGTAATTTTAAATCAAGTCATACCGGAAATTGTGTATTTTTTTGTATTTTTGTTTGTATTTTGTTTGTATTTTTGTTTTTTTGTTTTTGTTTTGTTTTGTTTTTTTTTTTTTTTGGGGGGGGGTAAATGTCAGCAAAACTGTTTTCGGAGCTTCGAATGCTTAATCGGGAAATACTTCATAGTATAGTATAGTATAGTATAGTTGTTTAATTGTCACATATACACATGATTATATACAGTGAAATGCATTTTGGTTTTGCGTGTCTAAAACCTTTAAAATACACATACAAACTTAGCACTTAAACCACATGTACACGATTTCTTCCAAAAATATACATTAATACACAATTGTAAAGTATCAAAACAGTAATAAAATGTCAGCCCCCCACCCAGACTATTAATAACAACAAAAAATAAAATACAATGAAACTGCAGCCATTTTTGTTTACAGTCACAAACTATTTTAAAATGCAACCATAACTATACGGTATACATGTAATATTGAGGTTATTGTTTCCTCTTGATGTGGAGTTATAATACTCCGTTTATTCAAAATACGACGGCAATTCAACAGTAACAACAACCCTTCGAATTTGCATTCGTTTGACAGAAATGGAAATGTCACAGGAAACATTGGGTAAACACGCTCGGCCAATGTGAGTCCAATAACAACATAATAACAGACCACTGCTTCCCGTAATATGGTTTTATTTGTTCAAGTTTTATCCCAGAGGGAAATTATTTGGAAAAGATAAAAATATATAACTATATAAATATTGGTATAAAGCTATCTTCGCGTAGCCCGATTTTCTCATTATTAAATTGCAGAATATTGTAACTCCAAAATAAACAATTCTGCCAGAAAATAAACGTCGCTGTATAAAAACACGTTTAAAGAGCTGTACCTGATTTGCGTGGGGTTTTTTTTACCTTAAAATTCATTTCCTCGCGTCTCATTTTTATTGAGTTACCTCCCGAATATATTTCAATATACCAGTTGGTCATATAAATCCTTTGCTGTAACAATATCGTTTTCTTAATTAATATAAAGCCATTCTATCGAAACAATAACCTCCACTGGATGATCACTGGCAAAGAAGACTGAACTGTGTTTAAAAGTTATACTTGGGAAAATCACCCAATACCCAAGGTTAACAAGAAAGCAAGGGGGATATAAAATGTGTATTTGTTCCAGAAATACTCACTGTAAGAATCACAAAAGAAATGTTTTGCAAGGTTTGCATGTTATACAGTTTTCTTACATTGCGATTGTTAATTTCACCTTTTTGCCAACCATAGGCCTATCCGCTCGTTTACTGGACAGGCGATACAAAACAAGCAGCTCATGAGTCACAATGGTGAAGTGATAAAACACCTTACGGTGCGCTGTTTATCATGCCTGGAGCAAAGCGTTCCGTTAGACACAATTTTTTACATTTTCATAACGACATCAGGTACGGTCAAACGCACCGGTGCGAAACATCAAAGCGTTATTTCCTTTTAAAGGCCCTCGCTGCGCTTTGATTTATCCACTAATTGGATTCAAAGCTAACATTTACTCTTCTTGTTGATAGTAAAGAATCTGCTTTGGGTAAAGAGCACTCTCGTGTCGGTACTTGTTTCAACAGACGGGAACGAGTTAGTCGTTTCCAACGAGGCATGGATCGTATTAGCACACCGGTAACGAATAATGTCGTTGTGTCATATGTTGCAATTATAACAAAAAACCGCAGTAGGCCTACTGTCTTGCTAGGTTTGGCCAAATAAAAATGCTGTAATTCATGGTAGAGAATTTGAGTTTGAAACTTGAAATGTGAAGTGACAAAATAATAATAATACAATTTCAAAAAGTAATATTTGATATTTTGTTACTAAGAAATTGCCACAATGTGTATAGGCAGTATTTGACCAAATAACATCGCTATTAAATTCAAAATTCAAGTACATATTCGAGATTTTAGTTTCTTCGCTTATTTTTCTTTACTTTTATTAATGGTATTTTTGTTTTCTCCTTTACAACATTTTTACATAAATGTGGACATATGTATTTCGATTTATATATTGAACAGTTTAAAACAATCCTACTAACATAGAATTGTAGTCCAGGCCAAAGTGATCCCATTCCCCCTTAAGAAATTTGATTTGATAATTAACAGAGCCTCTCTGCGGCTTTTACCATGACAGATTTAATGTTAATGCATCACGCTTTAATGCCGAAGTGACAGTTGTTTTGACAACTCAATTTATATTAAGAGCTACGGCGGTTAATTAAAATCTTCAACATGAAAGGACCGTGGCACCCGTAATAAGGTAAACTGTATGAGCCTTATTCGGTTATTAATTGGCTTCACGTTCAAACATTATGGAATACCGGTCGACGAGCAAAACGTAATCAAAGATACTTAACAAACTAATACATCTTTTGGTTATGAGAAGAGTACATTTCTTTCCAATCATGTAGTTTTCAATACTATACCAACCATCCAACAACCTGTACACATATTTTCAACTCAGGTGATCACTATTATACGAAACCCGGGAACTATCTGCCAAGATGATTAATAGCCTGCCTTAGGACATCAATTTGGTGGGATCGTTGCCTTTACGAAGGGACAGTGGTAAACGAAAAGAAGAAGAAATAAACAAAAGTTGTCTGATGATGACAGTGTTGGTAAGGTTGCGAACAGATTACTAAACCTTTCGAACGAATTGCTAAACTGTTCAAACAGATTACTTAACCGTTCAAACGGATTACTAAACCGTGCAAACGGATTAGCCCTTGTGTTGTTGTCTTACCACAGTATTTTCCCGGGCTTCGTACGTTTAAACTAAAACAACACACAAACAAATGCCTATGTTTTCTTTGGGGATTTTATGCACGTTCAATATAAATAAATTTTGATTACTAAAATCGAAACAAACTTTACAAAATAAACATTACTGGGTTAAAGCTTAACTGGTCACGTCAAACTGAAAATACCACACATGCGTCTCGAAATATGTTTGGTCACAGACAGATGGCGCTTGTTATTATTATTAGGCCTTTCATTTTTATTTTTTTTTCAAATAATCTATTAATAGGTTTCCTTTTGAAGATTACCGGGTCTTGCTTTCTAACCTAAAAAAGCAGCTGTGACCCACTATTCAAACCAGTGACTAATAACATCTGACTTAAAATATTTTTTTCTTCTGTATTATCAAAAGTTTGTATTTTTAACAGCAACTTTAACTAAAGTTCTCCATCACATATGGTAAAAGATGTTGTAAATTTGCAATCAAATCCTTGCAGATTATCTTCAGCTATATTTATCACCCACTTTTGAACTGCTCCGACAGCGAGACTTTCCCGATAATGTTATAAATTCTGAAGTCGGATTTGTTTGGACGAGGAAACATTAACGATCGTCAGGATGTTTATGAGTGTGGTATGTTGTCTCAGGTTTGATCAAACAGGTTGTAAAAGTCTGTCCGTACATGTCTTCCATCTGTCCCATGTGGCACTTGACGACCGCCAGCTTCTATGTCTGCAGAAACCCCACGTCCAGGGGAACAGAGTTTCATTTCCGTCTCTGTGAAGAAACACCGCGTCGATTTCCATTTCTCTGCCAAAATGATTAATAGCTGCCTTGGCAGGAAAATCAATTTGGTGGGATTGCTTGCCTTCACGCAATATGGAAACTTTGGCATTTTCCCCCTTCAAGGTATATATATATATTTTTCAAAGGGTAGATATGTTGACAGGAAACTGGTTGGTATCTGATATCAGCGTCCGACCTCCACACGAATTGAGTTCGATATTTTGGGGATATTTAAACTGGTCTCATCTGAAACTCCTCGCCTCAATTACAGACTTAGTAATGTATACCTGCCTCGTGGATAGCGTTCTCTTTGCTGTCATTCTCTTCAACCCAATCAGGTAAAGGGGTGATTCGATTTTTTGAGAGAATAAACTGACAAACGTATTCATTTAGCTTTGCAAGACACATGCCGTCGGCTGTAATATCGCAACTTGGAATGTGGGCCGGGCCGGCAGGGTAATGCAACGCAAAGTGTAGCAGCGTTGCAGGGAGAAAGTTTGACAGCTTGTATTTCAGCATCAAATGCCATTGCGCCCCAGCCGGATAAACCGCTTTACCTTCGAATCGCGTGTCTTAATTTCCCCTTTGAGTGACAAACTTGTGTCAGAGTTGGAAAAACCGCTCAAGGCTTAGATTCATCCTCTTAAAGGACCCATGCATGTTTTTTTGCACAAAAACAACATAAATTGACGACGACGACGACGACGACGACAATAGAGACGGTGAGGACAACAACCACAACAACGACGACGACGACGACGACGACGACGACGACGACACCAACGTAACCACCACCAGCACCACCAGCACCACCAGCACCACCAACAACAATAATAACAACAGTAGCAATAACAACGGCAGCAGCAGCAACAACAGCAACAACCGAAACCACTACAACGACCGTCACCATAACAACAACAACAGCAACTACAGCGGCAGCGAAACATAACAAATTACACAGATAACAACTTTATTATTATCTTGTATTTATCGGGAGCTAAATGCCTGAGGGCAACAGTGATTTAATTCACTTTTTTAGTTCCTGTCATCAGCTAGTGTCTCTTGTATTGTTGGTTTTCTTGTTTGTATCTTGTTTGAATGATAACAAATAAATAATACTAATAATAATAATTACCAAGAGCAACAACTAACACAACAGCAGCCTTACAAATCACAAACTACTACCCCTACAACCCAGATCTTACTAACAATATCTCAAAGGTTCAAAGGATAAACAAAACAAAAAATGAAACACCACATTAATGTGTTACAAACTTAAATGTTAACTATTCTATACAGATTACTTTGAACGCTTTAAGAGCACACCCGGGCAAATCGAGGAATTCATTGATTCGACACACGCAGAGGCTTTACATTGGAATTCTTTCCACAACATTCTTTCCAGATTATTAGTTTCTCGACTGGTGTCATAACCGCTTGGAAGTTAAACTTCAGCATACACATTTTGTACGTGAGTCTTGGGATAAATGAAATACACCAGACAGCACAAACAGTACACTCTTGTCGGGTTTCCTGCCAAAGCTTTTGAACTCACAAGAATTAACCATGGTCTGTGAACAACCCGTTAAGTAACGTGAAAGATTCCAATCATGTGAGTTTGTGACCCGCGGGACCAGACTTATTACGGTAAAACGCCTTAAGCAGCATCGTTGACGTCATACTCGGGTAGAGGAACTCAGGAAATCTAACCCAGTTTCCCCCAAAGGTCAATCAATCTCACACCGTTTAATTTGTTAGTTTGACGTCATAATGTTTTGATTACATGGTCTCGTTTTACACTTTTGAACGTAATGATGGTTTTATATTCTCTCTTGGTTCACTTGGGACGTCAAAGAATGAAGAACTGGTCGCACGCTAAAGCTTATTGTCTCTTTCAGTGCGAAAAGAGGCACCGCCATTTTGTTTGTAAGTTAACGATGTTTCACAGTTGACAAAATTGTTCTTAAGACAAAAATTGACACTTTGAGAACTTTGCAAGCACGGGTCATAAGCCGGGGTTCTGGCCCTGTAGGGAGCGTCTGAGAAGCCAGGCAGGTTCTTGGTGCAAAATAACCTTCCCACGGGCACACGCCCACAGTCCTTTGGACCGTCCGAACGTTCCACTAGACCGCATCATTGTGCCCAATTTCGGGAGCAGTCCTACAAGAGTGAATACGTGCATTAGTATTTTGAACATTATTTTTATTGAAACGTTCCGGCGGTCCAACGAAACGGTTCCATGTGTACGCGCTGTAAGATTGATCCGATCCAATTGGAACGTTCCTACCGTTCCGACGTTTGAGACGCGCGCTCCTTTAGTACACAGACCAAGTTCCTGGTCAGCATGACCATTATAACGGACCACTTTGGCCGGAACACAAGTAAGACACATGATACCAACACGGATTTTTTGTTCATTGTGAGTCAGAAACGATTGATGCCTTGTCGTCAAAAATGGGTGTGGTTCCTTTTGTACCCACACCCGGTTTGTTATGACGTCATAGAAGGTACTTAAAGACGGGCTCCGATGTCAAATTCAGTTTTGCAATCCACTCGTTTTCAAAGAGTCGTTATGAAAATAGGGATAACATTAAAAGTCTCTAACCTCAAGTTAAAATGATGCACGATGCCAAAATGGTCAATACCGTTCAAGTGCAGTGCAATTTTTGTCCAAAAAAAATTTTTTTTTAAATCGATGACGTCACGTTTCAAATATATTATGGTATGTACATTTTTGTGCAGACAGTTTTCAGTTCATTTCGAAATTCTGATGATAGGCCTATTCAATGAAAACGGCGTTGAATTGAGCTTTTGACTGGCACTGAAAATTCTCTTTGGAATACAGACCCATTTGTTTCGGCTGTCCGATGACGTCATGTTTCAAATTTCGCTCTGAAAGAGTATCACATAAAATCATTGTTTTAATACAATTTTATTGTGAGGTCAGAGACTTGTAACTTTCCCCCAACTTTTCCGCGGACTCTATGTATCGGAAAATGAGTGTATCAAAAACCTCAGTTTGACCTTGCAGCCCCCTCTTTAACAAACAACAAGTGATTCTGACATATTTACAAAATCACTTGCTTTTTTATCCAGGAAGCACAAAAGCGAAAGTGTACACATCTGAAAGTAAAGAGGGTTAACCATTTTGCAAGAAGGTAGGACAACTAATGGATCTTTAATCAAAACAAGTGGGTGACAAACATACGCGATACCATTCCACGATGCACCGACAGTTTCCACACCGCAATTTAAAAGGTAAACGCAGCATCATTAATCTTAACGTATTTCCACCGCCAAACAGTCCCTAACAATTGCCGCTGAGCTCCGTCATCCGAGCAGTGCAGATTGTACGGCCGTAGCATGCAACCCTTTAATGATCTTACAGATGGACCGCAATCAATTTACATGGGAACAGATGGCGCGAGGAATTTGAAACGACAAAGCAAGAAAAGGTGAAACGTTACAGTGAATCAATTTGTAGGCTCTCCATCTTTTTTTCTTTTACCCCTTATGTTTATACAGGTTAAAGGAGATTGCAATAATATTTAAATTACCGCGTACGTGTCCTACGTGACAGGAAGAGGATTCGCAGGGCATTGGAATTGAATACATTATTTATGTCACTCGTTTCTCAACAAAACAGGGCAAAACCACATGTTGTGCTTTTATTTATGGGTAAACATTTTTCATTATTTATTGTTATATATAACATTTTCAGGGGAGATGGCCTTAGCTTTAGATCCAAACCGGACCTTCGTCAGAGGCATAAACAAACACTTACACAAACATATCCATTTTGTATAGCAAAAAGTTAAATTTAAACAGAGACAGGTGGTCTCCATTCCAGGTTTTGAGGGGAGTATTATCCTGTTTAACGAAATAGCAACCATAATCGACAGCCTGATCTAAATCTCAACAGGTGTTTTCACAGCGTTCATGTAAAGAGCTGAAAGACAAATTACATTATTGGTAGAAGAGGAACACGAAGGAGCAGGAGAAGAAGAAGAATAAAACATAAAATAAGCTGTTGGTTTTTTAGATTGCCGCAATCAAAACATGCTAGGTGGAAACATTCACAAAGTACACGCAAGAAAACATTGAACCGGTGGCGTTGTTTTTACTAAAAACGTAACGACCAAATTTAATGAAGATTATAATGTGTCAGTCGTTTGATGTGTCTATTGTGAAGTCTATGGAAGAATGAATCGAATTTATTTTTCCTGAAACAATTATATGCAAGTCGTACACTCTAAAAATTCTCAGGTCAAAATTCACACAGATTCCGTGTACCGTGGGCCTGACCAGGAATCTGTGCCAAAAATGGGCCAAACTGAGTCAGTTTCAGACGCAGAATCCGATTAAAATCCCTTTTTCGGGTAAACCTGGCCTAGATATAGGTCAGTCTGATCCAGAATTGGTTCAGGCGACACGGGACCCAAATCCGGGTCAATTCTGACCCAGTAGGTTATGTTTTACTTTTTAAAAAAAATTAAGTGTGAGAAAAGAACAGATTATTAAATTTATGTATTGGTTGTTGAGGTGAAAGGTTAGCAACCTGTGCATCCATTTGGCTGCCGGTACTGCATACTCACAAGGAGCATGGATGGTTCGAGGGAATGCTTATTGCCCGACGAATAGGGGGATAACACAGTTTTTCCAGGTCGATTTTATTGTTTATATTATACAGAGTGAAATTGAATGGCCGAAGAGCTTTCAAAATGGTGACTCCACGTTGTTCAAAATCTTTCTTTATGTGTGGTTCTTTTTTAACCGGTGCACTGAACATTTTAGACAGCATAGGATGTCAAAAAGGGAAAACGCGACGTTTAAAAATGGCTTACTTGCCGAAAATGACCACATACAAAAACCTACAGCAGTATTAACAAAGTTCATGACAAAACGCTTTTGAGTATATTTTGTGGTTCTTTTTGAACCGGTGGAGTGAACATTTTAGACAGCATAAGATGTCAAAAAGGGAAAACGTGACGTTTAAAAATGGCTTACTTGCCGAAAATGACCACATACAAAAACCTACAGCAGTATTACCAAAGTTCATGACAAAACGCCTTAAATATTTGTTATCGTGTTCACTTGGTTGTGACATCTCTGCAGGTTTGGCGTGAGATGTTTTTTTGTTTTGTTTTTAATCCAAAGAATGGAATCGAATTTGCACTTTCAAATGTCACTGTTGCATACCTTTAAAAGATTCCCTGACTAGCAAGGACACAGCTGAATTCACTTGGGGAAAACTGTTTTTGCAATTTCCACCTCTGAGTAATTTGCTCAATTAGCCATGAAAAATAATCCCTGGCTCAATTAAGTATAACACAAGTGGACTTACACCGCTGATTAACAAACGCCACAAGGCTGATTGAAATGCGTGAATTACACGATCTAGTTGTGTCTCTCTGTCATCACCTACTCGTTATTAACTTGTTTTAAATCCAGCATGATCTGACCAGTGCACTTCAATCGCTGTCACAAGGAAACGTCTAATTAATTTGCTGGTGTCATATTTGGTGTCATTTTGAGATGTCGAAAACAGCTATGAGCTTTACAAACAAACATATATATTGCATTCAATAACAATAAAATCAATGTATAGATGGTTTGAGTGGTGGGAAGACAAAACTGCAATAATTTGTGGTGACACCAAATGTTGTTAATAATTTCTCTTTTGAGTATATTTTGTGTTTTTTCGGAACCGGTTGACTCAACAATCAGACAGTATAGGCTGTCCATCGTCAGAAGACTACAGGAGTCCAACTATTGGCCTGTTTAGACGTATGTTTCTCGTCAATGTTTTGACAAACTGTGTACAAAGTGTGACATATTCCTTTCACCGACGTATGATGATGTGCTCTTTGCGCTTTCTTAAGATTATCGTATACGAACTGACTGGTAGAAATGCCACCTGTTTTGTTATTAAAGGGTCTGTGTACGTTTGGTAATGACTCTGAAAATTAATGGCAATAAAAACTTACTTGGTAAGAAGTACAGCAGCGCTAGATAGTATAATGCATTTTGAGAAACGTTTCACTTAGAAGTACTGCGGTTATGGAAAAAGATATCACCCTTTCCCAAAAAAACTTGAATCCGAGAAGCGTTACTGATAGAAACGTTTATATAAAATAAATACAATAAATACAATACGATTAATAAATAAATGAAATGCAATAACACAAGCAACAAGTATTTAAAACAACCCGATTCTCACCACATATTGTTGACAAAACTATGACAATCAACTTAACCATCGTTTAAGAGGGAAACAGCACAGCTTTTCATTTTTTGACCACTTCGAATAATATTTGTAAAAAGGTCCATTGGGGGAAAATGCAATTTAAACAGCGACGAAAGAATAAGGCATCCCAAAGGCCAAAAATTATAATAGCTTGAAAGTATACGGTTTCATTGAGTTATAAGAAGAAGAAAACAGAAGGGGGAAATCAAAATAAAATGTGCAGCATATATTTAAAAGCATATTTGTTCATCTACCAAATGCACACCTAAGGTTATAAACCAAGTACTTTTTCGCCAGCAATTTATCATCTAAAAGCATACATGGATGGCATGTAGAGACGATACTAGATACTCTAATGCCGAAAGGCATTTACTGAAAAACACGCTTAGGAGCTGGAGCAAAATTGTTGACCCCGACCAAAATATATTTTTATGAGAGTTAGAGATAAGTTTATTTTGTTCGATGATTTGGTTTAGTTTGCAAAAAAGATGTTTCAATTATTGGGTTTGCATGTTAGATCATACTTTTGTAATGTTGTTGGTGTTGACGAAAGCCTTTAAAGATGGTAATGGTGGTAAGCATCCTACAATAGTTGTTTTCATCTGAATTGCCCCCGTTGATTAGAAATCATTTAAAGTATTTCGAAATTTGAATCTCAGTAGACAACATTTCCGTGGTGTCTGTTAATGAATGCTGCGGCCTGGGATGTTGCTGGTGTTCGACGTTCTTAATGAAAACACCGTGACAGATTTGTATATTGTTTTTACTTCTGTTTTCTCAACAATGCGACACCGTCTTTAACTGGAACTTTAACAGGTAGCTTTTATTGTACATTCATTTCGTTGACAAAAAAACAAACATGTCTTTTTATAAATGATTGGCATTACATTGACAATTTAAAAGCAAACAAATGATGAATCCACCTTTAAACGGAAATGAAACAACGCAAGTATGCGCTATCATACGAGATTTCTTGGGGGGGAAGTAAAATTATTCACGCTCGTTTTTAGATTTGAGCGGGTTTTTTTTCTGGAAATGTTCAGATTGCACGTTTTATATACTATTTGATTTGATAGAAAACCATTATGCTTCAAGACAAATGGCAACTTGACAGTAAAACAAAACCTCGTCGTAAGCCTCTTTAAAATTCAGCAGAGCATTCTGAAACAATTTCGAGCATTCATGATAGCCCTAATCCCATCCCAAGTTCCAGCCGGGTAACCTTCTTCTTTTTATCAAGCTAAGCGCTCAATAATTGATCACGTCCCGTTACAAAAGGTGCCCCCCGGACCCGATGAAGGATTTTAACAATGATCGTCTATACCTTCAAATCAAAGGGATTCCTTGATTATGGGGACAAAATGCTTCTTCCGCGATGTCCCCGAAAACAATTGGACTACAGCGCGGGAAGACAGGAAATTTGAGCAGTTCGTGAAAGGTCGATGCAGAGAAACCCCTGGGGATTACGAGTCGCTCCACCCCCAACCCCGCCCCCGCATGCACGTAATAGGTGCGATTCGACGAGTATTTTTTTATTTTATCTGTTCTATATTCGTTTGCCCTTTATGTCTCTCTTTTCCGTTTTTCTGTTTACGAACGACTGTTTAATGTCTATATGAGTTGAACTAAAATTAAAATAAATAAATAAACATACAAATACAAAATACTGGCACAAGACAATCGTGCTTTATATCAGTCTTATTTTGATTTGCGGCAATCAAAATAAGCAACATGTTTTTGTTTAGATTGGAAGTGTTTAACTTTTGGTCGATAACTACAACCGTTCCTGTACTTTATAGACATGTTTCTTATGTGACTGCAGCTTATAGTTAACAGTGTCGCTATACTCATTCCCACCCCTGAGAAAAGTTTCATAATAATGTTGTACTTAATTGCTACTTGTTGTTTTTCTCAAGTTTGGTTTCCCATCATGGAACATCAATTGACTTCCGAGAATCTCTAAATGCGATTCTATCTCCGGATCACCCCGGATTTGTTTTTTTCCTTTTCCAGATTTCGGATTAACATAGGTCTTCACATGATTCTTCACATGGGTCTTATCTGTAGAACGTGAAGCACGTTCAGATGCCGTAGGTTAAATACACCGAGTCAATCCTTGTTTTTACAAGGAAACTCGCAGACTGAAAGTGTTCCGCTGGGTCCATGTTTGCCTTCTGGAGATGAGATGGGAAATGAAGATCTAGGTTTTCTGTGCTCCAAGTAGGACAAGCCTATAGTGTGATTGAGGGTTTTCTTGAAAACAATGGTATATCTTTATGACTAATTTAATCAAAAGCAAATGTCGTTTTCTCCAAAACAAAATAGTATAGTTATACAATGTTCAAAAATCAATATGCAATCAACTTATTTTTCATTTTCATGTGAACGTGAAAGTTGAAATTTGACAGCAGCAGCAGCAGCAGCAGCAGCAGCAGCAGCAACAACAACAACAACAACAACAACAACAACAACAACAACAACAACAACAATAACAACAACAACAACAACAACAACAGCAACAACAACGACGACAATGACGATAACTACATTGACGATAACAACAACTACTAATGACAACAAATTCAGGCGTTTCAAACGGAGTATCACCTTTTGAAGTGACATATCAAAATGTGAACCATTATACGATGCCGTATAAAAAAATAAACCAACATTATAACCATCTACTTATGCTCACTAGAAATTAGAGGATTGGAATAGCCGAGCTAAGCATTACCCGAATCCGATAGTTATACTCCCCTACCTCTTTAATCAGCTTGCTGTATAAGTACTGAGATTGGGTGCAGTGGGGGATAGACTGAAACGACTTCCACGTGTATTCCTATAAGCTTAGAAGATCACATACGAGGGTCAGTCACTCACTAAATCAATTAAATTTGACTATACAGCTGCAATGTGCCATCAAGATCCACTGTGATAACATCATTATTTGCCGGGGCACGAGTTTGAGAACGGACTGCCCTTGACGAATTACTCGAACGAGGAGTAACCGATGATCTATATGATTTGATCAAGGATCAATTGAAAAGGATTGAAGACACACACAGCCCATCACTATTGACTTATTTCGATTGGAGTTTTATACGTGTCAAGGATCCCGGACATTAACAATCAAGGGGTTCTGTTGTATGTGGCGTAATTATTGCAAGCTAGAGGAATGAAGTGAATGCATTCTTTACAATACAAACCCTAACAAATCGTTAAACATAACTCAATTGTAGTATCAATTAAAAAATAAGTTTATTGGGAATAGAGATTAGATATCAATCTACTGCTTTTTTGTGATTTTTTTTTAGGGGGTGGGGGTGGGGTCGGGGGGTTCTTTGTTTTTAGTTGTTTATTTAAATATTACGCCCGAAAGTTTTTGGAGTTGGAACTGTTTAATCGCTTCTAATTGCCTAATCAAGGGTAGATAACGCTTTTTAATATAATAATATTGAATTGGAATTAGATTTGTTGATTTTTCCTATTCACCGATGTGAAAAGCACTGCTTTATCTGAGTCCTGCAGGGGGAAATACAAAACAAACCTCAGCAGCAGCAGCAGCAGCAGCAGCAGCAGCAGCAGCAACAAGCAAAAGGGCTGGCATACAACTCTGGTGGGATTCGAACACACGACCCACGACCATTCGTCATTTCCAGAGCAGCTGTCTAACCACTAGACCACCGCGCTCCCCCGGTAAGAAGAGGCTAGTACGACTCCTGCAATAGGTACCGCAACCATTTTATAGAAGTCACTTGGGGATAAAGAATAAATTATTTCCCACTTCGATGTGCTAATAAAGGATATATGTATACGTGTGGTAATGACTCTGAAAATTAATGGCATTACAAACTTACCTGGTAAGAAGTACAATAGCTTTGGATAGTATAAAGCATTTTGAGAAACTTTTCACTTCGAAGTACTGAGGTTTGGGGAAAATCTATCACTTTTTATCAAAATAAAATTTAATCTGAGAAGCGTTACTGCAGTACGTTTCTCAAATTGTGTGGACATAACCGCTCCAGATTTTCTGCAATATCACCAAAACGCTACCACCCTTTTGAAATGACATTTTCACAAGTTAGTTTTATGGTATATATCTAGAACTGTAATAGGATTGAAGAAAAAAAACTGTGGGTTCCAATTACCAAAGCACCCTTTTCCTACTCATCGCTAGTAATAGTAGGTGCATAAGATTATTTCAGTGACGGTATCTTAGGTGAGTCAACCATCCAGACATTGAATGCATGCATGTTAATGGGGGTTATGTCCGGTCTTAAGGAACCCGACTCATTGTGGGTTTCCATTTAGCAATTATCCGCAGCGATATATTTACTCTTCTTCTGTTTTGGCAGGAAACACATCGTCACGTACGGCATATTCGCACAATGGATGTCCATCTCGTTTTCCACACACGTACTATAGTAGCACAATTTCCGCCCATTCAAATTACGCGCCATTTGTCTAACAACATCAACCACAAACCGGTGCTGGGTTACAAACTCGCTGTAACTTCCAATCGCAGTGTCTGTATTTCTGTGTGTGTCTTTCCGTTTCCCCTTTTTTAATGGAATTAAATCAGATTTCAGCTGAAAGATAGTATCCCTGTCGCACGTTCTCTGCGGATCATGTTATTGGGCCGAGCTGCTGTTTGGTGGTGTGGAGTTTCGCGGAAGTTCCGCCGCCCGTCGCCCCGCGAGAAAACCTTTCTTAATTTACCAGTGTTGGTTCACCCAATGTTAAACTCGTCGCTCCATAGTCCACGTGCGAGACGCCAGTCACCGAATTACCGGAGCAAAGATCTGAGAATTGTTTGCCGTATTCTGTTTCTTGATTATACCGTCTTCATTAACCTGGTGGAAATTGGATCTAGCTGTAAGGTTGTGGGGTCGGCTGTCAGTATGCGACGAATGAAGTTGTCCCTCTTGGGAGATTGATGCAGCATCTCTTGGAAGAAGGATGGCTGGAATGAGGCTAAAACGAGGAGGGTTTGTCATACACGCCTTCTCTCTCTCTCTAGTCGACTGAGGTTTGAATCATGTTGAGATTTGCCCATCCATGTTTATCCCTCATTAAGTTTAAAGGCCCTGTACACTATATGGGTAAGATCGAAAAACACAATGTTCACAGATTCACACATAACTTACATGATTTAAAGTAAGTAATGGTAGAAAAGGTTCCTTAAAATATTTCTGCCTAAATTGCTATCGTTTCTGAGAAACGAGTAAAACATTAGTTTTTATCACGCGCGATAATTTGAAAAAACAGAAAACACATAAGGTCTCTTTTCACTATTTTCTCGTGACCTCGATGACCAATTAAGCTCAAACTTCCACAGGTTTGTTTGTTCATGCATATGTTGAATCACAACAAATGTGGACACTGATTTTGAGCTGTTACCAAAAGTGTATAATACCTTTAAGCAGGTAACATTTTAGGGGGCACTATAGGGGTGCACCATTTTTTTTTAGGGGGAACTTCTGGCCAAGTTTCCGTTGGCCTTTTTCTTTTAAACAAGCTCCTTTTCAGCGCTTCTTTTATGTAATTAACTATTGTTATAAGATAATCTGGTGTAAAACAATACATTGTATGCATGTAAATGGAAAAACAGTTTTTAAAACATAGACATTATCACATTAAGGCTGATAAAATCCCCAAAGTCTAGATTTAAAATGGGAGGAGGGGCCACGGACATCAATGGGGGGGGGTACGTGCCTTATTTACGCCACTGAGTTTAAGGAAGATCAGTTGGAAGCACCCCGATGTCCCTGGCAACTACATCTGTATAGCTGAGCTTTAGTCTTCCCCTATTTCTCCTTCTATGTTTGGGTGACGAAGTGGTAAGATGCGAGGCAGGTTCTTTGATGTTTCTGTATGAGTGCCCTGCTAGTCTCTGACGAAGCTTTGGTATGTTTGTGGATGTTTTGGTTCATTGCCATACAGTTTGTCACACGCTCTATCAAATAAAAGCTGATGTGGAATCACGAACGGTTTAATAAAAAGGATTGTGATATCCAATTTAAATCGAACATTTTGTGTGCACATTTGGGTTTTTTTATACCAAAACAATTCATTCATTCATTTAATCTAGGTTTCAGGAGACATCATTGTTTATTTATTCTTATTTGTATTGATGGATACAAACTGGACAGGGGATGTCAAGGAAACACAACATTAAAAACAGTCACCAAAAGAAAACAATTCAAATTATTATTATTATTATTATTATTATTATTGGTTTATTAAAAATCAAACTTTGCAGCCAAAAGGCTGAATTGTGTTTAAGTTACAATATAAAAATACAATCAAACATCAAAGAGTAAAAACCAGCAAATAAACAATAAGAGATTAAAAAAATAGAGAAGATTTGAATATAAAATTTAAAAAGATAAACTGATACACACACAACTAATGTAATTGTACATATTTAAGATAAGAATCAATTGTGCTAGTTTTAAAGAATCAATTGTGCTAGTTTTAAAAACGAACAATACGGGTAATATATTTTAAATTATAACAATTTAAAACAACTAGAATAAAACATCGGGCATTCAGGTTGGCTCAGTGGGTTTTTTTACCTTGTAAATTCAAATGTAATTTAGCCTTTGCCTACAAATATTTGAATAAAATACCTTGAATTGAATTGAATTGAATTTTTGTCGTTCACCTTTGTGACCCCGGTTCGATTCCCCGACTGGGTGAGCCTTTTATGCTGTTTCTCCTTCCACCCCGTGTGAGCGTTTCTATGTCGCGTGGTAGTATTTGGCTTTCACGTGGAAGTGTTTCTCTTTTACGTTTTTCTCTCAATCACTTGAAAGAGAAACACTAACGTACAGGTGAAAGAGGAACACCACCAAGTACAATAAAAAGAAACACAACCAGGTGAAAAAGAAACACAACCAGGTGAAGTAGAAACACCACCAGGTGAAAAAGAAACACAACCAGGTGAAAGAGAAACACCACCAAGTGCAAGAAAAAGAAACACAACCAGGTGAAAAAGAAACACAACCAGGTGAATTAGAAACACAACCAGGTGAAAAAGAAACACAACCGGGTGAAAGAGAAACACCACCAAGTGCAAGAAAAAGAAACACAACCAGGTGAAAAAGAAACACAACCAGGTGAATTAGAAACACAACCAGGTGAAAAAGAAACACAACCAGGTGAAAGAGAAACACCACCAAGTGCAAGAAAAAGAAACACAACCAGGTCAAAAAAGAAACACAACCAGGTGAATTAGAAACACAACCAGGTGAAAAAGAAACACCACCAAGTGCAAGAAAAAGAAACACAACCAGGTGAAAAAAAAACACAACCAGGTGAAAAGGAAACACAACCAGGTGAAAAAGAAACACAACCAGGTGAAAAAGAAACACAACCAGGTGAAAAGGAAACACAACCAGGTGAAAAAGAAACACAACCAGGTGAAAACGAAACACAACCAGGTGAAAAAGAAACACAACCAGGTGAACAAGAAACACAACCAGGTGAAACAAAAACGTTAAACGCGGCTGCAGTCTGCCACGCTTGCCATTTTGGAGGTCAAACTGCAGGTAAACGCCGCCTTGACTAAAATGCACACTGCACTGTTTAACACACGGGGCACTGACTCAAAAAGGGCGCAACTGAGATTATAAGGCTATGCTGATGAAGTCAGGTGAATAATTGGGTCAATAAACTACATCATGTCATGCGGGTGTAGTTATAAAGGCCTTGTACAGGGTTGGTATGTTCGGGGTTCAGGGAGGGGATCGAAAAGCGCAACAGTCCACGTACAATAAATGTACGACAAAACAACAATTTGTTCGTTGTTTTCAAATGTGAGATTTTCAAAAGTTGGTCCAGGGCTTATTACAAAATTACAAGACAAATTAACTTACTCTTAAAACAAAGTTATACATAATAAATATCATACCTATTCCCTTTCAAGATTATTTATTTATGTAATGTCTTAGTCGTTAAGGTGGATTTGATTGTTTTGATTCTAAATCCTACCAGCTGTCCAAACTGCCTGTTTAGTGTAGCCTGTAGATGTTATCCGAGCATTGCTGATGAGGACATCGGCCTTCTGCCCCTGAGGGCGTACACACAGCCCTGGAGGACCACAGGGACATTGCTCTGTCCAGTCGGTCATATAATTAGGCGGTCAGCTACAAAATCAATCCAATGGACAAATAATAATGTGAATAACAATAATAATAATAACAATAATGATATGAATAGAAATAATAATATTAATAACAATAAATCAATAAATCAATACATAACTGTACATTATGGTGTTGATTCAAAGAACAACAACTCCCTAGGAATTCACGAAAGCAAGGCAATCCTTAGAACACATATAAACCAGGCTCAATTTTGGTTCTGGCTATCATTACAGGGTTGGGTCTTAGGCCAAGACTTAATTTAAGTACAATATTTTAGGGTTATTTGGGGTACATTTATTTGCCGCAAACGCGTTATTTACTATAGATAACATATTTTCATTGTTGTTTTGCATTGTATTCTCCTTCTCCTCCTTCGACGCCTTTCCTGGTCGGGGGGGGGGGGTGCCTCTCCTGGCGAGAAATACCCCCCCCCCATAATGTTTACCCTATTTTGTCTTGTGTCACAGTTTATTGCTCTCAACGTTATTACCCTGTAATATTGTAAACAATTATAAGTGACTTAAATCGTTTTGAAATAAAGATGTCATTGAAAAGTCAAAAAGTCAAAGTCTCCTTCTTCTTTATTATTCTTCCTTTTTATCTTCATCTTCTTCTTTTTCTTCTCCTTTTCTTCTTCTTCCAAAAAGAGTGTCTCCGACTCCTTCGATACCTTGCCTAGTTGGAGGGGGGCATGGGATTTGTCTCTTCTGGCGAGGGATACTACCATTTTTTTTACCCTGTTAAGTCCTTTGTCTAATTGCTCACACTGTTTATTGTTAACAACGTGATTTCCCTGTAATTTTGTAAACAATTACAAGCGACTTCAATCGTTTTGAAATAAAGATGTCATTGAAAAGTAAAAAAAAGTCTTCTTCTTCTTCATCTTTTTTTGTCTTTCTTTTCTGTTTTTCTGTCTTATCTTTTTTTGCTTCATTTAAACGATTTTGTACTTCCAAGAGAGCTTATGAAATTTTGAGTTATCCTATCCTAATTTATCCTAATATTCTCTTGAGCTTTAGAGTGAATTTAGTGGCTTTCGAATATTAGTTTGTCTGGCTGCAGTTATCCATGGACGTTTTCCCACCTGATTTGTGTTTTCATTTTGTTCGGGAGAATTCAAGACGAAGAGAAAGAGAGAAACTGCATGCTGACCTTGACCGCACTAAACCCACCGCAATCCATCCAGCTTATCTTCGTCAAGTTAGAAACTCTTATAAAGCTTGGTATTTGAAATGAGCTAGAGGCCACCAAGAGACGGATTAATATAACAACATTGTCCCCCTCTTCTGGATTTTTTATGTCAAATAAATTGAAGTCAAATTTTAAAATAATGCTTTATAAAAAGAAAATGTGTTATTATGAAATTTTCACAGGTTAGTTTGATTGTATATCTACATTTATATATAGGATTAAAACAATTGAACGGTTCCAAAAAACAAAGGTATATATAAAAAACGCCACCACATTTTGAAATTAAATTTCCACAGGTTAGTTTTATGGTATATATCTACAACTATATATGATTGAAACAAACAGTGGGTTCCAATTACTAAACGTAATCAATCACTTTTGAACAACAATAGGTACAATATTGTTGTAGAGACTTATTATTTATCTTGTTGTGTATTTATTTTTTTTCATTTTCATAAGACTCCATCTATTATAGCAATTGAGTGATAACAAAAACGAATTTGATCTTGAATCCTTTCTTTTAGACTAAAGGTTTTACATATCTTTCAGACGTCCTTCAGACTGCTGTGTCTTTTTGAAAAGACATGCAAGCCCTTGGAAATGATTAAGATTCAAATTGGACTATAAATCACATGATCTTGAGTCTGGCAACTGTTTTTGCTTTTGTTTATTTTGCAAGAGTCAATCGAGTCAGCCCTTATTTCAATGTACGATTTAATGGAATGTTCTTCAAGGTTTTCAATTTTCTCTCCGTCTGGCTTGTATTTAAATCCTGGTTTACAAAGCTATAAATGTTGGAGCCGTTCGAAAATGAAATGGTAGTATGCAATGTGCTTCTAAATTGTGGTTAAATGAGTTGAGAAAGTTCGTGGTACACGAGGCAACGTTTGTCCATGTGACAACACAGGGGGAGAATAGTGGTAGCAGTGAAAAGAAAACAGTTTTTTTTAAAACAACACACACAAATACAAACTTACAAAGCACCGTTATGAAGTATAGATTTTGCGTACGAATTAGTAGGTCATACGGATTAGTGAGTCGTTCGTACAAGTAATTACTGGTTATAATTAACTGTTAAAAGTTGTAAGTTTGCTACATTTAACTGTGTGTAATGTTAATAAAGTATTCAATTCAATTCAATTCAGATACACATTTGTACGGTACTATACATGCGGTTAATTAAAGAATAATTAAATTTTATGATATGCGTAGGGTTAAATAAGATGAGCGTACGGTTAAAGAAGACGTACATGTTTTGGGGATGTTAGCACGAGTTTTCCGGATGTATGTACGGTAAATTTAGATGTACATACGGATATTTAAGTTGTATGTGCAGTAATTTAAACCGTATGTAGGACAGGTGCACTTGAATTAAGTTTTCTTTAAAAAGAACTGTATTGATTCCGTGTAGTCGGCAACTTTCTTTAAAAACATATAAATAATAATATGAAATGAATTGTTAGTTATATAATTTGTTCTTGCCCTTACACTGATTTTCACCCAACCATCTATCCAGCCTCGACTAAACAAATTGTATTGTTTATCCCCAGTGCAAGTTAACTAATTTTTAAGTTGTTAGTTGTTTACATTTTAGTGACGCTGTTTTCCTTTCGATATCGCTGTCTCCTCGGTGTTGATTTCATTGCTCTCAATGTAGTTGTCATTGTCGAATTTTGTTGATTTCATTGCCATTTCGGTCTTGTCGTCATTGTCATTAATCACTGCCGTTGCCGGTGTCTTTGCCCGGGCGTTGAAGTTACAGATGTCGCGGTTGTCACTCTGGTTTGAGTTGACATCGCAATCGTCAAAGTATACTGTTCAAATTATTGTTTTTGTTTTTCCATTGCAAATGTCGCTTTCGTTGTCAATGTTTGACAGTGTGTGAAAAAGAGGGGGGGGGCATGATGCAACATTCCTGTCCAGTAACCTGGTATCCCCTTACAATGAATTCGATTTCAAAGCATGAAGTTGGAACTCTTACTGTCGCCCTTCCCTTGTTGCTTACATCACCACATATCGGTGACACAGCCATATGCCTCGAGGTCGTAATCGATGCTGATAAAGAAGAGTAGACAATCGATGGCATCGTCCGCTCGGTCGGGTACCCTGTATCCACAGTGGAATCGGCAGGTTATTGATTTGATTTTTACCAGACCATCCATCCAGCCTCAGCTAAACAAAATTCAAAATTGATGAGCTAAATGGAGAATTACGCAAAAGCTAAAGACCAAACCAAGCTCGTGTGAGCTAATTTTACTCGTACGAGCATCAAATGAAAAACTTCGTTCGCTGCCTCTGATTAGAAGAAATATATAAAAAGCTTGTTTTTCTCGGTCGCTGCCTGTGATCAGAAGAAAAAAATAAACAGCTTGTTTTTCTTTGACAATTATAATAGCCTGAGCAGTCCTCCATTGCCAAAAATATTCACGCCTGTTGCACTAAATAAAAACCATGCTACACAAAAGAGCCGGGCAAGACACTCGGGGGGAATGCTTCGAGTGCCTCCTCACCTTGCCGTGAAAGTCCGTCTTCCTCGCGGTAAAGCAGAACATGCCGCGACACGACCGCTACAATCCCAAAACGTAATCTTAGGCTTCCCCCTCACGTAAAACGTGGCCGGCTGTGACTGGTTTAACATAGCAAAGGGTAAACCCCTTAAATTTGAAAAACATGTTTTGGGACGGAAGCGAGGGATACCGAGATGTTTATAAGAGAGCGCCTCGAAATTTGAGAGCAGGATAAATAATCTGAAGATGCCCCCGGCCAGACAGGAAGGGGTGATATACTTCGAAGCGACTATATAGAAACCTAAACGAGAATGATTTTTTTTTTTTTTTTAACACTTTCTCAAACACTTGAACCTCTCCAACGAAAAGAAGACAAGAAATTCATGTTGTTTTCGTGGTGGGGTGGTGGTGTTTTGCATCACCTATATCAGCTTGCCTGTCCGGGTGTTTTTTGTTTTTAAAGTCTTGTGAGTCAATTGGAAAGGGGCCTTTAGTTGTTGGTACCCACCGATATTTCCGACGAGCACTGACTGTTATGACTGTAACACAAAGCTGGTTCAAAGAGGTTCCATTACGAAAATGAACACACCACAAGGAGTTTACATACAGCGTAACAAGGGAAGAAGAGAAAACAACCTTAGGTGGGTCAGCGACCGTGTGAATATAATTGGAAGAAATCTGCGTTAGACGGGATGTACTTGCCCATGTGCCTGGGATTAAATGATGTCTCCAAAGTTGTTCATTATCGATCTTTTAAAGGGAAAGTGAACTGGTCTTGATGTTGTTGTCGTTGGTGTCGTTGTTTTCCTTGTTCTTGATGATGTTGTTGTTGTTGTTGTTTTTGTTGTTGTTGTTGCTGTTGTTGTTGTTGTTGTTGTTGTTGTTGTTGTTGTTGTTGCTGCTGCTGCTGTTGTTGTTGTTGTTGTTGTTGTTGTTGACGTTGTTGTTGTTGTTGTTGTTGTTGTTGTTGTTGTTGTACTTGCCATGCAAACTATATCGAAATTAAGGGGTTTTTTTTGCAGTGACATCATGCAACAATCCCGTATGAATATAGTGGCGGTTCTGAAATACACTATTGACTTAACAACTTCTAACTGTTTTAAGGCCTTTGTAAACAAAAGAAAAACATTTGTTGTGCAGTTTATAATTAGTCCAGCAAAACTACCATTTCACTTGCAACTAAAAGCAACATTATGTATTTAACCGGAATGCATTTCAATTATTAAGGGTCCAGAACAACATACAACAAATCTTGAGAAATCCCGTCACGCCTATTTGCATATTAATTTGTAATAATGCAATTGTCTCATTGCATTGTGCACGAAACACAAAACAGGACTGGACAATGTGACTGGACAATAAGTTTGCCTACAGTTACATTAAAGGCATCCCTGAGTAATGAACGAATGTTTGATCTCCTTCCACCCCAATGCAAAGAATAGTCTTGCTGGTGTGTTTTGTGCACGCATTGCAATGGAACAATTCCATTAAATTACAAATTACGCAAATTTGCGTGTTGGGATTTATTTAAGTACTTTTAGTATGTTGTTCTGGAGACTTAATTAAAATGCATTCCAGTTGAATAAACTATGTTGTTTTAGATCGAAGTTTTGAGTAAAAATGGTCTAGATTTACTTGCCTAAATACCCTGAAGCGATGAAAAAAGGGGGGAAACATGTACCGTATAAGGCCATGTCACACGGGGCAATTTACAGGCAACCGGTTCCAGGCAATCTCCACAAAGAAAAACATTCACATAATTTTTGTTGGAGACAGTAAGATAGTTTAGACACACATCTGTTCATGTCTGCCACTGAAGTGTTCCGTTTGCACGCAGTGCAGTTGGTTGCCTCCAAGTTGCAAGTAAAAAATGCCCCATGTGACAAGGCCTTTAGATGTCTCAAACTGCAAATGAATCCTCAGAAGCGAAGACACCTCTTTGATGACACGTCTATCTCTCTTACATACGTGCTCCTTTAAAAATATGTCCTCTGCAGACTCTTCTATTACCAAATTTCAACTAATTTGCTCCGTATAGACAGTTCACTCATCCACAGTATCATGCACTTGATATTTGTGTTTCAATTCTGCGCATCGGGGGGACTTCAACCAATGCGCGGTTATATCAACTTGATTAAGCGTGGAGTATTCATGAGGAATGGAAATCCGTCCCGTCCAGGTCTAATTTTAATGAAAAATTGGGTCCAGACGGCACATTTTGACGAGTGCATTTGTGCAGTGAGAGGAAATTAACACTCTTACGAGTGTGAAGAGAGAATGACCCCGGGATAGGAGGGGAAGTATTTATGTAACAAGTGGCTGCTTTTCCCCCTTACATGCTATGGCAGACTAAGATAAATTGCCCAAAATGCAGTAATGATGAATGGCACTGTAAATTAATGCAGGCAACCGTCTTTCTTATTTATTTATTTTCAGTTATTTTATAATATGTTAATTTATTCGTATCCTTTATTCTCGTTTCAACCTTGTTAGGTTTATTCTACCCCTTTTTTGTTGTAGTTCTCGTGAAATTAATGTCATATTGAATTATATGTTGGTCGGGATCACTAACTGGTCAGTTCGATCGTACAGCGCCTGAAGTCATATCTTGCGTGTGATAAGTGAAAACGGCTTAATTTATAAATGGCTATCAGAATCAAAGTTTCGCAAGTAGGTCTATTCCACCCGTATCCAGATCAGTCGTGATTTTTTTTTATGAGACTATTTGTAATTTTGTCGGCTGGATGACCAGTCAGACTTTGCGTAAACACGTTTCTGAACTTAAGTGGCTCAGATTCACTGGTCAATTCCGACCTGTTAGAGTGTGACATTTTGACATAAGCTCTTAAAACTGCCGGGTCAGAATTGACCCAGATTCCGGATCCCATGAGGGAGGGGATGGGGGACTGACCAATGTTCGGGTAAGGCGGACCTGGCAAGTGGTTCAATGTGGGTTGTAACTTGGAATTTGCGTCAGTTTACCTCATTTCTGGGTCATTTTGATTCAGATTCCGAGTCATCATGACCGAGAAACGGGTCAGGCCCAACAGAACCCGGATCCGGGTCAATTATGACCGGAATTTGTTAGATTTTGGATTTTTTGTTAGGAGGCTGACCTAAAACAATTGAATCAGATTTATGAGTCTGGCAGTGTGACTCAAAGGTTTAAGGTCAGGTATGACCCTTTAGAAAGTCATATTTGTTTGACCAGGAAACCGGATCAAACCGAGCAAAACATGGGTCTGATCCCCGGGGACCAATGTGATAGGTTTAGGGTCAATTCTGACTCTTAAAAGAGTTTAACTCATTTAGCGGAATTCGTTTCAAACTTGTCACCTTGCTGAGACTCGTAATCAAGGTCAAACTTGACCCTGTTAAGAGCAATATCCTGGCAGATGTATTATATTAAATTCTCGCATTTCGATTGAAAGGTATTATACAGGATTGGTAAAAATAAGAACATCAGTATTATTTAATCTTAGTCTGAATGCTCACTGATTGCAAAGTTCATAACCGAACCATTTTGTTCGTTAAATATTTCCCTCTGAAATGAGGTCATATTCGAGAAACTGTAACTGGAAACCTTAAAAACAAAAACAAAACGCAACAGCTGATTTCGGTTGTTACAACCAACAATGTGTTTACATGCTGAAAATTGTGCTCAGCCCAGCTATTTCGCAGGTTTGTAAGGTTGATCACACAAAACATGGACACTGTCTGCTACTATTTTGTCAGCTCTACAATTCCTGTAAAATACCTTTTAACTTTAATGTTTAATATTGCAATATTACTAAGCATTGCAAAAAGGGCATCTGCTGAAATCCCGAAAACTAATAATGAATAAGCGTCCCGACTGTGAGAATAAATGGCCAAATCGTGACTACCTGTCGCAATTGATGTTGTTTTTGGTTGATATACGACGGGAAGTACTGTTGAAAATCTGCAGCTAGATTTTCAATCACCGGCAGATGTTGTCGTGGATTTATCAAATTATCGTAGACGTCCAGAGTGTTCTTATTCAAATAAATGTAGCCTTAAATGAGACTGGAGAGGCCGACTGCCTCCCTTTTGGTATATTTATTGCACATTAAGGAATAACACAGCAGTGGCGGAGACAGAATAATTTATACAATTTTCATCTACAGATAGTGCTAGTGCAAGCTGGGATCAGTATCTTGGGGGTGGTGATGGTGGTGGTTGTTGTGGTTGGATGTGGGGGGGGGGGTCTGACTCTATCCCCAAGAAAATAATGAGAAAATTGTTAATGAATTTTCTTATTGGACATTGCCTGGAACTGGTTGCCTGTTCATTGCCTCGTGTGACATGGCTCTTAGGATCCGATGGTCGTGTCATACCTACACACAGGAATCCACGTTCATTGACTCAGATTCAAGGTAGTTTACGGACCCGAAATATTGGTTCAAAAGGCCGGTTACAATGTAATCTTCCAGAGATTCCTAACCTGTATCAAAGCAAACAGCAAAATCTTAGTGGCCGGACAAGTTCCTTATGGAGAATTAATTAGCGCACATGCGTCTGGTCATCGGGCCATCTAGTTTAATCATTAAACCGTATCAGTTCCAAAGGGAAGTCTGTATCATGTGCGGCCAAGTGGAAGCCACATCAATCCAAATCGATCTCAAGAACCATCTCTGTCCTCTCGGGTACCCCATTTACATCTGGGTAAAGACAGGCAAGGTTTTGTAAATGAGTGTTCTTGCTCAAGGCACAAGTATCGTGACCGGGGTTCGAACCCCGATCGACTCAGCCACCAGACCTCGAGTACACTCTAAAAACTCCCGGGTCCCAGGGGGCCTGACCCTTTTCTGGGTCAGGCTGACTCCAAAGTATTTACAAAATGGAATGTTAACCCAGATTGTGCGTAATTTTGACCTAATTCTGTGTCATTGACACAAATTCCGGGTCACACTGATCAGGCCCCACGGGATCCAGATCCTGTCAATTCTGACCCGGAAGTTGCTAGAGTGTACTGGACTGCTCGGTCACAACACCTGACGACATTTTTGTTCACGGGTGCGATGTATTTATTAATGGCAATTACACGAGTTGCATTCGTGCACCTTTTTCCCCACCCGCTATCGATGATGCAGTCTACCTTTAAGCAATATTTCTCTATATTAATGTCATTATATGTTCACATACGTCTTGACCCCATTTGAGAATCATTCTTTTTCTAGAGTTCAACGAAGCTGTCCTTGTGCGGGAGTAACCAAATCTAAAACGAATGTCTATGACAATTTTCCATGGCTCTCTAGTAATTGGTTTCGATTAGGTCTTGTACTCATCCAACATCCGTCTCTACTTGATGAGCTGGGGAATTCCAAGGACAGTTGCTAACCAAGCGAGATACATGTCCGTGTAGATTAGGGGGTATGAAAAAGACGGGGCATAGTCTGGTGCTTGTTTTATTGGGATTCTTTACACTGCATAAGTACCGATAATGCTTTTTGGGGGTGAATATAATTTGTGTTTTATAGCTTTTGTTAAGTATTTCCGTAAGTTATTGGTTTGTTTGTTGGTATTTATAAAGGGTTTTATTTATGTATGTATATCATCATATCATGAAAAAAACTTGTACGTGTTCGTGTATTTGTTTGTGTGTTTCTTTCTACAGAATATCAACAATAGTGGCCGGCAACTTCAGCAACATACTTGACAGATCGTGTTTGTGTACTGTGTGTTTCTTTCAAAAGAATATCAACAAAAATGGCCGGCAATTTCAGCAAATTAGTTAAATTGAGCAATAGCAAAACCCTGCTTCAAAATAATACAAATTAACAAAATACCAACAATTAACGAGTTGAACAACCAAAGTATACTTAACAATATAGTTTTGTACTCGTACAAGTAAGTAACAATATAAGTAAACAATAGCGATGATAAATCATCAAAATCTGAAGATTGCAAATATGTTTTCTCAGACATCGAGGATAACCTTACAGAGTTTGTTAAAACAAAAACAATAATCAAAGTCACATCCAGTGAAAACAATTATTTGTCTGTATTCGGTCTCTTTTGGTCTCAATAACGGTGTAAAAGAGAGATAATGATAATGTCTTGTACACAATCTCAATATTGCCTTTTCTCATTAAACATAATTAATGATTGACATATTGATGATGTTAAATTGTTATTCGAGGTTTTTAAAAAGTGGTCCCAAATTAAAGTCACATCCAGCGTGTACACCTCATATCGTCTGATTCGGTCTTATTTGGTCGTAATATACCGGTACACGAGAGAATCGTATAACAATTCCATGTACACAATCTCAATTTAACTTTGTTCTTCTTTCAAAGCTTGTGATTTAAACATCTGCCATTAGTTCAAGTGTCCAATCAATATTCAGTCTGGGCAACCAGAGGCATAGAAAAACGCGGCAGTTCAACCACGAAATATACCCCCATCAATCAAACCCCTCGGGCCGGGGTGAGGTAGGCGGCGCTGGTGAACCAGCCACAAGTCATTCCCAGGCACGCTCCGATATCGATTATCACTCCTTGTCCATTTCAGCTAAAGGGTCCATATTCATTCTTAGAAGAGTTTTCGGATGGAAAGTCTTCCCTCAGTCACCGAACACCCCAAAACAAACATACACGATATGCATATCACCCGGTCTAGTAATTGTGGCGCAGAACTGTGCAAGGGCAAATCTTTCATCAGTCAAATACCTCCGGAGACTGCCAAATGTTGTATACAATAGGCTCTATGGTTGGCCTCAAATTGAGAAAAATCAACAATCGATAGTATAAAAGGGAAGTTCATCATTGGTTTTGAAGCATTTGGAATTAATTTATTTTCCTTTCTTCCGACCAAACACAGGGAAACCGAACATAAAGGAATCCAATCGAAATAAGGGGGTCACGTTTCACTGAAAATCAAGGAAGACTTTTGTTGTCTATGTTTATATCGGGATTTAATCATTTGATTATGGCAGTCGTAACAAGCAACCGTGACTTTCTTAGGATGCTATATCCCCCACTCTGAACATTATTCAGACCAGATAATTCTCCGGCAGTTCGGTGCTCAAACAGAACAGCAGATTTTGTGTTGTACCGGTACCACGGCAACCAAAATAAGATTGACCGCCACTGTTGTTTTGTTTCTCCTAAACTAATTTGAACGAGAAAGTCCCCCCCAAAAAAGAAAACAACAACAACAACAACAACAACAACAAACAAAAAAACGCCACATCACACCCAACAAACAAACAAACAAACAAACAAACAAACAAACAAACAAACAAACAAACAAACACAAATCCCCACCCCCCCAAAAAAAAAAAAAAAAATGTTTGCCGACCCGATAAATCGAGGACTTTAAGCAACTTCTCAATTGGTTTTGTACACGAAAGCGAAGCAAGGACGTCCATGCCCAGCTGTCAAGACACCCGGATTCTTGTTGTTAAAGTCCTCGGTTTGAAAGAGAAACCCCAACATACATCCGTTTTGTTGACCGAGTAAATCGAGTCCTATCTTTGCTCTCCCATTGTTTAGACCTACAATGTTTTTGTTGGCAAAGTCCCCATTGGATAAAGGAAACGAGAAAGGAAACGCGAAGGCCCTTGCTCTTTGAAAAATCCCGGGGTGTCGGTACAAGGTGGGGGGGTGGGCAAAGCATTACCCTCCCCTTGGGTGACCCACTAAAACTGCTGAGATCGAAACACTCAACTCTTAAGTTTGTTGGTTCATTATGTGCCAACTAAAAACTCCTGACGTTTTGATGCGACTCAATCCTAGAATCACTCAACGTGTTCTAAAAAGATTGAACTCTAGTTGACGACAGGGGATCTAGCAAGTGGACAAAGTAGTTAAGTAAGCCCTGACCCAGCCGTTGAAGGACGAGTGAAGACCCCCCTGCATTTTGGCCACCCTTCTTGGTGGAATCCCGTGAATGCTTTCACCGAGGAGCGTAACGAAAGATTCCACTCGACACGTCAAAGATGCACTTGATTGGTCTTGCTGACAACCATTGCTGGTTTTTTTTACCAAGCCTCAGGGATTTGTAGAGCCTGTCCATGGTATACACCTTATCTCTCCTACCACTTCTTTTACAAGTCCAGAAAGTAGGCCAACTCCTTGAAAAACAAGATATAACTGCCGAAAAAATGTTTGTATTACCATTGTCTTCGCTGGAACGGTGTTTCAACTATACAAGACGCAATTCCAGTTTCCCCCTTTCCTTCGAACGATCAAATTGACCCATAATTGAAATTTGTAACTAGTTACCCTGAACAGACAGGGGATCGTAAGCCCTATAGACTGTCTCATTTTGTAGTACAAGTCAGCCATAAGGAAGTTTGAATATTTCAAAAATTCAGTTCAGTTCACATTATTTCCATATACTTCTATGAAAAATAATGAAAAGTACATGTAGGCCTAATGATGGAGTAAAGCAAAAATAAAAATAAGTAACACTAATAAGGACAAATATAATAAAGAGAGGATGAGGCTGTTTTGATAAGAAGAAGCTTGTAGAAAACAGCTAAACACACAAACATAACAAGTCTTACTAACAACTTATTCTGGTCATTGTGAAATCAGCGTTTAGCTTTGCCAGATTCGAACGCACAAACCTTGGTGATATTTTGTATACCATGTAAGCTGTCTGCAAATTTGTGAACATTTATGTTTTCAATCTTTGTGCACAAAATCATGATGTAGTATGCCTTTCACGTGTATTGGTATGGGGGCGGGAGCTTTAGGTCATTTCACTAAAATCCTTCCTCTAAGTGTGACCAGAAAACGAGGTCTTCCGCGTATCTTGTAATGGGGTCTAATGGTGCGTATAACATTAATGGAGTCGTGCCATAAACACAAAATGATGCCTCCCGCTCTAATGGGAGTTGCCAACCATGAATACAAGAAAATACAAGATTGTTATGTATTTGGTTATATTATATATACATTTAGTGTGGACAATTGATTGCATTACACTAGTTTTCAATAATCTCACCAGATACATGTTAAATTTTGCATCGGGGATAAATATTATATTTGGTTTTACCCTTACACCGATGTGTGTAAAGCACTGTATACTCAGTATTTTTCCGAGTCCTGTGAAGAAACACAATCCACAGGCATTAAAGGCAGTGGACACTATTGGTAATTACTCAAAATAATTATTGGCATAAAACCTTACTTGCTAACGAGTAATGGGGAGCTGTTGATAGTATAAAAACATTGTGAAAAACGGCTCCCTCTGAAGTAACGTAGTTTTCGAGAAAGAAGTAATTTTCCACTAATTTGATTTCGAGACCTCTGAATTAGATTTTGAGGTCTCGAAATCAAACATCTGAAAGCACATAACTTCGTGTGACAAGGGTGTTTTTTTCTTGCGTTATTATCTCGCAACTTCGACGACCAATTGAGTTCAAAGTTTCACAGGTTTGTTATTTTATGCATGTTGAGATACACCAAGTGAGAAGACTGGTCTTTGACAAATACCAATAGTGTCCAGTGTCTTTAAACAGCAACTTGAGCGAAAAAAATATATATAACGGGAGTGCTGTTTACACTTGTTCATAATGTGTTATCTCATGTGAACTCAATTTCCTTATTGATTGAAAACATTTTAATTGAATTTCAGCAAAGATCACTTGTTGCCGTTTTTATTCAAGCTGGTCTTTAAAGTGCGGAGAAGTACTGTAGACAGCGCTTTACACACATTGGTGTAAGGGTGAAAACAAATAATATCTCACCATGTATACATCAAAGCTGTGACTATGCATTCACTTATATTTGTATTTGTATTAGTATTATTATTTAATATTTATTTATATAAGATTTGTTGTTGTTGATGATTTTATAAAAGTTCATATCGGAGCTATTTTGACACATCAGTCGAAATAAACCGTACGATTTTGTGTACGGTTTACATCGTTATTTCCTCGACTATGAGACATTTTGTGGACGGATATAATTATTCTCTTTTTTCTCCTTCATGTACACGCAGCTGAATTTACCCCCCCCCCCTTGGAGGTAGATAACCGCGCAGTCTAGTTGTGATTTTGTTTATTTATAGATGGACATTTGTTTTCTTTAACCAGGGGTCGATTTCACAAAGAGTTACGACTAGTCCTATCTCGAGTTAGGACGAGTAACTCGTCCTAACTCGGGACTCGTCCTAGGAACGATTTCACAAAAGATAGGAAGGGTTGAACGCGTCCTAATTACCTTGGAAACTGCCCCGAACCCGTCCTAACTTAGGATCGGTACGAGGGTCGTCCTAGCGATCGCGAAAAATTGACAAACTCTCCGTTGTTTTTTTTCTTGTTATTAAAGCCAAACCTATTGAAAATGAATAAAAAAAATCGAACAGGCAAGCGAATTAAACAAGGAATTGTTTATTAAGCCTTTTTTATTTATTGGAAAACATCAGAAATCAGACTGCAATAAGTTACGAGATCGTCACCGTAGAGCCTAAAAAATAGAATGTACATAGCGAATACGACGGACGGAGGACAAAATCATCACATTCACGGCACCTTCTTTACAGTTTTTTTCGCCCAAATTACATTTTCTCCCTCCTTTTAATCAACAAATATGCACAAACCAGCTTACCTCAGCTCTATATAATCACACACATTGATTGTTCCCTCTCAAAGGCCTAAAATCAACCGTAAACTATCAACATTTTGTCGCCAAAGCGAAAACAAAATGGTGACATTTTGTTTTTTTCTTGAATCTGTGCTGCAGAAGGTTCAGACGGCCGTTTCATTAACGAAGCAATAAAACAACCAAACAGCCGTGCATACTTTTGGCTGACCACGAAGGTTCAGACGGCCGTTTTATTAACGAAGCAATAAAGCCATCAAAAAGCCGTTGCATTAGCATTTCAGCCTCGTCCGAGAATTATATTGTGGTTTTATATTATTTACGACTCGTTCTGCTTAGGACGGGTTTTGTGAAATCGATCCTAGGATCGATCTTAGCTAGGATCGATCTTACGGCTGGGACTCGTCCTAAGTCCTAGGATCGATCCTAAGTTAGGATGGGTTTTGTGAAATCCACCCCAGTGAGCTTTCAGTTTGAAAGATACTTAACTTGTTTTCGAGAGTAACCAATTCTGGTGTACATTTCTTAAGAAGAAGGTCCACTAAACCGTTGATTGAAAAACCACTTGTCGTTCCTCCCATAGCACACACACACACACACACACACACACATACATAACAAATTAAGTAGATCCATAATGATCCACGATTTTTTTCTCATAAATGAAATGACCCCTTTCATCACTAGGTATTGTAAAATGAATCCCGCACACAGGTAACCAGACAGCAATGACCAACAAGATAAGGACACAACAAAGATTTTGGCCCTTCTACGGTTCATAGAAAGAGCAAATTCTTCGCATCGCCTCAAATTTGGCAGAAAAAACGGCCAACCGTAAAAGAGAGACAAGTACAGGGACAGACCTTTTACGGATGAGTGTGTCTTGTCAGCTCAGAACATTTGTAAGCAATGTCTCCACAAGTCGACAGGCCTGATAAAATAAGAACATCTTTCAGGTTTGAAAACCAAAGTGGCAAACAGGATTCTTCTTTTGGATTCGTTTAAAGGGGACACGCGAGCTGTGAAATCTAGGGTTATACTTTCTTTGTGTTAACTTGTTTCCAGGAAGCATAATCTTAAAAGTATGACTAGCCTTTTTTCGAGGTGGTTGCAGGGAAGCTCAGTACCGGCACATTGATAAAAAAAAACACTCTTGTAAATGTACGTATATGATAACTTATCATGTCCACCTACAGGTTGGAATATATTTAAGCAGGTTGGTTGTAATGTGCGCGTAGAGAAAACTGTAGAGGACGTAAATGGATTTACTCGACCTCTAAATGAACGATGTACTTCATTTTAAATTAAACTGACATGGTTACGAATGGAAGATCAGTTCTCCTTTACCCCCCCCCCCCCAAACAACCCCAACCCTCAAAGACTCGCCACGACCCTTGGTGGAATAACACGCAAAAGCAAGATGCAAATTGCTTTTAAACTGAATTGCAATTAAGTGCCAAAACTTAAGTCCCTATAATGTTTACACTGGAAATATAATATCAACATCGCTTAAATTATAGAATGCAGTCGCCGTCAATTACGTTAAGTGGAGGTATGATTAGAGATAGCCGGTGCAGGCATTTAAAATGATACTGTGGTGATTTGGGGCTCGGTAAAATGGAGTGCAGGAATCACGACCGCAGCACGAGTTAGATGGGAAAAGAATGATTTCAAACTGGAACTATCAATTCCTGTAAATTGCCGGGTCAGATTGATCCAAATCCCGGGTCAAAGGGGGCTTGACCCAGTTGTGGGTCAGCCTGACCCAGTTGTGGGTCAGCCTGGCCTAGATGTGGGTCAGGCTGACGCAGAAACTGGTAAAAAAAATGGAATTATAGCTTGACCTCAGCCTGAAATGAGGCAGAATCCGAGCTGACGCAGAACTGTGTCTGGCCCACGGGACCCGTCAATTCTGAATTATTAGTTTTTGATTGTAGCCACTGAAAGAAACCTCTGTGTTAATTGATTAAGTATGCACAGCATTGGTACGATTGAAAAAATAAATGTTCGCAGAACTGCACATCAATTTAAAGATGATCATAGTGGTAAACTTCCTGTGAACAATTTGTGATTGGAAAGTTTATTAGAAATGAGTTAGAGAATACACTGCAAAAAATGGAGTTTTAAAATTGACACCATGTGTGTTGCCACATAATAGATGCCAAAACAAAAAATCAAAATGTACACATAGTGTTAAAATAACGCTAATTTCTGCAAAAACAATTAGGCCTACATTGTGTTGATTTAACACCCCATTAGATGTTTTGTTTATTTTATTTTGTATTCTCTCTTCGGTATCTATATGTGTCAACAACCATGGTGTCAATTTTAACACCCAACTTTTTTCAGTGTAGTTTTGATTTCGCGAGTCCAAAACTATATACACATTATAGTGTTCCTTCATGTTTTTCACCTTTTTTTTCTAGTGACTCCGATGACCTGTTGTTTTATTTCATGTGTACGTTGGGTCACATCAAGTGCTAATATTGTTCTTTTACAATAACCAATATTGTCCGCGTGCTTTAAAGAAACAAACGAAAACATAACACAAATCACAAGAAATGCTTAAGTATACGGCCGTATGTCTTTAAAAATAACATAATTGAGCAGACGGAAAGAAGGAGGCAGTCTACAATCACGACTTTGTTCAAGTTGGGATGAGAACCTTTGACCAAGTATATAGAATATTCCATCCATGATTTATCCTCAAGTATTGTAAGGAATTGTGAACAATCAATCAATCTTTGCTTGTAGCTCCGTGCAGTTCTTTAAAACTATAGGATTTAAGAAATCTGTTGAGCATGTAATTTAAAATGAAGGATATTTTCAGGTGTTGGAAAGAAGATACTTCTAAATTCTAGGCACAGCGATAGAAAAAAATGACCTCTTCATTACCCCCGCCCTGAAAAACAAAACAATAATTATGATTGAGAGAAAAACTGCAAAAGAGGTCTACCGGTAATATAGGTTTTCTCTACTGGTCTTTGTATTCGTATCCAATTTGTGTATACTCTATCCATTCAGTACAGATCCACTTCACCAACCGCAGGTGGAAAAACATCTAGCAGGTATTTTTGATGCGTTGAAAATAAACGTAGGCTAATTGCTTGTGAGAGGGAACTAGAAATATCGTATCCTCTGTTCAAGAGCGGTATGGGAATACCTTCACAAAGTCGCTTAATTGACGTCACAATATTGCAAAACGCATTATTCACTGAAAGCATAAGCTGTTTAATTGTTTGCAGCATTGTGGTTTCAGACAATTTTGCAGGAATTTTTAGTCGCCTATTTGTTTCAGACATTTTGCTGCAATATTGACTCATTAAACTTTATTGTTTTTACATGTTGCAGGAAACAAGCCCACATCTGCAATAACATTAATAAGTTTAGACTTTATTTGACCAATCTGGAATCCATAAATGGATGTTGTTGAAAAGCCTTACGTCGATACATGCGCGATTTGCCTGACTCTATAGCTACATCCGTTCAGAAAAGGAGAAGAAAAAAAGGAAGGCCGATGTGGCGTTTTGACTGTCCAGCTACTGTACCGTAACACCTGTCAAGTATTTCCCAAAGGCTGAAATCATAAGCATGAACGGCCTTGTGCGGTGACTTCAAACGCCCGATCGCTCTCCGGACTTCTGGGTTACGGGGCTTGATGAGCTCCTGACAATCGGCAGCGCCGGCTAAGAATAGCGTGAGCAACAAATGACAGTCAAATGAATCCAACAGTTTGAATTCTGAACGTTCTGAGCACGCAGGGCAATACCCAAATAAGGCGATAAGTGACAACAACACGTTGGGGAGACAGAAAATCGTTGCCCGTGACTGTAAAACGAGACGGAGGGAGGGCATATATTTGAAGAACGGAAAAAAGGAGGAAATTATGAATAATATTTAAACTTTTAGGCAACAAGGGTATTAACCCAAGAAGAGACTAGATATCTAGGGCAATTTATCTAGGGCAATTGTTGTGTAAATTAGTTTCCAATCGAATGTTGTGAATCGTCCAATAATCTAATAAGTGTCCGTCCCGACGTCAAATTGATTATCGGCGATTTCAGGAAAAACAAATAAATTTGCAGTTTAGAAACTATCGATGTTTGTATAACGATTGTAGCTAACGCTCCTCTAAAGAATATGAACACCTTTTTGTGTTTAAATTAAAAACATATATGTTTGTAATTATTCAAAGACCACAGTTCTAGAGGAAGGATTACTTTCAACATGAATCTGCAGAGCAGCACTGTGGGAGAAAATTGCCCCCCCCCCTCCGAAAAAAACCAAAACAAACAAAAACAAAACAGAACAACAAAACCACAACAACAACAGTATAAATATATAATAATATCATAATAATAATATAAGAAGAAGAAAAATGAAAAGAAGAAGAAAAGATAAAGAATAATAAGACAAAACAAAATCAAAAAACAAATCATGCCCCCGTTTGTTTGTATTAATAGACTCCGAAAAACGAAACAATATTTACACATAATATAGAGAGCTCTTCACTGATTTATTTCTACATACATGTTGTTGATTGTTTTCGAAAATGTGACAACCACGAAAATGTCATCATTGATTTAGTACCTGCATTTTGTTGTACGTTTGATCTTGGCACATGTGTCAAGAGATCAAGGATGTTTAAAACATGTAAGCCTAATCAATGCAAACGCTCCCGACCTGTCTCCCGTCTAAAAAAAAACACCTACAAATGACCTCGAGGTGGCACATCCACGGAACTTGTTTGCGATTCGCTGCGACAGCACCGTGTCTAATTTTCCGTACGTGGACACTTTAGACTGTGCGTAGTTTGAACGTTTAATTGTTGATTACTGCTTTTTACTAACCCCCCAGTTATATAACGATCCTCTTAAACGGTATCGTACACGTTTGATAATGACTCAAAACAAATATTAGCATATAAACTTACTTGGTAACAAGCAACGGAGAGCTGTTGATGTTATAAAACATTGTAGGAAACGACTCCCTCTGAAGTAACGTAGTTTTTGAGAAAGAGGTCATTTCTCACTAAATTTAATAATAAAAACTTCTTGCAAGAAGTTTTTATTCCTATCTGAAAGCACACAAATTTGTACAACTAGGGTGTTTTTTCTTTCATCATTTTCTTGCAACTTCGATGACCAATTGAGCCCAAATTTTCACAGGCTTGTTATTTTATGCATTTTGTTGGGATACACCAAGTGAAAACACTGGTCTTTGACAATTTCCAAACGTATTCAGTGCCTTTAAAACCCTGCAGCGAGAGACATGTTTGGTTGCGACGCCCCTGTGGTAACGTTGCTAGCACATGCTGACAAGCTTTTTCCATAGGCATAAAGGTTATAACAGGGTTTGTTTGACATTTTTCTGCGATTCTTTTTTATCTAAGTGGGTTTTGTTCATGTCCGGGTATTGCCTGGGTTAATTGTTTTGCTTAATTAATTAAGGTTTATAACTTGGTTTCATCTACCATTGACAATATTGACACAATGATTTTGTACATCACTGTCCCATTTCGATTGATTGGTTGACACCCCCCCCCCCCTAGTCCGGATCGTGTGGCATTGTCCAGCTTAGAGTATCGTGGCATTTGAGCTGACCAGTGTGTACGATGTGGTTAAAAGACAAGGAAAATGTCAGCGTGTGCTAACAGCGGCCCGCAATGCAGGGTTTTTAAAAAGTGCAGAAACACAACATATTTTATTTCTTTGTTTATTATTTTTAAACTACGTAAAATAGTAACTTATTCCATGAAGAAATAACAGTCCCATCAAAATCGTATCGGTATTCCCAAAATATTACTCCGTTACCTCAAAGTAGTATCCCGTTGCCTCAAAATATTACGACGTCCCATCACGTTTCTTTTAATTGTATTTATTTCCTTCCGTATAATGTATTTATCACCTGAAATGTCATTTCGTTCGCTCCAAATAACGTGTTTTTTTTTTGTTTTTTTTTGGGGGGGGGTTTGGGTTTTTTTTTAGGGAACAGAATTGTATAGCGACGGAACAATCTTGTATTTATAGTTCACGGGGAACACTAAATTCTTTTCACGAAGTTTTATTAACGGGTAACGATGTTTAATTTCAAGGAAACGAACTTTAATCTCGGAGTGGACGAAATGCTGATTTTTTTTATCTCCACCTGTCCAGTCAGGTGCTGTCTGTAACTATCAAACCGAACGGGAAACATGATAAAGCTATAAAGGTTCGGCCGAGGATAAAAGCAGCTGGCAGGGAAATCTCCTAACTCAGCACATTAAGGCCTAGAAGGAAATCGCGGCGGAATGGAAAAGACGCTCAACAGTGAACTGTTTATAAGGCGTACTGGTTGTTTCAAAAGTTACTAAACAGCACTTTGCTTTGTCGAACACAATTTTGAGGAGCGTCCCGCGTATTTTTGTTTTACACCGCAGCGAGGGGTTTTGTACTGTAACACTGTCAATTCCGTCTTGAGATAGGAGACTACGTCTAACCCTAACCCTAACCCTAACCCTTTCCCTAACCCTAACCCTAACCCTAACCCTAACCCTAACCCTGACCCTAAACCTAACCCTTAATAGGCATAAATGTTTGTAGTCTCATCTCGAGACAGGAATTGGCAGTATTACAGTACAAAACCCCTCGCAAAACAAATATATATATATGCGTCCCGCAAGCCCCAAAACAAACGAAACTACGGGGTATTTTGGTACACATAAGTGAGTTGCACTTGTTGGGGAAAACATTGTCAAGTTGTGAATCGTGCAACATTGCCAGGGAGTACCGGGTATTGTCGAAGACCCTGCACCTAAATATAAACCGTTGGTTTCAATGTCAGGACCGATGCCGAATAGTGTTTACGGAGGCTCTTCACATTAATGTGATCCGGATCCGTGGGTCTTTACGTAAGACCTGATAGCTTAACTTGACTCATGTTTATGCTATGAAGTCCTATAGATACCAAACAAAAAATCAAATTTACATCAAAGAGATTTAAAATAACACTAATTTATGCAAAACATTTTTTTCTTTTTTCTTTTCTTCAATACCCTAAGTTGTTACTGCTGATTCTCTCTTCGGTATCTATATATGTGAGAGCACCCATGCTGTCAATGTTATCACCCCACACTGCAGAAACTGTGATGTTAAAATTTACACCATAGGTTATGTCAAATATTCAATGCCGAAAAAGAATCAAAAGTTACACCATAGGATGTTAAAATAACACTAATTTCTGCCAACACAATTACATTGGTGATGTTTAAACACCTATGGTGTTAATTTCGATTCTCTATTGGGTGTATATTATGTGACACCACCCATGGTGTCAATTTTAACACCCCGGTACATATTTCTCAAAGTCAATCCCCTAGAGTATTCCAAAACAAACTCAAGTCCTTTCTCGTTCCACCCTAATTACTCCCATAGCCCTCTCCACATTCGATCATGTTCTACCCACCCCCCCTTTTGTTTTCAGTTTGCTCGTTATGATTTCCATTTTAAAGCATACAATGTGTTATTGTAGTTTTGGCAGTCCACTGTTGCTGTAGTAGAATGGTCTGTTCTCTCTGTTGTTTTACTGGTTGTTGTAATGTTTTTTTCAAAGATATCCACCACAAGCCCCTCTTTTGGATTCTGCCTCCACTGTAATTTCTTCAGTAAAATCAATATACTGTTTTCGTTTGTGTAGTGGAAATACATGTTACATTGAATTGAATTTCAGTTGAATAATGACATTCACAATCGTTACGTACAAACACATAGCTTAATCGTAACTATGCAGGAACTGCACCTTTGAACATAATCCTGGATCTTAAGAGTAGACCTGTTTTATCAATTGCATTTACGTAAGCATTGATGATTCGTGTATAGATCATGGTAACGTAAGACCGGATACCTCAATTGCATTTATAACCCCTGCGCAGTATCGTAACCCGGAGGCGTATTTTTTATTAAACCGCAGCGAGGGGTTTTGTACTGTAACACTGTCAATTCCGTCTTGAGATAGGAGACTACGTCTAACCCCAAACCCTAGCCCTAACCCTAACCTTAACCCTCACCCTCACCCTCACCCTAACCCTCACACTAACACAAACCCTAACCCTAACCCTAACCCTAAACCTTTATAGGAATAAATGTTTGTAGTCTCATATCAAGACAGGAATTGGCAGTATTACGGTACAAAATCCCTCGCTGCGGTGTAAAAAAATAAAATGATAATGCAACCCGGAGCGTTTATATACAACCTGATACCGAAATCGTAATTGAGTAAAATGTCTATAGGGACTGCACTTCGCTGTAACCCTGGGTCTAAACATAATTCCTTTGTCATACTAATCGTATTTACGTTCATGTATAGCTCGTGAAATGCCTTAATCCCGGGTATCGTGATTGCATGTGTGTAACCAATGCACACATAAATGGTACCTGGGAGTGTAGAGGTTCATATTGTGTTTGAAACAAAAACTTCGGAGCGCCAGGGCAGCCCGGACTGTCATACTCCGCAGGGAGCTGAGAAAGATTACAGTAATTGTATTGGCCCAATGACCATGGCACTAACGTAAAGCGCATTCAATTGATACGCTATTGTGAAATGCGCTATATAAGTATTGGTTATTATTAGTAGGCCGACATTGCAGTAGTAATAAATAACATTTAGAAGTAGGCCAATGATGATTACCAATTTTAGCAACAAGCTTCCAAACAACGTTGACAACTCGAATTCTAACCAATTCAACCATTCGCCTGAAACTGAAAACACGCTCGTGCATGGACGTTGCAACGATTCCATCAGAAACGTTTTATTGACAACACGACCTAATAAAAAGCCATTTTAACCAAATGGGCGTTTAGAGTGTTTATTTGGTAAGTTGATAATATGAACGGAAGTAATCATGCACAAAATCAATTGATAACTATGATTGCTATACCAGCATATTTACCGATACCTGACAGGGTTGCCAATTACAAACAGAGTCACCATGTAAATCCCATGGCCTTTGTGGTAGGCAACATACTATACTGGGCATATGGGAAATTTACATTTTGTTTCATGATTTCCTCAAGAGTTATAACAAATTTATACAGCCGAACAAGTTTTGAGATGTGCCCCCTTTCTTTATATCAATATCACCAGAGGGGCACATCTCTATAAAATATAAGATTGTGATGTTTTCTTCCATTTGGGCTTTTTACTTGTCCCTGCGAGTTGCACCCCCTTCAAATTAAACAAGCAGCCTAAGGGGAGCTCACGGAAGGCAGTTTCTGTTACGCGTATATAACATTGTTTGGTTGACACAATCCCTTTTCTGTTTATTTACAACCTGTCACTAGACTAGGATGACTCATAGCATTGAGCTTTGCAAGCTTGGCAGTGGTGAAACTCAAGGGGATTAGATCTGCACACAACACAATGGGCTTATACATTGTACACAAATGAATAAGCTTCGGCTGTCGGCCCGAGTTATCCAAAAATATGCCTGACCTGTACAGCGCTCAATGTTAAAGGTGACTTTAGAATGTCAAACTAGAGGGTTTCATTGTGGATTACATGTAGTTTCGGGGGAATTGGCCCCCCAAAAAATTCAGTAATTAAAAAAAGGAAAAAAAGTGCCTTCCGGAGTCTCCCCTTGTCTTCCCGCAGGTTTATCATGCCTGCAGGAAGTCCAGTCTGTGGCTCTTTTGATAATATTGTGATGTCACAGGTTGCATGGTCTATTTTGTACGCGGTCCATGTTATTCAATGTTCGTCAACACATTGGGAAGAATCTATCCTACATGTGAAAGCATCAATCCTTTTAGAGTACCTTTTTTGTCCTAATGGATGCCACCTGTTCGACTCTGACTTCGAAAATATAGTCTGCTTTTTGCTTTCTTGCTTTTTTCACTTCCTCTCACCTTCCTTAGTTTGTCGATATCAACACTTGAGGAACGCTTTTGCTTTTGAACTAGCTTTCCCGTTGCTCTAGGGCTTTGTCTTGTTTCGATTTTAAAGTTTCGTTGTCCCTTAGACTCCCTTTATATCACACTGTAAATAAGTGCTGTACTCTAGGTTTTTTGTTTCTTTCTATTTGGGGTTGAACAATGACAAAGTTACTTGGGCGGGATTTGAACAACCAACGACCTCCGGTTTTAACGTGTCGGCTTTCTACCAACTGAGCTATCTAACCCTATCTTGGCGGTCTCCCTATGTTGTCAATATCTTTGTTCGGGGGTGCCAGTCAGAAGCCATACAACTGTTAACTGCCGTGTAGCCAGGGATCACACCCAAGTTTACGATATAACCTGGGAAGCGGCAGCCAATGGATCACCTTAAGGGGATGCGACTATTTAGTTTGTAATTGATTTATATGAACTTTGATTGCATTTAATGCACACCTAAAAGAATGTCAATGTCAAATAATAATTCCGATACTTAGATAAAAACCAAACCTGAATTAGTTTAATTTAGTAATGTAGCGACATAGCTGTGTGAAAGCTTGTGGATAAATGTAAGGTTCCACGGAGACCAGTTTTATTCACCAAGAACCCGGCAAAATCGAAATTCAAACTTTGTGTCGTAGGGATAGGTCCGTCACTCATGGCAATTTACTCTGCAAAACTTCCGGATCAGAATTGACCGAGTTCCGAGTCCTATGATGCCTGGCCCATTTATGGGTCAGTGTGACCAGGAATTTGTGTCAAAATGACCCAGAAATGGGCAGCGGCGTAGCCGGAACATCTGACGTCACACTTCGGAGTCTCGTGAATAACGCCAGAAAGCGGCCTTGAGCAACTGGCATGATCCTGGTAGTTGCTACCATTACATTGTGTATAAACAACATTACATGCAAACCTGCGCACCTTGTCCAATGAAATCATTGGACATGTAAAACCAGTCCCTGTGGATAAAGACAGGGGACCAGTCTAGCAGCGGCGTAACTAGGGTAAAATTTCAGGGGGCACAAGGGGGTGCACCATTTTTTTTAAAGGGGGGGGGGGGCACTCCTGGCCAAGTTTCCGTTTGCCGTTTTCTTTTTAAAAACAAGCCCATGCCCGTAATCGAGGGGGGGGGGGGTCGGAGGGCCTCCTAAAACAAATAAACATAACAAATTAACTAAACAAATCAACTATAAGAAATAAAGAATACAAAAGTCTGCCAAAAAAAAATTAAAATAAAAATTCTGCATCTTAACCGTGCAACTAATAAATAACACGCTGAGCAAAAAGTTTGTTCAGTATGTTTATCATCGTGAAAAAAATAATAAACAAAAATGTAAAGAGAGGACGCAATGGGTGGCATACGCCGTCTGAGCATTGAGTTGTTTTCAGATAGTAACCAATATCATAGCGCAAAAATGGTTCACCAACTGGCTTGAACAGGGCGTTCTTTTTTACAAAATTTCCAACTTCTGAGAGGGGGCACATCCTCCTCCCACTCCCCCTGCGTCGCTACGTGACGGGCGGCGCTAACGCGCCGATGTACATTTTCTTTCATATTCGCTGAGCAAAAAGTTCAGTATGCTTATCATCGTTAAAAAATAATGTACACAGATGTACATAGAGGACGCACTGGGTGGCATACGCCGTCTGAGGATTAAATATGCAGAAATAATATCGATACAAAGCTGTAATTGGGTTGTTTTCAGAAAATAACCAATATCATAGCGCTAAAGAGTGTCACTCTAAGTAGTGTATATGTGTTGTTAAACACTCGTTAAAGTGTTTAAAGTGTATATTATACACTCTTTAGAGCGTTGTTATACACTCTAAAGAGTGTATTGAAGAGTGTATAGTATACACTTTAAAGTGTGATTGATATACAATCTTTAGAGTGTTGTTATACTCTAAATAGTGTATAATATATACACTCTTAAGAGTGTGTAATATACACTCTAAAAGCTCCCGTGTCGTAATAGTTACATGGTAGTTTTTCACCGAATGAACGATTTCGCAAAGTATTAAATTAAAGGCATCGTACACGTTTGGTAATTACTCAAAAATATATATTAGCATAAAAACTGACTTGGTAACGAGCAACAGAGAGCTGTTGATAGTATAAAACATTGTGAGAAACGACCCCCTCTGAAGTAACGTAGTTTTTGAGAAAGAGGTAATTTCTCACTAAAATAATAAAAACTTCTTGCAAGAAGTTTTTATTCCTATCTGAAAGCACAGACATTTGTACAACAATGGTGTTTTTTCTTTCGTCATTTTCTTGCAACTTCGATGACCAATTGAGCCCAAATTTTCACAGGCTTGTTATTTTATGCATATGTTGGGATACACCAAGAGAACACTGGTCTTTGACAATTACCAAACGTGTACGATGCCTTTAAGTCAACGAAAATGGAATAAAAATACTGTAAAATTATGTATTTATTGATACAGTATTAACCATGGATTGTTAAAAAGATGTTGGCCAACAAAGGAGCATATTGTTTACAGTCTAAATAGACAATTTTAAATATTGTCTCACTACACAACGCATACATTACACGTCTATCCCATACCAGCAACAGATTTGTAAAATGACCTCTCGCTGAAATAACTCAAGGATGACCCACAAGAAAGCGTATGCCCGAATAAAACTGACGTGTCTGTCATTAGTTTTGTTCGGCTTGATTCCAGTGGCGTGGAATCACTGAAGCATGAACGACGACAAATACATAAATATGTGATCGGATGAATGGACACTTAAAGTCATCGTACACGTTTGGTAATGACTTTGAAAATTTAGGCAATACAAAACTACTTGGTAAGAAGTACAGCAGCTTTGGATAGTATAATGAGAGACTTTTTTTCTGAGAAGGACTGCGGTTATGGAAAAATATATAACTTTTTAACCCCAAACTATTTTTAATAATGAGAAGCGTTACGGTAACGCTTCTCAGAGTGTGTATTCTAATGCAGATTATTCTTCCTGCGTGGACATAACCACTCCAGATTTTCGGCAATAATTCAAAAACGCTACCACCTTTTGAAATGAAATTTTCACAGGTTAGTTTTATGGTATATATCTACAACTATAGGATTGAAAAAAAACAAAAAAAACAATCGGCTCTAATTACCAAACGTGTACGATGCCTTTAAAGGCAGGGTATAATGTTAGTAAATGTTCTAGTCCAGTATCATCACTTCGTGTATCCCAACATATGCATAAAATAACAAACCTGTGAAAATTTTGGCTCAATTGGTCATCGAAGTGGCAAAAAAACAATGAAAGAAAAAACACCCTTGTTGCACAGAATTGTGTGCTTTCAGATGTCTGAGAAGGGCTTCACGCCCGAAGCCTTTCCCAGATTCAAATTGTTGGGTGAAAAATCACCTCTTCTCTAAAACTTCATTACTTCAAAGGGGGTCGTTTCTACAATGTTGTTAAGTATCAACATCTCTCCAGTGGTATTTACCAAGTGAATGACTGTTTATGGTAATTAATGTGTAGAATAATTACCAAAGGTATCCCCACCATTTGAAACAGAAGAAACAATGTAAATGAAATGAAAAGGAATGCATATACATTATACAAGTGATGGCGACATTTCTAAACAAATAAATATTTCAATTAACCAGTCAGTTTAAATAACCTAAAATGTCATTCCATTGTGTATTGATGTCACAGTTTCCAAAAATAATAATTTTATCAATTTCAGGTGTTTTCGATACATCGTATAGATAATTAAAGTTATGTATAATATTCGGTTTGCGGTAACACCATGTGTATATCTACTTTGCTTTATATATTTGTTCTTTGAGATTTTGTATTGCTATTTATTCTACTGCCGCGGAGTAGATTTCGGAATTCGGGAGACTATACTTAGTTCCGAAAAGAACTGTCATGCTTATTAACTACTACCTGGGCGGAAGGTAGGAATCAAAGTTATATAAACATGAATTTTAATATAAATTGCCACCAGGAACACGTTCACGGGGTTTTGACATTCCAAAATGTGCCGCAAAAACAAAATAAGCATGTCACAGATTGCCCGAGATTGCGGTACGCTTGTTCCGATCAACGTTTTCGTCTGAATGTACAAGGAAAACATGTCATACACATGTTAGATTTTCACGACAAAGGAAATTAAAGTGTGTGTTGATCAAACAGCCAACGCACGCCCTCTGAATAAGTTAAAATATATGTGGAGCTGTATGTTTTTACACGTACAGACAACGATTCTGCATTGGCTAATAGAGCTTGAGTCTTTTTAAGTACTCATTGTTACTATAGGTTAGCGGTATTTTGTATGTGGGCTTGATGTATAAATGTTGCAGGTACTGTTGTTGAATAAATGAAGATGGATAGCTGCTTCAACGCAAGATAAAAATAAAGAAAGAACAAAAGAAATGCACAAATAAATGAATCAATCAATCAATCAATATTAAATAAATATACAAATAAATCAAATATAACAAATACATACATAGCAAATCACGTGATGTTGTTTAGTACAAGGCAGAGAATTACATTGTAATGGATTTACACATTAAAGCTTCATTATTATTAGATATATTATTGCTTATTATTGACCATCCCCCTGACCTATCAACCCCCGGTCACCTCTTTATGTTTACGAAAGGTTCGACTATCACTAATAATAATGAATATTATACATAACTTTAATTATTTAAACGATTTATCGAAAACACCTGAAATTGATAAAATTAGTGATAGTCGAACCTTTCGTCATTACCAAACGTGTACGATAACTTTTCATTATTATTAGTGATAGTCGAACATTTCGTAAACATGAAGAAATGAGCGGGGGTTGATAGGTCAGGGGGAATGGTCCAATGCGCATGTGTGTACGTCAGCCAATCCAAGCGCATGTGGATGAGGTGCTGGAACCGAGCGAACTACGACACGGTAGTAAGACACTGAATCACACGACTGCGTCATGCTTTGACCGACTGTAACATCGCACACACACACCTCTTCCAGCAATAAGCTTTGTCATTAAAGGCACTGAACACGTTTGGAAATTGTCAAAGACCAGTGTTCTCATTTGGTGTATCCCAACATATGCATAAAATAACAAGCCTGTGAAAATTTGGGCTCAATTGGTCATCGAAGTTGCAAGAAAATGATTAATGAAAAAACACCCTTGTTGTACAAGGGAGTCGTTTCTTACAATGTGTTATAATATCAACAGCTCTATTTGTTTTGAGTCATTACCAAAACGTGTACGATACCTTTAATAGCGGCTAAACATATTAGTTTTCATATAAAAGCTCACTGCGTTAAAATCATCAAACCAATCCTCTGGATCACTATATTTCCCTCGGAAATACTGTCAACTTCAGGAAGGGGCTTTTGGGGCACCCGTTGCTGTATTTGAAGCACTTAAGATGAACATGGACGAAATCCAAAAATGGTATCACACCTTTTTGGTTTTGGTGGAATTTTCCCAGGTTGATTGTATGATGTGTTTATTGAAAACTAGAGGATTGAAATGAATTTACTCTTCTCCCAAAAAACCAACACCTTTAACCTTTGAATAGCACGACTCTATACTCAACATGCAGCGTTATGGCTGTCTGGCTATGCTCTTACCGCCTTATAATCAAATCCTGTAATTGAATCCAGTTGAACAAATACCTATTCCGACCTTTAATTCTCGAAGAATTGTTGTGCAACTTTGATATGATTTGATAAACGTGTACCCAATGTTACACATTTTTTTTCCCCGACGTCTCCATCATTTACAGGTGAAAACAAATAAGGAATTGCTCTGAAGATGCTCTTGAAAGATGAGGCTCACTGCGCAGGTGCAGGTAATCAGAGTCACTTGCTGGTGCGTGACCAACCACACGCGTGTCTATAGCAGGGCTGATATACAGCTGCACGATTTCCCCCGTGCTGGTTAATGAGCTTTTTTTTTTTTTTTTTTCCTCCCTGTCTCTCGCCATCCAGGACCCGTATCTACTGAAGATTCCCCGCGTTATAAATCCGTTTTGCAGGGGTTATAAGTGCGCACAATACTGATTGAGTCTGCAATGGATAATAGCTCTTTACCGCAGTGGGACGACTACAGCAGTATGAACGAGTCCTTCCAGTCGAGTTTGGAGTCGTACGACTCGTACGATTACCACTACGGGGTGTTACTGCCGAATTTAACGGACGGTGAATGCTACATGGTTCGTGTGGTTAACGCGACGGAAGAGAACATTGGGAATTTCGTGTACACCACGGTCCAGCGGGTGATCCTGCTCGCAGTCCTGCCTGTCTTCATGGTGCTGGGGATCGTAGATAATCTTGCCTTTGTGTACGTGGTCGTCAAAATCCCAGATATGAACACCATCACCAATACGTACCTGATGAACTTGGCCGTTGCGGACGTGATCTACCTGACCTTCTCGGTCGGGGAAAAGCTGGTAAAGTACATCGTCTCCCCGGTGTCTGATGACGATAAGGTGCTGGGGTTAGCTGGGTGCATCGGGGTCTACATCATCACGGACCTGGCCTATTTTGCCGGACTTTTCTTTGTGACGCTCGTCTCCATCGACCGTTTTATGGCAGTCCACCACCCCATGTCGGGAGGTAAAAAGGGCCGTAGGAACACCCATTTAAAGATCATCTGGGGCACTTGGATCTTTGCGAGCATCCTGTCGGCTGCGATGTCCCCTGCTTACGCAGCCCTCGAGGAGTACTGCATTCTGTGGCCGAAGGGGGAGCCTTACGACAGTTGGTCTCACGTGGCGGCAGAATGTGTCAGCGTCAGCGACTGGTCCAAGCCCGTCACGCAGGGTCTACAAACACTCCCTTTCTTCGCCTCATTCATCACCAATGTAATTCTCTACATCTTCATCATCAGGGGACTAGACCAGTCAATCGAGAGATTAAGGAAGCACGGCCTGATGAAGGAGAAGGATATTGACGTCCGCAACCAAATTGCCCGAATGCTGATTGTCAATGGGATGGTATTTTTTTGTTGCCTGGCGCCCTTTGAGCTTGTATCTCTCTTTTCAATGGTTGATACCCTAAGCAACAGTTCCACCTACATTCTCTCTATGGAGACAGAGTTAATACTGAATCACATCGGACGGGTGCTCGCTTACTTCAACTCGGCAGTAAATCCTCTGATTTACACGGCCATGAGCAGCCGTTACCGTAAGGCTTTTAAGCAAGCCTTCTTACCCCAGAAGAGGCGTGGGTTTTTTCGCGGGGTACGGACGTCATTTAACCATACGATATCGCACACGACGGAGACGCACGTAGACGAGACGCAAACGGAATCAAAATTCTGACAAAGACAACATAATACGACGTTAAAATGACGGCTTTTAGAGGTGGGCGGCAACCGCGAATGGATAGCACTGAACCAATTATGTTTGTGTACTCCATGTTTTCAATTTGTTGTGTAAAACACCGTGTAAGCACTTCACGTTAAATCATAACAGCAACTTTGATCGTTATGTTGATGGCAAGGTAACTAAAAGGGTCTGTATACGTTTGGTAATGACTCTGAACATTAATGGCAACAAAAACTTACTGGGTAAGAGGTACAGCAGCTTGGAATAGTATCATGCATTTTGAGAAACTGTTAACTTCGAAGTACTGCGGTTATGGAAAAACATATCACTTTTTATCTCCCAAAACATTGAATCTGAGAAGTGTTACTGCAGTAACGTTTCTCAGATTGTGTATTCCAATTGCAGATTATTCTTCCTGCGTGGACATAACCGCTCCAGGTTTTCGGCAATATCTCAATAAACGCTACCACCTTTTGAAACTAAATTTTCACAGGTAAGTTTAATGGTATATATCTACAACTAAACAAGATTAAATAAAACAAACAGTAGGTTCCAATTACCAAACGTATACAATCCCTTTACGGGTCATGTCACGCTACAGGCAATTTACGGGCAACCATTTCCAGGCAATCTCGAAATAGAAAACCATTCATATTTTCATTTGATATAACTTTGTTGGGAATAAGTAAGACAGTGTAAGAAAAATACACTATTGTTCCACCGAAGTGTTCACTTTGCATGCAGTGCAGTTTAATAGTTGCCTCCAAGTTGCCTGTAAAGGTTACCCTTGCTGTGTGACAAAACCTTAATGGTTAAGGATGAACAATTTAAAAAATTGTAATATTTTCTTCATTATAAATGACACTTTCAAAATCGATGTCACTCGCTCGTTTTTGGCTGATGAAAATACTTGATGTATTGTTGGGGTTTTCGTTGCCACAAACTGGCAAATTATGTATTTCTTGCCTCCCTCGCTCGTTTATTTCGATGAGGAAATGATGTTCGAAACCAGTACTTGCTTCAGACTTGAATGTTCCCAAATTGGTTAAAGGAGCACATCGCTTCTAATTTCGTAACATTGTGGTATTAGGAATGACTCCCTTTATATGCATAAAGCGTTGTTCATGCATTAAAATACCATACAATGTGATGTATTTAGTGTATTTAGTGAGAATTGATTAAAAATAACCCTTAAAGTTGCCTCTTGAAATACAACCATCGGTATATACGGTCCGCCTTTTTGTGGAGTCAAACATTTGGTTCTACAAAATTGCGGACCGTGTTCTGTCATGAAATTACATAGAAATCAAACATTTTGAGGTATAATTATGTGAATCGTTATATTTTACTGGTAATTAGTTCTTTCCAACCATATACATTTTAAAATAAAAACATTTTATAGCCGAAAGCGCCCAATCCGAAGGCAACGTGCCCCTTCAAATTAAAGAAAAATATATATTTTGGACCACTTTATTTACCTGTAAGGTGCTTGCATCGATGCTCAAACAGTCAAACCGCATGGATTCACCGTCATTATTTTGTACTATTTTTATTTCATTTTTTTAAAAGAGTTTTACATTCAATTGATTGCATTTGTAAAGGTATTATACGGGATTGGTAGAGCTGGAAAAATAGTCGCAGACAATGTTCATGGCTTGTGTGATTAACCATTAACATAAACAATAACAAACCTGTGAACATTCTGGCTTAATCCATTGTGCGAATCGGAAGAACAAATTGAAAAACCATGCACAATTTTCCAGCATGTAAACACGTTGTCCTTAATCCGAAATCAAAGGGTTTTTGGGGGCGTTTTTAGTTTTGTTTTTTAGATACACTTTTCTCGAACTTCACCTCAGAAGTAAATATTTCACAGACATTTTTTTTTGTTCTGTAGTATGAACTTCATAATCAGTAAGCTTTCAGACTAAAATTAAACATTGATTTTTGTTATCCTACCAATCCTGTATAATACCTTTACAATAATATTGTTAAATGTTAGGGTCGTGTCAAAAGGGGACATTTTTTGTGACATGATGTATGCAACCAATAGCACTGCACGTAACATGGACCCTTCGGTAGAGCAGTGAATATAACTTTATTTATTAATTAACAGTGTTTTACAATCACCCCATAAAAGGGGGAACAAAACGAGAAAAAATAAGAATAACAATAAAATAATAACAATGTTGTTGCCTCGGGAGACTCGGCTGATGCTTCGTCCAACATGTTTAGATCGAACCAATGGCAGTCACGACAATCGGACAGGGCATTAAGTGTGACTGGAGAGTGAAGCCAAATTGATTATCTGTTGTTCCCCTGCCTGATATTTAGCCTATGGAAAACAACTATACAGAAAGGATCCTGTAATGTGTACCTTCCAAAAGCTAACGAACATGTAGTGATACTTGCACTCCTTATCTCATTGTTTGAAAAACATGGGTGTGTTCCTTTCCACTTAATTTGATTAAAATATATATTATACAGTTGATATTTTGAAGAGTAAATCCATTCCTATATTCCAAAAATGTCCGGGTCAGAATTGACCCATATTAGGGGGCATGACCCCTTTTGGGGTCAGGCTGACCCGACAAATGAGTTTTTAAAAAATGGGATTTGGGGGATTTTGACCAAGATTCTGCGTTAGTGTGACCATTTATGAGTCATTGTGACAAAGATTCCGAGTCATAATCACTCCGAAATGCGTCAGGCATCACGTGGCCCGGTTCAGGGTCAATTTTGACCCAGGAGATTTTAGAGAGTACCCATGTTAAACAAAACAAAATTCAAAACAACCAGCATTTAGGAATCTTATCAAATTAACACTTAAAAAGTGTTTATAATTTGTATATTTTTTGTTTGCAGGTATAGCCTAACAGTTGTTTTGGTTTTTTTGTACAAACCGAAATAAGATTCGGTTGGTGGTGGAACTGTGTTTCTCGCATTATTTCAAACGGATATCTTTCTGGGAACAATTTTGCTAATAACCGCCCAAAACCAGCTCAAAACCGCCCAAAACAAAAAAGGAAACATTATAAATGTACTACACTGCGAGGGAGTGGATATGAAAGAGAAGAAATGTTTTACAGGAGGAAAGCGAACTCACGAAGTGTATAATGATTTCTGTTAGATGTATAAAAACATGTTTATATTTGTAAAAAGATATTTATGTATTTATATACTTGTTCAAGTGTATTATTTCCAAATATCGGGGACTTTTATCTGTCAGTATTGCAAAAAGCAAAATCACAATAGTTGTAAAAACAAATATATATTAATAATACAAATGTTCAAGATTAAAACAAACTTGTGTCGGCTGATTAAAAGTGAAAACGCTTCTGATAAATCAAGAAGGAATTAAAACGAGGTAAACAAAGTTAGTTTTAGTCAAAATGATGTTGTCCTTTTATAGTTTCTGACGATGCACGTACATTTCAGTATGATTTTGTTGTGGCCTAACATTATTAATGGTCAGACTGGAACTAGATTTGTTTTCTGTCAATAATTACCAATCGGACCCTTCAAGGGACAATAACATATGTCAGGTAAACAAAATACATAAATCAGGTAAACAAAAACATTACATTTCATTTCAAAGAAACAGAATGCCCCCTTTTTTTCTTTCTTGTTATCTCTTTATATTATGAATTTTTGGTTGTTGAACAAAGACAAAATTACTAGAGCGGTACTTGAACCTGCAAACACAGATTAACGTGCCGGCACTCTGTAAAGCGCTTTGTTGGCGGTCTCTCTATTTTATCAATAATATATTCCTATTTTTTTTCTATACTTGCTCTCCAGGTCTACATATCCGTTTCAATGCTCCGTACAAATCTGTACTTTGTTTTTATAGACAAGGGAAGAAGACGAAAAAGAAGAACATTGTCGACAGAAAAAACATCAAGATCTGCAATGATTTTGATGATTGTTAGTTTTTGAAACTATTAGTAAAACATAATATTTACATGCGCAGTTTGTCAAAATGTTTGCCCAAACTAGAAGTCGTCACATGTAAATTAATACATTGTAATACTAATTTCAAGGCTAACAAACATCGGTATCATCACAAATCTTGATCGATCCACCATTTCATTTGTTCTGCACCTGTGCTTAAATTGAAGAAACATACTGCCCAGCAAAAATTGATGAAGCATACTGTCAGCAATGATCATGGCTTTGGTTTTTTTAAAAATGTAGTTTTGAACTTGACTAAAAATATATTGTATCAAGCCCCCAAAAATAATCCTCTTGAGAAAACAAACAAATAATTACACGCGTAACATGGAATTTTAATTGGTTGTGACGGTGTGTCCGCTGATTTTACATCAGTTAACGGATTTACGCAATATTTTGGCAGGAAAAGCTTTCTGATGTAAGGCCTCAGGCCTGTTAGGTTTTCCCGGTAAAGAAGTTAACGGGACGAGGGGAATTTGATACCCGCATTGTGTCTCTTCAGTCCCCGCAAGGCCACCGAACGGTCAGGGACGCGTAGTCGGCGTTTACTGCTGGTTCCAGGTGATGATGCCTTTTCCTTGCGTTCACACGGAGAAAAGTGTCCAGTTCGTCACCGTTCATATCCAATGGATAAGTTATCTGCCTAGAGTAAATTGTTTGTAACAAAAGCAATATGCAGGATGTTTGCACAAATTGAAGGATTGAAATATATAATCGGGGCCAGTGTTTTACTTCTGTTTAATTACAAACCCATACTTATAATCTAGAGCTACTTGCTCGGACAATATTGAACAAGACTTATCCACTCCTATCTGTTTTGCATCTTGCCAATCAAAAATATCTTTCTCCAGTCTAATATCGTCCCTCAGCTGGGCCCAATGTCACGGCTCTGGTTACCGCCGAATTGTGCGCTTACGATCTCCAGTCTCCGCTTGCTGTGTAAGCGCCAAATTTCTGCGCCAGCTGTGTAAGCAAATGCCTAGTAACGTTGAGTAAGCACGCGCACAAGCAAAAATTCCCTGCTAAACCGTAAAATACGCTTGACTTAAGCGCGGAATTCCCTGCTTCCGTAAGCGCACATTATTTGCTTACGGTAAGTAGAGCCATGAAATTGGGCACTGGTCAACACTTGTATGGCTTTGTATGGCCGTATATCCGAATTAGCAGCTACGGCTACGGCTACGACAGTTTCTGTTGTTGAAGACGCCCTATGCTTAAACGCATTGACGAGGCGATCCAGCCGTATAGCTGCCAATTCGGAAAATATCGGTCTGCCTTGTTTTCTCTTTCCTCGTGTGATGGTTCCCATATCAACAAATTTAAGCCATTTCATCGTTTTTTTAAATTATATTTCAACAAACTCACACATCAGGTTTTTCTTCACTAAACCATAGCTTTGTGCAAAACTGCAAAACTAAAGAAACCAAGAAATGTTACGTTGATTTGTAAAGTCAGCAATTACCATAAAATTACCATAACATTAACAGTTAACGTGTTTTGGGGGTTTTTTTTTTTTGGTTTTTTTTTGCATTTTTGGATTAAAACTTAAATATAACACTCAATACAATAACCGGTTTTAATAGCGACATCAGCCAGCACATAATAAAACACCGAATACCGAAAGTGTGGTTTTATATTGTTTTTATAATATAAACATAAATAGGCAAAACAATTGTTTATCTGTACCCGCAAATGTAAAATATGTTTGAACCCATGCTAAACAACCGTAATATTGACGTGAGTGCTTAATAATAATAATACCATCACTTACAAACCGCCCTAATCATGCAGGCATGATCTAAAGCGCTGAACAATGGAACGAGTCAACAACTAAACAGGTACAATTGTATTGACAAATTAAAATAAATTAAGAAACTGAATTATAGCAAGTAATGCTGCGTGTTATTTCGGTTACGAATTACGAATTCGAAGGATGGCTAATTTTATGTGGTACTTCGTGTCAGTGGCGTAACCAGACAGTTGTATTTGAGTTTTGTTCGGGGGGGGGGGCAAGCGGGGTAAGGACACAATGTATCGAACCTTTCATTTGTGTATTTTGTTCGATTTAATTTCGAAGACGGGGGCAAGAGGGGGCTGGACGCGAGAGGGGTTCAGAGCGAGGGTTGGGGGCGCTCACACGCTATTTCCTCGGCTTTGACGGTATTTCAGACTGGTTTCTCTGACGGGTTGATATTGATTTAAACTTTATAATCAGTGAGCTTTCAGATTGAAACTATTTTGTTTTCCCCTGCAGCCACGAATTTGCACACAGCTCAATGGAGGAAAACATTAAATCTGATGTTTTATGGAGATTGCACGGGCTGATCTATATAAAGTTCTAATGTGAAGAAATGGGTCACATCTCAAAACTTGTGCAGCTGTTATAACTCTTGAATGTTTTAAACGCCTTTCCTAGCCCAAAGAACCCAAATCCGAAGAAAATGTGTTCCTTCAAATCGCATACAATTTGCATAGTGAGTCAACGATCACCTTGCACTCGTCCTTGGCCGTCAGTACTCGTGTGAAAATTAACACGAATTAATTATTCAGTGGAATATTTCTGATTTCCTGATTGGATCGTAAATAACGGAAGTAATAATTTGTCAGCGGCCGAACGAAAGGTCTCATATGTTGTGTTTGCGATTGAATGTACGGATGGGTTTTGTTCAATTCCGTTTCTATTCAGATCTCGCAACACAAACTGGTATGAGCTGGGGATTCCTCGGGTAATTGGGATATATAATTCAGTGAAACAAGCTGAAAACGAACATATATGTTTTGTCATTGTTTTAATTGTTTGTCCGTATCATTTTGATTTTGATTGGGACAATCGAAGCAAGACATTTTTTAGACGTGACATTTTCCGTGGTGGGGTGGGGGGGGTACGATCTGTATAATCATTAAGCTTTCATTATACATGAACTAATAACTGAGTAATACCTCCGATGATTACTAATCCTTTTAATTTATTTTCTATAGGGATCGAACAGAAGCAGCAAATCAGTTATTACCACCATAATTCCACATGTTGTTGTCAATAATAATTTTGTAAAGGTAATTATACAGGATTGGTAAGAATAAACAAAACATTTGATTGTAGTCTGAAAGCTTACTGATTATGAAGTTCATACCGGAACCAATAATTTGTATGTTTTGGGGGTTTTTTTATGGGGGGGGGTGGTGTAGGGTTTTTTTCTCTTAGAAATTAAGTCATTTCGAGAAAACTGTATCTGAAAACCTTTTAAAAAAATTATATATATATATAATATATATATGATTTTGGGTTGAACCAACGACCTCCGGTTTAACGTGCCGGCGCTCTACCAACTGAGCTATCTAGCCCTATGTTGGCGGTCTCCCTATTTTGTCAATATCTTTGTTCGGGGGGTGCACGGGGGGGGGTGCCATTATTTGATATCTTATATAATATATATATATATATATATATTAAAGACCGCAACCAGCTGTTTTTGGCTGTTACAGCCAAGGACCATGTTTACATAATGACATGCTGACAATTAAGCATGATTTTTCACCTTTTCTCCTGACTCACACAAGGGATTAATCAAAAAAATCACAGGGAGGTTTGTTATTTTATGTTTACACAAAATATGAACACTGTCCACGACTATTTTTGTCAGATCTACCAGTATAATACCTTTGAGAGACTAAATGTTTTAATCGCAATATTTGTTTTGGACAGGAAATGTGTACCTAATGGAAAAACATCGGCCCCAACTTGATGGAAAGAGAGATGGACGTTCAATCTTTCTACCAGATGCTGAAATGACTGTTTTTGTTTGGTTATTTTTGACAACTGCAAGAAACATTTCTCTTTCTGTACACATATTCTGCATATAGAGGAGAACGACTGTATATAAAAACAGGCATAATGTTGTCTCCTTCTGTGAGAGACAGTCTGAGTTGTGATTCCCGCATTGAAGATGACACGCTTGATCCCAAACCTGTATACAAACGGCGCCTGTGTTTTATTTGGTTTTAGCCGTACGTGTGTAAGACACTGTATACTCAGTACTTTCCCGAGTCGTGTTAAAAAACATTTTAAAAAAATAAAAAAAGGCATATTACTCGTGTGGAATTCGAAACCCACGACCTTTGCCCAGTGGCGTAACTAAGGGGGGCACGGGGGGAGGGGGGGGGTGTCCCCCAACTGATGTCCGTGCCCCCCGGGGTGCCCCCCCCCCGTTTGAAATCTGGAATTTTGTGATTGGAAATTTCCAGAGTAAAGTGTTACATTTTATACGCTTGGATGAGATAATTTCGATGTTTTTAAAACTATTTTTCCATTTACATGCAGAATCTTGATGAAAAAGGGGCTTGTTCAGGCCCGTTACCGGGATTTTTTTAATTTGTATTCTTTTATTTTTAAACAAAATTTCGGGGGGGGGGGCGAATATGAAAGAAAATGTACATCGGCGCGTTAGCACCTGTGTAGCGACGCAGGAGGAGGAGGTGGGGAGGAGGATGTGCCCCCCTCATAAGTTCGAAATTTTGTAAAAAAAGAATGCCCAATTCAAGCCATTTGGTGCACCATTTTTGCGCTATGATATTGGTTATTGTATCTGAAAACAACTCACTTACAGCTTTGTATCAATATTATTTCTGCATATTTAATGCTCAGACTGCGTATGCCACCCATTGCGTCCTCTATTTACATATTGTATATTATTTCATGTTATAAATGTCATAATTTAACGACAATAAGTCACAGCTACGATGCAGACTTGTTTAATTAAATATTAGTTTTTGCAGACTTTTGTATTCTTTTCTTTTGTTATAGTTTGTTTTATTTGTTATTATTATTTTATATTTTTATTTTTTTGGGGCGTCCGACCCCCCCCCCCCCCGAATACGGCATGGGCTTGTTTTAAGAAGAAGAACAAAAACGGAAACTTGGCCAGAAGTGCCCCCCGAGAAAAAATTGTGCACCCCCTTGTGCCCCCTGAAATTTTACCCTAGTTACGCCGCTGCCTTTGCCATTCTAGAGTGGATGTCTTACCAACTAGACCACCGAGATTGCCCGGTAGCTAGAGGCAGTTCGAATCCTACATTTTAGCAGCAGGGACCGCGACAATTAAATATAAACTTGCATCGGGGTTAAAGAATATTATATTTGGTTTCACCCGTACACCGATGTGTGTAAAGCACTGTATACTCGGTACTTTCCCGAGTCATGTGAACAAAACAAAATGCCTGTGATTTTGTTCACAGGATTCGGGAAAGTACTGAGTATATACAGTGCTTTACACACATCAGTGTACGGGTAAAACCAAATATAATATTGTTTATTCCCGATGCAATTTTAACATATATTAAAGGCACCTGTGTTGTTCATCAACATAAATTCTTTCGAAAACGGAACCATTTATGAAAGAAAACTAAATTATATCACTGGTTTCCGGAAGAGTAAATTAACACCAAAACTGCATTCCTCTCAATTAACGCACCATACCAAATGAAACAAGATGATTAATATGAACAACGAAGAACGGTTTATCCTTTGTCGAATATTTGGTGCACGTTCCTATCGGCCTTACCTTAGACTGCGGATTTTTCTTGAAGAAAAAACAAAAAACAAACAAACAAAATATTGCACAATATAGTGCAGAATATTTTGCACATTATTACACATTTACCAATTGTATACCAAATCTTTGAACACAAATCAAGTTGTGATGGGACTGCCTTTTAATATTGTGTTACACGCAGCTAAAAACTGATATCGTATAGTTGATCTTATTTGCTATATGGTTCTAAGGTCCTGGATTCTTCTTCTTACTAATTTTTAAATATAGTCCTAACATTTTATTAAATTTATCAATTTGTTTTACATTATTCTGAAATAAATATTATCCACATTGCTTTAAAATACACCATAATCATAAACAACCTAATTTACTGTACATGTTTTGCAGTTAATTTTAGTATCTCCTCGCGTATTGTTATCTAGTATTTATTCCATTTTGTGTTGTGTACCACTCTTTTTTAAAGGTTTTGTACACTTTTGGTAACAGCTCAAATTCAGTGTCCAAATTTTGTGTGGTTAAACATATGCATGAACAAACGAACCTGTGAAAGTTTGAGGCCAATAAATTGGTCATCGATGTCACGAGAAAATAGTGAAAATGGACCTAAAGTGTTTTCTTTTTTTTTCAAACATTGAGTTTTTATCGCGCGTGATAAAAATTATTGTTTTACTCATTTCTCAGAAACGATATCATTTTAGGCAAAATTATTTTAAGAAACCCTTTCTACCATTACTTACTTTAAATCATGTAAGTTATGTGTGAATCTGTGAACATTTGTCTTTTTAGATCTTACCAATAGTGTACAGGGTCTGTTTTAAGTTAAAGGGTGGAAAGTATTAACAAAAAATAGATACATAATAATGCGTCACCGGTCACCCCTTTAAGTTACACGGTTCGGTATCCTTTTTCAATTTTAGAATACTGTATAATCGATTGACGCTGAAGGTTGATTTATGCTTTCTTTTTGGGAATCAAATTTCTTGTGGCAAACAAATTTGCTTAACGAAAGATGTTTCGTTTTGAAACCTCGACGATGTGAATGTAATTATCTTTCGCTGATAATACAAATGACCTGCCACTCTTTTCAGCTGCATTCCTCGGCAGCCTGTTTTAAATCACTCTGTAATACTGTGCTATCGATTGACTTGAAGGTTGAGTTATCCTTTCTTTTGAGGAATTATTTATTTCCGAAAACAAGTGTGGCCAATGATTTGTCTTACAGATATTAAAGTGCGCAGTTATTTACCAAGACGATATTGAAACCGAAACGAAAAGGCAATCGTAATCGCGCAGGAAGTTTGACGAGATCGTGTTCCAAAAACATTACGCAAAACGAGTGGCTCTTCCCAGTTTATGGTGACATTTATTAGCTTACACTTTATTGCGAATTGATCAAACTTCCAACCTCATGGCGTGAACTTATATTTCAGTAACTCAATTTGGAGGGGATAATTGGGCGGCGAGACGGCGCTTTTAACGGCAGACCATTTGCCCATCTCGTTATGCCGTATCAGATATATGACTTCAAATTAACCGCTGCATTTACGTATCAGCGTTAACAATCAATTCGGATTTGGTCTGACGAAATTGAAACGCGGTTATGTGAGAATATTTTCCTGTGCACTCTAAAAAAAAAACATGAACAGGGCTAATGAATTCTTCACGGTAGCTCATGTTCCAATGCATTTTGTGTGTGTCAATCCATTGATGGTTCACTTCTCATTAAAGAAATGAAGAAAAAATGGAAAAAATTAATAGGAACGCGGATCGAATTTCAAATTAGATCGTCGTATGTCTGTACCAAGTCATTCGTTGCTCTTAAACCGTCTGAAGTAAGTTATTCATTGCTCCTAACTATGGGGTTATTACGTGTCAATGACTCTGGAAGAACTCTTACCAAAGTACCCTATTCAATTGTGGCATTAAGGTCTGAAAGTACAAACATTCCGAGAGTAATGTTTTTGAATTTGAAATTAAGACCGCGAAATGTGATGTACTCTTTGTTGGGGTCGTTGTAGAGCCTTCGGCGAATCCCACTCATTTCAGGCTCTGGAAAACAGATGATTGCTTTCTTGATAATTAGAACGGATTCCATAGTCAATAAAATAATATTAATAGTAATAATAATAATATACACAGAAATGTCCACCATCTGACCATGTGGTCTATATCCGCGGCAGGGAATTTTACATTATTATTTATTTCGTTGGAAGAAATATTGAAAATAATCTAACTGTAATAGTCGTCGTCGTCGTCGTCGTCGTTTTATTGTTTTCTTCGTTTTCTGTTTTCTTTCTTTTTCATTTCCTTTGTTATCTTGTTGGAAACATTCCCACCCAGACTACATATTAGTGTCATTCTCAAAACCGATTATTACTTTCTTTTTTTCTGAAGAAAAACAATATGTACCCCCCCCCCGTCATTGATGTGACTAGTTTCGGTTTACCTTTTCAGAGACGAGATCAAAACAGAAAGGTATTTTTGAAGTGAATGACCATTGTGATAACCAATGGATTTGTTTCTGCTGGTTTCTCTGTAATCCATTAATTTCATGTCTGATCGACAAATCACAGTTTTCACGTATTCGCATTACGTAGAATGAAAATAATGCGCAACAATTGAGCAATAACGCAAATACAACATTGTGGTTCTAACATACACTGTGTGTCACTTGTAATTATTATCGAGCCACAACAACCGTTCAAAATCTCAACGGTAAATAATAAAACAATCAATTCAAAGAAAACTAAGTCAGGATATTTAAACTTGAAACAGATCAAGCATTGGCTATAAATCAATCACTGTTTTTGTTTGCATTTGCATTCGAAAAACAAAACAAAAATACGAAACAAAAATAGTTTAAAAGTCTAGAGATTGTTGTCCTACAGAAAGCCTTTGGCCAAGACTTGGATTTAATCAGAAGCCAATGATAGACTAGCGAAAGTCTCTGCTTGTGTCATATGATAACACCCACCACTTAAGTGCACATGATGACCAGGTCAGAACTGGAGATTTATATAGTCATAGTGAAAGTGATCATAATAATCTGAATGCAATGTGAGAAGTGCAGACATTATTCCCGAGTGGGTGAATAATATTAGTGACGCTACAAGTCATCAGAAGGTTATCACAAGTCACTGTTTTCTTGTCAAAACTTTTTGAAATATTTGTCATTCTTGCAAGTGGTGAAGTTAATATAATTGCTCAACTGATGCACAATAATGAAACTGTTGCGATACCCGCTGCCAGTTACAGGATTCGAACCGGCATCTCGCCATCTGGCACACACGATGGTCTGGCGGTTAAAACCTTTAAGTGAGCACTGGTAACACTGAATCATTCATGTCACTGTTTTATTCAAAGTGCAATGCCCTGGGGAGTCAACGTCCTTAATATCCTAGACTGGACCATTCCACATCTCTAAGAGGGGGATCAGGTCCCAGAGTGGTGTATTTTTTTTTAAAGGGGCTAACAAATATTCTCACTCGTATACTTTGTGCTAAAGACTTACCCATATCTAACCCTCTGATAAAGTGGAACCATTTGTACGTTGTGGCATGCTTTTAGACGTCTCGCTGACAGCTTGTGTTAGGTAATGAGGGTTCACCCCCACCCCCCTCACCCCCGCCAACCAAACTTGTCGGCTTACTTGGGAGCCAGTAACTAGTGGAACCTTACTGCATTTGTCGAAATTCCAAGGGGTACTCCCTGACCTAAGGGTTTAAAGGCACTGAAACGTTTGGAAATTGTCAAAGACCAGTGTTTTCACTATACGTATCCCAACATATGCATAAAATAACAAGCCTGTGAAAATTTGGGCTCAATTGGTCATCGAAGTTGCAAGAAAATGATGAAAGAAAAAAACACCCTTGTTGTACAAATTTGTGTGCTTTCAGATAGAAATAAAAACTTCTTGCAAGAAGGTTTTATTATTTTAGTGAGAAATTACCTCTTTCTCATAAACTACGTTACTTCAGAGGTAGTCGTTTCCTACAATGTGTTATACTATCAACAGCTCTCCGTTGCTTGTTACCAAGTAAGTTTTTATGCTAATATTTGTTTTGAGTAATTAGCAAACGTGTACCTTTAAGGTATATATGCTCTACAATGCGGAAGTCGTGGGTTATAAATCCGGTCCGAGTAGGTATTCGTGTGGAGGTTTTTTCCCTGCACGACTCTGGAAATGTATTACGTCGATGTAGAGTGAAACAATGATAAAGAATATTATAATAAAAGTGGGTATGACATTTGAACGTCGCTGTGTTTGTTTTGGGTTTTTTGGCTCAATAATTGCTGTAACTAAATTTTGTTCCCATGTTACTTTTTCTTGATTCCTTGATAATGCAATATCTTGTGAGGAACTTAAATGTCCTTATCTTTTTGTGATGAATTGTTTGTATCATTAAATAAGATAAGTGATTGTGATATTTATATTTCTATGTGTTCTGGTAATTTGAACCAAGTATCCTTAAACAATGCAGTGCATTGTTACCCGTACACTACATAACTGAGGTGTCATAACAGAAACCAAAAAAGAATCAAATTTACACTATAGGGTGTAAAAATAACACCAATTTCTGCCAACACAAATTACATTGCTGTTAGTTTATACCCCATGGTGCTAATGTTGATTCTCTCTTGGCTATATTTATGTGACAACACCCATGGTGTTAATTTGAACACCCTAGTTTTTGCAGTGTAAGCCAGACAGGTATACCAGGGGAAAGAGTGCTGAGACGAGAATGTTCAGGTTAAGTTACTGGAGGGGAAATCCCCAAATATGGACCGATGGGGATTGCTAATTCTTGGCTCACCCAACAATCCTGTTAAGCAAACAATTTTGCTTACCACAATAAGTGAAAATGGGCCGAGTGGGATTTATTTAATGTGTTACTGTAGCCGCCCCATGGCGGAATGACAACCCCGTTCTCCTTAAAAACTAACCACTTAATAACTCATCCACGCCTTTGACCGGGAGGTATATGTCAGGGAGACTTTGGGTTTATCGCACGATCTAGAAAACAATTAAACAAAACGACAGAAGATTAACACAAAAATATGACCGGATTTTGTGACCCAGTTGGATAGGCAACAACTCTTTCCAGACTGACCCAGACAAATCTCAAAATACCAGTCTAGATGTCTGGCTGTTAATGCTAAAGTATCCCCAAAATTGTGATGAAATTATAATCTGTCCTAATGTCTTGTTGGCGTCACTATAGCAATATCTTCGATTCAATGTGTCTTTGCTCGGTGATTCGGACTCCCCCTTGTTCATTGGCTAAACCCATTAGCATTGACATTGGCTCGCTGACATTGACATTGTACAGTCGAATGTAATAACAAGATTTCTACAAGAATGAGACACAGGAATTACAGAATCATCAATCTTGAAAGATTACATTGATCTTATCTAATTGAATCTTTGAACCAAATAAAAGAACCTCAGACTTTTCACAATTCAATTTAGGAGAGTTTATACTCAACCAGCTATACAATTATCCTCCACACAAGATTAAAGATTTTGAATGGTACCTAGTTCCTGACTTTGATTTGATGGAAAAGATACGTATAACTGAATGTCATCTGCGTATTAGCAATGACATTTGACAGAGTGACGTTGAAGAATAATTGTTAGACCGCTGAGATATGTGGAAAACATTGTAGGGCCACCGACAGATCCTTGCGGAACACCGCAAGTTACATAGAATCAGATTTACAATCATTAATACATACAGTCTGAGAACGATTATTTATATAGGACTCAAACCATTGATATGCCAGTCCAGTAATTCCAAGTGATTGAAGAGTATGTAATATGATCTTATGGTTCACCGTATCGAAAGGTCCAGAAGTAACAAGGCAGTAATTCTACCATCATCCATTTCATTTAATATATATGATCAGAAACATTTACAAGGAGAGTCTCGACGCTGTGCTGTGGAGGGGAGGCAGACTGACGGTTATCAAAAAGGTCATTATCAATAATTAGATATTCAGAGACTCTGGGAAGAAAACACGCTCTAATATCTTAGACAAGTATGGGAGATTTGAAACTGGTCGAAATGTTTTGAGAACTTCTGGATCAAGGGATGGCTTCTTCATGAGAGGATGTATGTGTGCTTGTGCATGTGCATGTGTATGTGTACTGCCGTAACAATTCGAAGACCACGACAAAACGTTTTTTGAATCTATATAGGATTTGAGGCATTGCATGGTGAGGTATAAATATATATTTGGTTTGCGGTACTACCATGTGTATATCTACTTGCTAGGTAGATTTTGTTCTTTGAGAACTTGTCTTGCTTTTTATTCTATACTGCCGCAGAGAAGAATATTCGTTTTTTGAATCATTATGGTGTGTTGCGACACTGAGCTAGCCTATGCAGCTGAGTTCAGGGCGGCCATAGGAGAGCTTGATGTGTGAAGTGATTTGGTTGCGGTCCGACGAGAGTCGACTTGATGGAATTTTAAAGGTATAGGGTCATACTTTGGAAATGACCCCGAAAAAAAATGGTTGTGTAATTTCTATACTCTAAAGCCTTCATGTTATAAAAATGATAGTGGTATGTAAGCATCCTGCGAAATTATTTTGTCAGAAATGCCCCCGTTGATTAGAAATCAATAAAAGTATGTCGAAACATTTTAACCTCAAAAACTCACCTCATGGCGAATTTTTGAGATTCAGATGTCCGTGGTGTCTGCTTGTGAATGCTGCGGCCATAGATGCGGTTGCCACCTGCTGTCACCCGCCAAACATGAAAACTCGACGTTCTTAATAAAAAATACCGTGAACGTTATTATTATAAAAAAAAAAAATCAGATACATGTAGTGGCCCTTAAAAAAAAAGAACGAAAACAGGCTCCCCCCTCCCACTGAAGAGCAACGCTCCCTGTGCAACTGTCCCTGTGCTGCACAGCTGCTGCACACGAAACACCACAACAAACAGCAGTTTTATATACTTGCATTGATAAGTAATTAATCTTTCGTGGAATTCAAATGACTGGTTGATTATAAGACTGCCGTTCGAGTAAAACAATATTAATAAAATCAATAATAAGATGTGGCCTTTTGAAAAAGAACACCTAAAAATGATCGCTGTAAAGCAACTACCTAGAGTGGATTTGAAGACAAACATGCTCTAAACTTATAGGTATAGAGAAAACAAAATTCTTACATGAGAGGGAAAAACAGGGTAATTGGATTTTAAGAGCAAATCCATTTTTTTCCAATTCCCGGTCAACACGAGGCTTGGAATAATACTCAACAAGATTACGGGTGTTATTTTCGTCTTCCACGTGCCCAATCCTGATCGCCTTACATAATAAGTCCTTCAGGAAAAATCCTAACCCCCTGCCCTCACCTAACCAACCATTCCCCCCATCAAAAAAAAAAAAAAAAAAAAAAAAAAAAAAATATTGAAATCTTCGGGTTTAGCATGATATAAAACTGGTACATGTCCGTGCATCCATCCTGATGACAGCTCACTGTCAATTTCAATCTGGTGTTTTGATCATTGAACGTGACCTAGAAACGGATGACGTGAAGAGTGCTCTTTCCAAAGACCAGATGCACTTTTTTACCAGCTCGCTGTTTCATCGAGAGTGGAGCAAAGAACCCGTGGTACTACAGTACGTCCCAATGGTAACACACCATCTGTGTTTTACACAGCAGTTTGATTCGGTGACGTTCTTTTGTGTATACATCTCTTGACTGTCGCTTGTTTCCACTGATTCATCTACAGATTGCATTTGTTATTATTATTTTCAACAAGGAAATCAAATGAAGACAGCATAATAAACCACACCATCAGTGACAGTTTTGCTGAGAGGTGTGACACAGAAGAGCAGCTGCTTTCCTGTAATGTCACTGATGTTTAACGTTTTTGTTTTTTTTCAATTTCATCAAAATTCTCCCCTTTACTCTAACCGTCAAAGAACTATAAATTGCCCAGCAGTCGTAATGCACTTTTAAGAAAAGGTGCATGGAGGTTTTTCCATGACAAAATTATATACATCTTCATCTCCTTGTTATTAGAAAAACACACAATAACCAAATAATGTGATAGTTTTCTCGTTGGTATCACGTTTTAGTGAAAAACAGCGAAGAACAGTGCTACGTCCTGTGTTTTGTGTGTGGTCAAATTGGGCTCATTTCGAATGCCTCTGTCAAAACAGAAACGGTGAATTTGTGGGGTTTTCAAAAAAATTGGGTTTTCATATTCAAACTGTTCATTTACTTTCTCTAATTTCCAATCCGGGAGTAAAAGGAGAAACGATCGATGCTCGAAAATGGGCCAACCTATTATTTATAGCCAGGTAGGTCTGTCGAGCAGAACCGAGTTTGTTTGCATACTACGTAGTGAATAATTCACTCACTTAGGACAACATCTGCAGCTGAACACGGGTAAGCTGGGTTTATAAATTATTAAAGATAATTATTGGCAATTATTTATAAACATAAATAAGGTAAAGGGAACAATGGGTCGGTCTGTGTGATGGCCTTAAGGTTAAATTAATATATCTTATTGCAGCGTTGCAATCTGCCCCATGTTCCCTGTTGTACAGTCATTTAATGAAGGGCCAGGCTGTCTTTTGTCGCTCATCTGACTTTAAGTTTGATTCTTCAGTGTGGAATTTACTTTTTTAAATCTTATTATAGCACATTATAACCGTTTTCAAGCTAAAAAAAGTTAAACCATTGAAAAATATTGTTTGTCTTATTTTTGTCTTTCTTCTTCTTCTTTTTCGTCACAATATTATTATTATTCTCCCTCTCCTCCTCCCCTCCCCTCCTCTTTTTCCTCCCCCTCCTCCGCCCTTCCTCCTCCTCACCCTTCCCTAGCCCTCCTCCTCCCACCCTCCTCCTCTCCTCCTCTTCCTCTTCTATCTACGTCAGCACACAATTCTTCCGCAAAATAAAGCACATAGTAGTGATATAATGATAGAAAACTACACAGTTTGAATACAGGTTTTTTTTCCAAAAACGCCCCTGCACCGTTGCTTGAAGGTAATTACCCCCTTCCCTTAATGAGCACTTGGACTAAACAAAATATATATATAAAAAGAGGGGGTGGTGATCTAAGGCATTTTTGTTACTCGTGGGGTAATTGGTTTGTTAGTTGAGGTCGACAGTCCCCGTGTGTCTCGTAATGGTCACCTTTCTGGCAACAAATCAACGATCTGGGGCTTAATCTCTAATATAGACACTAATGACGTGTTTATGCCGTATGCGAAGGAACACAACGAGCGGCCGACTGCTTCCGTACATTGGGGAGGTAGGTTCGCTCTTGTTGCATAAGCATTTCGCAGCTCCATAAATTGATTTATATTATTTCTGGAAATATTAAAATGTTATTATTGTAGATTTGTTCTTGTACAACTAGAGGTACAACCAAAAATCGATTGCCATGAATTTTTGTAATTAGAAGTACGCACATTTTATATGTTTAAATACAAGCACAACAACCTTTAAAAAAACAATTTGTTGGCATTTATTATAAGTGTTATTTTATTTATTTTGTAATATTAGTTTATTTTGTTTTTCTTATTATTAATTTGGGATTTATTGGTCCATTAGAACAACCAATTAAATGTGTAAAATACATGTAGACCCATATCAACAAGACATACAAAATGCGACAAAATGTATGAATGCTAACATGAAATTCATTTTTTAAATATGAATTGTGTAATGACTGTTTTGATCTGTTATGCCTGGTTCAACTCTAGCAATTCGGTCCGTCGCGGTCGTCTCCCGAGGCGATCGTCAGTCGAGTGACTCCCCCAGTCGTAGGCCTACCCACGGCTTAACCAGACCTACCTACAACACTCAATTTGATCGTCCATCAAACTAGAAAAGGAAAAAAAATCGAAAATAAGCGGCTGTGGTTGCTAGAAATTATTGCCGTTGGCGTCAAAGAGTGAAAATTGCTCTAAAGGGGAAAGGCAGCGCCATAAGGCGTACGACACTAACGAAAACACGAATGGTTGAAATCTCCATCGATGAGCATGCACAATTTGACTGTCTGGTTGCGCTGAAAAATAGCTTTAATCGCTTCCTGTGTGTGTGTGCGCCCCCCCCCCCCACCACAAATACGTGTTTCGAAGTAGAAGGTACAGGTGCAAGGTGCAAGAGAGACTGGCACCTTCCGATGCATTTGTTTACCTGACCGTTGGTATCACACAGGGAACCACACTGAGGTTTTATCAAATCGAAGAAGTCAGAGTAAGATTGGGACATACAGAAATATGAATCCTTCAAAAATGGCATTCATTTCTTTTATTTGATTATTTACTTTTAGTTTTTTCATTGCTATTATGGGAAACGGCCGTCATGGTCTCAGACTGTTAAAGATAGTGTTTTGTGATGCACCCAGTTGTCTCTGCCTCACTCTAAAATGGTGTCCAATATCATGTTATTGTTTTGAAACCCTTCCAGCGCATGAAGCTTGTCGGACATCCTTGAACATCCGATGACATCACCATGTCAAATAAGAGATTTTATCGAATTAATTTGATACAATCATTTATACTTCGCAAGGTACAATTCTAGTGCACTTAATCAAGCTCAGTGTTCTTTTCTCCTAAACTCTATGCAACATTTTATAGTACATTCATTTTGCCCGTTTCACCATTGGTTTGTGTACATAACAGTTCTATGCAAATGAGGTTTTCAGTCCAGGTTTCAGGCACTAACTATTCATAAACTTTGGCCAATCACAGCTTGGTGTTTTGGCGAAGTTTGGTTGGTGTGTTAAACCAATCAAAAGCAGTGTTTCATACCAATGGAAAACATAGTTAGTCAACCAATCAGGGGAGGCAACATTGAGCTTGGCATGGCCACCTCCACCCCTACATCCGCCTTGGTTTACTTGAGTGTTTTGTAGGAGGTTTTGCGTTTTTACAGGATGTCAATGAAACCAACCCAAAATGTACACACAATAACCTTTAGAAGTATTTTTGATTATTGTTGCTTAATTGTCTTTGGTTTATAATACATCATAATTATCATTTGTAAGGGGTCAACCACTCCCCCTTTATGTACCTATTGGGGGTTCTTGTGCTGTATTTCCATAGCACAACTCCGATTGACCTCAACATATAACTTGTGTGTATTGCTAACGGTCTAAAACATTTCCTTTAAGCAACATGTAGTCAGGGTTGGATTGGGGGCCAGTTTAAAGAGGTACATGTATATAGGTTGGACCTGGGAGTCCATTGTATTAGGACCTCGGCGTCCAATGACGGTATAATTTTGGACCTGGGAGTCCATTGGTAGTTTCGGACCTGGGAGTCCATTGAAGATAAAAACTTAGACCTGGGAGTCCATGGACCTGGGAGTCCTTTGGACCTGGGAGTCCAATTCTGTTGGAAATCTTGTGGGCCTGGGCGTCCATTGGTTATAGTATTTAAAGTTGATAATGTTTGACAGTTTTATGTAAGGTTTTAATGATGCCAGCTTGCCAAAAAATATCGGTATCTGGCGAAACAGGTTAATAAAAAACTGTGGCGAAAAACAATTCAAATGTCTCTATTGTCCTTCCCTCCGAGTCCTGGTGTTAATGGGTCAGTACATTTTGGTGCGGGAAATGGTTAGTCCATTCCAAGGTTCCAACGCTATTCATTCAAAACAGCGTTGAATTTTAATTGTCGGGATTTATATATATTATTGTTGCCATCAAATGATGTCATGTTTACAAATATTTTCTCTGAAAGTGTAGAAAATAAAACGACAATTAACACCGTTTTAAAGTGAGGTTAGAGACTTATAATTTGTTAACACTTTCATGATGCATGAAGACTGTACTGATTGGAAAATGGGTGAATCGAAAAACCTAATTTGACCTTTTGAGCCTCGTTCTCGGTTTTGAAACAGCAGCAGTAGTAGTAGCAGCAGCAGTAGCAGCAACAGTAGCAGCAGCAGAAGCATGGCATAGCATTTACTGCTATGGATTTCCTTTTGATCCACACCATGCGAAGCTTCAAACATCACAAAACCTACACCAGTGTGAGCTTCAAGATTTTGCATTTTGTTTATTTTTGTTTCGTCTTTAATTTACCTATCTTGATCTTCATCTTGATAATGAAGGCGCGGTGTTTTAAAGATAAAAATCAAGATATAGGTGAATTAAAGACGAAACAAAAATAAACAAAATGCAAATTTCAATCTGGAAGCTCACACTGGTGTTTAGGTTAGTGATCCAAATAATCATGTTGAATAATTCAAGTTTAAGGCTAACCTTACCGGTAGGTATAAATCAAATAGGGAAGTTCAATTAAGCCGTTGAACTTTAATTACGACCGGCCAGGGGGTAATGCTGGACGGCCAGAAATTTTATGCGTCGCGCTGCCTCCATGTAACCGGCTGCCCCCTTGAGGGGTGGCAAAACAACTCCAAGCGCCGGGTGTTAATTGCAAGAAACATTTCCAAATGCGTCCACAGGTATCGGTATCTTGAGAGCCACATTGGCCGTGATGCCGTGATAATTCTCAAGCTATTATAACAGTATTGTAATGGCTGATAGCCATCGTCTGAGAACAATTGAAAATGTTGTTGTGTTTTGTTTCGAAGAGCCCCTCCCCTCCATCTTAAAGGTGGGGCTCCTGATTATGTATAGCCGCAACCTCGTCCCCATGGTTTACTTTATTTCCAACCATGTTTACAATAGTAAACCCTGTGAGGGAAACTCCTTACTTGGACCCTGATTGCACAACGACTGGTGTGCAAAAGTCTAACGTAAACATGTTCAGTTGTACTCATTCAGTCACGATGTTCACAGCCAGACTATTCTAATTTGCACACGTATCCCAAAATGTTGGATATGCAAATGATCCAATACCAGGGTGAGAGAGCGGTCAACCTCGTACTGCTCGACACACCATGGGGACGAGGATGGTATAGCCGTGATTATTATTAATAATCGGTAATAATACTGATGGACAAAATAATAACTTGAATTTATTAATTTGAAACCCTTTCTTTATTAAATCGATATCAGTTCAAAATTGTAAGTCATCTTTTAATGATTTTTGATTATACCATCCTTTTGTTTGGTACTGTGTTATTTTTTATGTTTAATGTGTACCGCCCCTTGAGGTCCAGTCATGGGCGTAGGGTGCTTGATAAAATATAACAATGTTATTAGTATTATTGTAATCATCATATAATATTTTGAAGATGTTACATACCGTATATTTGTTTATTGATCTATTGTAGTATAACGTTATTTGTATTATTTATTTGTTTGTTATTTTGGTTGCTTATTGAGTATTATTGTTTGGGTATATTTACAATAGAGACACGGAGCCAATACCTCCTGCAGGCAGAACTTTATACAAGGCTCGTCGACGAAAACACAAAATAGTCTCCTAGTATTTCAAGATTTCAGCATACATTCCAGCATGCTTTTGATTTCTCTCTTATTGATGTCCCTACATTTTGTTGCTAGAGACTGATTTAACATATTTATATTGTGTATCATTGTGTATCATTACGAATGGCTTCTATGAACTTCTTGAAAAGGTTTTGGGAATCTTCTAAAGATGTTTAATAGTCCATCTTCTATTCGTGACTTTCGTTAAAAATCATATTCAAGGAACAGTTCCGATCTATTACTCTCTGCCATCCATTTAAATGTGACCGACGAAAAACCCTTTTGATACAATTGGAGCTACATCGACTGACAAAGGACCCCTTTTCACTTCAATTCATCCGGTAGTACACGCCTTCTGCCAACAGTCTACACCAGCGATAACTGGCATGGCACGACGATCGGTGCATATAGGCAATGCTGAAACGACTCTTGTATTATTTTATACGACAGGATAAAACCTTTTTCATGTTGTCCTTCCTTGCACAGGACCGCTGTGATTTCAATCATAAGTTGAATCCCTGGTTAGGAAATCCCGCTAAGATCACGAGTTTCTTGAGTTATTTTAAGAGGAAATCAACCTTGCTTGCTGTTTCATACAAAACTACAAAATGAACCACCACAGGTCGTGGCCACTAATTGATGCTTACGTCAAACCATGGTTAAACTAGGTAGAACGTTGAAAGTCGGGAAGAAAAAAAAACGTGGAGACAGTATTAACTGGCAAAGTAACGGGTTGCTCCACATGCAGTTTTGGTGTGCGTTATGGGGGTGGCAATTTAGAGATATATATCATTTGAACAATGGAGCTACGATTAATATTCCAGTTGTCCGATGCAATCCTTTTTACTGTCTGGAAAACATCGCATAGGGCAGTGTTGTTTTATCAGGGCTATGTTTAGTGCACAATGGTATTTTTACTACATTGCTGAAAGGGTTTCAATGAGTGATGTCAATATTGTTCTACCTTTTTCTCTTTTTTTAAGACACAGGACCATAATGTTATACAGCTATTGTGCTGATGTTTGTATCCTGTATAAAGATAAAAAATAAATAAATAAATAAATAAATATTGTTTTTTTCTCAACGCATTGTTTTTGTTAAGACTATGTGTATTTTTGTTTTATCTTATGTGACTTGACCCATAGCTCCATGCTTGACCTGAACCGCTATTCAAGTGGTTAGACTATATGGCTTGCAATCACAAGGCTGTGGGCTCGAATCCAGCCAAGCAGACCACTGATTTCGCAAAAATTATAATAAGTATTGTCGTTTATAGTTACTGATTCGCATTTTATTGATTTGTGCAATTCACAATCGTAAACGGTAAACGAATTATTGTGTGAGAGAGGTTGGCTTTTACCAGCTTAGCGTTTATATCCCATTGGGGGAGATTTGCCGAGTTCCCTTGCAAACATGTGCCATGGGGTCGAGTCTATACGAGGTAGAGTTCAATAGCTTTTGTAATTTGTTGTTGTTGGTAGTGTTGTTGTTGTTGTTGTTGTTGATTTTGATGTTGCTGTTGCTGTTGCTAATGCTGTTGCTGTTGCTGTCGCCGTCACCGTCGCTGTCGCTGTCGCTGTTGCTGTCGCTGTCGCTGTCGCTGTCGCTGTTGCTGTCGCTGTCGCTGTTACGGTTGCTGTTGATGCTGATGTTGCTGTTGCTGTTGTTGTTGCTGATGCTGTTGCTGTTGCTGTTGCTGTTGCTGTTGCTGTTGCTGTTGATGTTGCCTTTGCTGTTGATGTTGCTGTTGTTGTTGTTGTTTTTGCTGCTGCTGCTGTTGCCGTTGTCGTTTTTTGTTGTCAGTGGCATTGTCGCTGTCACAGTCGCTGTCACTGTCGCTGTCACTGTCGCTGTCATGGTCGTTGTTGGTGTTGTCGTTTTTGGTGTCGTTGTCGTTGACGTTGTTGTTGCCGTTGTCATTGTCGTTGTCGATTTTGTTGTTGCTGTCGTTGCTGTTGCCGTTGCCATTACCATTGCCGTTGTCATTGCCGCTGTCGCTGTTGTTGTCGTTGTTGTTGTTGTTGTCGTTGTCGTTGTTGTTATTGTTGTTGTAGTAGAAGATTGATATAATTGACTTGTTTTGCAAACCCTCAGTCATTTAAACAATATTTTTTCCTTTAATCTTGAGCCATTACTCAATCAACTCCGGCAACAGTGATTTTGTCTTTAATTCTCCGGGGGGGGGGGGTTGCTGGTCAATATTTGGTTTTCCAAGAATAATCTTTATAACAACATTATTTTATCAAGAGATAAGTAGCAGCCACCACGATTTCAAGAAAAACAAACTATAAGAGCCCTTTTTGATGTGAAGTGCAATAATGCTTCAAGTCTCGTCGCCGTAGATTTCTAATCCATCTCATGACGAACAAAATAAAAAGAAGAAAAGAAAACAAAACGTACGAGGAAAATCATCAGGGGGGTGGTAATTTATCGACTCTCCTGGGAAAGGGGAGCGAGTGAGCTTTACGGAGTGACAACTCCCCTGAGTAGGTGTTTACATAATGCTACACAAGAAGCAGGCAGTTTATGGAGCTAACTTGAATTGGACGGCTTCTATGGATAACCGTTTTGCTTCTTGGTGAATATTATTATTGTTGTCGATTCTTTTAAAGGTACAGTTATTTCACATGAATTCAAATTACATTTACAGAGTTTCCAGACATGTTTGAATTTTCTTCAACCTGTGAGATCTCAATGGTTTCAAATTACACTAGGAAGCACTATAATAAAATAAAATAAAATCTTTTTTTCTCGAAGTTATTATTTTGTTTCTGTTTAGGATCATGCAGATATCAATCATTCAACAACTGTTTCTTGTCTTTATTCTTGTTTAAGATTTTTTTTCGAGAGGCTACATCTTTTTTGTACATTCTTTGATGTATTTATTTATGATTTTATGGCCCAGGTATTTTTAAACAAGGGCATTAGGGTCAAAGCTAACTAGGCTGAACGAAAATGCTCCAACAAGTGTTTTTTTTTTCTCTGTTAACAAATTCGAAATATTTGATTAAAACAATACTTTGTGATTTTGTGGGGTCAGCTACAAGTAGGGTGCCAATGCGCAGGGTTTTAAGCAAAGTCCCAAAATGGCGACCGCGGCATCTAACAACAAAATTGTTTCCCTTGACCTGCTCCAGCATCAAGAGATTGCGCATTATTATAGTCAAAGGAAAAGAGGAACCTTTCTGTTTTTCGGGCCTCGAGTGAGTCAATAATTTGTGGTGCTTGTCTTTGCACAGTGGTGACCCACGATGACAACCTGTCGGTTTTAAAACAACCACCGTATTGACTGAGTGCGAGGTTGTGTCCCCATCGGCTACCGAACCACTCCGAGGTGAGAGGACAATAACGCGACCGAAAAGAAGAAAGAAAGAGAAACACAAAAACAAAACAAAAACGCCACGGGGTGAATAAATCCTGATGAAAATGGATCACGTATCTGCTTCATCGTACGACAGGTTGATCGATATTGTCTTGTCTATCACGTGCTCTTATTCCGATAAGACATGTGATAATTTGTGATTTCTTTTTTTCTTGGGTTGCTGATTTAGCGATTGTGGTGGCTGTTTTACGAAACTCTACCCGCTCTCCCCAACGTAAAAAAGGCAACCTGGCCTTAGCAGATTAATGTATACGCTTTGTTGTATCAAGCGCATACATGGTATGCCGTGAATGGGTGTGTGTGGGGGGGGGGGGGCTTGTAAAGACAAAGTGCATAATATTCGATATAAAAATATTCGATATGAAAGCCCACCGAATATCAATTTCGGAGAAGTACACACAACGGACATGTAATTAAAACAAATTTGATATCTCTCGAAATAGCATTCCTTCGAATAGACCGTGTAAGTTTCGCGACGATAATGTCACCATTGAGCTCGCGGGCTGAGCCATCAGCTATTGAAGATTAACGTGTGGGTGCAATTTGGTGTGATTTGTTTGTTGCCACATCACTTTTTTTCAACCCCAACAAACATATTGGTGGAATGATTACATTTAAAAATAACATTGCAATAAATAAAAATAAAATAAAATCTGGAAACTCAAGAGAAAATGAAGGAAAAGTGCTCGACCTCCAACATCCGACTCGAAGTGTCAAATTGCCAATTTTCGCCGACTGTGTTGTGCATACCGTGTCGACTGCGCTAACAAACCGAAGTTAGGTTATTTTAAATCGTAAAATAGAATTAGCTGTTGCAAACTGCTTACCAACCAAAAGGACCTATGGTATAAGTACCAAAAAAAATAGTTAATGGCCTGACGTTTCGACCCTCTGCTAGGGTCGAAACGTCAGGCCATTAACTATTTTTTTGCGTTATTTTAAATCGGGATATAAGTGCTTCGTCACTTGTGTCGCATGGATTTTACGTGATGCTGCATGGCGTCGCCGGGACAATGACGTCCTAGTTTCGGGCAGTTTTGGCACCGTGCTAGTAGAAGCTTGATTTATAATTTGCATGCGTGTACCTCAAGGGTCACGACGATCGCCTTTTTACTGCATGCTTTTATGGTCAAACGGTCAGCTTAAAAAAATAATATATATCTGTCGAAGATTGGGGAAAATGTTTACAATTTACAATTTCTAAATATTTTGTTTTTGTTATTCAAACCATTTTCAATAGGTAAAATTTAAAATAAAAATCGTAATACAAGTTATTTTCAAAAACAACTGCCACAATAAGTTCTGTATAGCTGCTATTCGAGGTGCCCGAAAGTCCAGATTCTCGCGAAAGCTCGTACGCTCTCGAGGTCAACTTACGCATTCTATTAATTATTTTGTTCCCTCATTTTATGTTTTTGTTCCCTGGAAAACATTCCGTTCTCTCGAAATATGTTGTTTGTTCACTCGAAATAGTACATCGTTTCAAGCTAGTGTCGTTTTCTTGAAATCGTTTTGTTACCTTGCAGTATTTGTTTTTGTTCTAACACAATATTAGTCCATTCCCTCTGAATGTTATTTGGTTCCAAGAATGAAATATCATTTCGTTCCAATGAAATATTATTTCGTTCCCTCGAAATCATTTCGTCACCTCGAATATTTGTTTCGGTTCAACGCAATCTTATCTCGTTCGAACAAACCGTTTTTTCGAGGTAGCAAAGTGTTATTTCAAGGGAACGAAATATATATTTTCGTGGGAACGAGATATACATAATGCACTTTCTTCCATGAAACTGACCTCAAAAGTCCAACGGGATCAAGTCGCAGTCAAATTTCGCCATAATCTGGGAAAGTCGCAGAAAATAAATTACATTTACAAATTGTGCAACAAACTGGGTTTTTTTTTTAAGAAACTGTATATTATTGCTGCCCGGCGTCGGTGTTCAAACATCCCTTTTCCTATTTAGAGCCACCGAAGATTCAAAAGATCAAGAGAAGTTCTTAGATCAACACAACTCATTCTCTTCAAATCGAAAAGGCATTTGCGGGGCAATCTTTTTCGCACAGGAAAACACGCAAGGTGCGTGCGTATCCAACAGTCTCTGAAAATCCCCTGTGACGTTCATGAAGCTAGGATGGGGGGGGGGGGTATTTTTATATGGACGGATACAAAAACCAGATGTATTAGATAAGCAGAAAAGCTTCTAATCTCAGAAACTCAGTGTTCTGTGGAATATTGTATATAGCAGTGATCAAACGGATATCAATGTATATACGTGGGATTCCACGAATCATATAAGTGTTTATCTGTACATATTGATTAATGTAGTATATATATATTTTGTTATTAAGTTGTTTCTTTTGTAGAACCATGAGCGCCTTTGATTGGGTAGATGTGTGCGCTTTATAAGTATTCATTAATATTATTATTTTATCCGTATATAGCAAACATAGCTCAGACCTGAGCCTGATTTTGAAGGTGGGTTGAGGGGGGGCGGGTAACTAAATACTGTTAAATGTCTACCTGGGACGTGTGGAATATTTGCCTGGTACAATTACCAAGGTTTCGTGGTTTCATTTGCAGGGAGGACGCGTGCCGACATTTGGAAGGCGGTGATTTAGTGTTGCGACCCGCAATCGTATTACTGCTATTCAAAGGCCGTAAAATTACAGTTACAAAAGTCCCTTTGAATCGATCTGATGCCGACGGCTGTTTCTTGTGTACATAATTTTTGTGAAGCAATTGCTTTTTGGTATTTTATCTATGTAAAAAAAAACTAATAATAATAGTCGTTTACATCTGAGCGGTTTTATATTCATGCCTATGAATGAGACTTCTTCCTTGAAGACAGTAGGAGTGTGCTACCCGAAACGTCGTGTCCTGAAACCACACTCTAGGTATATGTATATGTATACTGCCCCATATAATACGCATTCATTCAAGTTGCTAGTGTGAGCTTCCTCGTCATAATTGTCCTCTAGCTCACAAGTCTTTCAAGCAACTTTAAAAGGACTCGTCAAAAACTTATACTAAAACATTAAAATAAGATTGTCAACGACAGGCCAGTCTACAATTTATTTGGTGAAGTTAGTTAATTAAACCATTAATTGATAAATGTCTTTAGCGAAGCAACAACAAACACCCAATGGCTTCACTGCGTCAACATCAGTTTTAATTTAAAATCTCACCGGATAAATATGTTTGCTACATTTTAGTTCTACACGAACAAAGTAATGAAGTTGCTCATCCGCGCTTAGAGAAACCAGTGTTATTAATTCATGGCCATATCTCAAATATGCATATAGCGTTACCCTACACTCCACTAATATTTACTTTGCAAGTACCTTTTATTTCCCCCTCTTCTTCTTCTTCTTCCTCTTCTTCTTCTTATGTTTTATTTTTTAATTTTAGAGACTGCGGTTATATTTCCATATTTTGTATTATAGCCCGATAAAACATCAGGCACTGTTCCAGCCAAAACACAACATCTAGGTTTCGTTGACTTCTTTTACGGGCCATCGGCAATATTGCACATCAATGAAGTCAGATGTTGTAATAAATGTTGAGCTGCTGATCCTAGGGGGGAAGGAGTGATTAGTTTCATATTGCAATGTTCACATCCGGCGCCGAACGAATGCAAATAATGTCACGAGTTCATTAAACCACGCACGCAGCTCGAAACTGAGGGTTATTTTTCGCCGGTGGGCGGGGGTGATCCAATTATGTTGTTGATTAAAGGTAAACCACACTATATTTTGTTTATGAATTAATTTGTCTATCATTTGTCTCTCACTTAAAGGCACTGGACACTATTCATAATTACTCAAAATAATTGTTAGCATAAAAACTTACTTGGTAACGATCAATGGAGAGCTGTTGATAGTTTAAAACATTGTGAGAAACGGCTCCCTCTGAAGTAACGTCGTTTTTTGAGAAAAAAGTAATTTCTCAGTAAACTATTTTAATTCATTTCGAGACCTCACGCGTGAGGTCTCGAAATCACATCTGAAAGCACACATCTTCGTGTCACAAGAGTGTTTTTTCTTTCATTATTATCTCGCAACTTCGATGACCAATTGAGTTTTTCACAGGTTTGTTATTTTGTGCATATGTTGAGATACACCAAGTGAGAAGACTGGTCTTTGACAATTACCAAAGGTGTCCAGTGTCTTTAAAGGCACTGAACACGTTTGGAAATTGTCAAAGACCAGTGTTCTCACTTGGTGTGTCCCAACATAATGCATAAAATAACAAGCCTGTGAAATTTGGGCTCAATATTGGTCATCAAAGTTGCAAGAAAATGATGAAAGAAAAAAAAACTTGTTGTACAAATTTGTGTGCTTTCAGATAGGAATAAAAACTTCTTGCAAGAAGTGTTTATTATTTTTGTGAGAAATTACCTCTTTCTCAAAAACTACGTTACTTCAGAGGGAGTCATTTCATACAATGTTTTATAATATCAACAGCTCTCCGTTGCTTGTTACCAAGTAAGTTTGTTATGCTAATATTTGTTTTGAGTCATTACCAAACGTGTACGATACCTTTAAAAGACCACCAACCAATCTGTGAAAACTTCGTCAAATCCGTTAAAAATGTTTTGTCGTTGATTTGGCGTATTGCGATTGCGCTTGGTTAGGGTTCCATTGTGGTACCATGGGTGTCATGGCAGAGCGTTTTAGAGCATCGAATTCAAATTCTGGTGGTTAAGTCATCGGTGGGTTCGAATCCCGACCATGAAATGTGTGTCCTTGGGCAATATGCTTTACTATAGTTTATTCTCTTCACCCATGGGGTATAAATGGGTTCCTGCGAGGGTAGAGGTTGATATTGTATTGTGCTTGAAAAAGCATTCTAAGCGCCACGACAGCCCAGGCTGTATACTCCCCATCAGGGAGCTGAGAAAGAATAAAAGAATGTTATTGGCCCAATGACCAGGGCACTAACGTAAAGACCATTGATATGTTATTGTATATAGCGCTATATAAGAACTATAGTTATTAGTATTATTATAATTATGTGACCCCCCCCCCCCCACCCTGCTACGGTCATGACGACAGTGCCCTTGTGGCCCTTACGTAACGCACCATGGTCATGACGACATTCCCCTTTCAGAAAAAAGTAGCCCTATGCGTATAAACGTACCTTCTATGATCATGACGACAGTCCCCCTTTCAGGACAAGTCCGAGACAAGGTACCCTGTGGCCCCCTGTGGCTACATACGTAACAGTACTGATACGTAAACGCATCATGTCGTAACAAATTCCATAATCATCCCGAGGACGATTCATAACATTTTAATTTATTCTGGGTATCCTCCTGACAGCTGCCGACATTAGAATCAAAATCAATGAAATCAATGACTAACTTGATTGCCTGTCCCGTGCTTAATCGTTCTGACTGTTTTTGCGGTTATACCAGACGGACTCCCACCCTCTAAAGTGCAAATTTAAATAAATTTTACAAAAATGCCATGTTTTACCCACGAGTTTGAAAAGTTGCATAGTCGAGTTATCACCAAATAAGTCTAACAATTATTTCAAGAGGCTTAGAACAGTTTGTTCAGTTATTTAAACAAATTGAGCATTCAGAATTGGCTGGTACGGGGCCAAGCGCGAATTTTTTTCCTGAACCTTTCGGGCAGTACAGTGTACATTTGTATAGGGCCATTGAAAAAATCAAAAAGTGGTATTATGTGACGTCCTCGCTCTGATTGACTTAAACTCCACGGACACTGCCTGAAAGGTTCACGAAAAAAAATTCGCGGCCCGGGCCGGAAAGCAAAATCCCCCTGTGTGACATGACAATACAGGACGACCACATTTTGTATGGGAACGTGAATTGCATAATCATATACCGTATGTTAGTCTGCGGAATCTATCACTGAAAGGTTCGACGCGAATGTCTCTCCAGACAATCGCTCAGAAGGGCTTTTTAAAAAGCTATTTCGAGGCTACGCTTCGTGGACTGAATCGAAAGAGCTGATTTATCAAAGTGAGATTAAACTCTGGTGACAGTTACAGTGGGGGAGGGGGGGCTCGTGGTCATATTCAAGCATAGCTAAATGAATAGTTAGCAGTTCTGCTGGCAAGACATGGGGTTGTGCCGATCTAGGGTAACGTGCTTTTATTGGCACAAGACAGTCTTAACAGTTACGTTCTTCACAGTTGTGTAACCAGCAAGGTTTCAGGGGACCCCTCCCCCACCCCTCAGCCCCCCCCCTCTTTAAAATTTCACAAACATTATAAGATACATGAACAGTCCCCTAAACATCAACAACAACAACAACAACGGGGTGGTCATTAACATTTTATTTTCAGAAAAGAAAGGAATAGTCGGTCTGAAAGAGGGTTTCCAGGGTCAAATTCAGTTTTGTGATGCACTCATTTTCCAATAGATTTAGATCTCATGAAAGTGTTGAACAAAATTATCAAGTCTCAAAACCTCACGTTAAAATGGTGTAAAATGCAATTGTATTTGATACTCTTTTAGAGCGAAATTGTAAACATGGCGTTAACAACAACTACAACAGCAACAACAACAACAACAATACCGTATTGTGTTTAGCATAGATGCTTAGCTGACTTATCTTACATGAAGTATGTCATTCTGACCGGCTTCCTGGATACTTTCATAATAAATATTATGTTGATCACGTTAACTTTTTTTCGCCTGGCAGAATCATGTTACCAGCCTAAAACACATATGTATTGAAACAATTGTGACTAGTTCCCCCGCTATATTCTACGTATAAAATATATTTGCTTAGCACTGATATTAGCTGCTTATCAGAATTGGGTCACCAGCCGGAAACATAGAAGGTTGGCATATTAAAACATAATGGTTCCCAGTTTATTGCTACGTCATCACATGATTGTGTAAGCATTGATAATAAGCATAATTCCGTTCTAAACAAAACTGTGTTATGTTTTATACTTTAGACCGGTTCCATGAAAATATCTGCTCAGTGAATATTTAATTCACGGAAGCTTTCCGTTTTGTGCTAAGATCCGGTGATCCAAAGAAGAAAGGGAAAACAAGGAGAAAGAAAGAAGGGGAAAAATACAAGGAGATATAATCCAGGCACGGGGATCTATCTGGCGAGTAGTTTTTACTTGATTTAAATTGCAGGAGTCATCATATTACTGTATCATTTTCGTTCAGATCCTTCTTGTAAGATACAGTTTCATTCCCTTTTCGGAGTGTGAATTTAAATTTCATTAGAGCTCTTCAATTTATGAAGTGCATTGAATGAAGCTGTGTGTGTATACGTGGATACAAGAACGAGCGTATTGTAAAAGGTTTTAAGCATAAAACATAAAGATCTGTGACAAAATATGTTCTGTGTACAACAGTAACGGATGAATACCGAAGCCGTGTCTGTATATAAGCGACTACATGGCTGCAGCTCTTGCTGAGGGTGTTGCCAAGAACAGCCAGCCTATACTTTTGCATGATGACATGGTAACCCAGACCGCAGCCGCAGCCGAGCCACTGATTCAGAAACGGCCTTTATGCCCTTTAAGAAACCATTGCTTGGGCTTGGACTCCGGCTCATGCACAGTCCACCTGTTCGAAGTCCCATTCCGAAAGTGTACACTTTCCAAATTACTGACGGATCCCAAGCCGGATCCCTATAAAGCCCAACCCGTGGTTTCAAAAAGGCACTTACTGAAGGGGTCAGTTTATTTTTTCCGCCAGCCTTAGTTGTTTACATTGGCTTGAATTGGACTAAAACGAAGTGGATACACCACAAGGGTCAATACTTGGCCCATTTCGAGCAAAATGGCACAACATATTATTGTGATGAAGACGTCAGGTCAATCGGGTCAATAGAAGAAAAACATGCGAAAGCAAAAGTGTATTAGTTCATAAGTTCATTAGTTCGTTTGGCGCGCGTTCACGATGGGTTTGCGTTGTTGTGTCATTCATCTGCTTACAAGCTAGCGCTTTGCTTACGGTTAGCAGCAACTTCGTTATTTGTTTGTTAATTTATTTACTTATTTGTTGATTTAGTTGTTTATATTTTTAGCCGAAACATACCAAGTCAAGAGTTTCTATAAAACATTTATATATATATGTACAAAAATACAAATAACATGGAGTGAGTCATTTTAAATATTCAGACATGTAGAACATTGCATCTATAAACAAACTATAATAAGACTCTTAATAATAACTGTGAGTTGTGAGATGACTAATCTTACCCGACTGCTGTTTTCACATACAATTGTGCCAAGTGTGCTCTGTAAAAGGAGCGAATGATGAAGGAGCAGTTTTGATGACAAAGTTTGTTTGTTTGTTTGTTTGTTTGTTTGTTTGTTTGTTTGTTTTCTTCCTCAAACTTCGCTGGGTCCGGGTGTCGAAACCTGCCTTCAAGAGTGGCTTCAATTCACCCACTAATTACTTACCCCCTTCCTGAAACCCCTCCCCTATTTGTGTATTTTAATGTTAATCTGTGGATGTTTGTGTTACATCAAAAGCCTTTTCAGGTTGATACCCACTACTTCGAGATAATGACAGATGACCTGGTTTTACTTACACCACAGAGTCTGTGAGTGACCAGTTGGCCAATAATAACCAGTATACATGAGTCGTCACACAGTCGTCAAAGCGACTTTCCAATCCCATACATCAAGACCTCCATTGACGTAGTTGACTTTGAAACCACACCACCCTCGTCCCCCACGAATAGAAAAAAGACAGATCGACAACGCAAACGTGCCTCACTCCTTGTTACTTAATCGAAGACGTCCGTACCCTTACCCTAAAAAACACCCTACACCAAATTAAACTACCTGATGTTGATTTGATGCCACCGGGATGTGATTGTGAACATCTCTCAACCCCCTCTGCGGTATTTCCAAATAAGCAATCGTGATTATGTTTTAGTGGAAATGGTACACCGTTTCTCTCCCACCATTTCACCACTTGAGGAGAAATTTGAAACGAGGAACTTAAAGGCACTGAACACGTTTGGAAATTGTCAAAGACCAATGTTCTCACTTGGTGTATTTCAACATATGCATAAAATAGAAAATTTAGGCTCAATTGGTCATCGAAGTTGCAAGAAAATGATGAAATAAAAAACACCCTTGTTGTACAAATTTGTATGCTTTCAGATAGGAATAAAAACTTCTTGCAAGAAGTTTTTATTATTTTAGTGAGAAATTACCTCTTTCTCAAAAACTACGTTACTTCAGAGGGAGTCGTTTCTCACAATGTGTTATACTATCAACAGCTCTCCGTTGCTCGTTACCAAGTCAGTTTTTATGCTAATATATATTTTGAGTAATTACCAAACGTGGACAGTGCCTTTAAGTCACAGCTGAAACGCAGTGATGTTAATGACCACTAAAATCTTTGTCCATCTGCCTAGAAACAACTTACGCGAGCATTATTTTGAGATTCCAAGGAGAAAACATTGAAATTGTGATTATTTTCCTTGCATTTTTTTTTTTTTTTTTTTTACCTTCATGTTTGTCAAGAGACAGGGGTAAAAGGGTCGATTGACGTAACGATATGTAGGTCATGCAAACAGATAGTCGAGCAACATGCATCACAAAACAGCCTTAAATAAAATAGCCGTTGTGGGGATAAAGTGCAACACGACGTACGAAAATGTTGTTCTTGCTGTAATAAATCCGACAATTATAACTGCTGAGATTTACTGTTATGTTAATTTTGTTTCAGTCTAACCTTGTTAATATTATTGTTTGTATACTTAGTTTTTTTTTCACCAACTGTGGTTTTCTCTTGAAAATTGATCGATTGTAACCAGAACTCTATACGCTCTGATTGGTCACGATATCGCACATAATTGTCATTTCGCAGATAGCGAAGGATTTTGCGGGCAAGCATTTCGACATCAAGCCACTCACTGGCTTTATTTGAAGTAAACAAAATGGTTCATGTTTGTAATATCGATTTGGATAGCAATTAATTCACATCAACGGCTTATTTTCAAAGAAAGTAACAAGAAGACCTAACCCTGGCGCTCAGTATGTAATGTTTTTTTTTTCAAATAATATTTAGAATGCTTTATTGTTTTTAGCACTTATCCGTATGTCTGTCTGCCGATCACCCGATAGTCCAAATTTACGGCCGTGACTTTGCACAACAAATTAAAAGTGTGAAGTAATTACACCACAAGGGAAACTGACTGTAGCCTAATGTTAAAGGGATTGTGTACGTTTGGTAATTGGAACCCACCGTTTGTTTCAATCGTATATATTTCAAAAGGTGGTAACGTTTTTGAGATATTGCCGAAAATCTGGAGCGGTTATATCCGCGCAGGAAGAATAATCTGCAATTAGAATACACATCTCAAATTCAATTTTGGGGGGATAAAAAGTGATATCCTTTTCCATACCCGCAGAACTTTGAAGTGAAAAGTTTCCCAAAATGCCTTATACTTTCCAAAGCTGCTGTACTTCTACCAAGTAAGTTTGTATTGTCATTACTTTTTAGAGTCATTATAAAAGGTATACAGGCCCTTTAAATAATTTAGTGTTTAACAAAGACAAAATTTACCAACCAACTGAGCTATATCTATAATCCTAATTTTGGGCGACTCCCTATTTTGACAATAATCTTTATATGTATAGGATTTGAGGCATTGCATGGTGAGGTATCAATATATTTGGTTTGCGGTAACACCATGTGTTCATTCTACTTGCCAGGTAGAGTTTTTTTCTTAGAGAACTGTCTTGCTTAAAATTCTACTACCGCGGAGTAGATTGTTCGGGTGTTCGGGAGACTTCGGGAGACTTCTCAGTTCTGAAAAGAACTGTCCTGCTTATTGACTATTATTAACTATTACCTGGGCGGATGGTTAGAAATAGGCTGGGACTACTACTTTAGCTTATAGGAACGAAATTAACTGTACTGCCGCGGAGTCAGTTCTTGGATTGGTCTCAACGTTTCGACTAGCTTGCTCTAGTCATCGTCAGGAATCTTTATATGGGGGTGCCGGCCAGAATTAAGAAAGAAGCTTCTGACTGGCACCCCAATAAATATATTTATTCAGGCGACATTTGTCGATTCAGATTTCCATGGCGTCCGTTTGTGAATGCTGCGGGCCAGAGATGCGTTGGTACCCGCGGTCAACAAACGTGGATGGATTCGACTATCCCGAGGCTTACAGGTTTGTTTGTGCTGTCTTCTCAACAAGTAGACTGAAACTTTCATGGGTGACCTTTAAGTGTATATTTATTGATAATTTGGCCTAAATAAGTCACCATTAAGTTGACAAAAACCTATATCTTTATGACCCTACTTTTAACAAAATTGTAACTACGTCAGAAAGTGCAGTTTCAAATCCTACTAATCGTCTTACAGAATAGTTACCACACTTGCAAGACGAATTTCCTGGTTCAATCAGTTACCACGTGGACAAAAAAACAGCACATGACAACATTTGGATTGTTTTTGTTTTTTACTGGGATCGAACCGGGATCTTTAAATTATGTGTCCCTCCTATGATCGGGGCATGTATGAAGAACGAATGTATTGGCTTTGTGTCATGGCCTGGTTGGATGGATTTTAGCGAACAGCAACACGAGAACCTGTTCCTGTTCCAGTTCCACAGATCCTTAGATGATTTTGTTTGCAATAATGACATATTTTTGCTGAATAAACCTTCCGATGGCCTACCGGTCTGCAGCGAATAGACCGAAAACACATTTTAGTTAATTACTCATTAAGTTTTTGGCAAAAATAGTTGAAACCCTTTAAGTTCTACCCTCAGACAGGCCCGATTGACATAGTCTATATAGGCTGTGTGACTCATGGGCTCGGATGCTCCAGTTAGAAAACACTTTCTACATAGACTTGTGCGCACAAAAATACTGCGGTTTTACAGTGAAAACACATACTAATTAACAAAAAACAAAAACAATTAATACATATATTTATTTTTTCAAACTGTCTCTACAACATCTGGAAAAGAATATTAGCTTTGAAAAAAAGTATGAAAACTACATTACAAAGGAGTTATAAATACACGTTTCCCGACGGTCTACTGGCTGCAGTACCTAGGGGCATTCGTGTAAATCTGACAGGGGTGGGGCATCGCAGGGAGATTGATAGTATTTGCGTATGAAAACACAGCATAACTTCTCCCCCGCTTGAGTAGCGCCACAACAACAATACCTATTATCAGAGGTCGTATTCATGTTTTCCCGAGATTTAAATCATTTTTACTTATTCGAGGTTGGAAGGGTGAATTTTTGCTTTTATGGGGAAAGTACTGCTGCATCAGACAGGAGACATAACAAATTGATAACGGCAGTACTAGGTCTAAAACACTAACAAGATACACACAAAGCGCAAACGGGCTTGCGAGGGGGAAAACAAAGGGAAGGGGGGCACAGAAAAGTGTTTTGTTTCTTTCATTTAGTTACATTGCAAACCAATTAATCGCTTTGCACATTCACTTGCATAAACCAGTGAATCGCTTTGTATATTCGGGCCATCGTGACCAAGGAATTTGTTTCACTTTTATTTTAAATCCTCAGACAACACCAAAGAGCACGGTGGGGGAAAACAACGGATGAGTTTAATTCTGAGCTATTCGCTTACAATATGTTTCCGTACACAAAGACAGTCAATTTCCTCTGCTTTCTTCTTCTTCTCTTTCGGTAGAAGGAAAAACATATCATGCGAAAATTCTTCCGCTCCCTGAGATTGGATGTAATCGTCAAGTGATCGCAATTTCCTGACAATCATCCTAAGACCTTGACTTTCTTCATGTGGCAATCTCCTTTTTGCACCGTGCCCCAGTTAATGTCTGTCGGTAAATTAGTGTCCTTTGTGCGGATTGGCATCTGACTAATTTTGATCCAGGTAAACACCCGATTCATTATTTTTTTTTACCAGGATTCGAAAGGTCAAGTCACGAGGCTTTTCCATAAGGTCATCTCCGAACAAGAAAAAACAAAATCGTCTGTCATATTTAGTTTTAAAGCATCACGTATAGTTGGCTATGCGCTGAGATTTTGCATCGGAGAGTTGCACCGTTCCAACTTGAAAAGTATGTTTGGATAGGCTGGTATAAATAAAAACCGGGGACCTAGAACAAAAGAGGTACATAGGGTCCCTAATTGGGTGAAGGTGCCCAATCGGAGAGTGTGTACAAAACCAATGGTAGCCTGAACATCTGACGTCACACTTTGAGGCTCATGAATAACGCCAGATACCAGCCTGACCGGATGTTGACAGATGTACCTTTGACCTCGCATTCATTTCACACGGAGATTCGCAAACAAATCACACATAGTGAATACAACAACACTTATATGTACAAACATTATGCACACGTTAGAATTCCACCCCAGTGAAAGATTGCTCCTAAACCATGTATACTATCAGGGGATACATACTAACCGATAAGTGGCAGTCCCCTTGACATTTTGTTGTTGTTGTTGTGCGAGTAACGAAATTATACAAGAGTACTCCATGTAACTCCCACTCTTCGTTCTGATTACTAACCACCCATCCTGCACACTTCCCCCCACTTTAAAAGGTGGTTTACCTCAATACAAAGACACAATTTTGTCATCTCAACATCATAAGTCTACTTTGTTGCCAGAAAAATACGCCCGTAACGAAGTGCTTGCTCCCCTATAGCCTTTGTAAGCAATGCTGCCTCTGCAATCACCCCCCCCCCCTTAAGCCCCCGCGGCTCTGAACCAACCCCTTATCGACTTGCCCCGCAAAAACAGTCATCCTCCACTGGCTTAAATTACCCTGCCTCGGAGGCATGCACCGTCGAAATTGGACACAATTCAAAATCATAACACTGGATAAATACAATATTGGACTATGGGATTGGCTTCCGTAATGCAGGAAATTCGTGAATAGATTTCTGAGGCCTTGCAAATCCCTTCACGGGTCGCAAAAGCAACGTGCTCCGCTGTGCCGCCCCGATGGAAAAGCAATTTGAACTTTATTTGCACAAGAAGTGCGAACTATTTCTTTCGTCACGGGCGGCATGTTTATTTATTGGTTACTTTTGACTGAATGCTGAATAAAAGTCATCGGAGAGTTTGTCCACTTTGCTCCAGCAAAGCTTTTCTTTGCCATCGGAATTAAAGCCTTCTGATTTTTTGTGAAAATTCAACGGTAATTACACAACATTGATACACGCTTTGAAAAGAGCTAAAAAGCAATCAAACTGTCCTCGTATTGACGTGTTCTCCTAACCCATATTTGCCCTAAACAAAACCAAGTACTAATAATTTCATGGAAGTGTGTGCCACGAATGGATTTTTTGAAATTGGGTTTTTGTGCCTTATTTATTCTGAAATACGGTATTGTCGATGCAAGTTGTTCAAGGTTCCTCATTCCATACAAGAAAATTTGCCTGTTACCCTTTGTAAATACATAATGTAGATTTCTTGTTTACCTTTGAAAAAAAAAATGGTTTCTTCTGTTTCTCATTCAATACAGGAATGCATTTATCTTGCGGCAGTATGTAACTTGTGTGTTCTCAAATGGCAACTGGATTTACAGATAAATGACATTTTCCTCCCGACCGAGACAATTCCCTCCCGGATTGCTCAAGATGGTGAAATCTTTCCAATAACATTCACGTAATCTTTCTCAGCTCCCTACGGAGTATGACAGCCCCGGGCTGCCCTGGCGCTCCGAATGCTTTTTCAAACACAATATCAACCTCTACCCTCCCAGGTACCCATTTACCCCCTCCCCCCCCCTCCACACCCGGTGAAGAGAAGCAACATTATACAGCATCTTACTCAAGGACCATAACCGGGACTTGAGCCCACACCCCGATGACTTCAACTGTACCAGAACTTGAATTTGATGCTCTAAAACCGCTCGGCCATGACACTCGACTGTGAACTCCTTCCACAATCCTATTTGTTTATAACTGTCTATTATTTTTGTTTTTAACCTTCAAATCCTTCGGCACGACTGAAGCAGTCACAAAGGGAGTGTTAAAAATAGCTAGCCTCGGTCAAGTTCAAAGTTGCGGGAAATCCAACAGCCCGACTTTAAAAGCTTAATACTGGTCGGAGTCCTTCGACCGTTGTAAGTGAGGGTGGATCAATCGAACGGACTTCAGCAGCACTGGGCAGTAAAACGAGGTACAACACACTCACAAGAAAGGACTGGGTGGTGACGTGTAAGGGGGGGACAATCTTGTATTAAAAGAAAATATGTTCTGTTCCAAAGGTTAGCAATATACTGTGGGATGTTTTTCTAGCCACATCTCCATCGTAATGCTCATCTCGAGTGGCTTTTTCGGGGGTTGTTATGGGTGGTTCTTCAAAACAGGACAACAGCAGCAAAACAGCTTTAACATCAACAGCAACAACCACTTTTAATGTTAATCAATGCTGTTGGGATGCTGTTTTAAAGAACGTATTGACACTCATCATTTGCACGTTTGTTTGGGGTTTTTTGTGGGTTTTTGTTGTTGTCGTTGTTGTTGTTGTGTTTTTTTGTGTTTTTTTTGTGTTTTGTGTTTTTTGTTTGTTTTTGGTTTTTTTTTTGGGGGGGGGTTGGTTGTTTTGGGGTTTTTTGGAGGGGGGGGGTATTCGGCTACATTATAACTCGAATGAAGCCTAAAGGTAAATGGCATACGATAGAGTTCCTTTTCAGTATTGTAATTTGATAAAGGACCACGGACCTACATCTCCTGAAATTACAGTCACAATTTAGAAGAGTGTAGGCCTATAATTCAATAACTGCGGTTTTTAGTTTTTATTTTTATTTTCATTTTATTAGTTTTGTTTACTTACTTTGCTGTCACAAAGCAAACTATCTTTAAGTATCCAGTGAAAGCTGTTCAATTTCAGATGACTTCAAACAGACAATACACAAATCCTGAACGGTAAACTATCATGACGTGTTTCGTACATGCACATGAGAAACGTGATTTGTAAGGTTTGTTTTTGTTTTTTGGTTTTTTCAAAATTATAGCTGTTCTAGTCAGGTGCATCTATACCACCCTCATTTACATGTTCTGTGCTGAAGAAACGTTTGTTCTTAACCGTTTGCATACACATTGTTTGATGCACATAGAAGAAGGAATCAAGTTATAAACCACAAGGGAAACTGACTGAGTAAAATTTGAAATAATTTGGGTTGGGTAAAGAAAAAATACTAGAGCTGGATTTGAATCAACGACCTCCGGTTTAACGTGCCGGCGCTCTACCAACTGAGCTATCTAGCCCTATGTTAGCGGTCTCCCTAATTGTAGGCATATAATCACTGCTTTTATTTTTAAAAACTTTCACAAATCACTTTGTTTAGTTCATATTTCTTTTGTGCATGTACAACACACGTCATAATAGTTTTCCTGTTTTTCTCTTTGATGAGGAAACAAAGTGATCTGAAATGAACAACTTTCACTGGATACGTAAAGATGCTTTGTGTTTCTAGAGAATAAAACAATCCATATAAACAGTGAAACAGATGTAAAATGTGTAACTTAGGCCTAATACAACCGACACTACAATATAGTGCAGAAAACATTTAATCATCAATTGTGTTCGCATTGGTTTTTAATACAAACCTGCGTACAAATCGACAATGTTAAACGCATGGTATCGCAACTTGTTTACAAAGTAGCTTCCACTACAATGGTTGAACCTATATTCCCACATGCACAATTTGTATGCACCCAATTGATGAAAACATGAAATCCCACATAGTGGAGATCACTGAGTATACGAGTTTTCGCTAAAAAATGTCCAATACGAAGAATTGAAGCGGGTTCTACTAGCAATTCACGCGTCCCTTGTTTTTATATAAACGCTTGATTTATATAGAATTTGCTATACAAAACGTGTTCCTTGTAAGGAAATACACTAGAATGCACAACGTCTGTTGTCGTAGACGAATTGGAATGGTCCTTTAGCGAAAATCGAATAGCGCTGCAGGTGCAAGATGAGCAACTCGTGCTGAAATGTGAAGTATGCACTACACGTCATTTCAGAAACAAACTCTTTTGATGTGTGCATCAAGATCAGCGCAGCCATTGAGTATTGCAATCAATGTTATAACAAAAACATTTGATTACCGACATGGAGCCCATAACTAATAGATAGTTGTCTATAGACGATGTGACCTGTGACATCACATGTTTACAAAAGAGCCACCAAGCCTGGACTTCCTGCAGGCACGATTTGTACACAGCTCAATGGGAAGAAACCATAAAAACATAATTTTATGGAGATTGCACTGTCTAATTTTTGTCAACCTTTGATATGATGAAAGTGGGCACATCTCAAAACTTGTTCAGCTGTTACTTTTATAACTCTTGGATTTATGTGGAAATTATGACACAAAATGTCGACTTTCCCATATGACTAGTGCAGTATCTTGCCTGCCAGAAAGGCCCAAGAATGTACAAGGTCACACTTATTGTAAACAAAGGTCACAAGGTCTATAGTTGTCTGAGGCTATAGTTACCTGCAATTCTGTTGTCTATAGTAGTTTGTAGTTGGTTCTAGTTGTCTACAGTTGCTTGTAGTTGCCTGTAGTTGCCTGTAGTTGTATACAGTTGCCTATAGTTGCATATAGCTGTACACAGTTGCCTGTAATTGTCCATGAAAGTTGCCTTTAGTTGTCTTGTCATAGTAGTCCATGGTATTGTTATTATTATTATATTACTATTATTATTATAGCTGCCTATAGTTGTCTATAATAGTTGCCTGTAGTTGTCTTTAGAGTTGCCTATAGTTGCCAGCAGTTGCCTATAATTGCCCACATTGCCTATAGTTGCCTTTAGTTGCCTGATCTTGTGCAGATATACACCCCAGGACATCGTGGCTTACGGTCTACAAAACACAAACTCCTCCAGGAAAAAACAACTAAACATGTATACATGTAGCCTTGATCAAGGCGTTGGAGTTTTTTCTCAATTTTATTTTATTGTTTTCATTTTTATTTTATTTGCGCCGCGCTACACACCCGAGCTACCAACCCGAGCTACCAACCCGCCCGAGCTGTGTGCATGGTGTCTGTGTGTGCAGTATACGGTGCGCGCGTGGTCGTGTGAGCTGTATGCGCCACTCACCGATCAACGCCTTGACGTTTCTGTCTCCCCGCCGATGACTCATTACTATAATGCGCGCGAAAGGCGAGACCCCATTGGTCAGTGGCGGAAGTCTTGTTTACTCATTCTTATGAATATGCATGCAGAATCCAGATGTGGCTACACTGGCGCGCCGGTTTGAATTTGGGAATACTTTGTTATAATAATATCTATCTGAAAATGTTGCGTATTCTCCTCAGCTGAGCGAGACAATGAGGGCATGGAATTAAACAAATGAGGTTGCGTGGATCGATTTGTTACATACATTACATACACCATTTTCCAGCAGGAAGACGCTTTCTGATGTATTTTTCGTAGTGACGTAAGGCCTGATTGACCATCTACTGTCTCCATCTTGCATCATTAAACAGTGATTTAATCATTGTTGGTGCATTCATTGGAGGTAGAATATACAAAACAAAGACCTCAATAAACTACCATTATTGATTGTTTCATCATGAAGGCATATAGCTCATTGCACTTTTTATATCATTTTGGCCGCCCCACTAAAAAAGAGCTGCCTAACCAAATTTCCCAAGTACATTCACTAGAATAGGGTAGCTAAAAATCTATTTCACATGTATCATGTGTGGCTGTATCCTGTCAATTTTTGTTTGGCAGTAAATTCTTATAAGACCCTGTCTGAGAACAATTCAAAAGTATGAAGACGGTGTGGCTGCACAGAGTCGGACTTCGAGAGGACATGTCAGGAAAAGACAGCTGCAGAAACTACATCAGCTCCAGAATTACTAACCAAAAGAATGGCGAGTGATCAGGGTAGTCCAATGAGGGAACTTGAGTGCAGCGCAAAAAGCTCCAGGGGCCGCGCCCGGGTTCAGCACCTGACTGACCAGCCTCGCAGATTACCGGTCAAAAATGGCTGAGACAATGCTACACACAAACGCCATTAAGTCGGTAACTACTCACATCGCATCACATACAGCAAGCATGATATTGATATGGTACAAAGGTCATAGTGAGAGAAGCTCGTGATTGGACGTCAAAATGAATAATTCATTTGCTTCCCATCCTGTGTTGTCTGCAATAGGTCTGACGAAAGATTTAAATATTCATGAGCTGCATACTAGCATATCCGAGAGCCCCCCCATTTTCGTCCAATATTGGACGAAAATATCAAGAAACACATTAAACCCGGAAGTTACAGACCCGTCAAGGCTGTCGGCCTGACGGCCTCCGCATGCGGAGAGTGGTATGAGTGCGGATGACCTGCGCACAGTGTGTGTACGGGCGTCGTACGACGTGATACACACACAGTGTATACGGGTGGGTCGTGCGATGCGATACACACCTTACGCACACACATACGGGTGTGTTTACGGCGTCTTTTTTGGAGTGAAAAATGCGACTGCCTTGATCAAGGCTAGTATACATGGGGTGAGAGAAGTTTTCAGAGCGCAGCACCAAAGCTTTGGAACTCCCTCCCGGACACTGTGAAACTCTCCAAATCACTCAACACATTCAAGAACAGTTTAAAAACTCATTTTCATAGAGAGGCTTTTTGTTAAGTTTATTTTCTTTTTTTTCTTTTTTTTGCTACTTTCATTGCTTGTTGTTCTTTTGTAGAGTAGCGCCATGAGCGCCGCTTGCGGTGGATACCGGCGCTTTATTTAGTGTCCATTATTATTATTATTATTATTATTATTAGTTGTCTTGCCATGGTAGTCCATAGTATTGGTAGTTTGCTATGGTTGTCTGTTGTTGCCTTTAGTCGCCTGAAGTTGTCTATAGTTGCCTATAGCTGTCTATAGCTGCCTATAGTTGTCTATATAGTTGCCTATAGTTGTCTATTTATAGTTGCCTGTAGTTGTCTATATAGAGTTGCCTATAGCTGCCAACAGTTGCCTACAATTGCCCACAGTTGTCTATAGTTGCGTACAAAATTCTGGGTCCCAGGGGCCTGACCAATACTTATTGGTTAGACTTACCCAGATACAGGTCAAAGTGGGATTTTGACGATTCTGTGTCAGTTTGACACATTTTGAGGGTAATTTTGACACAGAGTTCGGGTTATACTGACCCATAAATGGGTCATGGCCCAGCGGGACCCAGATCCGGCTAAATTTTGACCTGGACTGGAGTTGTTATCAATGCATACCTTGCGCCTTGCGGCGCTATAAGGCCGATCCGTATTTTATTTTATGGATTATATATTACGTGTCAAATGGTTATTTCTTTCCCCTAGTATGATATAACAGATTCATGGGTAAACTTGAAAATGTCAAAAGGGGTTATTTTTCTCTTCGGGACCATTGGTGCATGTCAATCATTAACGATCCTTAGGATATCTTTCTGATGAACTGTACCAAGTCTAATATCTGCTGTACCAGCCGGCGAAACGACCGGCACAACAAGAAAAAGGTCCTTAAAGGTTGCATGGAGCAGCAACATGTAAATTAACAGCGATTCAACGTGAAGAGAAATCGATCTATATTTCTTTATAGATGTTGATCCCACCGCTGCACCTTTTTGCCTCATCTTTTGTTTATTGATCCCAGCCACCGTGGAATGGGTTGTAATTAAGGTAACTTTATATTCTACATGACCTAGATATTATAAGGAAAACAAAAAGTGTACACCTAAACACAATTCATATCAAGCAGAACAGTTCAGCCGGATGGATATTGTTTCGTATAGCAGGCATGTGCAACGGTCACATGGACTTGTCATGAGGTGGGGTAAAGGGTGGGGTTAGTAGTTGGGCTATAAATACGTAGTGTGGACTGTAGGGGTTGGACAGTTCGATGAAGTGGACGACGTTTATTTATCTTATGAAATAGCGTATACGTGTTTTACAGCCGGCTATTTTAGTGGGAACACTGCAAAAAATGGCGTGTTAAAATTGACACCATGGGTGTTGTCACATTATAAATACCCAGAGAGAATCGAAATTAACATTATAGGGTGTTAAATTAGCACCAATGCAATTATTTTAGCAGAAATGTGTGTTATTTAAACACCATATGTTGTAAATTGTGATTCTTGTTTCGGTATCTGTATGTTACAACACCCCTATGGTGTCAAACATCCCGGTTTTTGCAGTGTACAGTTTTATCCAAGATTCCCCTGACGTCCAAATGAACCAATAAACTGTGTAAGTTTTGCGCGTATTCAAATACTGGGACCCGTTAATGTGTGCGATTCACGCGTTAAAGCAATTAACGTCGCACCAAAGTGGTCCCATTGTTCGAGTGCGCGTGAGACTTGCTCCCTCTATTGATGGAACTGCTGACTGTAATTTGCACCCATTACAAAAGTGTTTGCATAATTTCCCCGTAGAACTAATTTGTTCATTATATTTGTGTAAGTTCTTCTTAAACCCACATTATTCCGCATAGGATTTAAGTATGGGTGGAATGTTTGGTTAGTGAATAAAGCTCTCGTCTCTCACCAATTGTCCCTGGTTCGATTCCAGTCTAAGGCCATATGTGAGTAGAGTCGTGCGTTGGTTCTCTCCTATGCCACGAGGTTTTTTTTCCGGGCCCTCCGGTTTTCCTCCTTCAGGAAAAAAACCGAACACTTTCGATCGCTGGCTGTGCTCCGTGGTCATAATGTCATGGGTTGATGTGGAAGGCTGCCAGGAGGCACCCTTAATTTAAATGCCTGCAGCCCGAGCACGTTGTAGCCGCGTCCTTCGCAATTCAGCTTCCCATTTGCAAGTAAAGATGGCTATAGCCTCCCAATTTATTATTATTATTATCATCATAACTCACTTCTGGTAGGTTTTCATTATGTAATTTCATCCTTTAAGTTGCAATATTTTTCAGTTCCGTCACGACAATTCGTTTTATTATTATTTTTTTAAATTCGAAACGAATCGGGCTCAAAGAGAACATGGCCGTTGGTGTTGGTTTACTCGCACATGAAATTATCATTGCATGCAATCTAAAACTCAAACCTTACCTTCCGGTGACGTCCAAGGAGCAACCTGTCAGATTGACAACGTAGTTGAAGCATCTTATAATCTAAATCTGACAGTCGTGCACGATGATTTGAAGGAACGGTACTGTTCACAGCTCAGCTATAATGATTCGAACCCGATTATAGGTCTTTGGGGACATGGTTAAAAATGGTTATTGGCATCGAGGCGACGGAATGTTATTTTACGCCGCTGGTCAATCATTTTTGTTGTATAAAATCGTGGTGCATATCGGACAAGTTACTGATTTGTGGCCGAGCTGTTGAGAGCAGTGGACTCAAGCTCTGGTGTTACCGATCGGATTTGTCCTTCGGATGGGACATTAAGCGATAGATCCCGTATAATCGGATTGGTAGTGGCTGTCAATAAGGCCTAAAAAAAAAAGTTTTTATTGCCCTTTTCCGACCGACCCAAAAAATCTGAAATCCACGGTCGCGTTTTTGTTTTTGTTTTTTGTTTTTTTAAATGGCGATTTTTTGATTTTGTTTGAAGTATTTTATACTTTGATTCCCAGTAAACGACATTTAAGATAGAAACCTCGATGTTTTTATGTTTCTTTTGCAAAATTATATTGTTTTATGTTGCAGGCCTGTGAAATCTCCGCTTTCTCATTGACCTTGCCGATTTTTTATTTCCGCCTTTTTAAAATGTGAGATAAAAAGACGTGACGAATTTTCCCGGTCGGCCTGCTACATATACAGCACACACACGACACGAAGTCCGTAAATCCTATGTCCTTGCTCCATGCTGCCATGCAGTGCGCAACGTGAATGGGCGGGTGTCCATCACGCACTTGTGTTGCAACTCCTTGCCAATAGAGGGCGCTGTGTGATCGTTGGCATTGCATGTACATGTACATGTATATCCATGTACACGCACTTTTAAGCACGGCTCGGCGTGGTATTGAACGCGTCATGTTTTCGAACATCAATCAAGATATCGGTGCAACCATTCCTCCATGGGGCAACACAAGTGCGTGATGGATACCCTGGCTGAACAAAAATTATTATTTTACAGAATAATGTAAGATTTCTTTCCGTCTTGGTCCGGTTTTTTTATATTTTTTAAAAAACCTTTTCCTTGCGTGGCAGTTTTCATCGCACGCGTCAATTTCTTTTCCGATTGAACGTTAGTGTTTGGAGCGGCATCTATCAAGAGTTTCGGCGTGGCGGAGCTGCACTCCCATCATTGTTACATGGATGTATTTTTCGGCTTTTTTTTAATGGTCCACTCACAGGCCTGATCTTGAGAAACAACTTTATATTTATATTATTATTTTATTTATTCATACATCAAGTTTTTAAAAGTTTATTTTTGTTTTGTATTCACCATATGAATGTATACTACTTTGAGAACATTAAAATGGTTGAAAACATAAAGTTGTGAGCATATCTACTATGTTTTTTCCTCCTCTGACGTATTCTAAAAAAAAAAAATTTAAAAAAAAAAGCGACCGACCGACCCTCCCGATTTTTTTAGCCAAAAGGGCAATAACAAGTTTTTTTTTTAGGCCTAAGAGTCTCGCTGAAGCGCGCACCGGTGTCATGACCGAGATTCGAACCCACACCCCGACAAATTTGCAACAAGTGCCCAAATTTATTAAGCTGCTTAAACACAACACTAAGCAAAACACAAAATATAATTGGGTGCTTACACTGCAAAAAACTGGGTTGTTACGGTTGACACCATGGGTTTGTCAGATTATAGACACCAACAGAGATTCAAAAATTACAGCACTGGGTGTTAAAATAACCCTTATTTCTGCCAACACAATTACATTGGTGTTATATGAACACCCCATTGTGTTAATTTTGATTTATCTTGCCCCACTTACTCCCCAAATGAAAATGCCTAGTTAAGCTACTGCCAAGTGGTACCCCTAACCCGAATCCCAATCCAAACCCTAACCCTGAAACTAACCTCAATGTATCCCTAAACCTAATCCTAATCTAATACTAATCGCAACCCTTGTCCATACACTGCAAAATTGTTGGTGTTAAATTGACACCATTAGTGTTGTCACACTAAATACCTTAACAACAGATTCAACATTTACAGCAAAGGATGTTAAAATAACACTTATTACTGCAATGTGTTATTGTTAACATCCTATGGTGTTAATTTTGATTATGTTGTTGTATCTACATGTGAAAACACCCATGGTGTACATTTTCACACCCCAGTTTTTGCAGTCTGGGCCTACCAGACAGTAGTTTGAATCAAACTTATTGACAATAATAACTACACTGATAAAAATGGGGTGTTAAAATTGACACCGTGGGTGTTGTCACATAAATATACCAACAAGGGAATCATGGGGTGTTAAAGTAACACTAGGTTCTGCCAAAACAATTACATTTGTGTTATTTTAACACCCTATAATGTTAATTTTGATTCTCTCTTCGGTATCTATATGTGACAACACCCATGGTGTCAATTTTAACACCACACTTTTTATCAGTGTTTTTTTTTGTTTTTTTTTTTCTTTTTTTTGTAGTGGTGTATCAACGGGCGCCTCAAGTGCTAATTATTCTTTATTTCCAGACAGGTTTTTGAAGTGTATAAATTAAGAGACCATTTAAGTAACAACGTGTAAGTCAAGGTGCTGTGGTGAATTCAACAACCACTGCCAGAAACACCGGGGCAAACCCCTTCTCTAAGCGATAAGTGTAATCTGGGTTCTTTTACGTGCATTACACAACACACGGGACCAACGGCTTTACGCCCCATCAGAAGGACGAATAATGGTGAAGTGTCTGTCGCTTTAAGGACACAGGCGCCATGAGCGGGACTTGAACCAACACCCTGCTGATCATTGATCAGAAACATTAAAGCTTGAGTCCAGTGCGCTTGACCGCTCAGCCACGATGAAGTGTCGGACTTCTGTAATTTCTTGTAAGAAAAACTTCCGTTTGGTTGTTTCGCAGTGTATTGTTAAAACAACTTGGAATATCCGATAGTGAAGTTGCGTTCCATTTCGAACAAACATCTATGGTTAAATTTTGTTCTCCCTGTTTTTAACAAGAGTGTGAATTATCATTAGGTAAGATTGGATATTGGAAGAACAAAAAATCAAACACCGGTCCCCCAAGTCATGATTCATGTCGTAGTAAGTGATGTGCAGAAGGCATAAGGGTGCGGGTTGTCAGTCGGGCAAAATTCACAAGTAAATCAGTTCTTTAATTTGATCCAAGGGTGCTTTCAGGCTAAATTTAAAGTTCCGTATTTTATATTAGATTTAATCTAATTATATTTTGTATTCGTTCGTAGCTCAGTTTGCCGCGAGCTATTGCGATTTCCATGTGTCCTTGTTAAGGTGTTCTAAACACTCCGTTTACCTCTGTCAGCAATTCATATAACATTGAATTCATATTATCGTCGACCCGACATTGAGGGCGTGTGCGATCGCCAATCTGTGCGCATTTTGGTCAACACAGAGCTGCTATCCACACAAAATAGTTCTAGGGCAGAATGACAACCCAAATACAAGTATCATAGAATAGCATATTTAATTTATTTTAAACCAGTACTGTTATTGTTAATTTATTTTTTCCGGCTATGAAATCAAACGATCCACAAACGCATAAAGTACTGCACTCTAATCCCCCGGGTCAAAATTTTGACGTGGATTCCGGGGTCCCACGGGGCCTGACCCATTTCCACGACATGCTGACCCGGAAAGTGGCAAAAAAAATAACAATTACTCGTCATGTTGTGTACCGTTTACAGATCATTTTGACAAAGAATTATGGGTTACATGGACCCATGGGTAAGGCCCCAGTGGAGTTGGATCTGTGTCAATTCTACCCGAAAGGGTGTAGAGTGTATAACCAGTAGAAATAAATATACAAACAAAAAGAGACCGACGTAGAAATGTTCAGTTGTGTCCACGTAATAATTAGGCAGGGACTGAAAATTCAATCTATATACAAAGCTATGGTCTGAGTAGGGATTCGGACCGTCGTCCGCAGAGGAAGAAGTATATTGTAGCAGACATTACTACTGTTAACTGTAGGCCCCTTAGATCATGTCAAGAGAAGGCGGTAAAGAAATTTTGGTTTTAGATGTGGGGTTGGGGGGTAAATTGAATGAACACAACCAATCCGAGCACAGCAAACATGCAAAGCCTAAGATGGGATTTGAACCGGGGTCTAAAAGAGATTACAAACGGGGAATGATATACCATTAGCTTGTGCTAATCCCATCCCCCATTTATATATATTATTGAAAGGCAATGGTAGCAGATCATAGTCTTATATATTTATTATTTATATACTTATTATACGCTTTCACCTCTTTTGTCCATTTTTATTTCACCTGAACTCTATTTTAACCTTTCCTCGGGAAAGCACGCAGTAGCCTATACAGTTCATGCACTCTACGCCTTGAACAGACGTGATTGATTCTTCGGGAAGGGTTGTGGTGGAGGGTGGGGGTAGTCAAGCCTCACACAATAACAGGGACGCCAAGTACATCGTTCATGTGTCAAATCATCTTAATTGTAAATGTGAAAATACAATTGTCGGCAACTAACGTGTCTGGTAACCTGTGCACTGTTGGCACGCGCCCCCATTCATTATTGAAATAATGTTTAAAGGGTCTGTATACGTTTGGTAATGACTTTGAAAATTAATGGCAATAAAAACTTACTTGGTAAAAAGTTCCAATGGCTTTTGATATATAATGTATTTTGAGAAATCACTTAAAAGTACTGCGGTTATGAAAAAAGGTATCAATTTGTATCCCTAAACATGTGAATCTAAGATGCGTTACTGACAGTAACGTTTCTCAGATTGTGTATTCCAATAGCAAATTATTCTTCCTGCGCATACTTAACCGCTCCAGATTTTCGAAAATATCACAAAAACGCTACCACAATTTGAAATGAGGTTTTCACAGGTTAGTTTTTTGGTATATAAACTACAACTTTATAAGATTGAAGCAAACAGTGGGTTCCAATTACCAAACGTATACAATCCCTTTAAGATGACACTGTGATAGATAGCCGTCCAATTTTTCGAAATCAAGTCTGGCTTCGGTGATTCATCTTCCATTTTGTTGTTAACCCTTAATAAAATGCACGTGCCGTTAATCATGACACATTTTGTTTCTTTCGCCAGTTTCTCAAAAGTGCAATGACAATTTGCACAGATCTTTCTTGAACTGTTGATGTTCCTGGTGTTTTCCTGTAATGAAAAGAAAAACATTTGCAAATAATTCAGAGCGACTTCTTGCACTTTGGAGGGGACACTGTATTGTTTCAGATCTTCTGGATCCAATTAACTTAACTCTGTCTACCCAAATAAACAGTGGAGTCTTAAAGTTTTAGATTTGTGTGTGGGTTTTTTTCTTCTTGTTTTGTGTTACCCTGCAAAGCACATTGAAGTGACTGGAGCAATTTGTAGTCTGGTTTCCGTGCGACTTCTGGATTAACTCGGCGTCGGGGTATTGAAGCGGTGTGTCTCATACGGTCGAAACGCACCGGCACAAGACATGCAGATCATCGACGCATAGGCAAACGTGTTCTCGCATGATCTCGGGGGATTAGCCGTGACTGGCATAAGGTAATGGATTTAGATACTCGGTGTACGACATTCTGAATCTGACGTAATTACAACGGAAATTTACGCCACGTAATTCCCGCGGTTCCTTCCTCGGCACTGCCATGTAAGCCTCTAACGAAGAAAAATGACAATTTATGGTGTAAATAGTCATCATGAAAAACGTCCTGGGTCGTATCTAATAATTTTGGCCAAGGGCAGTTACAGATTTCTCATAAAGGGTAAATCTGCTACCTCAAATGATAAAAGAAGAGTTCTAATGTATAAGGTGATGAATTCTAGTTGATTAGAAAGAGTGGGGGAAATACCAGGACGCCATTGAGGGGCTGCTTACCGTTTGCTCTTAATAACTAGTTCATCACTAGTAAAACAAAAAACACTCATTTTATGTTAGGCCATGTCAACATTCAAGGCTGTGGCTACGGCTACGACTGTTACTAAGGGTGTTGCTAAGGACGTCATTTACTTCAACTCATGATGATGCGGCGATCAAGCCGTATACTTAGCCATAGCCGCCAATTCGGACACTGCCTTTCCCTATAGCAATGTTATTTCGTTCGGTTGAACTGGGTGAATTAGAACGAAAAAATGGGAAGGATAAAAGGAGGTGCTTGGGTAGCACGGGCCATCTGCGCACCGGCAGGCTCGACAAATGCAATACCTCCCCTTGTTCTTAACCAAACAGTCCCCACATTCAAGCTTCTATTTTCACGATGGTCTTATTGTTTCGTGGATTGGCTCACTTTGTCATCGTCTCATCGTCCCTATCATCTGAAGCAGCTGCTGCATCACCATTGGATCTCATTCAGCAACCTCCTCAAAAACCCAGTGTCCAAACGTCGCCCAAAGCCACCGTTTTTGATTCTCTAAAACAGTTTTGAGATTTTTAAAGAGGGGTATTCCATCGAGTCGAGTGATTTCTCCTTTAGATTTAAAGAGTCGGACGTTCGTTCTTATCCGTTTTATCGATATGCAATTTATTATGTTACTTATTATATTATTTATTCGTCGCCATGTGATACATTTAAATGTAGAGTTTAATCCACGGTACATTCCCAAACAATGTTGTTTTGTTGTCTTTAATGTTATGGGGTGGTTTCAGGTAATATTTTGTATATAAAAGTATTTTTTGTACTGAAATTTTGAGATGTTTAATGACAGTTTCCCTTGAAGCAATTAGGAAGAATTTGGGAGCTGGGGGAAATACTTGAAGAACGAGTCTGCAAAAGAGGTAGGGAGTTGTTGGCGGCACAAAACGAAATGCTATTACGGAACTTTGTAATGTAATATGGGTATGCAAGATTGAGCGCGGTAATCCACAAGTCAATGCCGCGACACTGTGGCGACCTAAACTAGCATCCACCGAAAAGGGATAAAATAGAAGAAGAAGATCTCACTCGTAAAACTCTTACAAAATTAATATATAAATCTACACCATCATCCGAGAGCTTGGAAGCTGATTACAAATTAAATTTCCAGATTACTTTCTCCCTCTACAATTGAACGTAAAGGAATACGGGTAGCCATAATACATTATCAAAAAGGCTTGCAATCGGATCTCGGTCAAAATGGTGACACGACCATGAAGTATGGCATTATTTTTATCAACCAAGCACACCCATACTCCAAGAGCTTCTTCGGGGGTGGGGTGTAATGCTATGAATTTAAAATAAGCGAGATTTCTTATTATAGTTAATAATATATATTTCTGGTAATGAAACCAAGGATGCCTCTTTAGTGAACTTAATCGCTGTAGCTCGCAAGCCTGCATGAGGAAACATTTGAACGAGGGTACTTGAACTAGAAACACCGGGGTAACCCCTACTCTTCCACGATAATGTGTTCTGGGTTATTTTACGCTTAAACTACCGATACCTATCCTAGTACACGGCACCTACGGCTTAATGTTCCATCCGTAGGACAAAGCAATTATGGTAAAGTACCATCTTGCTCAAAGACACAAGTGCCACGACCGGGACTCGAACCGGGAAAAGAAACACCAGAGCTTCAGTCCGGTGCTCTTTTAACCATTATCCAAGACACGCCACAGTGTGGCTTGGTCCCCCCCCCCATGCTTCATATATATATATACATAGTTCTTGTTTGTTCAATTTTAGGGGTATAATTATTGTACCGTTCGACCACAACTTTAATTACAAAACTCCCGCTGTCAAATTCAAGTTTGTCATTCGCGCTATATAGTCTCATCAGTCACCATTCTAAAGCCTCATCAACCACTTCACATTGACGCGGCATAGACGTCACCTCTCGGACAGTTATTGGATAGTAGAATGCATTATGAGAAACTTTTCACATCTAAGTACTGCGGTAATGGAAAAATAAATAATTTTTTATCCCCAACAAATTGAATCTGAGAAGCGTTACTGCGGTAATGTTTCTCAGATTGTGTATTCCAATTGCATGTTATTCTTCCTGCGTGGACAAAACCGTTCCAGATTTTCAGATATCTCAGAAACGCTACCACCTCTTAAAATGAAATTTTCACAGGTTCGTTTTATGGTATATCTACATCTAAATATTAAGAGTCCTGTGCAATTTCGATGAGTTCAATGACTCTACCTCGCTCAAACACTCATCACACCCGGCCACGTTTTCATATACACTTCAAATCATCCCACTGATCTGGCCGAAGATAGACTGGGCAATGATCTTTTTCAATTAGTTTACAGAGCTGACCGTGGACTTACCGCTTAGTATTGGCGTATTCAATCCCATCGTATATAAACATTTCACTCACACTCAGTGCGGAAAAATACTCGGACTGACATTGATGAATGCACCGTCACTGTTGTGATAGGGGGACGGTATTCTGTTACAATTAGAGATACTAATTTTAATCCACCTGCTCATAGAGGATGTTACATGACAAAACAAAAATCGTCTTCACCATAACAAGCTAAAGTTTCAACTTCAACTTTACTTTCCAACTAATAGACACTCCCGTAGGGACGCCTGAGGGGGTGTGTAATCAGACAAAAAACAACCCTGGCGCGGAAAAATAAAGGAAACAATAGTCCGCAAGTCATGGCGAGGGTAGTGACTTTTAGTTTTCAATAATATTAATTACCGGTACGGCATGGCGCTCGTTTAGCCAATCGACTTAATATCAGAGTGTTAGCTTACCAGATATAAACAGAAGATTGACTCCATCATCTGTGTGTGTGTGGGGGGGGGGCTTCAGTTGTTGGTATTCAGCAAAATCTATTAAAAAAAAGTTGATTGTCTAGGGAAAGGGTGATTTGTATAAAAGCCGTCACCGTCAATATTTTGGCTCAATGTTTTCGCAAAACTTTCCAAAGATCGTGGAGGAACAATGGTGAGCTGATACAATTTCAAAAGTTGTTATCGACAACCGAATGTAACGAGGTTCTTACTTCAACGGTATACACTTGGATCATGAACAAAACAAGTTGTATAGACAAAAGGTTACTTTTTGTTTCAATACAACGGGGAATTACAAATTAACTTTCTTTTTAAAAATGCATATTTTCTTTAAGTGTTGAATAAACTTCTCTTCATAGACAGGATCCACTAGCCGTTGGGAAGTTTTGTACTCTTGGTCGAAATAAAGGTAGGCAGCGGCTAGTGAATTCAGCGGCTAGTGAACTCAGTAAACTAGACTGGAGGTTCATTCTTAAACTGTACTTCAGCCATTCTTTAAGCCCGGGCTGGATTTCACCAAGCACACAGAATCATGAGTAATTGACAATGGCTTGATCGAAGTAAAAATGTGATTTCACTATACAAAATCTCTATGGTGATAGCGACAACTTTATATTATAGCATGAATGAGCGCTCCTATGCGCTCAGAGAGCTTATTCATATTCGTCGCCGTTTTCACGAAGAGCCACATATCTTAAAATGACAAATATAGATTATTACAAGAAGGTGCCTTTATCTCAATTAATCTAGGCAGACGTTTTTTGTTTAGGCCAACAAAAATAATAATGTTTGTTTGGCCATAGAGGGTCCTCAAAAGGTAGTGTCGGTCGGTCGATTGTTGTTAATGGGGATATTGTATTTGGGAATAAAACCTCTTTGGTATTAAAATATTAAGTCCAAACACAAAACACAACACTTTCACTGAATTGAACTCTTTAATTAAATGTCTTTGAAAAGTATTTTAATGCTTACAACTGTTTATCTAACCAGATTGTATGTTGTTGATGTTTAAGATGAATGCTTTACCGGAGCTACCAGCTGATGAGTGCATAGCACTTTTGCAGTAGGCCTACTGAAATTTCACCAGAATAAAAAAGTCAGGAATATATAAACACTATGGGTTGGTAAACTGCTTTATTTTAAATAGTTTCTTCCTGTTTAAACCTTATTTTGACAATTTGTTTAGGAATTTGTAATGACAATTTTGAAGAATACAAAAATAAAAAATACTTTGTAATATTCATTTATTTAATATTAATTTCTTCCCCACTGCTCTGAGTTTTATGAGCGTTGTAGTGGGCGTTTTCCACTCTGATGTGAGCGTAATCAAATTACTGACGGAGCTCAAAGCCAGAACCAATTTCCTGAAATCGTGGTTTCGAAAAAGGCCTGTGAACATTGGGGATGAGACGGGGCGAGGCTCGAGCGGCTTGCCTCTCCCTCTTGAGCTCGTCTGATGAGCTGTCCAAGCTCTTCCGAATCGCTAACACATTCTTCAGTTCTCCAAAAAAAAAAAAAAAATTTCCGCGTGATATTTGAGACAGGCCTCCCGACTCCGTTGCGGCTTACGGTGTGGCACCGTACCAGATAGTATCTCCTCGCCAGGTCTTCCCCGGAGACCGGGGTTTAAGTCCCCGGTAAAATAACGCTTCTTTCCCCCAGCCCTTCATCCCCTAAACCTGCACTTGTCATAAGTGAGATTGCAAGACTTAAACCGAGATTGCAACTTTTTTTGTTAAAGGAAATTATTTATTTTTGAAAGAGTAAATCCACTCCCATCGAATTTGTTTTTACTCCATACCAGCAACATGTAGAAAAACTTATCAAACTTTAGTGGTAACATAGACTGAAAGCAACCCCCTCCCCAAAAGTTAAAAATAAAAATAGTAAAAAATAAATAAATAAAATTAAAGAAATCACTAAATAAATAAACAAATAGAATATGAAAACAATATGTATATTAATAATAATAACAATAATAATATTTAAATTCAAAATTGTGCGACTGTGCAAGTCTCGCGCGTATTGCTTAACAATTGTCTGCTAAGCAGAAATGAGCAGGATATTAGTCACCAATTTTACATGTGACATGGTATAGTTTGTCTGTTTTACCTTATTCCGGTAAGCATACTTTGGTTGTGCTTAGTTACTTTCTGTGCTTAAGCAGCTCTATGAGTCCCAGTGGTCGAATACGCCCGAAACTTGCACAGTCGACGGGGATTTGTGCACGTTCTTAAAAAGTTCTTTAATTTTGATTGTGCCATACAAAGACAAACAACGGATATTTGGAGCTCTTCAAATGCGGTCATGTTTATCGACTTTGACAACATTTCAGACGGAAATATTTGCGGAGGGTTGGTTTGGGAAGTGATAGCATCTAAGCATACACACTTAAACATACTTTCTGGTTTTTCTTGATCTGAACCAATTCGGCTGATTGTCTTTAAAGATATTGGATTTATATAGATAAAAAGCATCATTGCTTTTAGTCTGAAATCTTACTGGTTATGAAGTTCATCATACTAGAACATTTTCTCTGTGAAACATTTCCCTCTGAAATGAAGTCAATGAAAACCTGAAAAAAACAACCGCAACTGCATGCTGATGTCGGTTGTTACACCCAAAATTAAGGACAATGTGTTAATTGCATGCCGAAAATTGTGCATGGTCTTTCACTATTTTCTCCTGACTCACAAAGCGGATCTCAAGCCCAACTTTTCACAGGTTTTTGTGTTTAATGTATGGTTGATCACACGAAACGTGAACACATGTCTGCGATTATTTTCGTCAGCTCTACCAACTTACCTTTAAAGGCCCTGTACACTATTGGTAAGATCAAAAAACACAAATGTTCACAGATTCACACACAACTTGCATGATTTAAAGTAAGCGAAGGTTGAAAGGGTTCCTTAAAATATTTCTGCCTAAAACACTATCGTTTCTGAGAAATGAGTAAAACAATAGTTTTTATCACGTGCGATATTTTGAGAAAAAAAAACAGAAAACACATATTAGGTCTCTTTTCACTATTTTCTCGTGATCTCGACGACCAATTGAGCTCAAACTTTCACAAGTTTGTTTGTTCATGCATATGTTGAATCACACAAAATGTGGACACTGATTTTGAGCTGTTACAAAAAGTGTACAATACCTTTAAGGGAGAGAGTAACAGCCGGAGAGGGCATTGCTTCCCCTCTCGCACAGAAGGAGTCAGTTTGATAAGAGGCAGGATCTACAAAAGGTCAATCTGGGTTTACACACATCCATAGGGATAGTTTATCCCGGAATGGATAAAGATCAAGAAACGAATTTTATTAGCTAGAATTCAATATCATTCGAGCAGAATAATTACCTTTTTTGTTCACTTCTCCGGCTTGGGATGATGCTCAAAAGGGTGAAGGGGGCTACAGATTTCAATTTACTTGTTTGTAGTATGTTTTTTATTTAAACAGTGTTTTCCCCCATGCATTACTACAACTTTGTTTATTTTGTCTTAAAAAAAAAACCTCATTGACAAAACAAAAAAAAACATCAATATTCTTTAAGCATTTGACTTGTTTTACTGCATAACATAAAACACAATTACAATGGCTCTGGATGAGCAAATCAATTCCTACCATCTAACCACACCGTAGGACCTATGCGAAATCATTACCTATAGCCATGGTTTAGGTATACGCTCTAAAAACTCCCGGGTCGGAATTGACCCGGATTCTGGGTCCCAGGGGCCTGACCAATTTCATACTTCTTCTTCTTCTTTTTCTTCTTCTGTGTCTGACTCCTTCGATAGCTTGCCTAGTTGGAGGGGGGTGGGCATGGTTTTTTCTCTTCTGGCGAGGGATACTACCATTTTATTCGGTTTACCCTGTTAAGTCCTTTGTCTAATTGTTCACACTGCTTAATGTTAACAACATTACTTCCCTGTAATTTTGACTAATTGAAAAGTCAAACAAAAGTCTTCTTCTTCCTCCTCTTCTTCTTCTTCTCCTCCTCCTCCTCCTCCTCACCCTCTCGAGTTCCTCCTCCTCCTCTCCTCCTCCTCCTCCTCCTCCTCCCCTCTTCATCCTCCTCCTTCTCCTCCTCATTCTTCTTCTTGTTATTCTTCTCATTATTTATTTTCACTCATAACCGATCCTGCTTTTATAGCACATGTCCGAAATTAGAAATATTAGCCATTCAAACATTCTGACCCGTGTTATGTAAAAAAAATAAATCAGATCACTTCAGTTGCAGTCAATTCACTGGTTGTCACATTCACTTTTATTGAGGTTCGGATGACTAACTTCCGGGAAATGTCTCCTGGGTAGATCTGACATGGTAAATAAAATTCCTCGATTGACGTGAAGTAAAAGAAAACACAAAACTTATTTGTATAATTGGAGCTATATTTATAACTATCATAATTTTGTTCAAAATGTTAAAGGGACACGTTGCCTTTGGATTAGAAACAAGTAGAATAATGATTCACCATCAATATCCCTTTGAAATGTTGTGGTTTTCCTTTTATTTCGTGAACTAACACAGTCCGTAATTCTGTGTAATCAACAAAATGGTTCTCGAAATGGCGGACCGTGTTAGTTCACGAAATAATAGAAAGAAAAAAAACACAATTTCGAGGAGTGTTTGTATGAATCATTGTATTCTACGTTTAAAACATCTCTTCAACCATGTTAATTTCATGAAAAAACACACGCTTTTATAGCCCAAAGCGCCCAATTCGAAAGCGATGTGTCCTTTTTAAGTTCAGTGCATGGCCCTTATAAATTGAAACTGCTGACAATATTATTCGGAAACGTTACCGGTATACCCTAAGACTTGGTCCGTAAACTGTTCGTTCGGCCCCACCGGTCTTATCGTAGACTGCTGGGATTGGACGATGGGCTTGTACAAATTCTTGTTTGGGATGTAGTGGTGCATGATGGGAATGATTGTACTGCTGGTCGGAGCATTGGGCACAATCACAACCGTGTGTACACATTATATGATACAATGCATGTAGGCTCCCATGGATAATGTAATTATCTTTTTAAACCAAAGTTGCAGAAGAATGTCGCGATCGAGCCCCATTTTGTTAGTACAGTACAACGAATTACAATAATTATTTGCAATGGATTTACACAAAAGAGCTACATTGTTAATTGTTGATAGTCGAATCGTTCTTAAACAGGAAGAGGTGACCCGAGGTTATTAGGTCAGGGAAATGGTCCAATGCGCATGTGTTTACGTCAGCCCATCCCAGGGCCTTTGGACAGAAACTGACGACAGTTGATCACGTGAAAAATCCAGCACTCGGTCATGGCTTGATAAAAATATATGATGGATCGGCAGTGGTCCACTGCCGATCCATCGTCAGTGGAACATTTCAACTTTAAGTTCTATTTTCCCACTTTGCCCCCTCCCCCTCCAGCCACGATCAAAAGATCATTTACTTCAATTTGTACAAGTAGTTTTTTTCTGCATTCTTTCAAAGCGCCCTCTTTAGTTCCTGATTGTTATGTGAAGGGCAGGGGGTAACCTAAACCTTGATCAAGTCAACCCGCGTTGACCTATATTGTACAAATACTGCCCTAAGCCCGGGTCAATAGTGATGGAGCCAATCTAAAGGATCTCAGATTGTCTCTCCTTCCGTATATCACGGGTAAAAATTGATCGACGGGAAGCTATGGATACTCGGGGCCTCAGCTGCAGTGTGCACCTGACATGGCCACAAGCTATCAGTTCCTATGAAACGCCACGGGTACGAACTGCCGTCAATATTTGCTCTAGAGGCGTTTTATACATTGATTTGGTGCCACTTACCGTGACACCTGTAAAACACTCCGGCTGAATGGGATGTACAACGTTTGTAATTACCTAGGGCCCGACTTAAAGGTATGACAATGCATCATGTTTAGAAGAGTAAATCAATGTCCATTCTCTCAACGATGTATTAGTGAATTAATTTCAATCTTCAAGTTTTCAGTACCCAAAGCATGTGAAACTCATTTTGTTATGAATTTGTGTTTGAAATTTAACAACCTAGAAAGAGAAGAAGAGGAAGACTGAAGTTCAAATTGAGAGACGAAAAAAAACAAAACAAAAAAAACAAGAACAAGACAACACTGGGCAAGAACGGCAACAAGAAAATGACAGTTTGCAACGCAATTAATTGTTAGTATTTTGTTGTTGTTGTTGTTGATGTTGCTGTTGCTGTTGATGTTGTTGTTGTTGTTGTTGTTGCTGTTGTTGCTGTTGCTGTTGCTGTTGCTGTTGCTGTTGCTGTTGCTGTTGCTGCTGCTGCTGCTGCTGTTGCTGTTGCTGCTGCTGCTGCTGCCGCTGCTGCTGATGCTGCTGATGCTGCTGATGCTGCTGCTGCTGCTGCTGCTGCTGCTGCTGTTGCTGCTGCTGCTGCTTCTGCTGCTGCTGCTGCAACAAGGAGACAATAATGAAAATTTCGTTGAGGAGAGGGCTTCATCCAACAGTGGATTATACAGCCTTATGATAAGGAATCATTTTTTTTCTCGAAAATGACAGTTTGCAACGCAATTAATTGTTAGTATTTGTTTTGTTGTTGTTGTTGATGTTGCTGTTGCTGTTGATGGTGTTGTTGTTGTTGTTGTTGTTGTTGCTGTTGCTGTTGCTGTTGCTGTTGCTGCTGCTGCTGCTGCTGATGTTGATGCTACTGCTGCTGCTGCTGCTGCTGCTGCTGCTGCTGCTGTTGCTGTTGTTGTTGTTGTTGTTGTTGTTGTTGTTGCTGTTGATGTTGTTAAAAACATGTTATCAGGGAGAATTTTATGTTTGGCCTAATTCTAGTTTAATAACGATCGTTTTAAAGACCAGCATGAACGAAAATTGCAACAAATGATCTTTGCTGAAATTGATTTCAAATGTTTTCAATCAATAAGGAAATTGAGTTCGCATGATAGCAACAGTTTTTAATTGTAAACAAAATTATAATTGAGATACCCTTCTCCGGTGCGTTTCATAAAGATTCGCGAAAAACCCCTTTACGTCACCAACCATGTTACGTCTTTTGTGGGAGCTCCGTTTTGTATAGCCGCTTTGTTGCAACATGGAGATATAACAAAGCAACCCCTCACAAAATGACGTCAAAGTATTGTAATTTTGACGCACGCCGCCAAAGGTAGAAGTGTAGCTATTTTTTCAAACCTTGAGGTAGGGGCCTTATTTTTTTGATAGATAATAACGCAACATTCAGAAGTGTAAAATTAACAGAAGTACCATTAAATGATAAAGAAACGCAGTATAAACATATTTAAATAGCATTCCCGCTAACATGTTTCGCTCCAGTTGCTGTTTTAATTAATTATCATTAATACTATTACGGTATATATCCTGTTTCAATGCGAGACTTAAGCCCACGCGAAAACGAATCGAAATTTTCGTCACGCGGGTAATCAGTGTACACGCTGACACAAGAGAATCCGCTATATATACGCTTTGGCATTTCGCGTGAAGTACGGGGGCTTTACACATGCTAGCCATTGCAGTCCAGTTTCTTTCCCCCTCTCAAAAAGAGTAGAAATTATTTATGTTCCTACTTCAACACCGTAACTGTTTTCTTTCGCAATAAGCCGCGGGGCATGTGCTTCTTATGTGAGTAATTAATTTGGGCTAATCACCTCCAGACTATCACATATGATATATTTATGTCAGCCACGATTAAACCATAACCCCATTCGTCACATTGGTGAGGGACATACGATCCCCCAGCGATTCCCGACCGTCACAAAAAAAAAACGAAAACAAAATCAAAGTTAGAAAACGAAGAAATTGTCTCCTCCATCCACAATTCACATTTTAATCTCCCGCTCCGGGACAAGACATGCTGTTGTCACCACGTCGTGTTTCTCCGCAACCCTCTGACGGCAAGTATTTTGACCGGTAACCAACTTTTCTGTGACGAAGACACTAGTCCGAGGGTAAACGCTCTTCTAAGTACTGAGATCCACACTGCTTTGAGCTAAAAGGAAATTGTGTTTTCGATTTGCCTCAGAGGGCAAAGTAGACCCGCGTTGTAACCTATTATTATTTTATTTTGTTGGGTCCAGGCGCACGAAGAAAAAAAATCCATCCCTCGAAACAAAAACATTGTATTCCCCAAGAAACACATAGCCAGCGCCTGCATGCATTTTTAACGAGTCCGGGTCAAGGGACGCTGGTGAGACTGGATAACAGTTTCCGTGCTATCAACCTAAAATAATAGAAAGAAGGAAAACAGCCGTATATACACTCTGCTTTCTAATGCAGATAGCAATAGTTATTATTCGCTGTTTGATCGGCAACTTCAAGCCGGTTAATTATATTTGAATGGTACAAATACAAAGACGTTTCCGCTGAAGAAAAGACTGCCATTCTAATGACAGCAAATTAGGATAAAATTCATGTGGTTGGCCCCATATTTATTGCATGGGTAGGAGCAAGGCTTACCCTTAATTTGTAATGAAATCAATACAACAAGATACGTTTCCTCAAAACTGAGATCTGAATAGCGGGCCATCCGAAACCCGCTGTCTTAATTGCATTTTCCCGGTGCACACACGGTCGACAGTTATCCTCAACAGCAACAGAAAAAAAAGAGGCATCCGGGTGGATTTCTTGTTAATGGTTTTAAAAATTGATTCTTTTAATTAATTTGGGGCCCGATGATCTAGTTCCAACCGGCGTTTCTTCTTTGGAAACGCCGGTAGTAATTGAATAAGGTACATCTGGGATATTATACGCATGAAGGGGGCCAATTAGCGAGGGCTATAGTACAGTATACAGATCCCCAGACCCATCGAAGATAAAACGGATTCACCCTTGTGGCACATTTCGATTTCAAAGAGTTATTTCATAATTGTTGAGAAGTTATTTATTCAGGCGGCCAGGCGAGGCTATGTAATAAGTTCAGTCATTCACGACGGGGGGCGGAGAGGGGGTGATATAACGCTGGAAGACAATTACCCACAAAGAGTTTATTTCGTGATTTATTGGGATCGTTAGTTTTTTAATACCAACAATGAATACTCTGGGATCGTAGTCGTTCTGTTGTTCTGCCCTGATTGGAAATATTATCAGAACAAAAAAAAAACAATCAAGAAGAAATTGCAGTTTGTACGAAATGAAGAAGAGCATATCGGAAGAGATCGTGCTGATAGCCACCTGTATCGCCCCCGATCATCACACACGGTTTGTTGACCCGGTACTCGAGGACTTCTCTTCGTTCTTCCATTATTTTGAGGGATTGTATACGTTTGGTAGTTGAAACCCACTGCTTGTTCAATCCTATGCAGTTGAATATATATATACCACAAAACTAACCTGTGAAAAATTCATTCCAAAAGGTGGTAGCGTTTTTTTAGATATTGCCGAAAATCTGGTGTGGTTATGTCCACGCAGGAGAGTAATCTGCAATTGGAATACACAATCTGAGAAACGTTTCTGCATGCAGTACACTTCTCAGATTCAAACTTTTGGAGATAAAAATTGATTTTTTTTTTTTCTCTCATAACCGCAGTACTTCGAAGTGAGAAAGTTCTCAAAATGCATTAAACTATCCAAAGCTGCTGTACTTCTTAACAAATAAGTTTTTATTGCCATTAAGCCCTCCTTAAGTTCATTTCAATCGGTTACGGCTACTAAATCACTGGTTTGTTTTTTCAAATATAACCCAAATTCCAAGTTATTGTATGTAATACTTTTTCGTTTTTACACATCAACAAAACTAAACGTGTGAACGTCAAATTTAAACCTGTCAAATTGGGCTGATTCCGTTTGGAGGAAAATAACAAAAACTGTTATTATTATGTTTGTCCTGGATTTTGTAAAATGTACTTCTAACCTTGTTATTTTGGCTTGCGGCAATCTCTGGAGAATGGGTAGCCTACTGGTGTGAACTTAATATTCAGTGAGATTTCAGATATTTTCATAAAGGTATTACACTTGATTTTGTTTTGATTTGTTTTTATGTCTGATTTGGGTCAATAATATTTCATACAATAATGTTATAACTTTAGGAGTGTTTAGTTTCCAATATTCAATATAATTATTTTCGAAAAATTCCAAGCCTATATGCCTTAACCATCCAGGATTTAGATTTGAAATTTCACTTGGAATAGGTTTGGTTCCTCCTGCAAATCCTATGGGACACGCCATACGAGGAAGTCAACAAGTAACGGCCGAGGAACAAGATGTTTTCTCTTTGTTCACCTGCATTAATTAAGATTGGGGTAAAACCTTGGATTATGCACGTGTGCTCATCACATGGGAGCACTAAAAGAGCAAAAAATAGACGATCACACACTTCCGACGACAAACTGCTGCCCAAGTAGGTAGGTGGGTGGTGCGTCCACTATGTATAATGTATTCCTCCATGCACTTCCGATGAGGACTTTTCTTTAAAAGCAAGCAGCGAGGGACCTGTTTGGTTGCAACGCCCCTGTGGATTTGTTTTGCATTTTTGTTCAATGATTTGGTTGTGTGTTGTTTTCGTCCAGGTATTGCCTGAGTTATTTTAAGCTTATTTGTTTGCTTAATTAGTTAAGTTTGGTTTCATCTACGATTTGGTTTCATCTACCATTGACAAATTACATACTCATTTGGTTATGTTAAGCTTACTTGTTTGCCTAAAATTGTATAATTTGTTTTTTCTCTGAGAGGGGGGTGCGGCTCTGGCAACAGCTATGGCTACGACTCTTGCTAAGGGTATTGATATGCTAAGGATGTATTGCAGCGTTTACAAAATTCCGCTGCTAGACTTGTCACCAGAACCCGCAGTCGGGAATCCATCACACCCATTCTAAAGGATTTACATTGGCTACCAATACGGGCTAGAATAGATTTTAAAATTTTGGTTCTCACTTATCAGTGTATCCATGGCATTGCCCCTGTTTATCTTCAAAGCTTAGTTCAGGAGTATAAAACAGCTAGAAATCTGCGATCTTCTAATAAATCTCTTCTAACTCCCCCAGTTATCAAAACCAAGTGGTATGGTTCCCGCTCTTTCCAATATGCAGCAGTTCAGTTATGGAACAGTCTTCCAGAGGTTGTTAAACAAGCTGGGACAACAGAACAATTCAAAACAATCAAGAAGAAATTGCAGTTTGTACGAAATGAAGAAGAGCATATCGGAAGAGATCGTGCTGATAGCCACCCGTATCGCCGTATCGCCCCTCATCACACACGGTTTGTTGACCCGGTACTTGAGGACTTCTCTTCGTTCTTCCATTATTTTGAGGGATTGTATACGTTTGGTAGTTGAAACCCACTGCTTGTTCAATCCTATGCAGTTGAATATATATACCACAAAACTAACCTGTGAAAAATTCATTTCAAAAGGTGGTAGCGTTTTTTAGATATTGCCGAAAATCTGGTGTGGTTATGTCCACGCAGGAGAGTAATCTGCAATTGGAATACACAATCTGAGAAACGTTTCTGCATGCAGTACACTTCTCAGATTCAAACTTTTGGAGATAAAAATTGATTTTTTTTTTCTTTTTCTCATAACCGCAGTACTTCGAAGTGAGAAAGTTCTCAAAATGCATTAAACTATCCAAAGCTGCTGTACTTCTTAACAAATAAGTTTTTATTGCCATTAATTTTCAGAGTCATTACCAAATAAAGACCCTCCTTAAGTTCATTTCAATCGGTTACGGCTACTAAATCACTGTTTTTTTTTTTTTCAAATGCAACCCAAATTCCAAGTTATTGTATGTAATACTTTTTCGTTTTTGCACATCAACAAAACTAAACGTGTGAACGTCAAATTTAAACCTGTCAAATTGGGCTGGTTCCGTTTGGAGGAAAATAACAAAAACTGTTATTATTATGTTTGTCCTGGATTTTGTAAAATGTACTTCTAACCTTGTTATTTTGGCTTGCGGCAATCTCTGGAGAATGGGTAGCCTACTGGTGTGAACTTAATATTCAGTGAGATTTCAGATGTTTTCATGATGGTATTACACTTGATTTTGTTTTGATTTGTTTTTATGTCTGATTTGGGTCAATAATATTTCATACAATAATGTTATAACTTTAGGAGTGTTTAGTTTCCAATATTCAATATAATTATTTTCGAAAAATTCCAAGCCTATATGCCTTAACCATCCAGGATTTAGATTTGAAATTTCACTTGGAATAGGTTTGGTTCCTCCTGCAAATCCTATGGGACACGCCATACGAGGAAGTCAACAAGTAACGGCCGAGGAACAAGATGTTTTCTCTTTGTTCACCTGCATTAATTAAGATTGGGGTAAAACCTTGGATTATGCACGTGTGCTCATCACATGGGAGCACTAAAAGAGCAAAAAATAGACGATCACACACTTCCGACGACAAACTGCTGCCCAAGTAGGTAGGTGGGTGGTGCGTCCACTATGTATAATGTATTCCTCCATGCACTTCCGATGAGGACTTTTCTTTAAAAGCAAGCAGCGAGGGACCTGTTTGGTTGCAACGCCCCTGTGGATTTGTTTTGCATTTTTGTTCAATGATTTGGTTGTGTGTTGTTTTCGTCCAGGTATTGCCTGAGTTATTTTAAGCTTATTTGTTTGCTTAATTAGTTAAGTTTGGTTTCATCTACGATTTGGTTTCATCTACCATTGACAAATTACATACTCATTTGGTTATGTTAAGCTTACTTGTTTGCCTAAAATTGTATAATTTGGTTTTTCTCTGAGAGGGGGTGCGGCTCTGGCAACGGCTACGGCTACGACTCTTGCTAAGGGTATTGATATGCTAAGGATGTATTGCAGCGTTTACAAAATTCCGCTGCTAGACTTGTCACCAGAACCCGCAGTCAGGAATCCATCACACCCATTCTAAAGGATGTACATTGGCTACCAATACGGGCTAGAATAGAGTTTAAAATTTTGGTTCTCACTTATCAGTATATCCATGGCATTGCCCCTGTTTATCTTCAAAGTTTAGTTCAGGAGTATAAAACAGCTAGAAATCTGCGATCTTCTAATAAATCTCTTCTAACTCCCCCAGTTATCAAAACCAAGTGGTATGGTTCCCGCTCTTTCCAATATGCAGCAGTTCAGTTATGGAACAGTCTTCCAGAGGTTGTTAAACAAGCTGGGACAACAGAACAATTCAAAACCCGGGTGAAAACATATCTGTTTACTTTGTACAATTCTTGATTTCCCTTTACAGGGCATAGGGACCTCACGGTGATATGCGCTATACAAAAATGGTTTATTATTATTATTATTATTATTATTATTATTATTATTACACTTCAACGCGTGATGACGTGCATGGCGCTACAGCCGTAGCTGTAGCCAAAGCCGCCGATTCGGACACGGCCACAATTTGCCATTTTGGGGGAGGGAGTGGGGTCAAATTGTATGTAAAGAAACGATGAGCTTGTAAACGCATGGGCATCGTTTAAAAAATGCCCGTCGCAGAAAATTAACTTTATAGGGTGTTTAAATAACACCAATGAATTGTTTTGTCAGAAATTAGTATTATTTCGACACCCTATGGTGACAACACCCATGGTGTCAAGTTTAACACACCAGTTTTTTTGCAGATTACATAGAAACTGACTCATGGTGGAACCAAGAATTGATGTGGTGATGTGGCGTGAGGTGAAGAAGGTCAATAGAGCATAACATAGACATCTTACAGTTTGCATACACTCCCCATTCCCCCCTTCTCACTCCAACGTCTTCTCCCGAGCACCAATTGGTCGCGTATGAATTAAAAAGATGTATCAATCCCGTCTGTCACTAGACCACACTAATGACATTGTCTGGGCGGGGGACAAATTACCCTCACAACTTCACCTTAACATTACCATGGCAACCGATTTGTCACCCTTCGTTAACGTCTAAAATTGATGCACGCGTACATTGGGTGTCACGTACACCTAATTTTCCCGGGAAACTGAATAAACAAATTCGACTTGGAGACTCACTTGAAGGTTGTGTTCTACGTAATGTACGTGCCATCACGGGGGGGGGGGCTAGACAATAAAATACGCCTATGGTATAAAACAATTTAAAAGTGTGGACTTTTGAGGAGTGCCATTTGAACCATGCATTAGGTTAAAGCAAATTGGTTGCACCAATTTGATTTAAAATTGGGGTCCCCGTTCAATTGATTAGATTTGGTCTTTTGTTGGGCTGCTATAATTTCATAGTTCGTGGTTAGAATTTTGGCGACGACAATAAAATACAACAAACGTAATAGAACAAAATGTAGTAGGCAACCATTTACGTTGGCACTTCCAAATCGCACATTTCCATGTCAAACTTGAAGAATATGGCAGCATGCAATAATGAAATTAAACCAAAAAACACTTACTTGGTAGATAAAAGCAAACTCAAACACAATTACCGAATGGTTGGGCAGTGTTCGAACCTGTTCGCCCCTTGTAAGGTCAGCCTTTAATGCATGTAGAGCCTCGAAAAGGAGACAGGAGTGAATAAAATGCATTATATTACTCTGTATTGTCACAATGTAACGACACTTTCATCCAAATAGATGCATAAATACAACACAAATGAATCATGAGGTCGAGGCTTAACACGCACTTGGCGGATCCGTGCGAGTAGCGAATGAGCACCAAACAGTGCAGTGGTACGCCTCGAGAAAAAAAGCCAGACAAACCAAAACGCAAACTCTAAAATCTTCCCGGTTAGAATTGACCAGATTCGGTGTCGAAGGGGGCCTGAACCATTTCTGGGTCAGTGCGACCCGGAATTTATGTATAAAATAACCAGATATGGGCCAAACTGACGCAGAATCCCAGCTAGAGTCAAATTAATTTTTTAACGCATTTTCCGGGTCAGCCTGACTCAGAAATGGGTCAGGCCCCCTGGGACCCAGAGTCTGGGTCAATTCTGACCCTGGAGTTTTTTTATAAAGTGCATAATCTATGCTGAATCAATCGAATGCAAGGCAAACATAATGGAGCCCCTGCATAAACACGTATCTTAACCCTCTTCTTTGACATCTCGGGCTGCATGCCGTACGATCGAATAAACATCAACTAAACCAGAACAAAACAGTTCGTGTTCTGATAAGTGATAATAATATAAAACAAATTAACCAACAGCAACAACACCAACAACGGCAACGACGACGACGGGAATATCAACAATAAGACGTAAGCAGACAGAACACAAACCAAACAAACAGCAATAACAATAAAAGCAGCAAGAAGGAGTCAACTGACGGGCCCGGGTTTTTTTTATTCAGAATCGGATCAAAAGAGACACCACAGAGGAATCAGTAGATTTTGCATCGATAACACCTATAGGTAGAGTGAAAGAGCAATAACGAGATGCACAATACGAGTGAATGCATTTCATTTTATTATTTCATATCATTTATTAATTCTGTTTAGGAAGCTAATGATTCTCAATAAAACTATAATTACTTTACCAACCAATAACCCAGCGGAGAGAAGACAGAGATGGTATTTTCAATTTTAGATGTGAGAGGAAAACCCCCAGAAAATCATTCCAGGAAAAACCCACGCAATCAGGTGGGGACTGAAAACTCAATCTACAAAGTGCCCCCTGGCGGGATTCAAACCAGCGTCCCAGAGGAGGAAGGCGGTGAACGAAACCACAACGCCAACCCCCACCGCCTGTAAACAATTTCAGTTAATGTGTTACCACGGGGTTATTTTCGGGGCATTTTCGGCTGTAGACATTCACCCCGAGCAAGTCAAGAAGCCCACTAACAACCAATTTGAAAGTAAAAGCAACCAACAAATAAACAAGCGCAACAACAAAAAGATGCACACAACAAATACCGCCACAGTAATCTCGTTAACACCAAAAATACCATTCAAAATAAGTTCCTTATAATTTTGTTCCTTAAAGCAAATGTACAACACTGGTAATTTTCAAAGACCAGTATCCACACCTGATGTGACCCAACATATTTATGAAGTAACAAACCTGTGAAAGGTTAAGCTAAATCGGTCTTCGGAGTCATGAGAAAACAATGAAAAAACCCATATATATATTTTTTCACTGTTTTCAAACATCGGAGTTTTCCACCATGACCATCTTTATACCATGTAAAGTTATGTGCAAATCTGTGAAGATTTAGATTTTCAACCTTACCAATGCTGTACACACCCTTCAACACGGCAGAGGCGAATTAAACACACTGCAAGCAAACGGAAATTAAAGTGAGCGGATTTTCGCGAGGAAATACTGGACGGGAAACAAACATCTTCCACCCATCGATTTGGAAAAGATTGAGAACAAAAAATACTGCACTCTTCCTTTTCCCGCCAAAAGTTTACACAGCTTGATATCCCAAATACTGCGGGTCGATGAAGAGGTACGATAAGTGCAGTGAACAGTTACGCTGGGGAGAGGTTGTACGTCTGTGAGTGTTTACAGGCAATGGCATGGGGGTTTTCGGCTTGTCCTTTTTCTTTTCTGTACACTTGAGCGCACGACATTTCACTGATCGGATGATACTGTGAATCGGGGCTTCTTGCCCGGTCGACACGATCACCTTGCTAAAGGGTGACCGTTAGGGGGGGGGCGTGGTGATAAAAACAACTCATTAACAAGAGTGGAAGGAAAACAAAGATGTGTACACCACACAATGTAGGGTTTTGAGACTTTGTTTGGACTGACAGACGCCCCACATAATAATTTAGAAACAATTTTGGGGGGTTTTGAAAATTTAAAATTGTCTTACACGTGGATAATTATTGTGTTGTCAAATTGAAGCGGAGTTTATTTCCAGGTTTGCCATATCAACAAACAGTTTGCTCTCTTGTTTAAAGGCACTGAACATGTTTGGTAATTGTCAAAGACCAGAGTGTTCTTACTTGGTGTATCCCAACATATGCATAAAATGACAAGCCTGTGAACATTTGGGCTCAATAGGTCATCGAAGTTGCAAGAAAATGATGAAAGAAAAAACACCAACTAATCTGGGTCACACTGACCCATAATAAGTGTCAAAATATGCAAGAAATGGGTCAAGACGCATAATCCGTGTCAAAAACCCCATTCCTGACCCAGAAATGGGTCAGGCCCCCTCGGACCCGGAATTTTTTAGAGTGTAACCCACAGGGGTGGGGGGGACACACGTTACAGATGATGTGTCATCTTCTCAACTCATCTCTTATGTCAGAAGATCAAGAGTCGTTCGAGCAAGCATCTTGCCTCAGCTCATTCCCCGACTACACCCGCCCCCGACCCCAACAATAAAATGCAATGAACTGCAATATTATATATTTTTATACAGAAATCAAACAGAGATGGCCCCAAAAAAGCAATCAGATTCGAATACTCCATTTCGTGATTGCAGTTGCTGCAATGTTGGAGTTATTGAATTTACGGAGCAGGCCATCTCGGACTTTTCCTCGGGGGCCAGTTCCTACTCATCGACTGTACCGGGCCATAAACAAAATCTCATCGGTAGGGCGAACGAACCATAAACACCCCTGAGCCTCGTAGCCTCGTTTAATTATTTTCACCTCGCCGGAATGTGTACGGCTGCCCAAAACACCCCAAAACCACACAATAATTTGTTCATCCGACGATTCGATTCGGTATACAGTTTCAAATATGATTCTGGCTGTGAGGTGATCATTTCGAGCATTGTTGATGTGTCGATCGGTGTGGAGGCTCGTTCTCTGGGGGCGATAGTAAAGTAACGCTTTACGAATCTTCATAGCATGTCTGAAAAATCAATTAATTTTCTAACGGGCTGCTGAGGGCCCTGCCTTGGCGGGTAACGGACACCATTGTCGTGGTCCAAGGTTGAACGATTCCGATTCAGAAAATCCCTAACCTGTCGGGGAAATCATTTTTTACGAGCTCTTAAAAAAAAAAAAAAAAAAAAAAAAATGTAGAAAAAGAACCGGGTTTGAATATAATAATTATTTTGTCTTTTCGTAAATTTCAAATAGTGACTTTTAGACGAAATTGTGAGAAAGCATCGCGTTAAAGGGATTGAAATAATATTTGTCCGGGGAATCTGTAAACTGTTTCGTTACTTTTGGTTTCTTTTCACTATAATGATTTGATGCAGTCACGAAACAAGACGCACATTGTTGATGCTTCCTTTTACAGTGGACACTTGCATACTTACACTTAAGATGGCACACAATTAAAGCCGGGGTTTGGGAAGGGGGGTGCTGCGCGAAGAAAAAACACATGCTTATATCTTTTACAGGAAATTGTGTTCGACACTAACAACAAAATAATAATGTTGTAATAAGTTTGTTTGCCCCCTCCCAAAAGAAAACCAATATTCAATAAATAAATAAAATTTAAAAAAACAATATCCGCTTCCACTTCATCCTTATCTCCAGACGGGGCAATCATTGCGTGTAAAAACGTTTTTAAAGTCTAAGACCTTCAATGTTTAAGTCTGTAATATAACAACGGTTATTAAACAAAAAATGTTTTCGTAAAGCGCAATTTACAAGAATGATGAAAAAGAGTACCGTAATTGTCTCTTCCGCAGTTCCTTAAATAAGCAGGGAGCTAAAAGTACTCGGTTTAAAACAAACAGAGTAAAGTACAGTACTTAAAATAGAATATCTTTAAAAGTACCACTTTCACTGATCTACTGATGGGAATAGTCGGGTCTGAAGTATTTCGGATTAGCAAAAAGTGTTGAATTCAGGGGATGCACGACTTGAAAAAAATAGGCATTACCAATGGGAATGCAGCGATTGACACCGTTGAAAAAAAAAAAAAGAATTGCCAAAACTATTTCCAACGAGGTTTTTGAATTTACTATTCGTAAATTCGTTACTAAGACGTAAGCAAGTTAATTTTTGGCAGCAATGTTTACAAACCAATACGGACCAACTGGAAATCTGAAGAAAAACAAGACCAGGGCGTTCAATAAGTCCGAACCGTGCGCCTGTCACGAACGATCCTTTCCTCATCAAAAGGGAAGGTACGTTATGGGTGATTTAAAAAAAGGAAAAATATTTCACATCACCACGATAAGCTATATACAATCTCTTTAAGAAATTGCCAATACACCAAACACAAAACAAAAGGCAGCAAGTCTTTGCAAGCCCCGCCCCCCCCAAAAAAAACCGGATTTCACCCTTGATTTTTTAAAGGTAATCAAAATTTAAGAAATTGCCAATACACCAAACAAAAAACAAAAGGCAGCAAGTCTTCGCAAGCCCCCACCCCCCTAAAAAAAAAAAGATTTCACCCTTGACCTTTTAAAGGTAATCAAATTTAGAGATGTGCTTTGTTTAGGCTTAAATGATCACTACCTTCTTCGATCGTGATTTAATTTATGTTCGTGTGTCCCCCCTCCCCCTCCCCTTTCCTACTGGGAATATTGAGTGGCGCATAAAGGAACAGTGATTATCCGCCCAAGCTTATTATTGCATGCATAATAGATATATGTCACAACGGTTTCTGCTCATGGGTTGTTCTTCCCGGGAACGTTGCACTTTATTTTTATTCACTCTTAAAAAGTAAAATAGCACTTAATTTTGGATTAAAAACGTTGTGGCAGGTTTTTGCGTTGATTGGTTGATTGAGCATTTCAAATCATCTCGAACGACTGGCAAATTCCTAATTGTACGTTCAACCAATTTGTATAATTATTTTTGGGGTTTTCCCGGTATTTTTAAACTTATGATCCTAAACATTCGCTGTCTACTTCGACTTTTCGCGACTCAAATATTACGCTGACTTAAATGCACGACAACCAACCCTCCACCCCCATAATGTTTGAGTCGCAACAAGCAAACCTAAATTAGAAGATCAATTGTAAATGCCTAGAAGGTTTAAACTGAATTTGCATAATGGTATTATATTAAGGGGCATAATCTTGGAAGCAACGCAAAAAAGCAAAATTAATTTAAAGGGATTGGTATACATTTGGTTATTTGGACCCACTGTTTGTTTTAATCCTGTATAGTTGTATATATACCAAAAAACTAACTTGTACAAATTTCTTTTCAAAAGATGTTAGCGTTTTTGAGATATTGCCGAAAACCTGGAGCGGTTATGTCCATGTAGGAATAATAATCTGCAGGTGGAATGCACAATCTGAGAAACGTTACTGTCAGTAACGCTTCTCGGACTCAAATTGTTGAGATAAAAACTGATATAATTGTCCATAACTGCAGTACTTCGAAGTGAAAAGTTTCTCAAAATGCATGATACTTTCCAATTAATTATCCATCAACTTTCAGAGTCAGTTATTACCAAACGTATACAGACCCTTTAAACACAATTCGAAATTTTCTGAAGGAGACAATTTGATTATTTTCTCTCAGAGATGTTATCAATTGCAAAAAAAATAAGCAATTTTGGAATACGTTCTGCTTAAAGGCACTGGACACGTTTGGTAATTGTCAAAGACCAGTGTTCTCACTTGGTGTATCCCAACATATGCATAAATTAACAAGCCTGTGAAAATTTGGGCTCAATTGGTCATCGAAGTTGCAAGAAAATTATGACCAAGTCAGTTTTTATGATAATATATATTTTGAGTAATTACCAAACGTGCACAGTGCCTTTAAGCATGTTGTTCATTGCTCAGCAGAAACAGTTGTGCTGAGCACTCTATGGCTGGTCCGTCATGTTACATCGTTATCACATCTATAGTTAGATAGATTGCAGAAGTGTATAGGCCTATGGTTGATCCTCCTGGTAAAGAATTGGGATCAACGTTACAACCGCTTTGCCACCCGTAGGTCTGTAGCCAGCACGTCTTTTCTACAAATATTGTTTGTGATAAATGTGCCACAGTGTGTCAATCCGACCCGGTTCCTCCTATCAATATGTTGGAGCCTGAAACCAGGCACTATTCTTGTTCTCACCCATACACCCTTGCTTTGCTGAGATGTTTATTAACACAGAGCCATTCCAACAGCTTTATTCCACGTACTGTATCCCTTTGGAACTCTTGAAGCATGTTTCCCTCCGTCTTACAGTCTATACTGTTTTTTAAGAGGAATATCAATTCCTAACATACAGCTCCCCGAGTTGTTTTTTTCATCTTGGATGTTTTCTTCTTGTAGTCCCTTACTTAGAGTGGCTGTTAGTCTTGTTTGGGGAGAACTTGCATTAAAACAAGCTTAGGGAGTCCGGGCGCATTTTGCTGAGCGTTGGCGGTGGTATATCCGGTTCCAGTTTGTTGCTTTTAATACAGAAAGTGGGTTCAAATCCCGGCCAGGTCGTTCGTTTCTTTTTTAAATAATTAAATTAGCAATCACAAGATGGCTTCGTAATTTTATTTTCAAAAAAGGGTCTAGTCTACACCTCGAGTCTGTAATTAGAGTCACCACCCTGCCTAGCAAGTCACCGTACCTAATCACCCAATATTTATGTCAAGGGACGCTCAAGCCGGTACGCACGGGTGAAAATTCAAGCTTGATCGGACACAATCAACGTGCAGTGATGAGAATACGCGGGCACGGACATTAAACTCAATGGGTGACCGTCAGGGTAGTTGCCCTGTTGGTTGTTAGTGTGCTCTTATTATTCAGTACCTTATGGAGACCGAGGACAACACAAAGACGGGAAAATCATAGATTTCCATAGTGGAATTCTAAAGACTGGGGTGCTCCACAAGGAAATTTGTAGACAAAGTTTACGGGGAGAATGTTAAATGCAGGGACAAAGGAAAGAACAAATTTTATATTTTGCATATTAATTTGAGAATGTGTGTTGTACTTGGTTTGCCAGGGTCCTAGGGAAATCTTTCCCCGGACATTCTGTCCCCCATAGAATCTACGGGGGGGGGACACCAGAATCTTCTGCCAAACCGGTTTGTGATTTGGTTAAGAAATTGTTGTTGAAAATACAGGGCAGCCAAAAGTGGAGTGACTATACAGCCGTCTTCTGCTGCTTTCATTTAAATCAATGTAAACAAAACAAAGGTTTTTCATTTTTGTATTCATTTATTTATTATTATTATTATATTGTTTTTGGTTTAATTGAATCTATTGGACATGAATTAATTTTCGTTAAATCCAGGTTTGATTCAAAGGGCTCCGTTTATTTTACACTGCAGCTCATAAGTTATGGTCAGGTGGACCTTATTGGACACATTAAAACTGCGTATTTTATCCACATCATTTTGCTTGTTTTCATAGTAATTATTATGGTCACGTGAATACAATTTTTACACTCCGACATACGGCGTAACCCACCGTTTATTGAAATCAAACTTGTTTTAGTTTTATGACTTTCTTGCAGATCCGTCAAACGTCACGTTACTTGCATGAGGCAAGCATTCAACCCTTACCCTAAAAAAAATTGTTAGGAAAAAATCTGGGCAAATAGGCCAAGACATGCGAGAAACTGATCTGTGATTCTTAAAATGTCTCGTCACACTTGGACTGGAGTGTTTCTATAATAATTGTATTAGACTCCCGCTGTATTATTGATCAGCAGGTTTTGTTGTAACACACTTTAAAAAGTACTGTCGGCTTTCCTCACTACTTGATCAAAAACTCGGAGTCACAGAGGAACGGATGCACTTCAGCACTGACGTCATAATGAAAAGGGGGAGACAGATTTAAGAAAGGGGGTTTCATTGTATGAATATTCATGGTCTTGATGGCCTGTGGGTATTTTTGACAGTTACTGCATTTTAACATTTTTTGGTTTTAAGCAAGGGTCATAATGTACTATCGACCAGGGACGTAATGACTTGGTGGGCACTTAAAGTCTTGCGAGAAATCTGATCTGTACAGCCTGGGGGTTAACATGACGTATAAACCGGCAACTGCAACGGCTTGGGTCTGGGGTGAGAAGGGAGTTTTGAGGGCGTCGGGGACAGGACACCTGAGGGCGCCATTGTGTGTAAAACTCTTAGCTATCTGCTAACCTTGTAGAGGGCGCTGATCACGAGCTGCTGCACGTTCAATTTTGTCTCCTTTTTGACTGTTTCTTATGTCGTTATCATTGGATTTAACCATTCTACATTTCCACAGTTGTGTCAATAATAATGTTGTCTCCAAGCTGTATTATCATGATAATATATAGTATATTTTGTGACTGTAAACTGTGAGTTTTTAGCTAGTTGATTGATGGTATGATACTGATGATCTACGTTGGACACACATTGAACAAAACAACGTTGCCACGTATGTAAACGGTATAGTATCTACACTGCACAACCTTCCATGTCGCCATTATGACAGTAACAATACACGTGTGACTGTGAATGTTGCACAATGAAGCAATACTTGTTCGTAAGGCCTACTTCTGATTGCCATCAATCCAGATTTTTAGTGAATAACGTTAAACCTTATAAAGGATTCCGTGCTGGCCGTCATAAGAAAAAAACCTTCCGGTGTATGTATAGCTACATGCGGAGCTAGAAGTCAAAATGCATCAACCTTAATCAAACCTGCTCGTGGGATTGATAATAACAATTTAACATATTTTCCACGGTGTGCTAGAGACAATACTCCGAAAATTCGCTTCGCTACATGGAATGCCAGATCAATTAGAGCCAAAAACAAGTCTTCTGCTCTATGTGATTTTATTATAAGCAATGATCTTGACATTTTAGCTATCACCGAAACCTGGCTATCTGGTGACAACCGTGACAACCTTGTCATCGCAGACATAAAGAACACTCTGCCCAATTTCACTTTCCCTGTCATCGCCCTTACGGAAAAGGTGGAGGTGTAGCCGTCATTGTTCGTGATGGCATACAGTCTCAACTCATCAACAGTGGTGAGTTCAGTTCATTTGAGTACATGGGCTTGAGTGTTTCATCGGGATCAACCTCTTTTCGTCTAGTGGTCATCTATCGGCCCCCTCCAAACAACAAAAACAAACTCAACTCCTCATTGTTCCTGGAAGAATTTTCCTTGTTTCTGGAAGTCCTGATGGTTTCTGCTTATCACGTATTACTAGCTGGTGACTTCAATGTCCATGTTGATGTCGAAGGAGATCGCGAAGCCACTAGATTCCGTGACATTTTGGAGTTGTATGGTCTACAGCAACATGTGCGTGGTGCTACTCATTCTTGCAATCATACATTAGACCTGTTGATATTCAGGAATGATGAAGATCTGGTTAGTTCTCCTTCAATTCATTATGACTTACCTTCTGACCATGCTGCGGTTAAGTGCTTGGTGAATGTCAGCCGTCCTCCGTCTGCCACTAAGCGTGTCATGTCTCGAAGAATCAAAGGAATTGATATGGACAACTTTTGTTCTGATGTCAAATCATTGTCACTACTCCTGTCTTCAGATGTTGATTCACAAGTGACATAATTTAACAGTACACTTTCCAGTATCCTCGACAATCATGCTCCTCTTGTGGATCGGTCTGTGGTATTGAGGCCCCATGCCCCTGGTATAGTGCATCACTCCATGCCTCAAAGCAACAGCGTCGCCGCTGTGAGCGAAAATGGATGAAATCTAATCTCACAGTTGATAGGGAAATTTACAAGGAGCAGTGCGTCAAATATTCAAATATACTCACAGCTTCAAAAACGGAGTTCCATCGCAACCAAATAGCCAATGTCAATCAGCATGACCTCTTCCGGATTGTCAATAAACTATCTTGTCCAAAAGTTGCCAGAGCTTACCATGCTATGATTGTGCGAAAGAACTTCACGAATTATTCCAAACCGTCTCTGGACACAGATGTTCTAGCAAACTACCGCCCGATATCAAATCTGCCCTTCTTATCGAAGGTGATTGAGAGGTTGGCACTAGCTCAAATTCAAGATTATCTGACAGACTTTAATCTACACTCACACATGCAATCAGCATATCGTCGAGGCCACAGCACTGAGTTGGCCCTCCTACGTGTACAGAACGACATATTAACTGCTTTGGATAAGAAGAAAGAGGCTGTAATGGTGTTGCTTGATTTCAGTTCAGCATTTAACACTCTTGACCACAGGCTGCTCCCGAGTCGTCTTTCGGATCGTTATGGCATCACTGGCATGGCACTAAAATGGCTGAATTCATATCTACAGGGACGTACGCAGTCTGTTGCCATAAACGAGGATGTGTCTGATCCTGTCAATGTGTCCTATGGAGTACCACAAGGATCTGTTGCTGGACCTGTGTTGTTCACCATGTATAGTGCCCCTATCCAATACATTATTGCTGCCCATCATGTCCAGTGTGCCGTCTATGCTGATGACGTCCAGCTCCATCTCACCTTTGAGCCAAATGATCGTGAATTTGCATTTAATAAGGTTGAGGCATGCATAGATGACATCAAGATATGGTGTGCAGCAAACAAGTTGGTACTGAATAGGAGCAAGACTGAGCTGATACATTTCACATCCAAGTTCACCTTTAACTCAAACTCATCAAACATATCAATAGGAAACTCAGCTAATCATCCTTCACCTCAGGCACGCAACCTTGGTGTCATTATGGATTCATCACTCAAAATGACCAGTCATGTAAATTCATTGTGCAAATCTGCTTTGTTTGGCATCAGAAAAATAGGACAGACTCGGCAATTTCTTGATCAAGATACTACTACTAGACTTGTGCATGCTTTTGTCACATCACGATTAGATTCCTGTAATTCACTACTGTATGGTTTACCGGAGAGCGAGATCAAAAAGCTTCAGAGCTTGCAAAACATAGCAGCCCGTTTTGCCCTGCGATTGCCTAAGAGAACTCATATCAGATATCACACCAATTCTTTGTTAGCTGCATTGGCTTCCAGTGATACAAAGACTAGAATAGAAAATCCTGATAATCACCTACAAAGCTGTGCATGGTTACGCACCAAGTTGTGTATCTGCGATGGTTCAGCTATATACACCATCTCGACGCCTTAGATCTTCAAATGAGCTCCGTCTTGTACCTACAACTCAATCCTCCACCAAATTATATGGCGATAGATCATATTGTCAGTCTGCAGCAAAACTTTGGAACAGTCTTCCTGTGAGCATCCGTCATGCAAAATCATTGGATATTTTTAAGTCATTACTAAAGACACATTTGTTTGCTTAGATATTGACTATTCTGCTTGGTTATGTTTGTTCAATATTCTTGTTCTTTTCTGTTAAGTCAGATGCTGAGGATCTGGCTGAGGATGTATGTGCTGGTAACCTCTCCCAGCTTGTTATCCTCCTCTTTTATCCCCTTTTCACCCCCTTTTTCGCATTTGACATTTTTGTGTTTGTATATATGTAACTTAATTTATGTATAATATTAGGTATTTTAGTGTGTCTATTACCATTAGCTTGTAACGTTTTGTTTGTGTAATAATAGTATTAGGTATTTTAGTGTGTTTATTACCATTCGCATTTTTTCGTAAATTCGCCCATTTTTACTTAATTATTATTATATTTTAATTTTATGTTTGCATTGTTCTTTTCTTGTTTACTTAATATTACTGTAAATCCATTATTATTATTATTATTATTATTATTAACCGTTCTTCTCATGAGAAGTGTTCTTTATTGTAGATAATATACAGAATACTCTGTTCTTCTTTCAATTAAGTGTGTCAACTTCTTTTTACACGCAGGTAAAAAAATATATATTTTTGTCTGATGCAACTGCGATTCGAACCAGTGTCTAGATATATGCAATACCATCAGTTATCCAATTGGGCTAAGCGTCCTACGTATAAGAAAGGTGCTTTACTGTTATACTCTGTTCTTCTTTCAATATAGTGTGTAAACTTATTTTAACAATCCGGTAAAAAGTAATATATTTTTGTCTGATGCAACTCTGATTTGAACCAGGATTTTGCAGATATAAATATTGATATGTTCTTCTTTCAATATAATGTGTCAACTTCTTTCTACACTCCGGTAAAAATAAATATATATTATTTTTGTCTGATCGAACTGGGATTCGATCCAGGTCTTGCAATATACGATACCATCAGTTATACAATTGGGCAAACCGTTCCACTTATTAAAAGGCGTTCTTTATTGTAGACACAAAGAATACTCTTTTCTTCTTTCGAGAAAATGTGTCAACTAGTTTTTACAATCCTGTAAAAAGAAATATATTTTTGTCTGATGCAACTCGGATTCGAACCAGGGTCTCCAATATGCAATACAATCAAATGTCCAATTTGGCTAACCGTCATACTAATAAGAAGTGTTCTTTAATGTAGATATAAAGAATAATCTGTTCTTCTTTTAATATAGTGTATCAACTTCTTTCTACACTCAGGTAAAAATGGATATATATTTTGTCTGAGCGAACTGGAATTCGAACCATCGGTTATCCAATTGTGCTAACCGTCCTACACCTAAGTGGTGTGCTTGCTTGTATATAAAAAGAATACTCTGTTCTTCTTTCAAAATAATGTGTCAACTTCTTTTTTACAATCAGGTAAAAAGAAATATATTTTTATTTGATGCAAGTGGGATTCGAACCAGTGTCTTGCAATATGCAATACCGTCAGTTATACAATCGGGCAAACCGTTCCACTTATAAAAAGTGTTATTTATTGTAGATATCAAGAATACTCTGTTCTTCTTTCAATATAATGTGTCAACTTCTTTTTGCATTTCTTTTGTCTGAGCGAACTGGGATTCGAACCAGGGTCTTGCAATAAACAATTACCATCAGTTATCCTATTGAGCTATCCGTTCTACTTATAAGAATTGTGCTTTATTGTAGATATAAAGAATTATCTGCTCTTCTGTCAATATAATGTGTCAACTGCTTTTTACACTCCGGTAAAAAGAAATATATTTTTTGTCTGAGCGAACTAGGATTTGAACCAGGGACTTGCAACATACAATACCAACTATTGTTCCACTTCTAAGTGGCGTTATTTATTATAGATAAAAAAGAATACTAGGGTTAGGGTAAAGGTTAGGGTACGGGTTAGGGCAAGGGTTACGGTTAGGGTTAGGGTTAGGGTATTTAAAGAATACTCTGTTCTTTCTTTCACAATTAGGGTTAGGGTTAGCTTATTAAGAGGGTTAGGGTTAGGGTACTTAAAGGGTTAGGGTTAGGGTAAGGAAAAGGGTTAGGGTTAGGGTTAGGGTTAGGGTTAGGGTTAGGGTTAGGGTTAGGGTTAGGGTTAGGGTTAGGGTTAGGGTTAGGGTATTTAAAGGGTTAGGGTATAAAGGGTTAGGGTTAGGGTTAGAGTTAGGGTTAGGGTTAGGGTTAGGGTTAGGGT